>OZ034815.1:37234793-38450595 GCA_964030455.1 Linum trigynum | reverse complement strand
GTGTAAATTTTCGCTAGGAGGCCCAAACAATACTCCGCTACAGGGGTATGACCAATGTGCTCCCATTCCACCCAACTATCTTGCCCTTTCTCAAAAGGGCATGGTTGGACCCGATTGGGCATTTTAACGGCATCAAAGTCGATCGCCAACTCATCACCGCATTAGCTGAGAGATGGAGGAAGGAGACCCATTGTTTCACTTTAGAGAAGGAAAGGCACCTTCATCAGCTCCATAATGGTAGTTGTGAAAACTACCGCTGCCTGATTGGAAGTTGTACTGAGGTTGGTTGGGGAGGTCCGGTTGAACTTCTTCTTCATATGACGAGAAAGATTGATGATGACTTTCACCTTGCTCTTGGTACTGAAAATTGGAATGAAGATCATGATAACTTTGTTAGGGATGATTGCCATATAACTCACCTCCACCATGGATACCAGATGTTTGACCGTGTCCAGAATGACCTCCAACGCCAACGGCCGCCTCGGTGTAAACGAACATCTCGGCTTTGGAAAGATTGTTGGATCTCAAGAATTCGAGCATGGAATCTACTTCATCCTGAGTGGTTATGAGATATTCCTCATGCCACAATGACCCACTTTCTCTGTTTGGAGATCGGTACACCATACGATCAACTCTTCTCGTGCCATCCATGCAAGTAACGTTAGTGCACATTTGATGGAGGCCTTCAAGCAGCGGTCTGGTAACGACCTTTATTTTCTGAAAATTGCCACCGACGTAGGTGACCCCCTTTCCGGTCTCTTCCGTGTAACCATTCCACCGTAAGCCAAGCGTGAACTTTTGGAATGCCATCTGCAAAAACACTAAAGAAATATAGAACTAGAACAAAAAATTGAAAAGGGAGAAGGAGAGGCGTGAAGACAAGAGATTTTCCGTGCAGTCTTTTATAGGCAAAATCACTGATGAAAACCGCACCTTAGAGATGCGGTTTTCATATGCCATGCAGCCCCACGTCTGTTATTCTGCATGGCTGTATGTCGGGTGTCGGAAAATAATTGACACACAAACCGCACTGGGGGTGCGGTTTGTGTGGCTAAACCGCACCTTGGGGATGCGCTTTTGTTTTGGAGAAGCAAACCGCATCTCCAAGGTGCGGTTTATGTAGGTCAGGCCAAAACCGCACCCCGGCCATGCGGTTTATGTAGGTCAGACCTGAAACCGCATGGCCAAGATGCGGTTTTGGCCCGGGATAATAAACCGCACCCTGGAGGGTGCGTTTTATATATAAACTGCACCCTCCAGGTGCGGTTTACATATAAAATACACTTTGGATGTGCAGTCCATAAAAAAAGATGTTATTTTTATAAATATTTTCGGGTGGGTGCTATTTTTGTAATTTTTTTTATGTGCTATTTTTGGAAAATTCCCCAAATTCCCTGGTGGAAATTGAGAAACAAACAAACATGCACACGGCACCGTATAACTTACAATAACCTGCCACGACGTCGTGACAAGGATCCACTGACAAGAAAAGACGGGAAGAGACAGGGGGATCAGAAATATATATATATATATATATATATATATGTGTCATTAATAATGCAGGGCAACTAATTAATTATTATCGGGGCGATAAAGAAAAGAGAAAAAAAAAAGAAAGGAAAAAGAAACCAGAAGCGAGGAGGAGCTGGGAAAATTTGAGAAGAAGAGAATACGGAGGAGGAAAGCGATTCCGGTTATAAAAGTTGGTTTTTAATTTTCCACCAAAATTTCTTTCTTTTCCCCTTCCACCATGATTAAATGGCCATAGGGCCTCTGCTGCTGCTTCAACAACACCACCACCACCAATTCGTATTCCTCCGCCATACCTGCGGCGTCTCCCCTCTTTTCTTCTCCTCCGTCGCCAATTCCCCCGCCTCTCGCCTCCTCCCGGTCGCCTTCCTGCGCCGATTGGCATCTTCTGCCTCCTCCACAACCGCCGCCGCTGCTGCTTACGTCTTCTCTCCACGCAAGTCCAAACCTAACCACCATCGGCCTCAACAGCGACCGAAGCAGAAACCGCAATCCCAGCCGCTGCCTTCCCCACCGCCGCTGCTCTACCACCGGTTGAGGTCATTAGCACCCACACCCGACACGCTGGCTCAGAAGATCGGGAAATCGATTCGGCGCCCTGGTGCGCCTTCTAAGGCTAGGGTTTATCCCGATGTCAACGTTATCCGGCCTAAGGAGTATTGGGACTATGAGACGCTTACCGTTCTGTGGGGGTAAATTGACTTGCTTCCCTCCCTTGTCATTTTTAATTTATATTTGTTTCCTTGTTGAAATTTTTTAGTTGTTTCATTTTTCGGTTTCATCTGTGGTTGGATGCCGAGAAATTGGAAATTGGAAGTAGGAATGATGGGCATGTTAATCTCAGTAAAGGTTAAATAGATAGTCTATCTATCTGGTCGATATTTGCCAGAAACTCGGATTAGGATGGAAATACCCATGGTTCCTGTTAACATCTCCGTGCATCCTTTGGATTCATTCAGATTCATGTGGTGTAGGATTTCGTGATTATTGTTGAAGGTTGGTTCTTTGTTCATAGCCTGGCTAGGGGAAGTTAAGTGTTTGAAGATTTGGCAATGTTGTGTCCGGAAATTTAACCTTAATACCAACTAAATATGCTTCCATATTTGATGGGTTTGTCAGTCTACTGATTCTCGCACAGCTGACTTGTAGCTTTGCTTCAGGTGACTCTCTAGCTAGTTGGTGCTGCCATAGTATTCCGAATGCAAGGTTGCGGTCCTTCTAATGCATGAACAGTTAACTGAAGTGAGATAGGATTCTGTGGAATGCATTGTGTTGCTTGTCGTTATAATACATGCAAATTAATGTTAAAATTGGGATCTCCTTAATCCATTTAGTCTCTCCTTACCCCCCGATTTGAGGCCCTACAATAACACTTTCTTTTCTGGTGTCCTGGTTATTATATGTTTAGCATATAAGCAGTTCTGCGTTATTTTTCTGTTGGATGGTGGTGAGAAGTTATCTGATGGTGTCTACAGGGAACAAGATGATTACGAGGTGGTGAGGAAGGTTGGCAGAGGAAAATACAGTGAGGTTTTTGAAGGTGTTCATTGCACTGATAATGAAAAATGTATCATTAAGATACTTAAGCCTGTTAAGAAGAAGAAGGTGAGTCCCATAAAGGCATTTGATTTGACATGTTACATGGTGGCGAGTATGCCATTTGTATGTTTGATTACTGTACTTTTTTTTGTTTTTTGTTGAGCTTTTCCGTTGGTATTCAATATTGTGTTGCATTTGAATTCGGTAGTTTCTATCTTCTTTCAAACACTTCACCTGTTACAAGTCATGTATGGATTTATGTATAGTCTAACCTTCAAGATTCCCCATTTTTTCTTATTTGCTGGGAGAGGGTATGTGTTTGTGGTGACTTGTAGCTCTTGACAGGGCAGTCTGTCAATTTAAAAGACGCCAACAAATGACGCTCAAGTGATATGTTGTTTGAAAGGTGTCATTATTGATGTAATAGCCATTTGGCTTGCTGACTTCAGAACTTGAGACTCAATTATTTTCCTTCAACAAAGTTTATCTACGTGTTGACATTTGTGAATCTAACTTAACTTTATGATATTTGCAGATCAAGAGGGAGATAAAAATACTGCAGAATCTATGCGGAGGGCCTAACATAGTGAAGTTGCTTGATATTGTTAGAGATCAGCAATCGAAGACACCAAGTCTTATATTTGAATATGTGAATAACACTGATTTCAAAGTACTTTATCCAACACTTCAGGACTATGATATTCGATACTACATCTACGAACTTTTGAAGGTGATGACTCTTCTATATTCTTTTAGTGAATTGAAATGCATGTCAATCCCATATATCACGTTCTGCATGTTTGAAAAGCTCGAAATGATGGTTGCTGTAGCGATCATGATGCTATTTGTGCAATTGGTGATGTTAGATATGAATCACTAAGCACTTTTCTGTAGACGTGACTCATCATCCCCCTTTCTTTTCTCTCTTCTTCCCTTTTTCTTTTTATCAATATCCTGGAGCTTAGGTGCTTGGTCTGGTGCGTCAGCTATTTATACTCCGAAATTGGGATATGATATATAGTTAATAATATAAAGAAATAGTTCTTTCATCTGCAATACTGGTACACTATGCACAGTTCTGCTGGTGATGTTGTAGTTTTCTTATAAAATAAGTGGGACATGAAAATATAGAAAGAACAGGCAATAGCCAGAGTATGAAAATTTGCAAGGATGAACTGGACAATGTTATCTTGCATTTGGTGTTTCGGCTCACTCCTGTTTAACAATAACTGAGCCATGGAATCATCAATACCCTTTCATTGACGAATATGATTTTTTTTTCCTGTGCAGGCACTTGATTATTGCCATTCACAAGGTATTATGCATCGTGATGTCAAGCCCCACAATGTAATGATTGATCATGAGCAGAGGAAACTCCGTCTCATAGATTGGGGCCTTGCAGAGTTCTATCATCCTGGGAAAGAATACAATGTTCGTGTTGCTTCAAGGTTGGCTCCTTGTAGTATATTAAACATGTCTTCTAATTGTCAGTGCGCTATATGGATATTGGTTTCAGATGCCTTTATTCTAATCAAAGCTTGATGCTTTACATATTGTAGGGATAAACTTTGAGAACTATAATAATCTAGTTTGCCTTCTTCTATAGCGTGAAGTGTTCCATATTCAATTTCTAAATTTCCTACAAGTGATATGATCCTGGTTTCTTGATAGGATTTCTATTCTGCAGGTACTTCAAAGGCCCTGAGCTTCTTGTTGATTTGCAAGACTATGACTACTCTTTAGATTTGTGGAGTCTTGGTTGTATGTTTGCTGGAATGGTCAGTGTTTCAACCACTACTTTTTATGCTTATCCTCATTCCTCCATCATAAGCATGACTTAGGAGATGTCTGCTGGTTTTCATTTGTTGCTTATGTTTTGGCTCGTTTTCCTGCAGATATTCCGTAAGGAGCCATTCTTCTACGGTCATGATAATTATGATCAACTGGTCAAAATAGCAAAGGTAAGAGTGAAAGAAGAAGGGCGAAAAAAAAAACATAGCAGTGACAGCCTTTTACTATGTCCTGTTTGGTGGGTTTTGGTTGTGGGGAAATAAGTTTTTTCCTTGGTGGCCATTTACTCGGTTGAGCTGAATCCCTGAGAGAAGCTGAGTGGTCTGATAGGGAAATATTAAAGGATAAGTGAATTGTTAACAGCTCCTTGTAATGTCATTATAAGCTCCTTATTGAAGGTGTTTTCCTCGTGCAACAGATCCTGGGAACAGACGAACTGAATGCATATTTGAGCAAGTACCGCATAGATATTGATCCACATCTTTCTGCCCTTGTTGGGAGGTCAGCTCATATTATATTTTCTTGTGTGAATTTTGTATTTCTTCCGGAACTCCAAGTTTTGTGCTGAAAGCATTCGACTTTTGCTGTACAGGCATGGCCGGAAACCATGGATGAAATTCATCAACTCTGAGAACCAGCATTTGGCAGTTCCTGAGGTAGGAAGTTGTTTGCTGACTTGAGTGGTTGCTCCTCTCTAAGCGACTCTTGAGAACTAATTTTTGAATTGAATGTCTTTCCTTGAAAGGCAATCGACTTTGTAGACAAATTGTTGCGGTATGACCACCAAGAGAGACCAACTGCAAAAGAAGCGATGGTAAACCCTTCTACCGATCAATTAGATAGTCCGGTCAATCAGGTCACTTTCCTTGAAATCACGCATGCTTGCATGTTCCCTAGATTGAATGCTGTTGTAAAATGTTGCATGATGCAGGCACATCCGTATTTCTACCCAATTCGAAATGCGGAAAGCAGTAGAAGTCGATCTTAGGCTTCGTCGATGTTTCCTCTTTCGCAGAGTATGCAGTCGACAAAATTTGGCCGGCAGCATGAACTCGGTATGAAGGGAGTCACGAATGTAATTTGAGCTTTTTCTTTTTTCCCGACAATGTGTTTTGTTTTCATTGTTTGTGGCGTTGAGCTTTTACTACCCTTCTTTCCCCAGTTGTGATTTCCCAACCCCCTTTCAATTCTAAATCTTCAACATTTATGTTTGGTTTGACTGACAACTCAATTTCTTTGAATTTGCAACAAATGTTTTTGTAATTGCTGGTGCCAGGAATCCTTGTGGCTGCACTGCTGATTTCCTTGTCGTTAAGATTTGATTTTAGGTTTTCTTTCTGTTCTTTTGTTTTATGAATGAACATGGTTGTACTTGTGTACCACAAACCATTTCGAAATTAATCAAAATGTTTGAAGAGAGTGAATGTTATATTTCTACGAAAAAAAAAAGGTTAAACTCCCAAAGGGGAACGCAGTAGGCTACCACATGGTGAATATGAGTCTGAAAAAAAAAAAAAAAAGAGTTGCTATTAGAAAACCGCAATTGGAAAAGAAGACTCTTATGCAATCATAGTTAGCAACATGCTCCATTTTGCGGTTTAACTGCAACTGAGTTAGGGATAACCAATTAAGAAAGAAACCGCAATTAAGAATTCAGCTATGCCTTCACAACATGCAATAGTCTCTTAGTGTAACTAATTAAAATTGTGAGTGAATAACGTGAAGTCCAAAATCAATGAGTACTTGAGCTCCCAACCTACCATCGCACACAAGTAGCAATTTGACACGACTGGCCTAATATAAAATAATCACTGCAGTTAACCGTAGTTAATTGTTAATTACACTTTGTAATTAGTGGTTAACCGCTAACAGTTTTCGATGCGGTTGCGGATGACAAGATAACTTCCTTTCGATTGCGGTTAACAGCAAAAACACGATTTTTCAGCTCAACTGATAGTCCAGCCTTAAAACCTATAAACCTCACAAAATACACCAAGCTTGTCGGTACTTTGGCTCCTAAGGTTTTCCCAACCCTTAAGGGTCAAGCAGGGTCGAGAAGTAGACATGGACGCAAGTAGTGACATGTCAGTTATTCATCTTGACCCTTCAGGGACGAACCAGACAGGGTAAGGGACGAGTTAAGGACGGTTCAAGGCAAATTTTCAGCTCTAAAAGAAAGTAGGGCTGCAAGTAGTGGTCATTGTTACATTTTTTTCCCCTATCCTCTACAAACTGCACTCTCTCTGGGCACGCTACATCAAAACTTGGTAAGTCCGCATTACGCCTCCTTAACACATACGAAAGGAATCAAACAATGGATCTTAGGTTCCATCATCTGTTTTAGAAACCAAAAAACGACACCCATCTCCCATACTACATTCAACAATTACAGGAAGCCTTCCTTTTACTGCAGACTAACACATCAGCTGAAACTAAAACTGTCAGTCGGCTCTAACTCTGTCCTAACTGTCCTTTTTAAGTAGGAAACCATACTACACTGCCCTGTTTAAAACACGTAACCAACCATGATCACCATGATTGCAAACTACATCATTTTCTCCTGTTCCTTGATGGGGTGGACTTGGTAGTAGTCTCTTCCACATAGCTCGATCCTGGACTCTCCGACGTCTCGGAGCTGCTAATCTCCCCATTTCGGTCTTTGCTCGACCATAGCTTTGAGAACATCCTTGACATCACCAAACCTTTCATTTGATTTGCAGCAGCATCAGTAGTTCTGGCCTTACCGCCATCATTTTGGCTTCTACCACTACCATTGTTACCTCCCAGTCGTAGGGTGGCGAGTTCGCCTCTCAATGCCTTTATGTCCTCAGCTGTTGGCACCGAGTCCCACTCTTCCTCAGTGTTGCTTGTGGTTGACCTCGAGCTTCCATGAGACTCTCCGGCCGGGAGTGAGGCCCTAATGGAGCTTGACGATAGATCCGGAGTGCTGCTGCCCCCGGGTGATGAAGCCTGCTGCCTCATTTGCTCAAAGAAGAGAACCTGAACTACAATACGCAATGGCAGCCTCTCGTTTTGAACGGCGTGCATAGATGCTTCCGCCGACAATTTCTTGCAGTCCATCAGCTTGCATATCCTCTTCTTCTCGCTCTTACTAATCCCAGGATGTTCCTGAAATAGGTGACAAAATATTAGTCATGAAAGCACCCGAGAAGAAGAAAAATAAAATTCGAGCATGATGAGGTGCTCATACCCTCCCCGCAGCAGGTGCAGGTGCGGGTAAGGTTGAGCAATTTGGCATATGGCGCAGACCAGAACATGGTCGGCCCATTCAGGAAAGTGATTTTAGAAGGGAAAAAAAAGGAATCAAATGATTTTTCCATGTAAGTATTATACGAAAGACATACAATGTACATAGAATAGGAGAGAATGACATAAACTAATAAAGTCGATCTTCAAGCGGAGGCTCTACATAGTGGTAGTTAAGCTGAGAGTAAAAGCATGATTAAGCTGAGTCGAAATAAGATCGATTGCGAAGAACATTATTAGAGATAATTTGGACCAAACGGATTGAGAATGGGGCAGGGCGGGGCACAAGTACCTATGCCCTGCTCCAAACTGCCCGTATTGCAATCTTAAGCTTAAGTTTTGTTTGTAATATCATAAAAGTTGTAAAATGGAAGTTACCTTGAGATACATGTCAATGGCTCGGTATAATCCATCATGGGATGGTCTAGGGAAGCTTGATACGAGTTCAGCAAGGTCAAGAAACTTTGAGAGTGGTAAGTCGGGATCTCGAGCTATTTCAGCAAGATAACCCTCCACCAACTTAGCTACTTGAACCTTAGAGGCATCTGCACCAAACTTCGGGCTAATGCTCTCAACAAGAACGATCTCCTGCTCCTTCAGTTCACATTTCACAAATTCCTCGACAAGTGTATGTACTATATCAACATCAAACATGGTCGTCTCTCCCCCAGCTTGGGCTGGAATCAAAAGATCAGGGACAGTAGCCTCCTCGAGTTGTTGGCTGATTCTACTTATCAGTTCATTCTTTTCCCTGTCTCCAAAGCCAAGCATAATTGCAGCTCTTAGCAACTTCAGCAAGAACTCACAAGGAACACTGCCTTTCTCTTCTGGCAGTAGCCACATAATGGTTTCCCCCACAGATCGGTATTTAGAGATATCACCATTCTGAATGGTGCCCTTGCTGAAACCAGGCAGTCTTCTCAAAGCATATGCATGCAATGCTTCACCTATTACTTCACTGGATACATTCCTGTTTGTTTTCATGGTGACAATAACCCTTTTGTATAAATCAATCTGAAGCTCACAAAGGTCTTCTACCCACCAATCTTTAGGAACCTCATTCGGTTTCCTACCACCATTCCATAATGGATCCTTCCCACTCTCAGATGGAAGCTTCTTCCTGTTATAGGTATATGACCAATCCACCCTAGAAGTGTCAATGCAAGCTTTGGAAGCTATGGAGTCAAGGCACCGGCTGACCAGCTTTAATTCCTCAGACCATGGGAGGAATGACCTTGTAGTTTGGAGAACAATGATGGAGTCTTTCCAGCTTCTGAAAATGCTGGAGTTGAGAAAGACTTCGATCTTGTAGACCAGGTTTCCTTTCTCTACAGACTCGTACATTTCGAGATACTCTGCTGCACACCGAGCTGCAACCACATTGTATGCATTGAGCGTAACCGTCATGCCATAGCAAAACTTTGCACATATCTCGAAAGCAGCAGGACCACCAGGGATATCCAGAATGGTAATTTCATCACTGCCCTCGTCATTCAAGCTCGAAACCAACTTCTGGAGACGGGAGCTCTTGGATAATAGAGGGAACTACACAAACAATTTGGAAACAATAAATTCACGTACAACGGTTCCAAAAGGGGCAAAAAATATGTACATAGCCAAATCAGCAGGTTACTACCCTTCACATGGTACATAATGAAATGTGTGGCCATTAAAACATTCAGCAATCAACCTTGAAACATGGTTACATAAATATTGTCAGGATTTGCTGAATTCCATTACCTTGTGAAGATAGAATTTTACATCCCCAACATTCACTTCTATATCAGTTGCCAATTCAGTAGCCACATACCTGCAGTTACAAAGTTTCCTTAACCAATGTGATTATGTGCCGGAAACCGCAATGGCATAAATCAATTGTTGAAGAGGAAAGAAGTCTCAACCATCAACTCAATGCGCAGAGGAGGTAGCAAACCAGAACTGGAAAAATGGGGCTATTCACATCAAGGAAACTAAAACCTCCTATCTGTGTTTAATCCAGGTACGGAAACAAAGAAACAAGTTTTAAACAGACTCTGCATCAAGAAAGATAGACGCAAACGACTAATAAGCGCTCTTTAAAGAAGCCAAGCTTCCACAAGACCGGCTGAAACTGTAAAAACGCCAACTCATTAATAACGCCAGAGAAATCTAGATCAAACGAACAAAGCCCAGTAGTTAACTAAGTGCAATATCAACAACAAAATCCCCAAGGGCAGGAATGGAATGGAAGACAGTTATCCAAAAGAAGACTAGGAGACAAGGTAACAGATTTGAGAACAAATCATAGCATCCAGAGGAATTAAAAGCAGCAGATAACAGCAAGGAACCTCATTTGTTTACCTGATATCATCTCCCTCTGTCTGAAAAGAATCCGGCTTAGATCCAAGTTTCATAAACTTCATCTTTCCTCAAAACACAAAATAACAGCTCCTGCCCTCTTCTTGAAGAGTGAAGACTCTAATCTCAGCTAAGGAAAGGCTTTCCAAACACTTCAAAGGTGGGAGCTTTTTCACCAAAGAAGAAAAGCTGGGATTAACCTGCTAAAGGAGTGTTTCTTAGTATGACCGAATCTAGCCCACAAATCCAGGGAAAGGAGATGGTGGAAAGAGAGTGGAGGGGGGGAAAGATAAGTGTGATTCGAGACCAAGTGATCTGGGTTGCTTCCGCAATCGGCAACAGAGATCAAGACACCCAAAGCTTAACTATGGATTGGAGACAGCTACTGCTTTCAATAAACTTATAAGACGGGGAAAGAAAAAGAACCCACTTGCTCAAAACTGACACCACCGCCCTTATTTTTCCTTTTGTTTATAGCTTTGCTTTCCCGTTTCCTTTTTCTTCAGCAGATCTCTCCCACTTCTCTCACTGGACAAAGCTATTGAGGAGCTTTTCCCGAGTTGCAAACCCCCAGAATCCACATTCCTCCAGAGATCTGTAAACTTCAGGCGTGTGCTCTTGATTTCAAGCTAACAAAAGGCACGCTTACACCTGCAACATGAGAGGAGTTAAAACAGCATATCTTGGTAATTGTCCATTGAAGCACCGAAAGGGTGGACAAGAAGCATCAACGGGGGAGGATTTCTAAAAAGGGAAGAAGATTTCAGGAAACACATTAAAAGAAAGCATCATCATTACCAACAAAGCTGTTTCCTCCACAGTAAAGTAAATAATAAGAGCGGATATATCAATATTAATAACAATATATTAATAAGTGTGTAAACTTAAATAAAATAGAAAAGGTAGAAGAAGGAAATATGAATCGTTAGGATCAAAGTCAAAGAACGTGGCTTCAAAGAAATAAGATGCAGAACATGCTTGGTCTCCACAGCTTTTTTTTTTTCAATCTGGTTATTCTATTCGTTTTCAAAGTAAGACTCAACGGTTGAAAATTCTGTCCCTTCGCTGCAAAATTTTAGTGATCAAACTCAGAACACATCATCATCAGCTTCCAAGAAAGAAAACGATGGAAGTTCTATCACTTTCAGAGTGACATTTCACCGAACACGACGTGATGTGCAATGAATTAGGAGCACAGCCCAATAAAGGAAAACTGGTATAGAATCAAATCAACCACCCAAGAAAGATTATTCCAACTTAGTTGTACGTACCAATCTTTCAATAGTCAATACGTTGTGTATGCAAAATGGGATCGAGCCAAAGAACACTAAACAGTAGAGAAGAAGGAAAATGAGTGATGGACAATGCTAGCACGGAGCTTCCTAGAAAGATAAAAATGAATGATCAAGATAACACTTTACAGATTTAGGGAAGGAAAGCAACGCCCTTTCTTATCACTTTGGTTGGCGGAAAGTGACAAGAGGAAAGCAAGAATGAAATGGGGTTGTGGAAGGAAGCAAGCAAGCATGGAGGAGGAGATGGGCAGGCAGGCAGGCAGGCAGAGCAGACAGCAGCACTAGAGAGAAAAAGCAAAGAACCCAACACAAAGACAGAGCAAAAGGTTGAGTAGGTGCATGAGCTAGGCACTATAATCTGCAGGACAAAACCCCCAAAAGTAGGATTTGTATTAGCCCCACAGACCATAAAACAGCACCCAATAAAGTCCCATCCAACCAAAATAAGGATTCACATCAAACAAACAAACCCGTCCAAACAATAAAAGCTTTGGGGGATGAGAAGAGAAGAGAAGAGATTAGGATTTAGGGGGAAAGAAAGATGAGTTGTTTGTTTCTTATCCTGGACAGCCACCACTGGGCTCTGCTCAGCTGCCAATTAACATTCGCCTCCCACCACAGAAGAAGAAGAAAAGGCCAAATCTCAGAATGTTTCCTTCTCACTGTCTCATATGGGTTATTTACCTTTGAATCAGCAATACCGCCCCCCACCATGGATAAACTGATAAAGAGTGCTAGGATGCCTCCAAAACAAAGACCTCGACTTTCCAATTTTTTGGTTAACAAACACGAAGGAAAAAAAAAAAAGAGAGCAAACTATTGTTGTTATCTTGGTGGACTGGTGGAGGAGAAAAAGATTGAAGTCTAAACCATATGATAAAATGCGATAAAGGGGCCTTCTTTTGGGGCTCAAACGTTTTTGGAAATCAGCGATGAAACAAATTAGACCAACTTTTCTGGGGTGTTTTGTTGGCTTTTGCTTGGACGAACAAGTGCGTTACTTTTTAATAGGGATGTAAATTAGAGTAGCATCATATTTATTATTCTATTCAAAAAAGTTTGGTGTTTACTATTCTTTTTTCCATACATATTAAAATTAGGATTTTAATATCGTCAAAATTAGGATTTTACGTAAAATTAAAAATTGAGAAAAATGATAATTTTAAATTAAAATCATAAATTGTATATTAAAGTAGGGTCATATTTATTAATCTATTCAAAATATTTTTGGTGTTTACTTATATTTATAATATCGTCAAAATTATGATTTTACGTAAAACTGAAAATTGAGAAAAAAATCAGAATTGTGAATTAAAATCATAAATTGTATATTAAAGTAGGGTCATATTTATTAATATATTCAAATTAGTTTGGTGTTTACTTATATTTATAATATCGTCAAAATTATGATTTTACGTAAAATTGCAAATTGAGAAAAAAACAGAATTGCGTATTAAAATTAATACTTAATTAAATAGTAATAACAATGGATATCATGAATAACAATCAACCACGTATCACTTAATTACTTCTCAAAATTAGTTTGTCTACTAAATAAATAAAAACAAATCCATTTGTTCTTGTAAATAACACAAAAATAAAAAACCTAAAAATAAATTCACTTGGGTTCAGTGGTGGCGACTATCTTGTCGAGGATCTTGGGTCGTCCCCATGTCTACACTATGCACCTGGGCCCCATCATCACTAGACTTGCCGCGTACTTTGGAGTGGATCTCACTCACTACATGGAGGAGGGTCGGACCGAGATCTTTCCGGTGAAGACACTCCACCATATGAGGTTGGTTCGAGTCGAGCGAGGCATCGTGTACATCGATGGCCTACGACCTTCTTCCTTATTCCGACCCGTGGTGGAGGAGGCACCAGAGCCAGAGCCATATCGGAGAGCACCACCACCATCTTGTCGAGTTGTCGTCGTGTCTATCACGGGGCCTCTTCATCATTAGCTGGAGCGGATCATCTTCTTTTTCAGCCGGCTTAGAAGCACGAGTCACTACCCTTGAGGGCCAGTTTGCCGAGGTATCTTCCCAGCTCGCTCGGGAGCGAGACACCCGACGACATTACCACTACTTAGTGGAGGAGCTTGCCCGTGTTCAGAGCATTAAGGTTCGACATCCTGGGTGGCATCCCTCATCTTCTCGCCGCCAGAAGTAGACATCACTTGTGCCATGTTGGCACCATCGCACCTCCACCTCTTTTCTCCACCCTTTGACTCTAGAGTCTAGACTCTTTATTTTCTCTTTCTGTGTGTGACTATTATTGTGTTGTTTTTCTTTAGTGTGATGTTGAATAATGTTATTGTCTAATAACCTCGCCTTGTGCGAGTATATGTTTGTGTTTGTATCCCTGTGAAGCTCTCTCCCCCTCTCGGAACTGGTCCATCTCCAGTCCGACTTTCACTCACCAATTGTATGTGGTAACTTCTTTCCACCCTTCTTTATGCACCATTGAGAACAATATTGTGCTTAAGTATGAGGGGGTGTATATGTAGGGTGATTGGTGCGTGAATAATGAGTGTGAATGGCCTATTTGAATGTGTTGGAGCCTTGTGATTGCCAAATTCCTACAATCTGAGGGCTCCAACCTATTGTGCTTGAATGAATGGTTTTGGCCAATATTGAGATGTGCTTTGGAACCTAGATTATTGCTTTGCATTGAAGATTTTAGGGGTTGCAATCACAATTGTCCCTAGCATGATCTTACTCAGTGTGCTTAGAATTGTTTGATGATTATTATGGTGTGAACTATAGGGAATAGTGAGGTGCCACGAGAATCCGTGATTATAAGTGGCTTTACTTCGATTTCCTCTCAGTTGGGTCAATAATGTTTACTATTGACGTTATGACATGTATGTGGGATTTCCTAAGTAAGACTCCAAAATGTTTTGCTAAAGGTGCTCCACTTTTTTTAAAGAAAAATTGAGGTTCTCATGTGAGAGGCAACCAGGCATAGTATTTGACTTGAGTCGTCAAAGGGCACTTCTCTTAGTCCAGAGTGCCATTGAGGATGTGTCTGGGGTTCATATAGCTTTCTAGTGTCCCGATCATCTTTCACTACCTTCCATCCCCCAAACACCTTTCCTCCTCATGGTCTCATATGGTAAGAGACAAAATCTCTTTTAGCGAGTCACAAGACCTCGACTCTTGTTTGCACCATGCATGTGTGGTTGCCCGTCTGTTGTTGAGACCAGGAAGTGCAGGTTGGGAAGTGGTGTTGTGAAATGAATCTGACCATAATGTTGCCCACATGGGGCCTTAATAGAGAAGGCAATGTTCCTTTCGCTCTTGGTCACAAGGGAGATATGTCTTGATTTGCAAAATTGCAAAGTGATGTCGTGCATGGCAAGTTTAAGTTGAGACTCAAAAAATTGAGTCATCTTTGAAAAGTGGGACCACCACCATGGAGTCCTTGAATTTTCAATGTTTTCTATAAGTCCCCCAGTGCACACGTGGAGTGCCTAAACCTCCTCAGTTGACTTGGTCTTTAACCGAGGGTGTGCATGACATGAAGAGATGGAAGTAAAGTTTACCTGACTGAGATTATTCTCGAGGCACCACCGATGATTGATAGTGCATACCATTGTTTTTGTCCTACAAGTTGTACTTGTTTGAGTAGGGTTGCTTGGGGACTAGCAAATGTTCAAGTTGGGGGGGGGTGATTTGGGTTAGATTACACACTTTTACACACATTTACTTGTGACGTTTGATGTGTTTGCACCGTCTTTGAAGCTAGTTTACGCAGGGTTTGTTCGTGTTTTGTCATGTTGCAGACCTAAGCAGGTAAGCTTGGCACTGGGATTGAAATTCGAACGAAAGAGTGCGAAAAGGGGAGGGTCGAAAGTGCAGAGATTACGGTTTTGGAGCATTTGTAACGAATGCATACCGTGAAGTGAGCAACACAACCGTGAAGCTGGCAAGGTTCCACGAGGATTTGTATGGCTCGCGAGCAGTGTCAAGATTATGATCGCAAATCGTGATTTCAACAAGCGACCCGTGAAGTTTGTAAGTGAAATGACGCATTTGGCGTTGATATCACAGTTCTCCTTTCGACTTCACGGGCGTGATGTCAGAACGTGATTTGCGCACTAGGGAACTATATAAGGGATAGCTAGCTGAATTCAAAAGGGGAGTCTTAGAGAGTGATTAGAGCTTCTTCTTCAAGGTTTAGAGAGAAAGAGAGCTACGAGCTACAGAAGAAGAAGGAGAATTCCACCTACCCAAGGCTAGAGGAAGGTTGATTTCTAATCCAAAGGTTGAATCAAACATCTAAGAAGAAGGAAGATCATCTTGCTATGGATTTTTCTTTTCTCTTATTTATATTTTCACATCTAGCTATGGAGTAGTCTCGAATTTCACTTGGATGTTGTGAACCCTAGTCTAGGATGTGTTAGATTGTAGGAATTGAATTCTATGTGTTTTGGGTTTGTGATTAATATAATGTTTGAGGTATTATTTATGGAATTTGGGCGTTGATTGTTCATAACTCAATTTTGGGACTAGTTGACCTAGAAGGAGAAAATCCCCTTATAGCCCAATCTTGGCAATTTAGGTAACCTACTCTAGAGTAATTTGGGCCATCCCTCATTCATCGAATTAGTGTCATGATATCGTCTTGATTGGTTGCTTTTCGTCGTGCCATATTACTTTCTGAGGGAGTGATTTTGTATATTGAGAGGCTTGGGGTTTCCCTAGCTCATCGTGATCTCCAACCAACATATGATCCTAACTATCATACTAGAGTTTTATTCATTGTATCTTGACATAAGACTAGGGGAAGCAATATTCGAGTGATTCTTTCTCAATTGAACTCACCCTAGTTTACTTGCTTGTTTAATTTGTTTAGTCTTTTTAGCTTTAACTACCATCTGATCGCTACATAATGTGTGAACTATTGAAGTAAGGGTAGATAGACTTCTCAGGTTGATATTTATATACTTACCCTATCCTACACTCTATATAGGTTGCACTTGGCCTACAGTTGGGATTAAGTATAGTGATAGCCCGAGTCACACGTAAGCTGTAGTCAAATGATCTTCTCCTAATGTTAGGCCCTAAGCTAAGCTAGTTGACTAAAATTCAAAATTTAGATGGATCACCATACCCACTTAATTGACTCATTGTGAGTCTTTTTTTCATTAGATTACTTAAATTGAGTAAAACATTGATACCAGGTTCGGTAATCAAGTTCTAACAAAGGTACTAAGTATGCATCGTGAACCTTAACTAACTAACTAACATGATCAAATCCTATAATAATATGAGATAAAAAAGATTAAAACTTGACTACCCTATTATCATGTCGACCTACAAATAGGCTAAAGGAAGACATACAAGATAATAACTGAGAGACTAATGCTAAAATAGCTCTACCATGCACATCTATTCCTCCTAATCCATACATTTGGTAATAATCTGTCTTAAAAAAGATAGAAGGGAAAGTTAGAGAGAGATTTTCCTATGTCCTCTCTCCTTTCTTTGTTACCATTGAGTATGTCTGGAGACACCAAACCTCCGGAAATGGAGGTTGACCACAGCCTCAAGCCTCCTGACGGCTCGTTGGTTCAGCCAGCAAAGAAGTCGAGGGCTTCAACTGGAGAAGGCTTCTCTAGCAAGGGAAGAATGGATGTCGCAATCGTGACGGTGACGAAAGCAACTGAAGATCCGGATGAGATAGCGTCGGAGTTTTGATCACGTTCATCCGTGTAGGTTATTGTTAGTGGTTAGTACGTGTCAACAACTACCTCATCCTAAGCCAAGTTTAACCTAAGATGGCATTGTCGTATAGTGGCAATCAAGGTCGTATTTTACTCAGGTCCTGGTACCCTAGCCTTCTTCACACCTCGTTGATTGTCCTCTTCTGGAGATGGAAGACAGAATTAAAAAGAAGGAAAGATTAGGGCATTCTTGGAATTAAAAAGGACCAAGTCCTTTGTCTTCTTTCTCGGATCCATGAATGGAGCGCTGTGTTTTGGGATGAATAAAAGGGACACATAATTGGCCAGCGCGATGGAGGAATTTTTTTGGACGGAGAACTTCTTTTGGGGGAGAACGGGAGCGAGCAGTAGGCGACTTGGGCGATTGAGTAAAGAGCAAGCAAGCTGCGGCAATAGAGTGCAGAGCGCGGAACGAGCAGAGCAGTGGGGAAGAAAATCTCAGTATTCTTTTTCTTTTGCTTTGATTCATGACATGATGATTATGAACATGATTATATCTTTTAATTTTGTCATGAACTAAATCCCAATTTCTGGGGGAAACACCATAGGATGTAGCTATTTCTAGATTTGATGGATTGATGAATATTTCCTTTCTTCTAATCTCTATTGCATGAAATTATTTAATGCTTTGTGTTGAGTGGCAACCAATACAATGATTTGTACTTAATTAGGTTATTAGCGACAATGAAACCCTAATAACTGAACATATTTCATATGACATAGTGACTTATCGAAGCGACAGTGGATTAAATAAGATGCTATGTGGTCTTGATTGAGATATCGATCTTCAAGCTAAATAATTAATTCATTGAGCTACGATAGTAGAATTTGAATTGATTGTTTAGTACGCAGTAATTCCCGACAGGGATAGCTAACACAGTTGTGATATCCCGGGTGTAGAGATATGGATTAAACTAATTGGAATATGTGAATTAATTTGGATATGATAGGTAGCGAGTCTCGCTGTTTCTCCCAGAGCTTTCTCCATTGAATTTATCCCGACAGTTTTCAATTACTTCATTTGTTTATTTAATTTTGCTTTTAGAAATTAGTTTATCTCTCAAACCATTTTCACTTGTAGTTTGCTCTATAAAATTGGTAAAATATAAGGTTGTACCAGTCCCTGAGAGACGATACCCGGACTTTCCGATTTACTATGAGATAGGAATTGAAGCATTACGTTTTTGCCCTATCAATCCCTCACCCTAGGCTAGGACTATTATGTAATGTCTAGATAGTTAGGTTTCATCGAATGTGGTGAGTGAGCTATTTTCTATGGGATTTTGTGGTTATCCACACGCCTCCGAGTATGCCTCCTTTAAACCCATATAAAGTCACATCGATCTAGGTTATCGTATATGGGGCATTAAGCTCATAGCTACTTTCAATGGATACTATCCATCGTCCACACCGAGGTTTCATCCCGGGTTCTATCTAGGAAGGCTACCTATAGCAAAAGTTCGGTCGCCTCGACCACCATAGGTCCCTATTCATACATCAACCTCAATTTGCTTGATGACGCATACCCGTCTAACGCTAGAACTCCATACCCAGCATAGAAGCATAAAGTAGGCTAATAGAGAAGATTAGGGGGACTTACCCAAATACAATCAAGGATAGAATAGCAATTAAATCAACTAGATAAACACGTTCATTCATTCAAACCCTAGAAGATCCATACATACATAGTAAACCCTAAAACTAGAGTTTGGGGTTTAGAATCCCTAGTAACTTAGAGGACTACTTCATGAAGGAGTGAAGAAGATATATAGAAGAAATTGAAGAAGACTTGAGGTTGAGGAAGATGCCTCATCTCTTCTAGCTCCTTCTCCTTCTTCTCCTTCCTTTAGCTTCTCTCTCTTCTCTCTCTCTAAAACCAGAAATTCTTCTCTCCAAATCAACTCTCTTAAATGGGGGAAATGGGTCTTCTATTTATAGGCAATCAAGTGATGGAGAAATTCGCGGCCAACAGGGCAGAGATCGCGGGCGGGATCTTCACTAGCAAAGCCGCGATCTTGCAACGCAATCGTATTCGCCTTCAGGATTGAGGAGATGGAGGACGGACTTCGCGGTCTCCACGAGTCACGACTGCAATCTTCCTCTTGGCCAAAATACACTATGGCCAGGATTCGACTTGGGAAACTTTATGTTTCTCCTTGGCTCCTTCTTCGTAAAGTTCGTTCCCTGAGCCCTCCAATTCGCGGCCGCCATCTTGGGCTTCCAGGCCGCGATCTTTAGCTTGACTAGGCGGTTTCTGATCTCGGCTGTGATATTCTCTTCTAGGCCATGATCTTCAGTCTTCTGCCCCCTTGCTACATTTGTGATCTTGTTTTGTACCTAATTCACAATTATCAACTAACACACCCTAAAATCACATCGAATTCGAATAGGAATGAAATAGGGATGCAATTGACGATGTTCAAGAAATTATTCACATGAATTGGTATGAAACAAACCTCAATTGGAAGGTAAATAACACCAATTTAGGTGTTATCAAGTTCGTATATACCATGGAAGGGCATGTGGACATTGGAGTCGAGAACCAGGGAGATGCGAAAGTGTCTTACAAATATTACTTTCTAGGGAACAACCCGCATCGTGCTCCAACTCTCCTCCTTCTTCAGCGTCAAGGCGGCGGAGCGCGGAGCTCTGTTTTGCCGCAACAGAACAGGGTTCGTTCTGGGCTGTGGGTTCCACCTCTGGAACGACTTTCTGGAGCTTTCGAAAGCTCATAAAATTAAACCCAATGCGTCTTTGAACCCATAACTTAGCCTTGTACTCCTTTCCCGTAGCTCGATTCTCCTCCAACTGCTTTTGATCTTCGTAAACTTCGTCCGGAGAAAGGGGCTTTAGCACAATCGTCTTACCTTGATACGGAAGCTTGTAGTGGTTGGTCCAGCCCTCGTGTGTGACCTTACGGTCGAATTGCCAAGGTCGGCCCAATATTAGATGAGCTGTTTGCATTGGTACAACGTCACAAATCACTTCATCTTCGTACCTGCCGAGTTTAAAACAAACCAAAGCTTGTTTCGTCACATTGATCGTCCCGTGTTCTTTGATCCAACTGAGTTGGTAAGGCCGGGGATGTTTTTGTGTCTTCAAGCCAAGCTTCTTGACGGCGTCTAAGCTTACGAGGTTTGCACAGCTGCCTCCATCGATCACCAAAGACACCAATTTTTCTTCAACAAAACACCTGCTGTGAAATAGGTTGTCCTGCTGCTCGTCGGACTCCCTGTGCTTGATGACGATTGCTGGCTGCTTCTTTTGGCCACAATTTGGCAGATTTTTGGCCTCGCTACTGCTCTCCACCATCTCTTTTCGTAGAACCCAAAAATTGAACTAGAAACAGCAGCAGCAAGACACGAATAGGGCTGCTCAAAAACAGGGGCTGCTTCTCCCTGTTTTCCCTCGAATTCTGCTTGTACGAAACAATAGGTTTTCGTGCTCTTCTACGCCCTTGTGTAGAACGGAGCTCTGATACCACTTAATACGCCCCTGGGGGGTGTATGTTTATCAAAGTACGCAGCTAATTCAACTCAAAGGATTGAATTGAATTGAAAACCAAAAGAACAGGATGTGCTTAGTACGATTTGGGATGGGTTTGAAACGAAAGGACAAATCCTCACTTGGGGACAAGCTCAATCGGTTTCGAAAGGGTAGAATCACTACTCAAACAAGTATGAATGACTTGAAAGAGAAGTCTGCAAGCCTAGGACGAATCCAAGACCAAAAATCAAGCTCGCAAGCTCAATAGGATAAACTCCTCGGAGTAATTTTTGTTCAACAATTCTCTCTAACTATTACAACGAAAACTAGAGGGCTTTTATTGCCAAAGAAAACCTAATACAATTCTAAACTAACAAGGAAACTAATTAGAACAGGAAAAGGCTAAAGAATTCGTGTAAAACGAGATAACTTGCAAGCCAAGAAACTGACTTAAAACACAAGCAAGTCTGCCTAGGAAAACAGGCTTTGTAGCATCTTTGAGCCCTTCGAAAATGATCTTGTAGGTTGATTCGAACTCAACCAATCCCTTTCCTTTGTAGAAGAAAACTTCCTATTTCATCTCCAACTTGAATCTGCCTGAGATCATACTCCAAACTCCAGATATAGGCCTTCAAAGTTGGTATCTCAACACAGTTTTCTGCCTTAGCTATTTTCTGGCAGTTTTCCAGTTTTAAGGTAGCAACTTTGGCGCCTTGGAAAACAACCTTAATTACTTCTTCTTGAGCAAGCAAGCATACCAATGTGTAGATAATCATTCCATGTTCAACACAAGCCATTAAACTTGAATTTCCATTGAGCCAATTAAGAGAAACGTGCCTCCAAAGTCGGCTGCTTGAACACGGAAAGTGACACGGACAATTTTCAGGTTCTTCTTTGCAATTCGATTTGGCCTCTTTGACGATTAATCCTGGTTGGAATTTGATTGATTCCAAGATCATATCAGGTAAGGTTACCACTGCTCCTTCTTGCTTATTTTGACGAAGAAATCCTCTTTGACATTGGTAACAAGATGGGCAGAGTGGATAAAATTGATTACAACAATTCCAATGGGTTCAGAGGAAAGTATGCCTGGATGTGTATCGAGATTAACTTAAGGAAACAATTGGTCTTTAAGTATCGTTTGGAACGTAGGGTTAGGAGGTAGAATATGAAGGGTTCCACACTGTTTTTTTTACTGTGGGCGTTATGACCATCTTGAAGAAGCATGCCCTGCGAAATGAAATTTTGCATCACCAGAAGATAAGATGAAAGCAAGCAGCACAATGGCAATCTAGGAGATTAGGCCTGAAATCCTGGAGTACTTTGGGCCTTGGATGCTCGCCACCGGACTAAAGAGAATGAAGCAAATTCAGAAGGCTAAAATCTTGGAAGGAGAACCAAAAGGAAAGGGAACCACAACATATCAACTTGTCACCGGAACCAAATTTGATGTTCTATCGGAAGAGGGGGATGGTGTCGACTGTGATAATCAGGAGGAGAGAAGCATGTATGGGGATGAAAAGGAGGAAAAGATGGATACAACTAAGACTAATAAAGGTGAGGACTCGAGCAATCAATCCAAAATGATAACCAGAGAATATTCATCTACAGAGAAGCTCAAAGGCAACCAGAATAATGTTTTAAGAACTAGTAGGAAAGCACTTAAAAAAACCAGCCAGCGTCATTAGGAAAGAAAACCAAAAATCCTGAAACTCACACATCTAAGAAGAAAGTCGTGAAAACAACTAGCAAGCAGGAGAAATGAACGACCAAGAAGGGACTGAGAGCAAGGACCACATAAGGAGAACCCTCAGCAGACCATGTCTGGTGTGCAAGGGAAGCAAAAAGAAGAGTTTGATCCATCACCTCTCCTCTGCATTGGGATTAAAGATAAGTCCCGAGATGTTGGTGACTCATCCAATGCTAAGTCTGGCCACCAGGCTAAAATGAAGCATGTGGGCACATAGAACATTGGTAAGGAGCAAGGAAAAGTCATCTTACAATCCCTTGAGAATGGGAAAGGGCGCCATAGGAAGATTGATTTTACTTCCAATAGGGAGCAGTCTGAATCATTGTCAAACTATGCAGAGCATACCAGTAAAGATATGTTAAGTGGCAACACGGAGATGCTAGAGATGGACATGGTTGTCGAAATTCAGTGAATCAAATTTTCTTATAGGAGGGACCTTCTCATTCATGTTAACAATTAAAATTCTCGCCTAGAATTGCAGGGGTGCAAAACACCCCAAATTTCAATCTACCTTATAGCTTTATAGAAGCTTACATAAACCAAATATCTTGTAGCCCAAAATTAGTGGGAAAGACACTACAGATGTCATTAAGACACTCTGGTTTGATGGTTGGGAAGTGTCGGATGTTGTGGGGTTCAGTGGTGGAATTTAGGGTTTTTGGGACAGGAAACAAATCCATCTCGAAGTATTGGATAGGCAGAAGCAATTCATCCATATGAATTTCTTTGTTGAAGAGAAGAAGATTGTTTTTTTACTCCACTCTATGCTTGCCCGAATGAGTTTGGGAAGACTGAGCTTTGGAATTTTTTTTAGAAGTATTGGAAGAAGCAACAATTTACCTTCGCTCTTGGAAGGCGACGTCAACTCCATCATTAGGCCATCTAAGAAACAAGGAGGAGTTCCTTAAAGCTTTGCAAAAACTAGAGCATTCAACGAATTCATTGATGAGTGAAAGTTGATCGACCTTGGATTCACTAGGCCAAAGTTCACGTGGTTCACTAGCTTGTCCAGAACAAAATAGACAGGATCATAGCCTATTCAACATGGAGTGGAGGCTGTTGTACCCACAATCAACGGTGTTCCACTTGGTCAAGTTGTAGTGTTATCATCGTCCTATCCTGACTTGCTCCACAAGTCAACTAACGAAAAGCCAAATGGGGAGACGTTTACAGTTTTTTGCTCGTTGGCTTGCCCACAATGATTTCTATGATCTTCTTTCTTCTTATTGGCAAAATGGCAATGACTTCCCTTTCTCTCTGTAGGATTTCAATGATAAACTCAAGGCTTGGAACAAAAACATGTTTGGCAATATCTTCCGAAGGAAAAAGCATCTCAACAATAAACTCCAGACTATTGAGTTTTTCAATGAACGATTCCCAAGCAGCCACTCTCTGGCCCAGAAAAGCATATTCGAGAGGAGTTTGAGGACACCCTTTGGCAAGAATAAGTGTTGTGGATGCAAAGGTCAAGATCAAACTAGCTTCTATATGGACACAAGAACACGCATTTTTTCATCAAAGCACATTAAGCAGAAGGAAGAGAAACTTTATCTCTGGCCTAAAGAATGAATTGGAAGAATGTATCACTAACCCCCAACCAGCTTATGTCTATGGCTAAGTATTTCTATGTCAAGATTTTTATGAAGGAAGACGAAGAATTCTAGCTATAGATTGCTGCTAATTTTCCAAGAATTGACCCATCTCTCACTAGAAAAGTAGGAGCGTGCCCCATTAGAGAGGAGATTATAAGTATTATCATGGGAATGAAAGGTCTGAAAGCACCAGGGAAAGACGGGTACCATGCAGTCTTCTTTCAGAAGTGTCGGGATGTCATTGGAGCTGAGTTTGCACAGTTTATGGAGTCTTGTTTATGTCATATTGTCATCCCAACGGGATCATATCACTGAATCAAACTATTATAGCTCTCATCCCAAAAGTTGATGCCCCTGCCTCCGTGATCCAGTTCAGACCGATTGCCTTGTGTAACGTTGGTTACAAAGTGATTGCTAAAACAACTGATAACAAGATCAAATCTCTTATGCCTCATCTTGTTCATAAGAACCAGACCAGTTTTACACCCAATAGACACATCACTAATAATATTCTCATTTTGCAGGAAAGCGTTCACTCGATGTCAAAGAAGGGTGGAAAGAAAGGAACCATGCTTCTGAAGATGGACCTGGCTAAAGCCTATGATAGAATTGACTAGACCTTTCTACAAGAGACTCTGGTGCAAGTTGGTATCCCTGACAAGAGTATTTTTACCATTATGCAATATTTTACTTTTGTCATGATTCAGATCTTATGGAACAGAGGAGAGATAGAGGCCTACACTCCGACAAGAGGATTACGACAAGGATGTCCCTTATCCCCTTACTTGTTTACGCTTTGTGTTGAATGTCTTAGCCATTCGATAAGTAGGAGAGCTAGGAATAAGGTTTGGAAGCTTGTTTCTCTTTCAGTAGGAGGACCTCCCCTTTCACACCTCTTCTTTGTCGATGACCTACTGCTTTTTGTGGAGGTCAATGTCGAGCAGGCAAGGGGTATCCTTGAGTGCCTGAATGAGTTTTGTTAAGCCTCTGCAGAGCTCATAAGCAAAGACAAATCTAGGATGCTCTTTTCTAAGAACACTAAGAGGCCAACTAGGAGGAACATTTGTGCTTGTCTTGGAATTCAACATATTGATAACTTAGCGAGGTATCTGGGAGTCCCTGTTATTCATGGTAGATTGGATAAATCGACCTATAGATACATTATTGACAAAAATCGACCAGAAGTTAACTGCATGGAAGTCTAAAACCTTATCTTTGGCGGGTCGAGTGAGTTTAGCTAAGGCTGTCCTTGAGTCTATAACTTTGTATGCTATGTAAACCACTATGCTCCCTGCTTCGATTTGTGATAAAGTTGGTAGGAATATTAGTTGGTTTGTTTGGTGCTCACAATAGGGGAAAAGGAAGGTCCACTTAGTGAAATGGACACCATTTGTAAGCCAAAAAATCAGGGAGGAATAGGTTTAAGATCGGCTCACAGTCTTAACATGGCTTATATGGTGAACTTGCTTGGCATATTCTTCACAATGAGGATGACTTGTGGGTGCAGGTATTACAAGGAAAGTAGTACTTTAATCACTGGAATGGCAATATCACTACAATGAAAACGAGTAATAATTTGAGTCTATGGAGAGCTATCCTAAAAGCTATGCCTTTCATGCGCAAAGGCCTGGTCTGGAGCTTGAGGGACGGTCTGCTACTGGGTTTTGGACCCACCCCTGGTTGGATAATAACACCATTCTGGAAGAATTTGCCTTGTGTGACCTATCGGATGAGAAAAAAATGGAGAGCGTGGTAGATTGATTGGACGTCAATGGTGAGTGGGACTGGGAACGACTTAAAGCTTTTATTCCTAACGAAATTATAGTTCGCATTACAAGCATGAAAACTCCTAAAATAGGGTTGGGGGAACACAAAACAATTTGTGGTGCCGAGAAGGATGGGAGATTCAGACTCCGTTTAGCATATAATATAGTAGTGAACAAGAAGGAAGAAGATCTGTCGGATATGTGTAAGGACCTATGGAGATGGCAATGCCCTAATAGGGTTAAATTCTTTCTCTGGATCGTGTCACATGATCGCCTTCTCACCAATGTGGAGAGAAAGAAAAGACAAGTCACTACCAATGACAAATGCAATTTCTGCGAGTACGAAATGGAGACGACAGAACACATCCTTCGCATCTTCAAAAAGACGAAAGGAATTTGGAATCATTTCCAGTCCAAAATTACAGAGAAGAACAATAACATCAATTTCTAGTCTTGGATTAATAGGAATCTCAAAGCCGATGACGTTGGAGTCGAGTTTGGTATTGTTTGTTGAATACTTTGGAAGAACAGGAATGATGAAGTTATGAAAGTTAAGAAGCTTTCGGTATAAAGTACGATTTGTAGAATACAAGCGTGGTTCAGCATCCACTACAAAGGCACTTAGAGCAAATGAGCTATGTTTTGGACTTTCTATCAATCCATGCACATAACAAGATATTAAATGGAAACCTCCGGTGGAAAGATGGGTCCAATTACAAAATGATGGCTCTGTCATTAGCAGTTCAAAATCAGTCACTGTTGGAGGTCTCATTAGATATAGTCTAGGGAACTGTTTGGATGTTGATAAAACCTAAATCGGTGCTATTAACCCTTCATATTTAGGTTTTCCTGATAATCCGTGTGCATAATTAGAAGAATATCGTCGATTGCAGCCCTATTCAGTTCCTATTTGATTATGTTGTTATTTTAGGGTCCTTTAGACGATACATGTGAATTAGGTACGAAAAAGGTGCACAAGTGTAGAAAAAGAGGCAAAAACAAAGATCATGGCTAACAAAGCTAAGATCCCAGCCTTTAGAGCCAAGATCCTAGCCATAAAGAGTGGGCATGAACTATAGCACAAGATTGCAGCCTGCAGTGCAAAGATCCTAACCGCGATCTTTTGCTTCTCACCCGTGAACTTGACATGAAGATCGCAGCCTCAAGTTCACGACCACGAACTTTGAAGCCAAGGGTGTGAACTTCACAAGAGGCCAGCTCGGGGGAAGCAGAAAGTTTTGGCCATCGTTTTATGGTCCACGGCTTCCGTGCCCGTGGCACCCCGGATCGTGACCGCGATGTTTGGCAGTGAACTCCATATTTAGCAAGGCAAAAATGGTGACCCTCAAAGATCGCAACCTCTACCCCCAAGATCCCAACCGCGATCTTCTACACCTTGCTTGAGAACTTGCCCTTAAGATCGCAGCTTCTAAATCGCGGGCACGATCTTTAGCCCCTTACCCGTGAACTTGTCCGTGTCTGCAAAATTCTATAAATTGGGGACTCCTCCCCATTTAGAAGATGGATTTTGGAAAATTTCTGATTCTAGAGAGAGATTAGAGAGAGAAGCTGAAGAGGAGGAGAAGAAGTGGAGGAGGACTTCCATCACTTGAAAACCCCTTTTTATGATTTCTTCTCCCTCTTTGTATGTCTTTTCTTCCCCGCTTCATGGGGTGATCTCCCAAGGTACTAAGGGTTTAAATCCCCAAACCCTAGTTTTAGGACTATTATATAGATGAATGAATACGTTAGGGTTTTGAATGAATGTATTTGTCTAGTTGATTTTAATACTTCTCTAGCTTTAATTATGCTTGGGTAAGTTGTCCTAATCTTCTCAACTAGCCTACTTGAGCTTCTACGCTGGGTAAATTTTTTTAAGGTTAGACAGGTATGAGCCATCTGGCATATTAGGGTTAGATGAATGAATAGGGTCTTGTGGTGGACGAGGCGAGCGAACCCCTGCCACAAGAACGCCTTCCTAGATGGAACCCGGGATGAAACATCGGTATGGACGGTGGGTAGTACCCATTGAAAGGAGCTAAGTTTTTAAAGCCCCAGATATGTAAGCCTATACCGAGGTGACAATGGGCTAGGTATGGCATGCTCGGAGGTGTGTGGATAATCACGATGGCCCATGGAAAAGAGCTCACTCACCACGTTCGCTTAACCTGACATATGTAAACGTTTGCATGATAGACCTAGACTAGGGCGAGGGAGTTACCCCGAGTACCTCTTCTCATATATTGATTTTTAGTTTAGGGATCACCAACTGCCCACCTTCTAAGTAACACGTTGACTAGACAAAACCTAAGTAGCTTAGGATATCGTGCCCTTTGGAATACGACCGAGCCACTTTACTACATCCCTAGCTTGGTTATACTTGGCCTTGTTAGGATTGACTAGTGAGTGCACTTCGAATTTATTAATTTAAAGCTTGCACCCACCAAATGCCTTTTCTTGCAACCTTAGGGAGTGCTCTATCACTTGTGCAGAACTTAAGGGAGTTGCGAAAGGTCTCGACAGAGCATGGCGGAAAGTCTAAAGGAAGATTAAACTCAATCTGGATTCCATGACAGTGTTAGCATCATGAACAATTGGGTGGATGGCAACCATCATCATGGAATCCTTGCTGCAAAGTTAGGGGAGCTGATGAGTCGGGAGATGGAGGTCAAGGTTAGTCATGTTTATAAAGAGCACAACAAGTCATCTGACTTCCTAGCCTCTAGAGGCCATTCTTTTCATTTTGGCATTCATCATATCAGTGTATGTAAGCCTAATCTTAGACATTGGCTTTTGTATGACATTTGGGATAACCATGCCTCGTTCTATTATTAATATGAACTAGGACTACATCGTCCAACTTTCTATAAAAAATACATTTGGCAATAATGACCTTGCCATCCCACAACACTGAACATCCGATAAACTCATATTCATAATCGCATCTAGTAGTACTAATGCCTCATGATTCGTGACTACAAAATAGGCTTAGGCCTTGATCATGCGCGGCCGGAGGGACGAACCAAACCCTCACTTCCAAGTGGCGGCTCTTGTGAAACCTTCTGGTAAGTGGAACATTGTGGCCTTACGCTAATTGCTTACAGAAGATGTTGTTTTGCATGTATTGGGTGTGAACCCCCCACAGGATAATGCAGGACATGATTCGTCGACTTGGAGACCAGAGCAAGATTGAAGATTCCATGTTCCCCCGGCTTACATTATCGCTGCAGATCTGAACAAATTCTCATCACAGGAGATGGCAAGGCTCGGCCCGGGTTCGTCACTTCCTCTGGCTGGCGGCCCGAGATCACATCCTCAACAATTCAGAACACGATCGACGCCATTTGAATTCCTTAGCCTTGTACCCTAACTGCAAGGCTATCCTAGAAACAATCATGCATGTGTTGCAGGACTTCCCTTTTTCCAGGTTAACTTGGTTGCACATCATTCACCCTTCTGAATACAAGACATTTCCGGACTTCCTTTCCAGGATTTACTTCTGAGATATCTTCGACAGAAGCACACGAGCCTCATGTTCGACATTACTTGATGGCATGGTAAAGAAAACCGTACCGGACATCATACCGGATTCTTTTCTGGTATGGTATTTTGTGGTACGACCGTGGTTCAACCGTTTTGTACCGGTAAATACCGTTTTTCACTATTGATAGAGAAATGAAATGCGATAGTATAAAAAATATAATCCATCAAAAAAAGAACCAAATAGAGCATTATACAACCACGGTGACCCATTTTCAACATAGAAAAATAGCAAAATAATATATTTTTTAATTATTTTCCACATATTGGACGAGAATACGGAGAAATGAAGCTGAATCATAGACCAGGAAACCGGATCATACCAGCCGGTTCAACCGGTCAAACCGAAAAAACCGGCCGGCACGGTAAAATCAGCACAATCAGCCCACCGTACCGCTTTTGGTCCAATTTCCGGTTGAACCGGCCGGTACGATCCGGTTTCCTGGTCTATGCTTGATGGTCCCTTTGGCGGACCAGGAACGACCGAGTCTTTGCGGGCAAAGTCGTCTCAGCTGAAGTCTTTCTATAGCGTGTCCAGACATGGATTAATGTAGTGCAGACTGCCATGGACAATGATAAGGCTATCCATTAGCCTAATCCATCTGCTAGAATGGGGAGCTGATCTCGTGGATGCTGCCTCCTCCCGAGTGGGTCACTCTCAACTCCAACGGCTCTGTCATTCCTGAATCAGGTTATGCAACTGCTGGTGCCTTGATTATAGATCACACTAGATACTGCATTGCAATGTTTGTTATTAATCTCGGAATTTGCTCCATCACCCTAGCTGAGTTGGGAGGCACAGTAGAGGGATTTCAATTGGCTTGGGAACTTGGCTACCATCAGGTCAACGTTCAGCTTGAACGCAGGTGCGCCGTGCAGATCCTCTAGAGGTGGCATGACGATGATCATCATCATTCAAACAGTTACCCAACTTTTCCAGGCGATGTTAGAGAGAGATTGGGATGTGTCTTTATCTTATGCTTCTAGAAAAGGTAATAAGTGTGTGGACTATATTGCTAGTGGAGGCCATAAGATGCCTTTGGGGTTTCAGTCTTTCCTTTTTTTTTTATCACACCCTTGTATCCTGAATTATGCACGACTTACAAAGCTCTCCGAACCCAATTTGATTTTGAATCAAAGTTGAAATTCTCTGCATCCATTTATAAAAGAAAAAAAAAAAAAAACAAGCCTAGCCCATGTGCCCGTCTTAAACGTGAAAATGTTCAGATTAGTTAACGGCCCAATTCGTTGGACTTACCCACTGACCTTGTATCGTCCTGATCCATCTAGTGCTTCCCCTCGACACAGTCCTCGTCTCTTCCCTTGCTTTCAATTCTCGCACCCAAGCATTTTTTTCTTTTCTGAATTCCTCCGTAACACCACAACCTCAACTTCTCTCGAATCCGTTCTCTATACAATTTCGCTGTTTGAGGCTTGCAGGGAGGAATTGTCGTCTTGGGGTGATGCCGGACGGCGAGAGCGGTTGACGGAATTGCTATACCGAGGTCAGAATCTTGGTTTTGTGGCACATTCCGTGGGTGCGGTTCTTGGTTTAGGCATTAGAGGAGCTCGCACGCATCGTTCAATTTTGCGCATCTTTTGATTGACGAGTTAGGGTTCCTCTTCCTTTGTTGTGATCGTGTTCTTGATGAATGGCCTAGTTAATGTTCTTAGCTAGTAGCCATCGAACCGTTCCGGAGCTAATTCTTTATTGTTCGTGTCTTTAGCTTTCACCAGTAGCCAATTGCCTTCGCTGGTCGCATTTGTTTTGATCTTGAGATCGAAATCAGGCGTTGCATTCTAATATGGATCCTCAGCACTTGGCAGAAACCCTCAAGTATGCTACTTTGTGGATTTTATTCTTTATTAAGCTGTTAAACCGTTTGAAACTGAATCGGGTATTTCTGTGGTTTACATTGCCGCAGGCATTTGTCAAAGCAAGATGAGCTATTGAGGGAAGTTTTGGGTTCGTTGCAGGGTGAGCTGACCAAGCTCAAGGTCAGTTTAGCTTGCTACCTTGTTCTCCTATTATTTTCGTCTTAGATGTTGTTTTGGTACCGGCTAAAGTTGAACGTGAAGATGATTTCCTTGCTTATCTCGATCAAAATCTGAGAGAAGCACTTGACTTGGTCCTTGGATTCAGCTAATAAATTAGATGTCAAGCAAGGTCTGATCAAGTAGTAGGTATTGATCAACTTTCAACTGAAAAGGCTTAAGGTCAGAAAATTTGCTATGACTAGTAAGTACAGTAGGATGAAGTATTGGTTTGGCATTGCAGGGATCTGTGCCATTCATCTGTGTTTCTTTTCTCTTGGGTTAACCACTGAAAAATACCATGTTGATCTTTGTGCTGGTTTATTTTTGCAGGCCGAGGAGCTAATGCTGATGGAGAAATACAGTCAACTAAAGAATCCTCTTGAACTAATCATACGGGTATTTATTATTGCCTGAATCTAAATTGCTGTTGTTCCCTCTGTTTTGATGAGTTTCCCCCCCCCCCCCCCCCCCCCCCCCCCCCCCATTACTGGGAGAATCAAAGCGTAGGTTCTGTGCTGTCGATCTCGTAACTAGAAAGGATATTGCCCAAGATTGGCTTTTGGTCTCCATGGTGTTGGTTGTTTAGCTATGATTCATTTTTACCTTTCAGTGTGTCATCCCTTGCCTCAATGCTCAATTTGCTTCTTGTTGGATGTTTAGCTTATGATTCTTGTTTTTGGTAGAGCGAGGAGGATGGTAATGGACTTTATGGAGAAACTGGGCAGACCGAGGAGGACGGCAATGGACTTGATGGCCAAACTGGGCAGACCATTCCTTTACTTACATCCGGCACAAACGACTCTGTTGGTGATGAAGTAGATCACACAGTCACCTCTAACAAAGATAAGTAATCTCAGTCGTGAATTTATGAGCTTTCTGCTCATGTTCTTGTGTAGGCACAATTTTGTTGATGAAATTCATATGTACCGCTTCCACAAGTGAGAATTAAACGTCGCAACATTTTATCTAAGACTTGTATTTGTTGAAGAGGAGGAGAAAAGCCATGCATGCGAGACAACTGATGTGTATCCCATGGAGCAACCCGTTACTGAATGATGATAGCGTGCTCTAATATAGTGCATTTGATTTTTCATGTCATACTGTGGGTTGGGTTTTGATGTAATGGAGCTTTTATTGTATCTATCTCGTCTTTCTTACATAATAGATATGCGCACGCTTGCGCTTCGCACCCAGTGGTATAGAACACTCTAAATGTGTTAGTATGAAATTAGTAAAATGTAACTCAAACAGCAAGAAAATCCGAATTGTGGGAGAGCTCCAAAGTCATTTGACTCGCTGGTCAATGAGGTTATGGATCAAAGAATGATGATCTACATATTTGGAGCTCAACAATTATTAATCAGAGAATTTACGAAATTGTGGAAGAGCTCCAAAGTCAAAATGTAACTCCCTAAACAACAAGAAAAATCCCAAAAGTGTGGGAGAGCTCCAAAGTCATTTGTACTCGATGGTCAATGAGGTTATGAATAAGAGGATGATGATCCGTATATTTGGAGCTTGACAATTATTAATTAGAGGATTTACAAAAATTTTGCATTTGAAATTGAAAAAATCAATGAGAAAAAAGGTGGAAGAACGTACTTCTGTGATTTCAAGGCCACTTCCACTCTCTAAATAGGGAGCGAGAGATTTCTTCGTGGCCTTTCTGTATGAACTAAACCGAGAAAGAGATTACTAAAAATGCAAAACCAAATGCAAACAAATATATCGATTTCAACACAACAAAAATATGCTTAGTGAACACAACATATATCTGAGGTTTTCTTCGTGGTTTTCCTATTTGAGTTTGAGTGAGAGTTATGATTAAAGATGTAAAATCAAATACGAAAAAGTAGAACGATTGATCACATAACAACAAAATTATGCTTAATAAATAGTAGCACATATTAGGAGAATAACAAACCAAAATAAAAAAGATGGATTAATAAAAGAAGAAAATAGAGACTTGAAAAAATAAAAGTAAAGACATAATAAAAGGGCTCACATTATTAATGCCATCAAAGGGCCTACATAATAAAATAGAGAATTGATCACACCTAAAGGCAAGAAAAATACAAGGAACCCGTGAAGTGTGTAACTGAAACAATGCATTTTGTGTCAATGTCACGTTTTCACTGTACACATCACTGTCGTGAAGTGTGGCCCTGAAGATTGCACTGCTGATATAAATTTGAAGAGTGAACAGATTTCAAGGAGAGAAGAGTGTTAGAGAGAAATTTGAGTCTTCTTTTCATTCTAGATATAGAGGAAGTGACTAACCAAGGAAGATTGAAGAGGAATTTACCTACCTCAAACTAAAAGAGGCCAGATTTCAACTTCAACACCATCCCAAGCAACTAGGAAGAAGGAGATTCATCTTTTCATAGGTTTTTCCTTCTCTTTAGTTGTAGTTCTTTCTCTAGGCATGGAGTATATTTTCCATTCACTTTGATGATGTGGACCTTAGTCTAGGATGTTGTAGTTTGATGATTGTGAACTCTATGTTATAATTGACATGTTTGATTATATGTTGATTGGATATTTAGCATGATAATTGAGAGTCCTTGATCAATTCCCTCAATTTTGCAACTAATTAACCTAAGAAAGAGAGGATCTCCTTAGGTAATTTGGGTCACTATTCAATCATCGTAAGGGATCCATGAACGATGGTGCTTGGTTTCTTTACGTCGTCCCGGGTCATCACTAGAGGGAGTGGATTTGGTTGTCCTAATTGCCTAATTTGATAGTTGTGTACACCTTTACGATTAGGCGGGTTATGACAACTTGAATAGGGACTCCTAACTAGCTTTGATCTTCTAAAGGTATATATATATATATATATATATATATATGGGTCACACTCGTATGCGTCAGACACATACTATGCGACAGGATTTCTACACCGTAGATCTAATCTAACGGTGTTTAATAATTGGAATTAAATTATTTAATTTTTACAATTTTTAAATGATTACTTGGTCCTATTACTTTTTTATGCGTACCCTTTAACCCCTAAACAAACTTTTCAACATATTTTCGAATTATAGTACCAAATTTTATTCTAATCATGTCTCCAATCCATTAAGTTATATTTACTTACAATTTTAGTTTGGTGATTTATTCCTTTTCCCACTCATGTCAACGCTCAAACCCCCTTTCCAATTGCTGTCTGTAGTGGCTAACGAACCCTCTCCTCTCATCCTGGCTATCGATTGAAGCAATTGGATTTTGCGCTTCCCATCGATGTTTAATCCCTCTATGGATTAAGAGAGTGATCTGTTCGAGGCATGATGGATTGAATCTTGTGCTCGAGAGGCGGATGAGGAAGGATCGGAGAAGTGAAGAGTGCAGACTCGAGAGGTGGGCCGAAGTGCGGATCGCCCATAGCGGTGGGTAGGTACGCTGCCGTACGCTGCCGTCAATTGACGGTGAACGACTATGACCTTTACGTCCTGTAAACAATGACTAAGGCTGAAATGGAGAGAGGGGATTGGGTCTCGTCAAGGGAATTCTCTTGGTCGGAGTCCAGAATCGTAACGGAGTGAGAAAGTTTGGACGATGAAGAGAGACGACCGTCGGATTATGGTGGTGATGGCGGCAACTGGAATTGGCAATTTGGGGGGCTAGGGAAGACAACGATACATGAAAGGGAATTCTCTTGGTCGGAGTCCAGAATAGTGAGAAAGTTTGGACGATGAAGAGAGACGGCCGTCGGATTACGATGGTGATGGCGGCAACTGGATAATTGGGATTTGGGAATTTGGGGGGCTAGGGAAGACGACGATACATGAAAAAACGGCATCGTTTTGTGCTCGTCTCTGAATCGAAAGTGGCCTGGAGAACGGCGTCGTTCTATATGTGTAGCTGAAAACAATTTTTTTTTTGTAATGGAGTGAGGTTCGAACCAGCGTCCTGGTCATTACCATGGGCATTCTTCACCATCCATGCTGAACAAGGATTTTGATTCAATATACTTCCACTGTTATATTTATAACTATAAAATGAGTTCTTGTAAAATTAAAACATAAAACTAAACTAAGCAGGCCCTTTGTACCAGGCCCAATAGGTGATGTTGGATCTTCTCGCTTGGGAAATTTCCATCAGTGGAGCCTCCTCTTTGTTTGTCTTGCTTGCTTCTCTTAGCTGAACTTGCATATAATTTTCAGGTTCTTGATTAGATATGTCGATTGATTGATGATAAATTCAGAGACTCGGTGTTGTTAAGCGTTTGCCGAGCATCGTTGGTAGGTCTTCAAATTCTCTTTTGTACTTTGAATTCGCAAACCTTCCATTAAAGCTTGTATATAATTTGTACACATTATCTTGCTACAGTAGGGATATGTTTGGGTGTTGCTTAACTGAGGCCCCTCTCGTGCATTCTCTGATTTAGATGTTGTTATGATGAAAGAAGACTTCGATATCTTGAAGGTCTCTCATTTCCTCTGTCTGTCTGTCTCTCTCTCTCTCTCTCTCTCTCTCTCTCTCTCCAATGCATATGTGATATGTGTAATTACGTCTGTCTTCGGTTCATAAATAGTGATGGCCGAAATTTTTTTTGGTCAAGAAAGAAACAGTACTAGGTTGGCTACTGATAAATTGATTCTCATTCTTCAGGTGTTCTTTATAGCTAGTGGAGATGGCCTCCCTCGTTCGGTGGTGGAGCCAAACGCAATAGAGGAATATGCTTGTAAATAGCCTTGTCATTGGTGGGGATTTAATCTGTACTCCTTGTTAATAGGCTTGCTTTCCTTAGTTGGATCAGTTTAGGTGTCAATAGAGGAATTCTTTTTTGGACGTAATGGTATTAATAAATTAGGTTTGTTTGGCGGTCTATATAAAGGGACGCCAAGCCTAGAGTTTACCTTGTAAAAAAAAACTCCTGCCGTTTTCCCTGGTGACTTTAGCAAAAGTAAGGCTTTTCTTCTGTGTTGGCGGGGAGAAACTAATTGCAATGGAGAAATCTCGGTACAGTGCAACAACTAAAATAGCTCTTTCTTTTGGTCGTTTGTGCTGTTCCTTTCTTACAACCCTTTTCCTTTCATGTATGTTCTTTTGTTTGTTTATGACTTTTGTTTGTTTCATGTATGTTCTTTCTTTTGTTTTGTTGTTTAGCATGTCGAGCCATGATACTAAGAAAGTTGTTGGATCCATATCGACTACCTTTGGAGCCATGGAGACGACGTTCACTGAGTTGTACGATAAGATTAAATCTTTGACTGCAATGATAATGAAAACTGATACTGAATTTCAAGTGCTAAAGAGGATGTCGAAACGCATTCTTGATCAAGCATCTGGAAGTTCACCTCCCACTGATGTTCCTGTCACGCCTACCGTAAAAAGAGTTTATTATATTGATTCAAACCTAGACTCAGATCGCGATGGCGATGGTTCACACAAGAGGCAAAAATATGCGGTCAAGGAAGATTTAAATGATTCGGTGAAGGTATATAGAATTTATTTAAACAATTTGCACTTGTGTCATTTTAAAGTGTTTATGATGTACCTATGTATTGTAATTTTTGTTAAATTCAAATCGTAGATGGAATCTCCGGTGACTGCATCTGGAAGTTCAGCTCCCACTGTTGTTCCTTTCACACCTAGCGTAAACGGATTTATTTATATAGATTCCGACTCAGACGCAGATGGCGATGATTCACACAAGAGGCCAAAAAATGCGGCTGTGGAATATATAAATGTATCGGGGAAGGTATATAGAATTTATTTAAAGAAATTACACCTGTGTGATTTTAAAATGTTTATGATGTACCTATGTATTGTAAGTTTTGGTAAATTCAAATCGTAGGTGGAATTTCCGGTGACTGCAATAATGGCGTTAGATAATGATGAGGATCGTTCCATTGCGTGTTTCATCTTTGGTGATGGTCTACAAGATGATAAATGGCTTGTTGAGAATTTTGGCCATAGCTTAAGTCGTCTAGAACTGAAGGACTTGCTGCCAGAAACGTGGCTTCATGGTTATGTAAGTATTTTGTAGTTCTGTTTTGGTAAGGCATACTTGACCACATATTAGCTATACTAATCTCGGGTTTTGCTTATTTTAGATTTTGACTGCTGTAGCTTGTCAATTAGCTGTTGATGTTAGGGCTTGGGGGGAAAAAGGGACCTTGGTATCTTCCATCCAATTTTGAGGTAAGCAACAATTATGGAAAACTCTTTACAGTAAGTTTACTTTTTTCTTTCTTCCAAAGTTGAATAGTGAATGTGAACTGCTACCCAGGATTTGGTTGTGAAAATGGGTTGGACTCCAAAAAAAGCCGTGGAAAAATATAAGAACCTATATCTTTGCGGCACCTTTGAATGCACCAAGGTATGGTGTAATAATATTAGTAATTTTTCCAGGGTACTATAATCTCTTAATGTTTTGCCCTTTACTGTATAGTCCATTCATTCTTTCGTCATCATTTACTTGTTTATTTATTTCAGATATATTTGCCAATGAATGATGAGAACCGCCATTGGTTTCTTATTGTGGTTTTCATGGACCGAAAGGTAGTGCATGTAGTGGACTCTTTGTGTATTGATTTGGGTTTGCTGGAAAATCGTAGGAAAAGGGTGCAAGGAATGGTGGGTGATCAACTATTCCCTTCGTGTAAATTTAGTAAGTCAATTTTCTTTTTTTTTTTATAATTTTTGTACTATAATAGTTACGTGGTTAAGTTTGTTGTTACAGTTGAAATTCTTTTACAAGATGCTTCAAGAATTTCCAGACAAGCCATCAACCTATGAAGTGCCCAAAGTGCATAAGTTCAAAATCATAAGTCCTCCATACGTTTCTAAGCAAATTGATGAGTTAGTATTTCTTTGAGTATTTTGATTATTTCATTTCGATTCACAATCTTATTTTCAATAATAAATGCTATTTTTCTACGTAGCTATGAGTGCGGGTTTTACGTCTGTCAGTGGATGTTGCACGGAGAGGCTGATAATAATTCGTATACGGCGGTATAATACAATCCTTTCCTTCTAAATATGATTCCATCCACGTGAGATTCTACACTATCAAATCGAAATCAACATGTTAAGAGTAATGTTATACATTTGCTGCAGGTTTGTAGTAATAGAGGTCGACTATCCTTGGCCATAAGTTTAGTCAAAGATCTCTCAAATACAAGGCGCTCTCAAATTATTGATGAAGCAAGGGCCGTTTATGAAAGACATTTCAAGGGGAAAATCAGCTCAAAATGCCAAAAGAGTTTATTTGATTCATTTTAGAAAAGTAGTTGTTTTTGTTTTATTGGTAGTCGGTCGGTTTTATACTTTTATTATTAGTCGGTCGGTTTTACTATTACTTTGATCCCAATTGAATTCATTTTAGATTGGTTTTGGTGTTTACCTTTATTTTTTCTTAAATCCGAATGTTGGTTCACGTTTTTGTGGCTTTGTTCCTGATGCTTGTTCAGCTGAGATAAGGCTTAAAGAAGGCGCCTAGGCTTGAGCCTTATGCCCCATTCACTTGCCATTTCATTTTATGTTTTTTGTTGTCACAACAAAAAATAAGAAATATGAGTAAAAAAACGTGGTTCATTTCTCCTGCAAAAGCAAAACAACAAAATCTAGTTTCCTGGAAATTTAGGGATTGTTTGGAGGTTGAGATTTGAAGTGAGGTATTTAGCAAATACATGTAATGATAAGATTAAGTCGTTTTTTTGTTTCATAACAAGTTAGAATGCATGTATTACCTTTTTGTTGGGCCCACCTATAATCATTCAAAATGAATGATTTTAAATCTCTACCAAAAGGTGAGATTGTTAACAAGGGATTGTACCTACTTTTTGTTTCATCATTGCCCCTCCAAACAAAGTATTTTTCTAATACATGCATTGAATCAATACATCAAATGATAATACACAAATTGAACAAATACATCTATTTGGAGAATCTCAACCTCCAAACATGCCCTAGTCGCGCGTTTCTCCCCCATTCCCAGCGGAAAATTGCTACTGTAGTTAAATGAGGTTCTGGGTTCGAATCACATCACCCAAATTTTTTTTCCTTTACTTCCTTCTCGACCATCATTTTGGAACTTTCTTCCCTCTTAAGTCCACACCGGATACACTCATAAAACCTGAACCAGTTTCCGCGTCAAGAAACTATTGACCTTTCTCCTGGTCAGTGGGGGTTTTTGTTATCTTTATTTCAGCCCAAAAACGCTCCAATTCTTGGCTTTGGCTTTGGCCTTTGGATATCTCATATCTTGCCACCGGAGGACGCCGAAGATTATGCGTTCATCGGAGCAAACATAACCATGTTGGATCCAACAAATAGCTTCAATAACAAAATTTTAACCCAATAACAAGTGTATTGTTTTGGTTCTCAACGAACATGAAAAGGGAAAGAGACAAGCAGACAATTCAAACAATTCAAGGGTATTGTTTTGGTTCTCAACGAAAATGAATAGGGAAACAAAACTAGAGTACTGGCAGGAGAACTAATCAACCAAATATCCAGAATATACTACTACAGGAGAAATGAACCACCATCTCCCTATGAATCTTCTAGTTCTGGATTACGCTCTTTTGGCTTTCCTCCTTGTACCTACGAGTCTGGGCAACAAATCTCGATGCATTACTATTTGCTTCCTCGATGACGACATGTCTTATGTAATTTGTATGGTGTTGGACCAGATACAAAGCTAGTTGCATTCTCCTTATATCTCCACATGGCTGCAACAGTTTGACAATGACAATGAGTCTTAGTAGCTGTTTCGAAAGGTTGTTTTCCTTCTAGGCCAAGTAGGAGAATTCTTGCTTACCCATAGATTATAAGAAGCATCCCAAGATGCACCCATCATCCATGAGCACACCCAAACGCCACTATCAGACCTACATAAAATAAGATGCATCATATGAGTGGTGGGTATCTAAGTATGTTTCTAATTTGTTCACAACGAACAATTCTTACTCGTGACGTTGTTCGGGAATTGAAGGAATTGTCAAAGAAAATTGTTCCAGCACAGGTGGATCAAGCGTTGGTTCCACTTGCCGATAAAGATCCTCAAACAAGTCATCAAGAAATTCGATCTACACAAGCAGTAATCACTTTATTCGGGATAGATGAATACACAAATCAATTTAGAGATATAACTGTATTAGGATCAGGAGGTCAAACCATACCATAGTTACTACTGCGTTTCTACAAGATCTTTGGCGCTTTTTAGAAGGATACGAATCCAATAGATGGACTTGTTTGTCGTCCAGCATAATGACAGCTAAATACCAGTGAACTGCATCACCGTCCATTGCATCTTTCATGGGCAGACACACCTAAATAACGACAAAAAAGACCAAACTCAGCTTAGCATTGTAAAATACAATTTATAGAAATATCAAAAGCTTGATGGAACATCTAATTTATTCGCATATCCAATTCAAACAGTAGCTAGAAACAGTAATTGAGGAATATTTCAATGAAACAAGAAAGGAATTGTTAAGAAGAAACCTTTCTGCACGTGTGAGCTCTTGCCAAGAACTTTGCACCATAACACTCTAGAGCTTTTTTTGATGTCATGCCATAGTTGATTACCATTTCCTTATCATGGTTCATTTAAAATAGAAGATAACACATTTAATAGGAGAAACGGAATATTACACCTAAAATAAATATACAAAGTAAATGGGACTATACTTGTAGTTCAGCAGGCAGATAACAGACTACTCTTCCATCTCCAACATTCCTCCAAACTTCCTCCAGGCTCAATTGGCAAGCCATGGTTGTAATTACATCATCATCGACATTAGACTTAGGGCAGAGGGACCACAACACCTTTCGTGTATAGGATTGCATCATGGTTTCAACCAGGACTTCCTTTTGTGGAAGATCCTTCGCAAATATGTAGTGGGCAAGGTTCACTTCCTCTCTAGTGTACTTGAGAACTGTTGGAAGTGTAAACTTTGTTTCACCCTACAATAGAAGACGAAACATAAGGATAAAAACAATTGATTTTGTTCTAAGTGGGGAAAATTGGTGGGCTAGATTATCATACCTTCTTGTCGAGTTGTAAGTAAGAAAATATGGTACGGCCTTTCGAAACTAAGTCATTCCAATCTGCCTACAAATCACCATCAATCTGGATCACACCATCTTCAGTTCTACCTTTCTTTCCTCGAGATTCATCCTTCTCCAGCATCAGAATTCATCGTAATAAAAACACAATGCCTTATTTAGTTTGGAAACATAATCTGCCAACGATGGAGAAAACGGGAAAACAAGAATGCAAATTGACGAACCATTAATTTGGAAGAACTTCTGGTCTTGCGTTTTGTCATCATCCTCCCGTCCTTATCGTTCTGCATATTGCTCCTGGTTTCTGCCCCCCTGACCGAGCTCCTGTCCTGAATGAGCTCCTGGTGAATGCAGAAAAGGAGTTAGCATTCTTAAACTAGGGCCAACGGGTGAGTGTTTTTCTCTATAAGGATACTGGAAACTTTATCTTCTACATTAACCTCCACATGGAAAAGGAAAATAATATTTTTACGGGTAATAATTAACATGGAAACCATCCGCATCACCTATTTGGAAATTGAATCTACCATATATAACACGCAAGCATTCTTTAGTATTTTTTCAGTAATTCAAGCATTCTTTATTAGTTGCATTCTTTATCCAACTAGTAACCATAACGGGAAACAATATAATAAAAATTTAAAGTACTAAAATATAAAAATAAACTGTACACCATGACGGAAAAACTATAAGGTTTTATTAGATTATGATTATGCTCAACTAGTAGGCGAGGCCATTTTGCCTAGGGATAGGTCCTACGTCGACCACTATACCACGACAACTATACTACGACCCCAAATCCCTTAGTGTTATTATGGATCGAGATTTATAATCTTCAAGGATCCAACAACCTTGACCCCAATCTCAACAGTCACGATAATGGTTTGAGATATTATGTATAAACTAAAAAATTAAATAATTACTACGCCAAATTAAAGCCAGTGAATGTCATTTGGCGTAGCGGAAATAGTGTGGAAATATGACTCCTTGTATACAGGTTCAAATCACAAAGGCAGCACGTTTTTTTGGCTTCTACTTTCCATTGTAATTAATGGTAAGTCATTAATAGATAAATAATTTCTTTAAAGGCAAGTAAAACGTTTTTTTGGTTGAATGTCTTCTACTTTCCATGTAGGAGTTAGTTTTGATTTCCTCCTGCTTTTATGGTAGGTTGATTTTTTATTATTCTTTTTTCTTTTTTGCTTTCGTTCCCCACAAATCATTTGCTAGATATTCTAATACACGAAATGCACCTTTCAGACTATGTTTCTAAGTTCTATTTATTTGAACTTGGTTAAGTGTTAATTTGTGTTCTTTTCATTTATGAACTACCATTTGTTGCCTTTGTGAATTATCCATTTCTGTTTTTTGATTTGTGTTAAAGTGGTTTGCCAATTGGCAGTCTCGCTACATTATCTCATATAATGAATGGAAGAGATTTGGGACTAGAATGCATTAATAGTAGCACTGTTATGTAATTCTTACGTTGTAATAATTCAATGGAATTAAATAAATACTTTTGTAATAATAATAGAGGGAAAATGAAAAAAGGACTAATTTGTTCAAAGTACCATAACTAAATTAAATTCATATTTTACATCAAGTACCACCTCAAAAGGATAATAAACTTACAAAAGATAGTAGCGTTCACATATCCATTACGCTTACAGATCATTAGAGATTACAGAGAGGCGGACCATTACTAACATTAATCTGATACATATTAATAATACCCAATGTTACTTAGTTATCTAAAGGCGGGAACAACTTTACCAAGAAGAGATCAAAATAATTCCCCACGTTGTTCCAAGGACCGAATGTGACCAATACCTCATATGCCTTCTCACCAATCAAGTTGAGAAGTGTAACATAGTCCGCATTTTGAAGCTCAGAAGGACTGACAACAGAAGACATGATTCTCCGTAAGTAAGCTGATGGGAACACGACCTCAACATCAGTAATGTCATATGCCAAATTCGGGACCTGCTACCTGCCACTCAGGTGGTCTTCTGCACCAAATACAATCACATACCCTATAAAACATAGTAATGGAATTCCAACATTTTATTCCTGATTTTAAACGTACCCTAAAGACAAACCAAGTTATGTAGCCAGCCTTAATTGACAAATGTGTGGCATTTTCTAAATCATTATAGTGTAACAAGCATTAAGAACACAACTACATTAAGAACACAAATACCAATTGCTTCTACACAACATTTAGGATGACAACTACGTTTTCAGAAACCTTTTGCTTCTCATATCAATGTCGATTAATTTCCTACCATATAATAACGTGATGCAACATAAGAATAACCAATATTAGGTTCAGTACGACAATCACTATCAATAAAGCTTGAATTACATGGATTTCATGATTAACTCTCCTTCCTTCAGCTAGCATAATTTCATGTGCCTTCATCCATCTTGATAGCTCTTCAGCCAAAAGTTTCTTCTCCTTCTTCCTCCTTTCCGCCTTACACTCAGCTAGCCTCAAACTTTCTTCAATATTCAAAGTCGAACACCCAATTTCAGAGTCATGGTGCTTATCTTCATCGACATTCATTCGCACCCACCTAAAAAAACGACAGTTCTTCTTCTCGTCCTGCACCATACGACCATTTAACTTAGAACCCACATCAATGACAATTTCAAAACACATATCTAAACACCTTACCATCCAAAATGGACACCCATAGAACTGTCTTCCTGGGTTCGCTTCGGTTCCAGATGTATTCACCACACATGGCTTCTTGTGCCAACAGAGTACCGCCCCTCGGCTATTGATGCTAGTCGAAGTTGAGGAAGATGCTCGCTTGGACATGGCTGACCTTCGCGTGAAGTTCTGGCCAGGAGAAATCGCGATTTCGGGGTCGCGAATCGGCCGAGAAGAAGTGGGATTTGGGGAAGAAGGAAGAAGCGTCGAGTCGTTCAGAAACTAGAAGAAGATTTGGGGAAGAGGAGTAAGCATCGATCAGCTTCGTGTATCTCCTTCGTGGGGAAGAGGAAATTTGGGAAGAACCCTAATTTCGTTTTCTAGAAAGAGATGGAGAAGAAGGAAGCCCTAATTTTTTTTTCTGGAAATAGATGGGGATTTTTGGTAGCCTCGTGCGATCAGGTAGATGGGGAAAGTTTTAAATTTTTTGTTAATAATAAATAAATTATTAAGATGATGTGTCAATTTTTGCTTTGTTGTCGCTGACGTGGTTGATGATTTGGCACCTCGTCAGCGAACCGTCAAATAAGTTGACGGAGTTATTAACGCCGTCATAGTTTCTAACGAAAATGGCTATATCTGGCAACCAACATTAGGGGTGAACAAACATACCCGCAAACCGACCCACCCGTCCAAACCGACCCAACCCGTGTTCCAACTATTAGTATGAGTTCGTATCTAAAAAATATTCATGTCGTATATAGCCATACTTATGAGAAAATTAAGATATTTCGCCATGTTTTTTTCCATGGTCTCCCTAATCTAATGCATTATTCGACTTAAAGTTTAGACACAAATTGAATATAGTTATGATTCACGTAATCGTTTTTCGTGTGTACAATTTTAATAGAATAACATATTGTGGGTGCGTTTGTTTATAACCTTTTTAGCCTATTTCAACAAATATCGTAAAAAAACTAGACATATTTTGAAGTAAATCACATTTTATTAAAATTCAAACAACATATGTGAATTTTGATACCTTTCACCACGGTTTATTCGTTTGAAATTTTAATTAGTTATAAAATATTTTTATGATGTAGAATAATTATATATTTTATGTTGGGTTGGGTTTTTACTTAAAAATATCGCCAACCCGACCCAACCCAATTAGAAACAAACCGTAGGGTTTAAATTTTTTAGGGTGGGTTTGGGTTTGATATTTTCCAAACCGTAGTGCATGGATTGGGTGATAAAATGGCTAAACCCGGACCACCCGACCCATGTACACCCCTATGCAACATCTTTCAAAAGTGGCTATTAGAGGTATTTCACCAAATGTGGCTATAAGTGGCACAAAGGTGAAAGTTTTGGCTATGCAAGTGTATTTTGCCTATAATTTATAATGACCGTTAGATTAGATCTACGGTAGAGAATCATACAAGTATTCATTCCATAGCCCAACTCCTTCGATTTAAAACTAGATCGTCTAACTGAAGCATGCCATCACTATCAAATTGTATCGATTAAGATTTGCTATTGCTAATCTCAATAATCCAAATTGTACCAAATAAGATTTGCTATTGCTAATCTTATTCAGTTATGATAACCAATACATTTCCCAAACACTACAAATACGTTTTAGTTAGAAGGCCATTAAAGATTTGCTATTGCAAACCTTAAATTGAAACTAATTAACATTTTATTAAAAATATTTTAATCCTGACAAAAACTGGTGTCTACAAGTAGTATGGAAGGTTTATTGTCCAAATGCATGGTATGCACATGTAGATAGCTTTTTCATATAATATAGTCACGGTAAAGCCATTGACTTCTATTGAAGAGAATTGTCGTCGTCTTCATTTATTTTGCTTTACTTCCTTAATTATTTTTGTTATTATGTTTAATTGTTACAAAATATGTATATAAAACGTGTACATTTAAACTATCAAAATACCTGTACAGCATTGATGGTTAAGATTTGCTATTATCATCACAAGGTTGCCTGTTCGATTCTCCATATTCTCTTATTTCTTTTACCCACATCCATGTAATCATGTTTCAGCTACGCTTGTGGAACGACGTCGTCCTTGGGACACTCTCGCTTTAGCAGCAAGCACAAACGACGACGTTTGTCATGTCTCAATGTCTTCCCTAGGCAGTAATTGGAACCGTGAACAGATAATGGCCTTTTGGGTAGTCGAATTGGGGTGTGGTATGTTGATGATACAGTAATTTGAACCAAATTAACATGAATTTTATTTCATAACTTTTCATTAGGAAACTGATCCCATTTATAAGTAATAGAGAAATGTTTCGATAAGTATAGAAAGATACAAGGAACAATTCATTAAGAAGGGCAGAACCCGTACAAAAAAGCATTGTGTTCACACACTTAGTACACTTGCATAACAAGAGAAATAACATTAAGGCGGACACTAAGCAACTTTAGTAGATTCTATTGACATTGCTGAAATGGTATTCAGTTTCCGGGAGGAAAAAATAATTTTACCAATAACAGCTCAAAATAACTCGACACATTGTTCCAAGGACCCAATGTGACCATAAACTCATAGGAGTTTCCACCAATCAAGTTGATAAGGGTAACGAAATCGGCATTGGCCATATCTTTATCACTTACTACATCTGAAACGATTTTGCGCAAGTTTGTCGATGGGAAAACAACCTCAATATCCAAATAATCATCCTCGATAGTTAGGTGGATCAAATGAACTCTACATTCAGCACACCAGGATGTCTTCACCTCGCCGACACGTCCGGAGATGAGGTAAGCAGTGCCCTGGTGTTTAAAACAAGAAAAGGAATTTCAAAAAAAATTAACAAGCATTAACAAACACAATAATTGCAAACGAGATCGAAAGGATGAATGACAAAAAAGTTAATTTCAAATTTTCAATAACCTCATCGTCACCATTCTCTTGCAACAATGTAAGATCGATTGAATCCGACAAAATAGACATATGTACTGCTTCCTCATACTTCAGCTTTGCAACGAAACCAGGCTCAACCAGAAAGTCGCTATAAAAAAAACCGTTAGACGTTAGTAATGGCTGACAATAGGAAAAGGAAGCGGAGTAGACTGTCGTAACGATTAGTTGGTAAACAATACTTACGGGTACCATTGCGATATATCATCCATTGTCAGAAAATTACAGCACGGAAACCCTACTCAATTTCTGTTCTTGCACGTACTGTGGATGTTCAATAGGAGTATAAGAACACATTATGATCAACTATTCTAATAGAACGTACCAAATAGTTAACAATCAATTAAAGAAAAGTACCTGCGGCGGTGGAAACGTGGCCGGCGACACCGCGTGGTTAGTCGAGCAGATCGGGAACGATTCAGCGGCGGAGGTGGCAAGCGACGATGGTGGCCCGCTCTTCTTCCCACAACCGACGTGGTTAGTCCGGGCGACTTTCCTCCGCTCTTCTTCCCACAACCGCTACAGCGAATCAGCGGCGGAGGTGGCAGGCGACGATGGTGGCCCGGAGGAGGAGACCGCTACTGAGCGACCAACGGTTGCTTGACAGGCGGAGGCGGAGACATGCAACGGAGGCGGAGGGAGGATGAGGGCGGTTGAGTATGTGTCTGATCAGTTTGAAGGAAAACCGAAAAGGCAGCGCATGGGGAGGGGAGAAAAAGCAGAAGATAAATCGTTTGCTAGATTTGGTAGGTAAGTAGTCTTCCAATTTTCAACTTTGCCATTATTGTTCTCTGTTTTATTTTTTACAATTGATTATTGTTAAAGAGACAAAGGGAGGGCAGGGGCAGCCGCCGATCTACTGGACTAAGCCCTATTGGGCCTGGTACAAAAGGCCTGCTTAGGTTAGTTTTGTGTTTTAATTTTACAAGAACTCATTTTATAATTATAAATAAAAAAGTGTTTGTATATTGAATCAAAATCCTTGTACAGCATGAATGGTGAAGAATGCCCTTGGTAACCACCAGGACGCTGGTTCGACCCTCATACCATTATAATTTTTTTTCTCCAGCTACACCTTTAGAACGACGCCGTTCTCCAGGCCACTTTCGATTCAGAGACGAGCACAAAACGATGCCGTTTTTTCATGTATCGTCGTCTTCCCTAGCCCCCCAAATTCCCAATTATCCAGTTGTCACCGTCACCACCGTAATCCGACGGCCGTCTCTCTTCATCGTCCAAACTTTCTCACTATTCTGGACTCCGACCAAGAGAATTCCCTTTCATGTATCATCGTCTTCCCTAGCCCCCCAAATTCCCAATTATCAAGTTGCCGCCGTCACCACCGTAATCCGACGGCCGTCTCTCTTCATCGTCCAAACTTTCTCACTCCGTTACGATTCTGGACTCCGACCAAGAGAATTCCCTTGACGAGACCCAATCCCCTCTCTCCATTTCAGCCTTAGTCATTGTTTACAGGACGTAAAGGTCATAGTCTTTCACCGTCAATTGTTTCGGATTCGTCGCGAAAGGGTAGCTGTCATCTGCGACCTTAAAAACAGATGATGATGAGCCAAAGTCGATGTAGATCAGAAGCAGGGACGATGATGATGATGGACTGATGGTAAAATTAGTGGTTTGCAATTGGGGTATCTGGAAAAATCGTTATGACGATGATGGTGGTTTAGGATTGTCGAATTGGGGCAACCTTTTAATGGAACTTTATTTTATCAATTGTATAATTTTTGGGTGTTCATTAAAAGATCTAGAAGAAATAAGGTATCATCTGAGTCCTCACAAAAACGAATAGGTATCATGTGAGAAAATAAAACGCAAATTATTATTGGGGGGCTATATAGCACATATAATTATTTAAGGGGTGCAATTAGTAATTATTATTAGTAGTTTTAATATAATTTATAATGACCGTTAGATTAGATCTACGGTAGAGAATCCTGTCGCATAGTATGTGTCTGACGCATACGAGTCGTTTCCATATATATATATAATATGTACATTACGCTAGAGTATCACATTATCGACTCAACAGGTGACTAGAGCGAGTGAAGAATTCTCTCTTGAATTCAACCTTGTTTTATTTGCTTGTTTCTTTACTTAAATAGCTTAAAACAATGTTTCTACCGCTAGATAATTTGTACTTTGCTGAAGTAAGTATACATAAATCGTTCGGGTTTGATAATTAAAAAAATACTTGCTCTATATATTACCCCGATTGAAGGTTCCACTTGGCCTTCAATTGGGAGTGTAGTTAGTACTGAGTGAGTCTTCAATTTCTATGTCGTTGGCTCTCGAATCCTGTTAGAAACAAGATTTCTAACGTGATTGGGATTAGGAAATTAGCTAGATCAATTAGGGATTGATCTAGCTAGGGTTGGGGATTTGTGGGAAATTGAGAATGAGAGGGAAAAGAATGGACTGCTGCTGCGCAGCTTTTGGGAAGAAGGGAGGGAAGGGGTCGGCGCTAGGGAGGAGGGAAAAGAGAGTGAGAGGAGATTAGGTTTTTTGATTAATTCTTGCTTAATGAAAATACTCTCTCCAGTACAGAATATATAATCCTCAAATCTCTATCTACTACCCCAACTAATTAAACATAGCAATCAACTCCCTATTTATTCCCGAATATCCCAAATAATACTCCAAATCATAAAAATCGACAATAATACGAATTAACAAAATACTGCAATTATTGTGTTTCTCACATCCCCGCTTCCTTTGAAAAACAACCTTGTCCCCAAGGTTGTTCCTCTAGCTCCCTAGGCCTCCTCCTCGCCATTTCCGCCGTCCTCGACCTCATCTTCTGCTTCATCTTCCCAGCGCCCGACTAACATCATCAAATCCGGCTTCGGGCACTGATGCCCTATGGTGAACCGGCCATCACAGTTGAAGCACTTGCCTTCCCGCCTCTTCTGCTCAATCTCAGCCGGCGACAGTCGCACGAACCCTTTCGGTATGGCCCGCGATCCCAGCCTGGCCACCGGAGCAGAACCTCCACTGCTCACGTTAGCCCCAGTCGAGCCTCCTCCTGGCGCCCCTCCTGTGCCGCCACTACTCTCGTTGCTTCCTCCTCCTCCACTTGACTTCGAGAAGTGGCCAATGGTGCTCCTCCAGCTAGCCAGTTCTTCCTCCTTATGACCTGCAAGACGGAAAGCAGTTTTCAAGGAATCGGGCTCGAACACTCTGACGGCCGCTGCTATCTCGGGCTTGAGACCCGCCATGCACAGCCCCACCAAGGTGTCCTCCGAGACACCCTTGCACTGGTTGCCCATCTTGAAGAACTCCGCACGGTATTCAGCCACCGTGCCGGTCTGCTTCAGCTTCGCCAACTGCTCAGGAGCCCACCCGTCAGACTTTCCAAACTGATAACGGAGCTCCTCCTGAAACATGGGCCAAGTAATCAAAGTTGTTGCGGCTGCGTAGGATCTCTCCATCCACTCCCACCACTCGAGCGCATCTCCCTCCAAGTAGAACGATGCCAGATAGGCCTTCCTCTCTTCCGGAATTGGGTGGTTCTTAAACCACCTCTCAACTGCATACAACCAAAGGCCTGCATCCTCTTGCCCATTGAATTTTGGAAATTCAATGGTAGGAGGCTTAGCTCGAAAAACTACTCCATCCATTCCTTCACAGTTCATATAGTGGGACCCATACCTGTCATTTCCTGGGGTCCTCCACGGCTGCCCAACTGGAGTGCCCTGCATCTGGCTTGGCTTCCCGTGCCCATAATCACCTGGGTAGCTCCCTGGTTGGATCGGGTACCCTCCTGGGGCGTGAGGTGCCTCGTAAGGTCCCTCCCAACCTACTGGTCCCCTGCTGTCCGCCCTCCTGATCGGGTGAGAAGTCGGGCTCGGTCGATGCCCGGTTCGACCCACCTCTGGTCGACCTGTTCCGGTCCGACACGGTCCGGTTCGGCTCAACTCGGTCCGATCCGCGTCGGTCCTCCCTATCCCGGGTCGACCGGGTTCGGCTTGACCCGTCCTGGCCCGGTCCGCTGCGGTCCGCCCCCTTGCAGCCGACCCTCCCTGCCCCATCTGGTCACCGGCCCTCCTCGGCCCACCCGGCCCCCTCAGGTCCAACTCCGGTTCGGCCCACTGGGCCTGCTGATCTGCCAGGCTCAGTTGGTCATACTCGGGCCCATCTTCAAGATCCAACCATCCCAGCCCGTTATGGACCTTCGTGTAGTGGCCCAACGGTCCCGCCCCATTACCCATAGGCGGCCCATCTGTGTCATACCCGGACATCTTAGCCTTTCCCTTCCGAGCCGCAATCTCTTGGGCCGTAGGCGTCGGTAACAGACCCGAGCCCAACCCTACTGCAGTTCGATCAGCTCGGCCCGGCCTGGTGTCCGCCGCCCTGCTTCCTTCTTCCGTCGAGATCGGCGCATCTGCCTGAGCCCTCGCCGCCCTCGCCGCGCTAGCCCCGCTGCCGGCCTTCGCGAGAGCCGCGCCCACCTGCGCCGCCGTCGCCGTCGTGGTCCCGCCGAAAGACGCCCCGCCAGCCGAGGTGGCCGCCGTCTCCGCAGCCCCCGATGCGCCGCCTCCTTCGGTCGCCGACTCCGCCGGGATCGGCGCTCCCCCTAATCAGTCCCCCTTGCCTGCAGCGAGCCAATCGCCCGCATCGGGTCCTCCAGCCTTTGTCGCAGATCATCAGCATCCGCCTTCGCGTCAGCCTGCACCCTTGCCAGGCCTTCTTCGAGCCGAGCCAGCGCATCAGAGTGCTCGTGCACCACCAGTTTCACCGCCTCCAGCTCGGTGACGTCCTCCATCACCACCCCGTCGAGATCAACATCGTCCGCCTCGGTGTTCCTCCCGACTGCTTGAGCTTCTCCGCTGCTTTCATGGATTTCGTCGACACCATTGTTGTTTGCCTTGGTTCAAGAGCTCAAGAACTCACTCTCGAACCTTGCTCTGATACCAGATGTTAGAAACAAGATTTCTAACGTGATTGGGATTAGGAAATTAGCTAGATCAATTAGGGATTGATCTAGCTAGGGTTGGGGATTTGTGGGAAATTGAGAATGAGAGGGAAAAGAATGGACTGCTGCTGCGCAGCTTTTGGGAAGGGAGGGAAGGGGTCGGTGCTAGGGAGGATGGAAAAGAGAGTGAGAGGAGATTAGGTTTTTTGATTAATTCTTGCTTAATGAAAATAATGTCTCCAGTACAGAATATATAATCCCCAAATCTATATCTACTACCCCAACTAATTAAACATAGCAATCAACTCCCTATTTATTCCCGAATATCCCAAATAATACTCTGAATCATAAAAACCGACAATAATACGAATTAACAAGATACTGCAATTAATGTGTTTCCCACAAATCCCCTCAAAATAAGTGGAATAATCTTAATCCCAGATAATGTTATTTTCATTAGAGGCTTCCCTCACGATATTCAATCGAGTGTATAGAGCAGTGTAGGTGCAATACTTGCCTACTTGTGTACAAGAGAAGCTGTAAGCATTATAATCTAATTGGAATAACATCAATTTAATGAGCACTTCTACTATGCTATAAAACATTGGTATTTTAATGTACAACTTGAAGTTTTACCATAACATTAACTGAATTGCTATTCGTCGCCCTGAAATTCAAATTTCATCGCCCTAAAATGCAACAAATTGACATATCTATCCCTCAACCCAATTTCAATTCTAGCCCTAACCAAACAATCCCTTCCTTGCCCCCAACTCACATCCGCGCCGCCCTCACCGAGAAAAAGAATCGTCTCCTCCCCTCCCCGCTCCTGCCCCAACCCCAATCTGTTGTCGCTGCTGCTACTCGAGCGTTGAAGGGAAGAAGGAAGAAGCCCTACATAACTTAAAATATTTCATCGTAAACAGAAACTTCAAACACTTCCAGCAATAAAGCTTAATAGAGCATGAAGAACTTATTCAGTAACATAAGGTCATGGCAGAGGTTACAGGGTATCCTAATAATTATAACCATAAACACTCCCGGTAATAATGATGATTTGATTTATTAAACCCGCAGCTAGGATCGCATGCAAGTGAAGTGACCAGGCTTCATCCTAATAATTATAACCATAAACCCTTATCACCATCAACTATTTGTCCACTCCCTCTCAGTATCCTGCAAATGCAACGTAGAGACTTAGGGTTCGGGAAAAGAAGAGGGTTCTGCTTCTTCTTTCTGCAATGAACTTCCTTTCCAGGATAACAAAGAATGGAAACAGGTGGGCATGGAAATCATGATGAGAGTCGGTATTACCATCGGGTTGTTAACAATCCTTCCAATCCAACAGGGCTTGAGCATGGATTCTACTCGTACTGATTCTGATGGTAAATGAACTGAGGTCGATAAAGTAAATTTGATTTAAATAGGGCGACCAATAAGAAATTTTAGAGCGATGAATAGCAATGCCCAACATTAAAGGGTAATTGCAAGATTGGTCACTGAGATTACTAAAAACGTTCATGTTTAGTCACTGAAAATATTTAACTCCAATCATGGTCACTAGATTTTATAAACAATTCAAGTTTGGTCACTCTCCGTTAGTTTTCGTCCATCTCCGTTAACACCGTCAGTTAACTGCTGACGTGCCTAACAGAAATGCTAATTCATCCTATTTTAACCCGCCACATCATAAAATCCGACCCACCACGTCATCCAAACCCACCAAGTCAGTTTTTCCAAAAGCAAACCCAACCCGTGATCTGGCCCTAACCGTCCTCTAGATCTACCAAACACTGCCATCTTTCTTCTTCTTCTTCCATGAATTTCTTCGAAGGAAACGAGAAGCACTCTTGTTTCTTCTTCTTTAATGTTGATTGCTGCAAGAAGACGACCTCTTCTTCTCTTCCTCCCTCTCCGCCACCACCGACACGTTGTTGTATGTTCAACTTCCTCGTTCGGCGGGATCGAGACGAAGTAGGCCATCCAGCGCATCACAGGTCTGGTTGGGGACTTTCAAGATGGCGAAGAAGGAAACAACACCGACCGTAGATCTGGATTGAGAGAGTCAACGCCTTCGATTCATCGGGGGAAAGGGGCATTTCATCGGCGAGGATGTCTAAGCGACAGCGACGTCGGCGGCGGTGGGAAAATTTGAAGGAAAAGAGAGCTACTTGGATCGCACCTTGGAGAGGGACCGCAACGCCGCCTCTACCTCTCACAAACGCCAGAAAAAAGGAAGAACCGAGAGTCGTCTTCATCGCCGAATTCATTCGACGGCGGCGAAACTCCAACGCGGACCAGCTCGAGGAGTTGGCGCTTGAACTCCAGAGGGAAGATGACTCTGGGCCTCTGTCCCCATCAGATATGTGCCTCTGTTGGAGAACAAAGAAGAAACCCATAAAATTGCGTCCTGAATCTTGCCAAAAATTGTATCCCTTTAAAGCCAGAAAAAAGGGGGGAAATCTTGATCTCGGGTGGAACAAGTTGTCCTCGACTCGCTCTGCTGTTGCATATCCGATTGGGAGAGGAATCCTCGTCATCTCCAACTCTTCGCCGATAAGTCTCTGCCAGTGGTGAGTATTGAGGACGAGGAATAGAAGGGCAATGCACCAGTGTTGTGAATGTCATCGAGGGATTGGCCTCCCTCTTGCCGCCACTCTTAATCATCATCACAACCGCACGCCGTCAATTGCATCCACCAACATCGATCCACGAAGAAAGAGAGAACAGGGAGTGGCCAGAAGATTCAAGGGGACATTGGTTGGAAAATGGAAAGGGAGAGAAGATGGGGAGCCGATGGTAGGGTTTAGGGTCATATCACGGGTTGGGAAGGGTTGGGTTTGGTTTGGAAAAACTGACGTGGCGGGTTAAAATAGGATGAATCAGCATTTCTATTAGGTACGTCAGCAGTTAACTGACGGTGTTAACGGAGATGGACGGAAACTAACTCAGAGTGACCAAACTTGAATTGTTTTATAAAATCTAGTGACCATGATTGGAATTAAATATTTCCAGTGACTAAACATAAACGTTTTTAGTAATCTCAGTGACCAATCTTGCAATTAACCCTAACATTAAATGTATAAGTTCCAGTTGTACTATAAAGGTACAAATTCAAGTTGTACAATAAAAAATTTAGTACAAAAGAGTATATATACAATCTGAATTTGTACCATAACGTTAAGGTACAAATTCAAGTTGTGCCATAAAGGTAAAAACCTATAGCACCAATGCTATATATAGCATTGTAAAATTTCTCCAAATTGATATGGTGTACATTTTCGGTTAATATTATCATTTATCTCGCTTTCACATTAGCTCTGATAATATAACGAAAATAATATCAAAATATATTAAGAAAAATGATAAACTAATTAATTGCAATATGTATCCTTTCAAGAATGATTTAGAATAAAATAACAAGACAATAAGTGGTAATGATAATTCATGACCCCCTACCACCAATAATAAATTCCAGTGATCTTTCTTGGGCCCTAGCAAGAAGCAACGACTCGTATGCGCCCATGCGCCCTTTTCCTTAAAGAAATGCGGTTTGTGCTAAGGTTATCAACCAGAGGGTAGATTTTGGTCGACTCGTTTTGACCCTGGTTCGACAAGAAAATGAGTCACATATACTCGTAAGATCCAGAGTTGAAGGATATACAGCGTCATATTTTATTTTGGTTTGTGAAAAAAATATTTTTCCATCTTCCTCTTCTCCAAAGCCTATTTTTGAAATTCTAAGTTTAATATTTGAATACTAATGTTTTATAAGTTTGTGTGAAGTTCACTATGTGTTGGATCTAAGTACGACCTATTATTTTAGTGTAATATTATATGTTATTACTAATAGATTTGATATAATTTATATGTATCAATAATATAATAATATTTTTCATATATTCAGAATTACAAGCGTACAACGGTTGGACCTCGTTAATCCTTAACCCAGTGACTTAACCGGGCCAACAATCTAAAACAAGCACCCAACAATTAGCAATATCACTTCTGAATTGCTATTCGTCGCCCTAAAATTCAAATTTTATCGCCCTAAAACGCACTAACCAGACATATTTACCCCTCGACTAAAGGACAGATTTTATTATTCCTAAATCTGAAAAGCCGAGAGATTGCTGGGATTAGGACGGGACAAGGACTCTTCCGCGGAACCGCCGGATTGCTGGGATTAGGACGGGACAAGGTTTCATTCGTCTCCCAAACGGCCAGAAAGTACAGGAAGCGCTTCTCCTATTGTCTCCCGTCCACCTCCAGCGACACTGGATTCCTTACCTTCGGCGGAGCTTCCACCACCAAGTCAGTGAAATTCACTCCACTCTCCGCCAGCTCGGCGGGGACCAGCTTCTACGGCCTCGACATCACGGCAATCAGCGTCGGCGGCCAGAAGCTCCCCATCTCCGCCACCGTCTTACTAATCTTAACTCCTGCTGATTACCTGAAAATTAATCCAAAAAATATGGCAATACTCGATCAGTTTCCTTTATACGCCAAAAACTCTCTTCTTCTCCAACTTCTCTGGCGGCTGGAGATATGTCCCAATAATTCCTTAGTTATGTCCATGAAAAGCACCTTTATTTATAATTGTGATATAATGCAGCAATGTTTCCGTGTCCCAGTTGAAAAGGAGTATGCCGGCCGAATGTTCCGCAGGCTGGCCACGACAGATTTTTTTTTTCTTTTCCGGTTATAATTTGTTTTGAGGTAAGTTTTAAATTAACTTAAGGGCATTATAGTAAAATTAATTTAATTAGGGCGACAAATAAGGATTTTTAGGGCGACGAATAGCAATCCCCTATCACTTGGGTAATTAGCATAAAAGGTCACAAACCTATTTGTTTTGTACAAAATGGTCATAAACCTTTTATTTTGCACATTTTAGTAACATACGTTTGAGAGAATAAGGAAATGGCCATTCTGTTTAGGGGTGAACAAACAAACCCGCGAATCGACCCACCCGTCCAACCCAACCCACCCGTATTTATCGCTAAAACATAGATTTTGGGTTGGGTGAGGGTTTTCTTTTGTACAACCCGCCTCTTTTGGGTTGGGTTTTGATTTTGGATTGCACAACCCGTAGAACCCGACCCAACCCATGTTCCAACTATTAGTATGAGTTCGGATCTAAAAAATATTTATGTCGTATATAGTCATATACTTATGAGAAAATTAAGATATTCGCCATGTTTTTCTCTCATGGTCTCCCTAATCTAATGCATTCTTCGACTTAAAGTTTAGACATAAATTGAATATAGTTATGATTCACGTAATCTTTTTTCTTGTGTACAATTTTAATAGAATAACATATGATGGATGCGTTTGTTTATAACATTTTTAGCCTATTTCAACAAATATCGTGAAAAAAACAAGACATATGTTGAAGTAAATCACATTTTATTAAAATTTAAACAACATTTGTGAATTTTGATACCTTTCACCTTGATTCATTCATTTGAAATTTTAATTAGTTATAAAATATTTTTATGATGTAGAATAATTATATATTTTATGTTGGGTTGGGTTTTTACTTAAAAATATCGTCAACCCGATCCAACCCAATTAGAAACAAACCGTAGGGTTTAAATTTTTTTGGGTGGGTTTGGGTTTGATATTTCCCAAACCGTAGTGCATGGGTCGGATGATTAAAATGACTAAACCCGAACCACCCGACCCATGTACACTCCTAATTCTGTCCATCTCCATCCAAAAAACTGTTAGTTTCGTCCTAATCAGCATGCTACGTCACTTAAAATATTAATAAAAAAGTTAATAACCAAACCTAATTGAACCGGACAACCATAATTTTATTTCCAACCACCCAAAAACCCTAATTCAATCAATCAAAAATAAATTTAATGTCACCCACCCGAAATTGAAGACAAACAGTCACTTTCCTCTTTCATCTCGGCTCTACATTACAGAGGGCGTATCAGCTCCCCGAAATCGCCGGCAAAAATCAACGCTCCGGCCGCCGATTGCTTCACCTAGTCGCGGCGCCGCCGCCCTAAAGCAAATGCCCCCGCTACCGTTCGCTTCCCCTTGTCGGGTCGACGGCCTGAACCAAAGCACCACCGTCGATCCCTCCCCTGCTCGAGTCGCCGACGTGAACTGAAGCCCCCACCCCCACCGTCTATCCCTCCCTGCTCGAGTCGCCGGCGTGAACTGAAGCCCCCACTGTCGATCCCTGCCCTGCTCGTGTTGCCGGCGTGAACTGAAGTTCCACTTCACTTGTGTCCTTAAACTACTATATATTGATATTGATTGGTAAGGAGTCAAGTTCTAACGGGAGAACGAACTTTGCCTTTAATCAACTTCCTTTCCCAGTCTGATACTTCTTCAAAAGCATGTTCTGGAAGACTATCAAATGGTTCTTTTCCAGAAGTCATTCTTTGCCAAATGATAGGTTGCTCCTCTGATGGATCTCTTATTATTAGGTCCGCATGGATGTCTTATTGATTGAATTAGGGTTTTTGGGTGGTTGGGTATAAAATTAGGGTTGTCCGGTTCAATTAGGTTTGATTATTAATTATTTATTAATATTTTAAGTGACGTGGCATGCTGACTAGACGAAACTAACGATTTTTTGGACGGAGATGGACGGAATGACCATTTTGTTATTCTCTCAAACGTATGTTACTAATACGTACAAAATAAAAGGTTTATAACCATTTTGTACAAAACAAATAGGTTTGTGACCTTTTATGCTAACTACCCTAATTGTAATGGCCAACCCGGTGCTTGCGTACCAACCTTGCCGTATTTCTCACAAATACACCTTTTTTGTAATCGATTCACATAATCGAGGAGGACTTACCCAAGAAGCCATCCGTGGCAATAATACTACCCACCTCAAGTCGTACTAGAAAATGCTCGTCTTTTCTTGCTTTTCCTCCCTCACCTTTGTTTCTGTGAGACTCCATTACAGCGTTTAAAGGGTTGGTCTTTACTTTTACAAGATAAGCAGTGCGCTGAGCTAATTCAACATGTGCGAAGCAATAGCATATGCTCATCGCTGCATAGGTATTCACTAAAGGAGACGAGGTTTGTTACGGTAAAAGAATTCGATGAAATGGTGTATCGAACTCTAGTACAAAATAGAACGATAATTTGAAAGAAATAGAATATACTATTTTGAGTTCCAATCTTCTAATAATTTAAATTTGAGAATGGATAGGTATTTTTAGGCATAGAAATCTCTTCTTTCTCTTACACAAAATATGACTAATTCTCCTACAAGAAAATAATAACCAATTCCTTAATAAATACTACAAAGCAATCCAAATCCTACTATGACAACTAAACCAATAAACAATACTAATATTGCTAATAATAATATACCAATCAAATGATAGAAATAGATGAGCCCAGAAATTTCCAATTTGTTATGATGGCTCGTCTCGTAATAGTCCTCCCCAGTCTTTCCTTAAGCGCAACATTACCATCAAGGTTGGTCGTCTTCGTAGATGAATCGACTTTCCTTGTCATCTTCGCACTGGCCAACTATTAGAAGGACGTTAAGATTTGCGCATCGATGGCCAATGGTATACTTCTCGTCGCAATGGAAGCATAAACCTTGTGTCCTTCATTATGCCACTTCTTTCGGTGACAGTGGTCGTGTAGTAGGATTTCGTAGTGTGGCTTAAGGTGATGCAAGCGCATTTTCGACAACCGCCTCCGCTTGGCTTTAGGTGAATCTCTTGGTGTTCCACGATATTTGGCAACTCTTCATTCTTTACTTTAATGAGTCGAATCGCCTCTCGTACTTTTTCTAGCCTAAACATGTGTATCATAGAAGAGATCTCCGATTTAAGGCTAATTTTACATGTTTTATCCTTCATATCTTGATTGTTTGACTTGGTAATTGTCATTCCTCAGCCTATTTTATGCTAGGTTCTGCTTCTTTTATGAGATTTTGTGTCCTACTATGTGGAGGAAGCTCAGGGACGAGTTCCGAGATATTCGGGAGTCAAAAAGAGCCAAAAGTGGAGGATTTGCAAGGTTAACAGGTCAGAGCAAATGTTCACTGCCTGAGGGCGTGAACATCCCCCCCCCCCCCCCCCCCCCCCCACCGCACAAAAAAAAACCATGAAAAACACTCATTTTCCAGCAAAGCAAGTGCATCTCGCGGGCAGGGTGCTACTTCACGGTTTGGGGGTGTATAATGTGCACTACTTTTGGTTTAAATTGGCAGCTACGGGTTTTGAGAAAGAGAGCTGGGGGTTTTCACCCAGAAACACTCAAGGGGCGATTTAAGAGAGAGAGAGTGATCTAGTAGGATTCTTGGAGCTATTTTGGAGGTACCCAAACCCATTGGAGCTTGAAGATCATCTCTAGAAGATGAAGATTGAAGATCTTGGAGCATATTGTATTCTCTCTTCTTCTCTTTATGAATTAGTCTCTCTAACTTAGGTTGATGAACCCTAGCTCTAGATTTTAATTCGATTGTTGATGTATGTGACAAATTCTATGCTTAACTACTCCCATTATCTATTTTATTGATGTTTATGATGAATTGCTTGAGTCTTGGTCCTTCTCTTGTCAATTTGGCTTTGACCTAGGAGAGAGAATATTTCCCAAGGTTCAATAGAGCATGTTCAATATTTCACTATGGGTCTTTGAATGAGTGTGATTTGATCCATAATGACATATTGAGTTTTGCTCAATCGTGAGAGTTAGTTGTGAACATCTCAATTACCTAGGTAAGTTGTATGGTATGCCTCTTCGGGTAGCACGGGGTTGGATAACTCGAATAAGGAGTCCCACCTAGTCTAGAATTCTCCCGGTGGAAGTATCGAGTCAATCAATCTAGGGTAGTACTCAACATGGGTTGAATTGAGGATCTAAGGAATTCGTGCCTAAGTGAGCTCCCAAATTTCAATTAGCTAGAATAGTGGTTAGAGTAGCTTAATTAGCTTAGTTTTTTAATCTCTATTCTTGTTTGCCTAGAAACTAACCTAAATTGAAGTAAATGTATGCCAGATGACATTCTCATCTATGAGAGACATAGCGTTTGCGACCCGGGCTTCGGGAGAGGATGTGGCGGTGGCAACTCTAGGAAAGGCGTCAGCGAGCACCACTCTCGGGATCCGACTAGCATGCTAAAAATAAACCCAAGAAGCGTTCACAGGATCAATACTGGCCTTTTTCAGAATGTATCATACTCCTTAGATATATTAGCCTACGTTGATCCTGCAAACCTATGTCTGCTTCTTGTCGTACACCATTCTGAGAGGTTATTAAGATGTTCAATATTAATTAGAGTCCTCCACCAACTCCCACTTCCCCAGTGTGGTTCTATTAAAATATGTTAGATCCAAAATTCCAAGCCCACCATGAGAAACATGGGCTTTGCCGATATCCCAGCTAACCAATGGTGCTTTCCGTGTTTCCCCTTTCCACGCCAAGCAAATCTTCTTTGAATCCCTTCAATTATCACCGATGATGGAGCTCAGAACAAAGAGATGTAATACACCGGCTGACTAGAAAGCACAACCTTGTTAAGTTTCAGCCTCCCTTCCTGAGAAACATACCTACCCTTCCAACCTTTAAGCCTCTTCTGGTATTTGTCAATGATGGGATCCCACAGGGAAACCACATTTGGTTTTGCACCAAGCGGGAATCCAAAGTATTTGGAGACTTATTACTCCAATTAAACTAAAAATTTGACGCAAAGAAGTAAGGATTTGAGACATCACCCACTGTGAACATGACTGACTTCTCCAAATTGATGCAGAGCCCAGTGACTGCTTGGAAGCACACAAGATAAGCTAAGATGTTCATAACCTAATCATATGCCACATCACAAAAGATCAAAGTATCATTCGTAAAGAGTATACGTGTCACTTCCCCATTGCCATCCTCTTCATTCATACAAAAACCTGCAATTTTCCCATCCTCTTTAAGAGTGGCAATAATAATTCATAAAGGATAAAACATCCATAACCATATCAAATAGGCCAGGTGGCAGCGGATCACCTTGCTTGAGACCTTTCTGAGCATCAAAGAAGCCTTTCGATCCCCATTAATAAGGACAACTAATTTCAGCATACAAATGGTACCTCCGATCCACTTTTGTCACTGCTCAAAGAACCCATCCGAGAGAGGATTAGAAAGAAGAATTCCAATTGACTTTATCAAATGCCTTGTCAATGTCCATCTTAAACATCAACCCCGACTTCCTGCAACTGTCAACAAGCTCAAATACAGTAATAGCTGCATCTCCAATATGTCTTCTCATAACAGAAGCCTGTTGGTTATGGGAGACAAGATAAGGGATAACGACTCTAAGTCTACGAGAAAGTACATTACTAATAAGCTTGTTAAAGCTGTCCATCAGACTAATCGGTCGTAAATTCCTTGTGTCCTCCACTGCATCCTTCTTTGGATTCAAGCAAATAAAAGAATGATTAATACTATTATGCAAATACACTAAACTGTAGAAATTGTTGAAAGCAAGAACGATTTTGGATTTGATCCATGATCATCACTTCTTGTAGAATTCCCAAGTGAATCCATTCGGAGCAGGGGCTTTATCCCATCACTATCCATGATGCTTTCCCACATCTCCATCTCCAAGAAAGGCTTGTTAAGAATCCACTAGTATGAAGCAGTAAGCATGTACGTGAAGTAGTGTATAGGGAAAGGATGAATGCATATCTACTCTTGGTAGAGATCTTTGTATATAATCCAACAATACCCATCAAAACTTCCTCCATCTATTCCACAAGTACCCCGTTAATCTTGATGCTTCCGAATGATTCACGGCCATTGTCACGCCCGTGAGAAGGGCCTTGAACTCCCCACGATCTTGAACCCATTCGTGAATGGTGTGGGATGAAGCTCACACCAATGTCATCATTTTGAACTTAAACCACCTTCACGTTTATTCAAAAATAACTCAATCCATCCTAAACAAAAGAAGAACCAAAATGGGTTTTCTCATGTTAGTACTTTTGGTTAGCGTCTTTAAGTTAGATGACAGACATGGACTGTCTCCCATGAAGCACTCTCTCTTTAATGCCTTTAAGCTAGACAGTGCTTCTGGTCTAAGTGAGAGCGTCATCCTCCATGTCGTCCGAAAGCCAACCATGGCCACCCCCATCTTCTCTGATGATATTGTCCTTGTGAGCAAAGCAGTCAAAATTTGGATTTTACGTAAAATAAAATTAGTATACAAAAATGAAGACAGAATAATATTAGTAAGGAAAATCATGAATAACACAAAAGCACATAACACTTACAATGATAATTTTCAAGGCTAAAGTTCCAATTTATCAAGGTTAATGTTAAGAGGTGGTGAATCGATTATGATTAATACGTTGATGTGAATTGATTATAGTCGACGGTGGTTAGTGTGAGAGAACTAGATGATGTTGGTGAAGGAGAAGAAAAAGAGGGTTAATTTTGCAAATTCTGGAGAAAATAAGTAAAATTGACTCAAAGATTTGAATCGTAAGATTTTAAAGATTTAAATCGTGAATAGTGTAGGATTTTTAAGGTCCATAGATTTTATAGTGAAATCAGAATCAGAATAGGTAAGTAAAATCATAAAAGCGTAGGATTTTACGATTTAAATCAGGATTTTGACTACTCTGCTTGTGAGGACCTGTGGCAAAGATATTGTGGAGATGGGGAGTGGAAATTCCCGGATCCCCTTCTTTCTCAACCTCATGAGAGGTTCGAGCACTCCTAGGATCTTAGCTCATACCATTGCGGAAATGGCTTTTTAGATCAATGGGAGGTGGTGTCTTTGGATGTACCGAACAGGTGGAACTCCACCTATGTCATGTTAGAGTCAGTAGAAAGGCTTGATGAATTTTTACAACTTTGTATTCAAGTCCACACGATCATTCCTTTAGAGATTATGTTGACTCAAGAGGTGGTCTTCCAACTGAACAAGATTGGCAGCTGATTAGGAAGTTGGTGAAGAATCTAAAAGTCTTCAATGACTTTCCTAGTCTCGGGTAGGTGGAATTTGAATTGCATTATTTTTTTAACCATTTGACCACCTTTTTTAACTCTAATTTTTTGTGTTCTCTGCTCATTGTACAAGAACTAAATATGTGACTACCCATCTCTTCTTCAAGAAGGTTGTTCCAGTCTATGACATCATTGAGGAATTGAAGAATGATCTGCATGAAGAGATCCAAGGATGGCAAAAAAGGTTGAGGAAAAGGTACAAAAGTATTGGTTTGAGACACATATTATGAATGAGGAGAACATGAAGGAGAATCACTTAATTTATATAGCATGTGTGCTTGATCCTAGAAGTAAACTTGATCTGGTGTCCGAGGTTTTGGAAATGATTCATGGGAGAGTGAAGGGAGGATAAATTGAGAGTTCCATTACTTCGGAGATGCGTGAGTTGTTTGAGATTTATAAAGGGAAGTATGAATCAAAAGCACCCTCCTCTACATCTGAGCCTACCACTAATGAGAGCATTGTTGGTGGTAGTTTTGCTGAATGTATTGGTGATAGGATTAAGAAGCTTGAAGAGAGGCTCGAGAAGGAGAAAAGGGAAGCACTTCTGCAGGAAACAGGAGATAGCTCTGCTGAGCTTGACATCTATTCGAAATGTCAAACTGATGACATCAATGAGGAGAGTGATGATGCCAAGTTTGACATCTTGGGTAGGGGGTCTCAATACTCTGAAATATATATGATTCTTGCTGAGATGGCCAAGGATATCCTAGTTGTTCTCATCTCTTATGTTGCCTCAAAGGCAACATTCAGCTGTGGCGGCCGGATTCTCAGTCCATTCAGGATGAAGAGAATTTTTGTCGAGGATTGGATAAAGTATCCAACTACCGGATCCAAAGAGATTGATGAGAAGGAAGATGATGAAGAGAATTTGGTTTTGAAAAGTGGTGAGTTCTAAAACTCTCTTAATTACTTGTTGTTCAAGTTTTCACTATTTCTTTCCACCTAATTCATATTATGAATATCCTAACACTTTGTTTTCTTTTTTCTTACTCAATTAATACCACTTTCCAGTCTAGAATGGAAAGTGCAAGTGATACTGGCAATGTTGCCAATGCAGATGCAAGTCTCAACATTCCAGTGGAGGATAAGCAGGAGGGTGAAGAAGAAGTGTCCGAGTAAGAGTATGAGCAAGATGGATATGACGATTATGGTCATGACTTGTTGGGCCGGTTGAAAGAAAATAGTTTTGCAGATGGTTCTTCTGCTGGTGTTGATAAATGATAAATGATGATGATTTCTTGTTGACTTGTTGTTGCTATTTGGATCTAGTGTGATTTGTGACTTTATGACGTTTATGACTTTACGTTGTTGAATTTGAGACATTAATTTCGTGATTTAGATGTATTTTCAATGCAAAAGGGATTGCGACTTTACTTCGGGTGATTTAGATGTAGAAATGTAGGTTTGAGCCTTAAATTTAAGGTGGTTTTACTGATTTTTTCATGCATATGGAGCTGTTTCGACTCGGTTACCAGATTACGACCGACCTGTAGCCACAATTTCGGTTACACGACTAACAGAAAGAAAAATGGTAATCAATCGGTCGGTGGTTGGTTAACCGTATTGGTCGATGGTCGGAAGCGGCGAGGGGGGAGGGCGCGGTTAACTAGTAATCGAGTTTTGGTTAAACCGAAACTGACCGCCCTCCAGCCCTATCCATAACAGTAGTCTTAGTTGTAGTCGCGGAGCTCTCAAGGAATCTCCACAGGAGTAGTGTAAGGTAACGTAGATTCCCCATACACTAAACACCCTCGTTCGAACAGTGTTTGAAGAGATGTGAACTGTAGTAACAATCGTCACTTTTATAAAAGTCAGACATTTTTCCACTGCTAACACTACTGTACTAGTCGGTCGGTCCTATAATATCTAATACTAGATTCAAACTGATAGACAATTTTAACGATCAAATCACAAGTTCAGTACAAAATATCCTAACGATAACTTTTCCATATAATCCCCAATAGAATTTCCCAACCCTATAGAAAAGATAAGAAGAGCACATAGATTGGGGGAAAATCTCAAAATACACATGTTAAAAAAAATTACCAAAATACACACGTTATAAAAAAAATTCCAAAATACACATGTTTGTGCATCAATGTTGTTGTCAACCGCAGTGAATGCATTCACCGCGGCAGACCAAAGCGGTGAATGCATCACCGTGGTTGACGGTCGCGGTGAATGCCTAACGTAACACTGAAACTTCAAACAAACATAACTTTGCGCTCGGTTATACGATTGTAGCGAAATTTTTTTATTCCACTAAATTTTCAAAATCTTTCTTTATTCAACAATCCTTCATCTAAAAAAAATTCATTTGCTACCCCGAACGAGCAATTTTTTGATTTTGACAAACTTTGGAAGACCATAACTTTGTGCTCCACAATTCGAATGTCATGAAACTTTTTTTTTATTTTGCATAACTTTTAAAGTACTACAACTTTGATGATAACCATAATTCTGGAAAGTATGTGGATTTGTGAAAAGTAAAGCCAAAGTTATTCCCAAAATCCCGTATACCCAAAAATATTTCTTTTTAAAAATATTCTTTCCTAGTAAAAGTTGTAGTTCTTAAAAAGTTATGCGCAATAAAAAAAAACTTTACGACGTTCGGATTGAGGAGCTAAAAGTTATGTCCTTCCAAAGTGTGGCAAAATAAAAAAATTGCTCGTTCGGGGTAACAAACGACATTTTTTTGAGGTGAAGTCTCGTTGCAAATTGAAAGATCTTGAAAATTTATATGGAATCAAAAAAAAATTACGTACAATCGAATAACCGAGCGAAAAGTTACTTTTGTTTGAAGTTTCTGTGTTACGTCGGGCATTCACCGCGGCCATCAACCGCGGTAATGAATTCTGCCGCGGTGAATGCATTCACTGCGGTTGACAATAGCGGTGATGCCCAAATATGTGTATTTTGAGGAAAAAAATTATAACGTGTATATTTTGAATTTCTTTTTTTTTTTAACATTTGTATTTTGGGATTTCATCCATGGATTGAGACCTCTTCTGTACATAGGGCGATTTATATTCTTGGCGTCCATGCGGCATTCTCCCACATTCACTGTTGAGAACCGGAGTCCGGAACGGGAGGAAAGAAAATCAAAGAAGAAAAGTAAGAGAGAGCAAAAAGGAAAGGAAATGGCAGAAAAAGCGGCTATGGTATGACGTCAGCAGCATCCAGATCTTGCAGCCAACAGAAGCTTCCCCTTTTCCTCGCTCTTCCCATTTTCTTACCCGCAAAATTCTCTCTCTCTGATAAAGCAAAAGAAAATAAAAGAAAAAATTCCTCCTTTAGTCCTTTTCCCTTCCTCTCATTTTCCTGGGAACCAAACAAATCCCCAAAGAGGAAAAGCAAAACCCCAAAAAGAAAAACAAAAAAATCGAAAATCAAGAATGAATTTGGAGAAAGAAGAACAGCAAGAGGCTCGGAAAGTAAGAGCAACTAGCGAATCACAATGAATGCCGACTCTCGCCATCTTCGCATTCATCCCTACTACTGTTTCCTCCTCTTTCTGATTTCGTCTCTGCTCAATTCCGCTTCCGCCGCCGACGCTATCCCAACTGTCGGCAGTGAAATCCCCCGTAGAATTCTCCATCAGCCATTGTTCCCGGCCACTTCAGCACCACCGCCATCCTCCGTCGCCGACGATTCACCTCCCTCCCAACCCCCACCGGCCGACTCCTCCACTTCCCCGGACGAGCCCTTCTTCCCCGAAGTCCCAGCCCCACCTTCCCAGGATCCAACCCAAGCCCCGCCGGCGAGCTCCTCCGCCAATGCCACCGTTCCAATCCCCACGGCCACGCAGGCCCAACCCGCTAAGCCCGTCAAGAAAGTGGCGATTGCCATCTCCGTCGGGATCGTCACTCTCGGGATGCTCTCCGCGCTCGCATTCTTCCTCTACCGCCACCGGGTCAAGCACCCGCCCAGAAGAGACTCCGACAAGCTCGTCGTCGGGCCCGGGGATGAGAATTCCCGGCGATTGGCCGATCCTCCTCCTTCGCCGCCTTCCAATTTTCTGTATATAGGGACGGTTGAGCCGAGCAGGAGCTCCAGCTCTGAGTTGACGTCGACCAACACCAACAACTCGTCTCCGTACCATAAGCTCAACTCTGTCAAGAGATCTGATCGGTATCGACCTAGTCCTGAGTTGCAGCCGCTGCCGCCATTGCCGAAACCTCCTGCTGCCGCAGCTGCTTCTTCGAATCTCCATCCTCGTCTTCCTCCTCGTCCAGTCTCTGCTGCTGCTGCTCCGAGGCCAGAGTACGAGAGCTCCGGATCTCCGACTTCATCATCGTCTAGTGAAGAGAGCAACAACGGCACGCCGTTCTACACGCCGGCCGGCTCCGCCGTGAGCTACGACGACGGATTCTACACTCCGGTTTCGGGCTCTACGCGACGGCATTACTCTAGAAGCAACGATGGCAGCTCGTTGAGGTCAGTCAATGGAAGTAATAATGGTTCCTCTGTATCTGTTCCTCACTCGAAGAGAACTTCCCCCAAATCGAGGTTTTCTTCCTCTGTTTCTTCTCCGGAAATGAAGCATGTGATTATTCCTTCAATTAAGAAGCCCTCATCGGAGCCTCCGCCTCGACGGCCGCCGCCTCCGCAAGAGAGTGGAGCTCAGCACAACGAGCAGTCATATCACTCGAAAAAACCGAAATTCTCGGGGCCACCGCCGCCGCCGAATATGTCGCTCCTTCGATCGTTAAACGACTACCCGCCCAGCGGAACCAACGCTCCACCACCTCCTCCGCCACCGCCTCCGCCTCCTCCTCCACCACCAGGTACAATTCCGGTTCCGAGAAAGGTAAGAGAATCTCTATCTGCAGAGAAATCAAGCGTTTCCTCCACAAAGACGCAGCCGTGGACACCGAGTCCCAAGGCGAGTTCGAAAATCGACTCATCGAAATCGACAGAGCAGAGTAGCAGAAGCGGCGGTGGTGGGGGGTCGGCCTCTGGAGGAATTGAGGAGGACGAGAATTATGATGGTTCAAAGCCCAAGCTGAAGCCTCTCCATTGGGACAAAGTACGGGCAACCTCAGATCGTGCCACAGTGTGGGACCAGCTGAAATCCAGTTCGTTCCAGTAAGCAATCACTAATAGAGAGAGAGCTTTTCATTAATGGCGATTTGCTCGATTCCTGTATTCTCTCTAACTGGGTATTGCCTACTTTTTTAGATTAAACGAGGACATGATGGAGAGCCTCTTTGGTTTCAACTCGGCCAATTCTGCTCATAAAGAGCATGCAAGGAAACCAGTTCTGCCACAAGTTGAACAGGAAATTAGAGTTTTGGATCCAAAGAAGTCACAGAACATAGCTATACTTCTGAGAGCATTGAATGTGACGAAAGATGAAGTTTCTGAAGCTCTTCTGGATGGTAAGGATCCTTTATTTAGTTTCCATGATTGGAAATGTATATGTTTCGGGGTTCTGGTCTTTTCCTGCTTTCAGCAAAATCATAGAGTGTGTCAATGGAATGGAAAAGTACTTGACTTAGTTATAGGACAAAGAAGGGTACTAATGAGAGAAGCAGCAGAAAAATGGCAAATTTACTGTTGGGTTTTACTTGATCTGGCACTGGCACCTCAAAATGAATCCAGCAATCATCTGCTAATATTAGTACTGTCCTTTGGTCATGTTAGTGGAGATGTTTTGGAATTATGTTTGCTTAGTTGTTATGCATGTCCGATCTCTGAAGTTAAGCGACAAATCTACCCAATTGCTGAGAGCTTTAATGGAAGCTAACAGCATTGTCATCTTAAGAAATTGGACTGTTATAGAGAGGGGATTCATTGCTCGTTACTACATTGATATCACTTCCATCATTGTTTTGTTTCTAAGTTGTGTACCACAAGCTTCTCAAGTTTGGTGTTCTACTGCTCTAATTCACTTCTTACTCATTTTGCCTTGTAATCATCATTAAATGTTACATCTATGAGATTTGATTAAGGTAAGATTAGATAGATACTTCTGTTTAATGGCAGTTGTCTTAACTTGCTGTCTTTATGGTTCCCCGCCAAAAAAAAAAAAAAAAAACTTGTCCTGTTGTAGTCTAACATGGAGATGAAGCATCCTGTTTGTCTGATTCATAGAGGTTTTTGTCTCCTCTTACAGAGTTGCCTGAGGAGACTCAAGAAAGCCATATCACCTCTCTAACCAAACAAAATTTGCTTTGGCTCCATCTTAGACCATGTAACCGGATAACATAACGAACTTTCGTGGCAGAGTTCCTTAAACTAGTCATGAAGGCACTCTTCACTAAGCCTTGATGTTTTTTTTTTTTTTCTTTTTCGTGTTTGGTATATGATGTGTAATATCATTACAGGGAATCCAGAAGGCTTGGGTGCTGAACTTCTGGAAACTCTGGTGAAGATGGCTCCAACAAGGGAAGAAGAAATAAAACTTAAGGAGTACAGTGGTGATATCTCTAAACTAGGCTCTGCAGAAAGATTCCTGAAGGCTATTCTAGATATCCCATTCGCTTTCAGAAGAGTTGATGCGATGCTATACCGAGCCAATTTCGACACTGAAGTTGCATACCTCAAAAGATCTTTCCAAACCCTGGAGGTCTGAAATTTTTTTTGCCGCCGCCACCTTTCTTTCTTCCTATATCATGTCCACAATAGTGAGTCGACTAAAACTAACTAAAACTTTCCAGGTAGCAAGTGAAGAATTGAAAAACAGCCGGTTATTTCTCAAGCTCCTTGAAGCTGTTCTCAGGACAGGCAACCGCATGAATGTTGGCACAAACCGTGGCGATGCCAAATCGTTTAAGCTCGACACGCTATTAAAACTTGTAGATATCAAGGGAACTGATGGTAAGACGACATTGCTCCACTTTGTAGTTCAGGAAATCATTAGGTCAGAAGGCACTTCAGGTTCTGGTCAAGAAGAAGAGAACAAACTATCGAAGATGAAGGATGAGGACTTCAGGAAGCAGGGATTGCTGGTTGTATCTGGACTGGGTAGGGACCTCGGCAATGTGAAAAAGGCAGCAGGAATGGACTCTGATGTTCTAAGCAGCTATGTGACGAAGCTCGAGAAGGGACTCGAAAAAGTGAGGTCGGTTTTCCAGTACGAGAGACCTGATAATAGCATGCAGGGCAAGTTCTTCCAGTCGACGAAGCAGTTTATGAGAGATGCAGATGAGGTCATTGCAACGATCAAAGGCAGCGAAAGGAAAGCTCTGTTGCTGGTGAAAGAGGTGACGGCGTACTTCCATGGAGATACGGCAAAGGAGGAAGCCCACCCATTTAGAATTTTCATGATCGTGAGGGACTTCTTGAACATACTTGATCATGTGTGCAAGGAAGTAGGGCAGATGCAGGATAGGACGGTGGTGGGCTCAGCTCGGTCCTTCAGGATAGCTGCAACGGCTTCGTTACCGGTTTTGAACAGGTATAATGTGAGACAAGATACAAGCTCGGATGACGAACACAGTTCTTCTCCTTGATTGATAGAGTGTGCAGAGAGTATCTGGTTCATTTTTCTTTTTATATCTTTGGAATTCAAGTAACAGGATGAATATAGTGCTTTATTTTCATTTTTAATCACAATCAATGAAAATTGAAAGGGGTGACCGGAGGTGGTGAATAGATCACCGGGCTGCTGCTGCCACTCCGAGCTCGCGCTGAAAGATGCCATAGATAAGATTAGACGTGTGTTTAATAGATGAGGGTTAAACACAATTTCAGGGACAGAGTGCTTTGTTATCCCACATGCTGTTGCTGCATTTTTTATACTTGTTACTAATAAATCATAGCTAGTTTAGCTGGCAGCCTTCACTGGTTCAATGTTTTTTTTATCTGAGAGTGAGACTGTGAGCAATCTGCTACAGTGGGACGATGTTGAGACGTTGCAATTTCTGGTTTTGACTAAAGTAGCAATTTTTTACGCAACAGTAACTCTACTTCAAATTTATATATAGTAACTTGCCGAATTTGTTACCGCTAGAGTTAGTACTATCTATGACCATGAGCTGCGAGATTTCATCCAAGTCGGGCTAATTCTAATCAATTAGTAATTGACGTAGAAAACAGTTTTTATGGCATACTGTTTGTGTGTCTAACTGAGTATAGGAGTGAAACACTAGGAGAATGGGGCGCGAGTGAAGGTGGAAGAATTTCCGCTCTTATCCTTTAACCTTTTTTGAGATTCCAAGAGAGAAGGCTCGAGGGAGAGGAAGGGAGAGAGATAGAACCAATCTTAGAGGGAGAAGTTTCTTGTTTTCTAGAGAGAGAATTCAGAAATCGATCCCCTCACCCACTGGGGTAAATACTCTATTATAGGCATACCATAATCAAGTTGTAAACAAAAGTGTTCACTATCTACAAATAATAATATTGATAAATTTAAGCGGTATAATAAATGTGTGTTTTTTATATTATACAATATAACTATATATTCATTCTAATATCATCAAATTGTCATTTTACTTTTTAAAATATGACGTGGCATCCATATGGCTTGGAGAGTTGAGTTGGACATGACGTGTCATCAAGGTGTCATCCATGTTAGTCTAACGTCCATTTAATTGACGGAGTATTAGACGATATTAAAGTATTTGATGAAAATAGTTAAATTTATAAAGAAAAATTAAAAAGTGTGACTAACTCGTATAGCCATATGTGAGCCGAAAGATAGTGTTCAAAACAGGTGAATTATTTTTTTAAAAATTCAGACAATTAAGAGGTTTCGAAAAGTTGGAATCAAAACAATGTTTTGCTACAAAATTCAGGAATATTAGCCCTAATTCTTCTACCATAGGATAAAAATAGGTAGTGGTGTTCAAATGGTTACCGTGGTACGAACCAAACCAATTAAGCTTAAATTTCATTAACCATGGAGAAAAATGTCTTAACCAAACCGTCCAAATTAACCAAACCAAAGTTTAATTGGTTTGGTTAATCGGATAATCGGATTAACCAAATAACATAACATTATTAAAACAATTATCATGTTAATGAATAAAACATAACTATATGTTACTACTATTATAAATTATCATTATATATAAGCAATAATAATAAGACTAACCATCCATGATTATCATCATCATTCGAGTTAATACATTATTCATCATCTCTCCACCTAATATAGTTAGCTGACAACAAACCCATAACATAAATATTAAATACATACCAATACCACTCATCAGGAAGTTAAAGCTCTCCTACAAAACATTTAAACTATACATAGTTTGAGGTGGCTATCATGTTATTGTACGTAACCCTAAAGTCTAGTAGTTGTCCAAAATGTTTTGATTTAGTAAATAGGCAGGTTCATTTAATTTTTGACCCATAATGCTTTGGTTTGTTGAGCACATGGAAATACAATAGGGAATCATTTAATTTTGTATATTTTGTATCGTTAATTGGTTAATTGGTTTCATTGGTTAGCAGTGTTGAAACCAAACCAAACCACCTAAACCAAATAAGCTAAATTATTTAACCAAACCAATTAAACAAATTAACCGAATATTACTGGTTAACATGATTATAACGGTAACCAATCCATTCGTAAATTCTGATTTTCCCAAATTAAGATGGTAAGCATTGGCGAGCTTAACGTAAACGACCAACCAATACCAATGAACTATTTTATTTTGTTTTCTTCCGAGATCACGATCAAAGGTTAACAGGGAAAGCGATTTGCTGCCGGTGGAAGGCAGCTAATAGCAAAGCAATTAATCACATCCATATCAAAGGGTATCCAAAGTCGAAACCCATCACCCTCCAATTTCATTATTTCCGTCAAAAACATCTTTTTCAATCTGTTCTTTCAAACACAAGTTGATCAACCAACCCTGCCCAAGATATTTCGTAAACAATCAATAAATCAACAATTTTGATTTTTTTACCCTTTTTTTTGTTTTGTTTTGTTTTGCTGAATGGGACAACAGATTCAGGTCCATTCTTCTACTGCTACAAACAAACAGGACAAAGAGATGGAGGGGTTGGTTCACAACTCACACCACATTTACATTTTGGTGCAATGCAACACTTTTGATTTGGTTTTTGATTCGTTTGGGGGGGCTCAGCTTGGTGTTTGCTATTCTTCATTCTTGGTCAGAATTTGGAGGAGGAGGAGGAGGAGGAGGAAACCAGGAGTGACAAAAAGAAAGGGGATCCTCCAATTGCCTTGGCTCTAAGTATGTTCTTCACTAGTATTCTCCACCTAGTCTCGTCCTTCTTGCTTTGCTTCCTCATCCTCTCCTTGAAATTCCTGCAACAACAACAACCCTTTTCCATTTCAGCCTTCCAACTGCTAACCAAAAATTCCCCACAAACACATGAACGTAGTAACTAGCAAGTACCTGCACAAAGGAACCCGGCAGAGCGAGGAATCGGCGCAGAGGCGGGAGTGGAGCTCAAGCAACTGCCACATCCTTTTGCAATGGCTGCACCCGCCTGGAACCCTCAGCTTGCACCCCGCGAAATGTCGAACCAGCTGCTCCAGCCCTCTGCACGCCCCGTAGCTGCACGGCTGCTGGTTCTTCTCCAAATCCCTGTCGTGCGGCCCGATCGTCCTGCACCCATCCCTGCATATGTGCACCAAAGCCTCCATCGCCTCGTACAGTTGCAGATATATCTTCCTCTCTTTCCCCCTCCTCACCCTTTCCTTCTCCCTCTGTTGTAACAAAACATTCAACCAAAAACCCAAAAAGAAATCACAATCGGAACAATGCACATATCACACCCAAAAGAAATGAACTTGTTATTCCAAGCAATACTACACTACATACAAAGTATCATGTACAAATGTGTGTATAGATTAGAGACTAAATAGAGCATTTCGTTGGGGAGGGTGTTTCAGCGATCGTTGATTAGGAAATGCAAGAGAAACGGGAGTTGGTCTGCTGATCTTACATTGTCTTCTTCGACCATGGATTCCAGAAGCTCTTTCTCCAGGACCGGATGGCTCTGCTTCATGGCCCGCCATCCCTCTGTCCCTGAGATCTCCCTGAACCCTTTTATGATCATTCTATGGCAAAACAGGCTCAGCCTCGGCGCGTCGCACAGTAAAGCCAGCTGCAAGATGTCCACCACGTTATCCGTCGTCAAGAACCCTCGCTCCAGGCTCTCGATGCAGATCTGCTTCAGCTCCGGCACCACGAATACGTGGGAAAGAACCAGCAGATGCACCACGAATTCCTCCATCTCTTCCTTCTCGTAACTGTAACAGCGCAATCAACTAATTTTTTAAGCGATTTACGTTTTTTGAGCAACAACGGATTTCAATTGGAGAAAGGGTAATAAGTTAGAGTGAGTACCAGGAAGAGTAGAGGAACCGGATGAAGGCACGAACGGCGTCATGTGGGACGCCCTTGACGGAGATTGATTTCCGGCCGTCGCTGCGGGTTTTCGCCTGCTTTAACATCCCTCTTAGCACCGGAGAAGCCATCCCCTGTTTTTTTTTTCCCCCACAACATCGTTTGATTCAGTTAATCCAGCGAATGGCGGAATGATGAGTTTGCAATTTCGATTTCAGGGTTTTCTTACGAGAACGTTGGCGTGAGCGAAGATGGGAACGTCATTGCTGGTGAGGATTTGCACGTCTGATCTGTACCCTTCGTCAAAGAGGCGCTCCCATATATCTCTCGTTGCTCTCGAAACAGGGACGTGGGTAGCGAATGATGCTTCCGGCACCGGACCGGTTTTTGGCCGGCAATAGCTGGTTGACGGCGGAGGGGGGAACGGCGGTGGTACTGGACAGGTTTTTATGGCCGATGGGTTTGGCTCGTCGGCTACTGAATCGGACATTTTTCCCATCGTCGTCGGATTGTATAAATGGGTTTCAGCTGCAAATCAACAAAATCAATCGAATCATTTTCCTTTTATAGGATGATCGGCTCCAAAATTGAGGTTAAAAAAATTTGCAAATGTTTCTAGAAGATTGTCAATTTCGGTTTTTGTCCAGAAGTGGGGATGAATATGATCAAAGTTTTTCTTCCAATTCATAGCGGAGTTCGTCAATCCCCGTCAAAACAGAGAGAAACCCATCGAAGACCAACGAGCGATTTCCTTTTTCCTTACCTTGACGGCACCAGGGATTAAGGAAGGCGACGGTTTCTTCAACCAGATGAGCCCAGAAACAAAGACCACAGACAGAAGGAAAGCAGAGCAGAAGAAGAAGAAGAAGAAGAAGAAGAAGAAGAAGAAGAAGGAGGGGGGGGGGGGGGGGGGGGGGGGGGGGGGGGGGGGGGGGGAGGGAAAATGAATAATGAGTAACGAGAGATTCCTTCTTCCTCTTCGTTGGTGTTCTTCGTAGCCCTCACAATGGCCAAGGAAATCAGAGCAGGCGAGCCAAGAAAAGGGCAAAGGCGATTGAAGGAGAGAGGTAGGTGGATGGCCGGCGGTGACTCGCCGGACCTCCTCTAGTTTCAAATCTCTCTTTTCTGATAAATTTCTCAGCCTTTCCGTCTCTGTGATTTAAATGGCAAACCTATAGACGAACCCCCGAAATCCAATTGGCTTTCCTTTGGGTTTTATATACAAAAAAAAAATTACAAAACCGAAAGATCTGTCGTGGCGTTTGATGCCCGTGTTCCCACCCGCTCCTTTTACCCGTCACCTTCCTCCAGTCCCTCCTGCCATCCTCAATCCTCATTTTATAAAATATAATCCAATCCAGATACCTATTTTTATCCGATGATAGAAGAATTAGGGCTAATATTCCTGAATTTTGTAGCAAAACATTGTTTTGATTCCAACTTTTCGAAACCTCTGAATTTTTAAAAATAATTCACCTGTTTTGAACACAATATTTCGGCTCACATATGGCTACACGAGTTAGTCATACTTTTTAAACTTTTTTTTTTTAATAAATTTAGTTATTTTCGTCAAATACTTTAATATCGTCTAATACTCCGTCAATTAAGTGGACGTTAGACTAACATGGATGGCACCTTGATGACACGTCATGTCCAACTCAAGTCTCCAAGCCATATGGATGCCACGTCATATTTTGAAAAGCAGAATGCCAATTTGATGATATTAGAATGAATATATAGTTATCTTATAATATAAAAAGTAGACATTTATTATACCGCTTAAATTTATCACTATTATTATTTGTAGATAGCTACAATATTTTTTTTTACAACCTCATTATGGTATGCCATAAAAACTGTTTTCTACGTCAATTACTAATTGATTATGATTGGCCCGACTTGGATGAAATGTTGCAGCTCATGATCATAGATAGTACTAACTCTAGTGGTAACAAATTTGGCAAGTAAATAATAATTTGAGAACCATATATTATATATATATATAAAAGTACTAGTTATTAGCCCGTTGATACAAGGTTATTTGTTTTTAAGTTAGGTCCGTCCAATGTAGGCTCATGGTGGTGTTTCAAATTCCAAGTCGTGATCCCAAATGGTTAACATGTGCGGAAAAATGATTTTGTCTAATTTATTTATTTGATTTTGTCCAATTTATTTATTTGATATATATATATATATATATATATACTATTATGACTTTTGAGTGAGCAAGAGCTGCAAGAGGGTAGCTAGCCACGCCAGTACAAAAATATCTGTCCGTCCAATGAAGGTGAGTGAATTATGGAGAGGATAGATAGAGACGAAGGAAACGTGAGTCAGGAACACATAGGACTCTAATAGGAGTCGTTGACGTCTCCATCAGCACCCACTGTGCATTTGCTCCCACCAACACGCGCTTTGCCTTCCGCGGCCACGACGAACCCTCTTTGCTGCTTTCCAATTCAAACAAAATTTATATTTGTTGATATGACTTGAATCGGATTATCAGCCGCTACGACTGCTAATCGGGGGTGGGGGTGCGGGGGCAACGCCCCCAGCTAGGGCTGCAAACGAGCCGAGTCGAGTCGAGTTTTTGCTTAGCTTGAGCTCGGCTCGTTTATTAATTTTTCAGCTCGAGCTCGGCTCGAACTCGAATTTTGATAATCCAGCTCGAGCTCGAGCTCGGCTTGAATAAAAATAATCTAGCTCGAGCTCGACTCGGTAGAGCTCGATAAATGCTCATTAACATAGCTTGTTAAGCTGAGTACAAGCTCGGCTCAAGATGAGCTCGATTTAAAATCATTTTTGCTGGAAAAATGTATAAACATCTAGAAAGAACACTAGAAACTAGAAATAACATCTAAATTTCATACACATCTGTATTATAAGACAATGTTCATGTTTAAAAGAGTAATTCATCCTTCCACAAGCTCGAAACAAGGCAGCTCGCGAGCTTAGCTCGACAAGCCACCGAATCAAGCTAGCTCGCGAGCTTATCAAGCTGAGCATGGTCTAGCTCAGGCTTGGCTCGTTAACTAACGAGTTGGCTCGCGAGCCGGCTTGTTAAATAACGAGTCGAGTGTCGAACGAGTTTTTTCCGATTCGAACGCCGAGTTGCTCGCGAGCGGCTTGGCTCATTTGCAGCCCTACCCCCAGCCCACGATGTATGGGCTCAATGTTATTTGGGTTCGGGTTCTGGGCCTGGTAACCATTTCCTTTGCCAGATTGGATTAGGTTTAGACCCACATGGAGAAGTACTATAAATACTTCTCATACTCCTCTGTAATCTGTAATCTCCTCGATATAGTGAAATTGGCTCTCTCTCGCCCGTGGACGTAGCTAACACACATCGTGTTAGTGAACCACGTAAATCGTGTGTCTGTGTTTTTCGATTCTCGCTTTCGTATTCTTGCTTTGTCGATTCCGGCTATTTCCCGATCCGTAGCAGCGCCTTTATAACAAATACCAAATACCAAATATTTGGGTGTGATTAGGGTGGAAATCGGTACGGTATCGATATCCCAATACCAAATATCGAAATCTCGAATACCAAATTACATCCTAAAATCAATCTCAATCTCTAAATAATTTCGGTATCCCAACCTCAATCCCTAAATATTTCGATATCCTAATCGGTACTTCGGTATCCCAATCAGTATTATCGAATACAAAATTAATTATCTTTCAATTAATAATTAAATGTATAAATTAGATTTTATTTTTTAATTTAGGGGGGAAAGACTAAGCAAAGAGTTTTGAATTAGGATATTAATTAGGAGAATAGAGGAGAGGAGAGATCTCAAGTTCTTATCATTGGTAATCGTTAATTTGATGAATTGGAGGTTGAGAGACGACTATTAATAGTGATGGAATTATATATGTATAATTAAATGACACTCTTGGTGGTTGAGGGTCGTGTAGTAGTGAATGAGAGAGTCTAGTTGAGATAATAAAATACACACTAGCTTATATTTCAGTATTGGTCAGTATTTCAATATATACCGATCCCAATCCCATAATCCCTAATACCAAATAACAATTGAAATTCAATCCCAATTCCAAGAAATAATACGTGTAGTTTGGATGAGTATTGGTATCCCAATATCAAATATCGAAATCATGAATACCGAATTATATTCTAAAATCAATTTTAATACCAATTCTTAAATACTATTGGTATCTCAATCCCAATCCCTGAATATTTTGGAATCCCTATCGGTACTTCGGTATCCCAATCGGTATCATCTAATACGAAATTAATTATCTTTGCAATTAATAATTAAATATAAATTAAATTTGATTGTTTAATTTATGACAAAGAGACTAAACAAAGAGTATTGAGTTTGCCTAGAGCTAGAATATGGATTAGGAGAATGGAGGAGAGGTGACATCCTCAAATTCTTGTCATTGGTAATCTTTAATTTGACGAATTGGAGATTAAGATACGACTAATACCAGTGTTTGCTTTTTGGTGTTATGAAAATAATAAGAGATTAGGTGAAAGATGAGAGTAACTTAAACTGGAAAGTAATAATTGAATTGGATGGGGACTTCTAAATTGTGAAAGAGTGAGAAATGACCAAATGTTGTGTGATATATTTCAGTAATTTTAATTTTTTTGGTATTTTTTGGTATTTCAGTATATACCGATCACACTCCCATAATCCGAAATACCGAATTTCACTCCAAAATGAATCCCAATCTCAATTCCTAAAAAATAAGCAAGTATTCGGTAATACCAAATAGTGATAAATTCGGTACATTATTCGGTATATCCCAAATACTGATACCAAACTTTCAGCTCTAGATGGATTCACTGATAATGTAGATTGTGGTATTGGTGGGCTCATTTAATATATATATTTTCAATATGTGGTATCTATGTTGATTAATTGAAAGATGAACCATTTGTTTGTTATATGGTAAAATGAACAAATGTGTTTGTTTGTACTTTTTCTTAAATTTGGAAACATTTTATGGAAGTTGGAAAAATACATGCAAATGACCCTTGTATATATGTTCCTATCTGATTCCAACCAGTTTTATTAGTATGAGGTCATTTGGGATGGAACCCAAAAGCAAATTTGCGTGGGCTTGATTTCCCATAGCACCTCATCACCCCTTTTACTAATTAAGCTTTATCCCCATGACCTCTGAGTTTTAATACTCTTCTTCGCACCCAATAACTATTTGGATTTAGTTTAAGTGATACTAAAGTTCCATCACCACATCTATACAACTTCATCCATGCCATTCAAATAGTCCCAGATTCCATAAAAAAAATAACCATAGTATAATTCCCACACGAGCCACATTCTATGTCAATAAATCTTTGATACCTAGCCCACCTTCTTTCTTAGGCTTTGCAACTCTTTCCCAAGCATTTTTTGCTCTGCCTTCCCCTTCCCCATGTTAGAGTAAGTTAGAACAAATCTTGTATAGCCTTTTAATAACCTTCTTGGGCAGCAAGAACATTTTCATCCAGTATTTAATGGTCCCCATGAACACTGAAGAAACCAGTTGAAGTCTCCCTGCGTAAGACAACTTCTTGCTCTCCAATGCATTTGCTTTATATTTCACTGATTCTCCCCAAATAGACTTCACATTTTGCCAAATTACATCTCAACTCAGAAAGTAGATAGAATTCACCAAGAACCATATGTACCTGTCTTATAGCTTACCTGGATCCTACAGTAAAGATCATCAGATCGTCTGCAAAATGAATAAATGTGTTTGTTGTACTTTTTCATAAATTTGGATTTTTTCTCCACAAATAACGCCAACTTCTTGTTATTTTAATTAAAACATTTCTACATTATTTCAGAATAACGCCCCTAAGAATAACTCAACAGTGTAATAGGTTGTTGAACGGGTTATCGTGGCCCAAATATATGAGTTATTGGGCTACAATAATCCAAGAAAATGACCCCTAGAAATATTTCATATGTAATTTGTGTTTTTATAATAGTGATCCCAATATTAATAATCAAGGTTTATGAAGGCACTAGGCGCCGTAAGGTGGGCGTTGGGGACTCGCTTAGCGCCTAGCTCGTCCAGGTGTCGACTAAGCATGCCTAGGTATAGGAAGAAAATATAGCATTTTATACTACATAAATAATGAAGTAACAGTTTTCGACACTTTCACTTTTTCTTAAATGATTAGTAAGTATTTAACACTTAACAATAAGAAAACTAGCTCACAGTTTATAGAATCATAGCTCAAAACTCAAAAATTTCTTGATTTATTAAAATATTGACATATAAGATTTAATTTGTAGATGATACACATTTTCCCATTTGATATTAACTATCTTGGTCTATCTAACTACTAGGAGACACCTAGTTATCGGCTTACTTTGTCGACGTGTTCTTGATAACCTAATTCATTGTAAAATCGCTAGACGAAGTGTTATTAAATTACCCGGTGCCTAGACGTACCTAAGCATAAAGTTAATCTTAGCTTTTTTATCCATGCTAATAACTAACCGAATCACATTATATGATTGGGGTATACAAATCTTCTTTTATTGAAAGCATAAAACAGTATAATGTAAAACATAGTACGTTTCTAATAACTCGAGATATATTCGACAAACTGATTATAGACAATGCCTTTTTTTTCATTTAAAACCAAACAAAATGGAGATCAACGTTGTATTTCGATTCATGCGTTGTTGTTGGTCATTGTCGTCTTCTTTTTCTTTTCTAAATTTTGTTGTTTGGTGAAATTTGGGAGACAGTGAGATGGGCGGCCGGTGCTTTGTTTTCTTTACTGCGGAAATAATAAAAGGACAAAAAAAATTGGGCAAGTGGGGTGCGATGCGAGGGATTGGTTAATGCCTTTGGGCTGATAGCTCCACTTCGTTCGTAGTACTGAAATCCAGCTAATTCTGGTCTGGCAATCTCGGGTTTCCCTTTTGTCACATTGCTCGTCATTGCCACCAATCAGAGTATCAGACCACGAGTCCAACATTAGGAGCAAATTGAAGGTGGAGAAGGAACCCAAAACATGGAACTTCAATCAATATGTTGTGATTGTTAGCTTGTTAGTGAACGTAGGGCCACAGATTTTGCAAGTGGCTTCTATTTGCCAGTTTCATTTTACTGTCCTATTACAAGGAGAGCTGATTTCCAATGTTTCAAACACTTCAACTACTCTCAGTAAGCAAATTGTTGACCCATTTGGATGGTATTTGAGGCCAGCTTCACATAATGTGGAATTTGAGGAAAATTTTCATGTTTAAATGTAAAAAAATGGGCAAATGCCAAGTTTGGTCACTTGATTTACTAAAACGCGTCATGTTTAGTTACTGGAAAAAAATTAATATCAATTTTGGTCACTCTTCGTTAACTTTATGTGATGTGACAGTCAACCCTAACATTTTACCGTTAACTTCCCCGGATTCCCCGAAGGAATCACGGACCGCTGCCGTAGCCAGTCCCTCCGATTCGGTACCCAAATATCATCACGACCAGCGGCTTGTTCCTGAAAATGGGGGCGGTAGCGTCGCACACCGAAGCCGAAGCATTCGACCTGGTCGTCGATGAGGCAGACGTCGAAGAAGTCCTGGCTGTCATAGCCGTCGAGCTTGAATTCGACGAGCGTGGCGGGGGAAGCAACGTCGGAGCCGGAACATTTGACCTTGTCGGAGCCACAGTCGCTGGTGAGGCTCAAGAATTTGCCAGTGGATTCCTCGAACAGTGCGTCCGGCCCCACATGCGGCCGCCCCATGAAGCTGGCGGGGAGATGGTTCGGGTATCGCCCTTCTGTGTTGAAGGCGTGGATCTTATGAGGGGTATGCGAGCAGGTTACGTGCAAGGGAAAAGAGATGATTTGGGATTTTAATGGAAGAAGAGAGAATTCAAGAAGGAAGAAGGATTCTGGACGTGGGTAGTGAAGGAAGAAGAAGAATAAGAGTAGAGTTGGGGAGGGAAGGGAAGGCTTGGTAGGAAAGGAGGAATAAGGAATGAGATTTTCCAAAATAATATTATTATACTTAATGATTTCTCTAAAACAATCATTCTCTAATATAATGAAAATTCTTTCTATAACTATCCTAATTTATCCCCTTAATTATTCTTCCCAAATTCTCCTAATTGGATGTAATCAAATCTTTCCCAAATATCCATAATTATCCAAAACATCTATAAATCAAAATGTGCAAATAATGTAAAATGCTAAAAATAATAATGCAACAATCTCCACCGCTTCAGAGCAACCTTGCCTTCAAGGTTGCATTTCGACGTTAGCCTTGCTTGTCTCTGCTTCGGCTTCTTCGGCTTCGTCCTCAAAGGTTCCCACCAACAACATTAAATTGGCATTAGCGCAACGGTGGGCTATAGTGAACCTTCCGTCTAGGAGTGTTCAAATGGTTACCATGGTTATAACCAAACAAAATAAGGCTAAATTCCATTAACCGTGGAATACAATATCATAACCAAACCGTCCAAACTAATTCAACAACCAAATTAACCAAACTAAGTTTAATCGGTTTGGTTAATTGGTTAACCAGATTAACCAATATAAAATCACATTATCATTGATGATGAAAATTTTCCGGTTAATGCAACAATTCGCAATTTATATAATGAATAAAACATAACAATCAACACATAGTTATAGTTGACCCTTAACAAATATACATGCAACTAAGACAATTATCTTACGATTAGTATAGAAGTATTCACCTAACAAAAATTTATGACAATGGTATGGGTTAATGAATTGTTGTGTTTGTGTAAATTGACTTAGTCTCTTAGCAATTATCATAGGCTGGAAATGACCTTCCTTTCAAGTTTTCATCCATCATAATGTATGAAATTTATCTAAATTAGGCGTTCATGTGTTGTGGTCTACACTTTATATATACAAATATACACTATATGAGCAATATTGAGCTTTATATTTTATATGAGTCTAAAAGGGATGAACGTTAACTCTTAAGTTGTTATGCAAAGTATTAAGTATGTGTATATAATATATGATTAATTAATTAACTAGTTAATTTGGTTTGACTGGTTAGAAGTGTCTGAAACCAAACCAAACCACCTAAATCAAACAAGCTAAAAACTTTAACCAAACCAAACCAATTATCCAAATTAACCAAACCAAATTATCCAAATAGTACCGGTTAAAACGGTTACCATGGTAACCAAACCGTTTGAACACCCCTACTTCCGTCGCAGTTGTAGCATTTCCCATCATGTTGCTTCTTATCCATCTCGGGCGGAGCTAGCCGAATGAAGCCTCCTGGTGTGAGTCGAGGTTCGGTCCGTCCGGTTGGTCCGCCACCTGCGGTCCTGGTTGCTCCCGCTCCGATCCCCGAGTTAGCGCCGTTGGCCCCGGTCCCCGTGGATCCAGTAACACCACTGCTGCTGCCCATCATGGTTGAGCCCCCTCCGCCTCCGGCGCTGCTCCCTCCACTCCAGTCTTGAATGACCTGGCATTCGTCTTCTGCCCGACCAGCTCCTCTTCCTTCCTCTTTGCTATTTGGAAGGTGGTGCGAAGCGAGTCTGGCTCAAACACCTTGACTGCCGCGGCGATCTCGGCCCTCAATCCCGCCAAACAAATTCCGACTAGTGTCTCTTCTGGAATTCCGTAGCAGAGATTACCCAATCATTCAAATTCGAATTGAAACTCACTTACAGTGCTTGTCTGTTTAAGCTTGACCAGCTGTTCCGAAGCAGACCCATCTGTCACGTTGATACGTATGCCGAATTCCTCTTTGAACCGCTCCCAAGTGATCTCCAGCCCAGCTGTGGTGTAAGCTCGCTCCATCCACTCCCACCATTGTTGCACACCTCCATCGAGATAGAAAGCTTCCAGGGGCGCCTTCTGTTCCTCCTTAGTTCCTTGATGTCGAAATCAACGATCCGCTCGTGATAGCTAAGCGTCTGTGTCCTCCACTCCTAAGAGAGGATCTCTACAAATACAAAGAGGATGGAGGCATCACAATATGGTTTTTTCCCTTTTCCTTTGTGTTCTTCCTTCTTCTAGCATGGAGTAGTCTCCTATTCACTTGGGTGTTGTAGAACCCTAACTTCTACCATGCAGTTGATTGTGTGGATTGAATGATTGTGTGTGGGTGGTGTTTAATTTAAGATTTGAGGTATTGTTCATGGTGATTGTGCATTGTGTGTGCTTGGCAATCTATTGTGCTATTCTAACCTAGTTTAGAGAGAAACCCCCTTATCTTAAGAGGCTCAAATTGAGCTGGGTTTTCTTAGGCATTCCATGCCTCCTAACTAGGTTAATGTAGGGCAAACCTCTAAACTCAAATTAGACACCTAGGTTGATTGTGATTAAGTCGTCCAAACCCTGGTTTGAGGGAGAAGGTAAGTTAACTCTCAATTGCTTGGGCCAAGAGGGGTACAATTGTAGCCTATAATGCATTACTTAACCTAACAATTAAGAGTAAGGTTTCTAACCATTGTTGCTCCTCCTAGAGGTTCACAATCGCCTTGTCGCACACCGATTCATTCGATCCCATGGTTCACGGTAGTTAGTTAGGGGAAAACAACTCCTGAGTGAAGCTTGTCACCAAGAGTTTCGATCCTTTTACTTTTCAAGTCTTGCATTTTTAATCATAGATTGTAGAGATTTTCACAAACTTCATTCCGCTAGATAATGTTCAAACCATCAAAGTAGGGGTACATGGACCGGCCCGGGTTGATATTTAAACATACTTGCCCTATATTGCACCCGTTTAAGGTTTGTACTTATGCCTTAGGTGGGATTTAACTGTGATATTCGGGACGAGTCAAGTTTTTGGCGTCGTTGCTGGGGAACCATTCTAGGTTATTTGAAAAAGGCTTAGATCGTTACTTTAGCCATTTTATGTTTTGTTTTGTGTTTCTTGACCCACTCTTCTCTTAGAAGGGTGGCTTGTGTTTGTTTGATTTTGTTTTTGTGTTTTTGTCGTTGTAGGTTGAATCATGGATCCCAATGGCTCCCACAACATTTGGGGGTATCCACAACCACCCGAATGGGGGTACCCCGGTGCTTCATGGGACAACCAAGAGGATGGAAGCCAAGGAACCTGGTTCTATGATCAACCTCCCTTCCAAGAAGAATAACCATACCAATGGGTGTATCAAGAAGCTTCCCCATACCAAGAAGATTTCCCTCCATAACCCGAGGAGAAATCCAAGTTGGAGTTGGCAATGGAAGCTTTCATGGGACAAACCTCAAGACTATGTGCCACTCCACACCCGGAGCCTAAGAGCCAATTGGAGCTCATGGTGGAGCGATTTGCTCGAGGCACCGATGAAGGGTGCTCGAACTTGGATCTCCCCCAACCCCAAGTAGAGTCTAAGTTGGAGCTTGCTATGGAGAAATTTGAAAGAACAAGCTCCAACACGGATTTCCAACCCCTCCCTCCTCCCGGTTTGACACTAGAAGAGAATGTGGCACGAGCTTGTGCAAGCTATTATCTCTCATCATTGGAGGAGAAAGAGGAGGTTGAAGGAGCAATCAATGACAGCCGTGTGGAGCAAGACGAACTCACCCCGGAGAGCTCTCGTGGTGAGGATGAACAAAAAGATTGCATTGACGACTCTAATCACTTTTCCCTTCCCGAGGGCAAATTTGAAGACCAAGTCACGAGTGTGGAGGAGCAAGAGAATCCTATCTATAATCTTGCATGTCATCTTTCCCTCCCAACCATACTTGAAGACATGAACGGGAAGGAGGAGGAGGAGGTGGAAGAGGAGAAAGTGAGCTTTGAAGAGGAAGAAGATCTTGAGTGTTCCTAAGGGGAGGAAATTGAAGAAGATGGAAGAAAGGTTGAGGTTGAAGATGCAAGTGGTTTCCCAAGCAATGGACGAGGTAGAGGTGGATGAAGCATCCACAATGTTAGAATATGACTTGAATTTGATTTGGGTTTGTTTTGTGTTTTGGGCCCATTTAGTTTGGGTTTGGGATTGGGCTTTGTTTGACCTTTTCCTTGTATGTTTGAGAAAAGGTGTTTGGTTTTCTATTTGGGATTAGGAGAAGAGTTCTATAAATACTCTTCATCACCCTAGTCTGTAGTAAAGGTCAATCAGGTTAGTTTGTTGGGTTTGTCCGTTTGAAAATTTTGGTTTGTAACCTGTACTCTTCTCAAATTAGTGAAATTTGTTCTCCCCTGCCCGGGATTAGCTAGTACACATTGTGTTAGTGAACCACGTTAAATTTGTGTTCGTTCGTGTTGGTTTGGATTGTCGTTTGCACGCTTCTGTTCTGACAAGTGGTATCAGAGCCGTGGTTGAGATATCGGGAAATTGTGCGCAAATTTGGATCGGGTGTTGGTTTCCGCGGATTCTTGTCCGAGTGTGATTATTAACAAGGGCGGAGGATCAGCTTCAGATTTTCTCCAAAATTTTTCTTTCGACAGATTCTTGTCTTTTGTCCCAATTGAAGTGGTTTAAGGAGAAGTCTGTTTGTTGTCCTTGGTGGTGATTAGGGTTTTCGATATCAAGGATGTCTGTTCTGAATTTGAAGATCGAGAAGTCAATTTGGAGTTGCAGGCTTGGAGTTAGCAGTAAATTTGATGTTGGTGTTATGGACGGAAATAACACCAAGCTGGTTCTGCATGGCAAGTCCCAACATGGGTTGGACTTGCTGCATATTTTGATTTGTTGATCGCCCTTAGGGGCATTTGGAGGCAGGGGAGATTCTGGTACAGCTAATTTGGAGAGTTTGGTACTTTTTGCGATTTGCATCGCGTTTGGTCTGGCGATATGAATCGCATTTGGATATGTCTGACAATCTTGATTGCGTTTGAGTTTGGCGGTTTCGATCTCATTTGGATACTTCTGGCTATATGTATCGCGTTTGGGTACATCTGGCAACTTTGGTTGCGTTTGGGTACATCTAGCAACTTTGTTTGTGTCTGGTACATCTGGTATTTGAGAGAGAATTCAAGTCAAGGTGGAGATTGTTAGAATATGACTTGAATTTGATTTGGGTTTGTTTTGTGTTTTGGGCCCATTTAGTTTGGGTTTGGGCTTTGTTTGACCTTTTCCTTGTATGTTTGGGAAAAGGTATTTGGTTTTCTGTTTGGGATTAGGAGAAGAGTTCTATAAATACTCTTCATCACCCTAGTCTGTAGTAAAGGTCAATCAGGTTAGTTTGTTGGGTTTGTCCGTTTGAAATTTGGTTTGTAACCTGTACTCTTCTCAAATTAGTGAAATTTGTTCTCCCCTGCCCGTGGATTAGCTAGTACATATTGTGTTAGTGAACCACGTTAAATTTGTGTTCGTTTGTGTTGGTTTGGATTGTCGTTTGCACGCAAGTTACAAAAGCTACCAATGCTTTCCACCCGACCTCGATGCGCTTTTGGAGAAGGACCCATTTGCGACTCTTTGCCAAGCCAAGGCCAAACCATCAGCGATCCCTCTTGGTGGATGCGATGGTGGTAAATCAATGATGCATTATATGATATGGGGCAAGGAGAAGAAGAAAGAAGGAAAGAAGGAGAGGTCTCGTCACTCGTGGGTGGAGCCTCAAGATCATTTAAGTTCACGAGCCCTCAATCATGGATTCGTCCAAAGCTCGTGACTTGAGACACCACCTCACCGACGAGAACCTCAACTTCAATGAGGTTCTTGGGTGGACTGAAACTTGAAGAGCAACAGTCCGGCTCATAACGTTAAATTCATCTCACTAAGTTTGTTGCCTTTGGTCAGCTTCATAACGTTAAATTCATCTCACTAAGTTTGTTGCCTTTGGTCAGCTTCAGGGGGATGGTTATGAACAAGCGGCGAAGAACCCAGATAGCGAATAGTACGAGACTAGATCCAAAATTGGGCTAAAGTATAAGGGCATCGTCGAGCTGGAGAGCTTCTGGCTATGCTCTCTCCTCTTATCTCCCCTCACCGGAAATCCAACTTTGTTGCTCTTCTGGTCTCTCGCTCTAGAGCCCAATATTGTGATTTTCCCTCTTTTGCTCTCTTGCTCTGGAGAAATAGACCTACTCCTTCGCTCTTTAGCTCTCTCGATCTGGAGATTTAGCTAGGGAGGAAGAGACAAACTTCGACGACCAGAATCTTTCCCGCTGCCATCCGCCATCACCAGAGGAATGTTGTTTGCGGGATAGAGGGGTGACCTAGAACGCCAACATGCGAGTCTAGCGATGTTTGTGATTTTGGATCCTGGGTTTGAACCGAATACCCTATTTTCATCTCTACCACGGGGTTGCATCTGAAGTTTTTTCAAAAGAAAGTAGGGTACGAGGTAATTGGGGTATGGGGTAATTGGTGGGATGGTGGTGATGGCCACGGTGGAGAGGTGGAGGAAAGGGAGGTAGAGAGGATTCAGAAGAGGGTGGGGTATGGGGTAATTGTGAGAGAAGGTGGGTTGGTGTCTTGGTGGTGATGGCGGCGGTGGAGGGTTGATGGAGGAGAGGTAGGTGGAGAGGAGCACGGAGAAGGTGGGTTGGTACCAGCCTACCAGGGCCAGCCCATGATATTCGGAGGCTGTTCGAAAGTTAAAACTGTGGCCCTAAATTTTTTTCTGCAAATTTATTACAATTAAAAATTATTAAAAGATATAATTTCAAATTTTATATCTTGTTTACGTTTAAAACTATTGATACAAATTTTCTAACTAACTCAAATATTTGATGTAGGCGAATTAGGGAATTGAATTAATTAATACGCTAATTAGTAGGAATCTATCTATCTTCTATCTATCTATACATGATATTATGACAATTCAAAAGTAAATGTTTGTCACATAAGCACTTGGAGAGTTCACAAGTTGCCTAGGTGAACTATTTTTTTACAAAAAAGAAAGTTATAGATATATTCATGATGCTATCTCTCTCTTCATTTAATATTTAATTTTTTTGTATTATATCAATGTATACATTAATAGATAATGTACTAAGAATGACATATATGCTATAACTCTTTTTTTAATATTTATTTTCTTTTACCCAATAATTCATTTTTGGTTTTGTTTTTGCTTTTGCATTATATTTTTGCATTATATCAATGTACGCATCGGTAGAGTAATGTATTTAGAGTGACACATATCACATTTTTTAAACCCAAAAATATCTGATTAAAGTATACTAAGTAAAATTTTTACTCATTTTTACTAAAATTTAAATATATATTATATGTTGATGAACAATTTAAACAAATGCACATAAATATATTATATTTTGAGTAGAAACATGACCGAGAAATAATAATTATTTCTTAAAAAAACTTATTCATTCTTATTAAGTGGAAACATAGGAATCATAGGTGAAATAATTTATAATGTATCATAAGTTCACATTACTAATATTTGTTATAGTTCACATTGATTAAGCAAATTCTATTGAGGTCTTACGTCATATATATGCTAAGATTTTCAACTTGGAGTTATTAATTGTCGAGGATGATAAATCAAAGTTTTCAAAATTACTTAAGTATGGTTGTTGACGAACTTTTACTTTATATCCTAGGATGAGACACGAGATGCCTTGAAAAATGACACGTGTGAAAGTTAGAGAAATATTTGTTAAGAATGTACGTTAAACATTTTGTTTTATCTACCACTGACCTAGGAATTAATCAAAAAAAGTTTAAAATTTTTCGTTTAATATTTGAATGTCTTGGTAGACAAATCTAAATTCGGCAAATGAGGCAATAAATAAACATTAGTGTGTTATTTGAGATATCTAAACCAAAAATTTTTATAGTTACAAAAGTCTAAACCAATGTATTGGGTTTAAATGAAGAATTTTTAATAAGGATGAGTTCAATAAGACAATTGAGAGAAGTCACTAGCTATATGGATGTGTGTGTGATTCCATACCAAATTTTTGTTGTAACAAACCTTTTCCCATATCGAAGTCTCAAAATAAAAATATTTTAGTTTATAAGAGTAATGAATTTGTATTTATATCGAGTTACCCTCGCCAAAAAAAATTTATTTCCATATTTCACCCAATGAGCCGAGTTCAATGGTATCATTAGGGTTAAAAGTACAATAAACTCTTTATTAAGAATAGATGTGCCTGCAATACATCCAAGAATTCGAATTATTTGAACACTTATGAACAAACACCAAGTTCCAATTGGGATATACTGAATTTATCCAGTAATCAAGTATCTTTATCCAATTATTTGAACACTTATCAATTAGTTGAGAGTTCATCCAAACTTGAGAATTATAAATTATTATATGTTGTATAATATAATAAAATTGAGTGTCTTGAATGAAACATCTTGATATACGATCCTAAATGAGACGTTATAAACCTTCACAACATGATTTATGATTAGAAAATAAAAATATCAGAAGCGTGTGTGCTAACTATTAAGATAGATCGGAACTTTATTTTTTAAATCAACCTGGATTTTTATTACTTGGCTCACAGCCCACCAACTCCATCCGTCTCAAGCATTGGTACAAAAAAGGGAGGGGCACAGTGGACCCAAACCATACAATTGTTCCAATCTAAAGACCAGTGGGCCAAAACATGTACCACCTGGTTGCAAGCTTTTGCCACATACTGCCATATTTTGAGAAAGAGGAGAAGGACGATAGAGGCAACGAAACTGTCATTAGGCATTGTTTAGGCTTTATTTTAAATACTTATATGTAAAAATGGGCCTGAGGTCCCAAACTTTTAGAGACTTTGTGTTGTGGGTCTGACCAGCGTGGTTGGTATCATGGTGATGATGTCGGCAGTTGAGGGTTAATGGAGGAGAGGGAGGAAGAGGTCGATGGAGGATTAATTTAGGTTTTCAGATTCTAGGGTTAGGTCTCGGGTTGGTTTGCTGGTTGGGTAGGCTAGGCTGATAGGGCAGGCAAAAGTGACATGGCGGTAAGGTCATGAGTTTTTAGTGTTAAATTAAGTTCATAGGGACTTTCCGTTTGCCACGTCATCGCTTAACGGACATAATTAACAAAGTCTGACGGAGACTAACGACAAGTGACCAAACATGGACTGTGTAACTAATTTGAGTGACTACGGATGTAATAAATTGATATTAGTGATAAACACTTTTATAGTAATTCTAGTGACCAAACTTGCAATTTAGCCTTAGTAAGGAAAAACACAATTGTACATAGAAGCATTTTAATGATGTAGAAGTGTAAAAACGTAAGCTTTTAACCTTTTAAGGCGCAATTTTGACTACATTGATTGGAATTTTCTAGACAATACCCTTTTAATGTAAGAGAACAAAGAATTGACGGTCAATAGCTAAGAAAATAGGAAGATGATGAGAAACGGTAAATCGTGGGGTGGAGTACTATGATACAATTTGGGGAAAACTTAGAGGTTGAGGGGGGAGGGAGATATATGTACTTTTATTATTCAATTTTATAAATAAATTTAAAATTAAAAGTGAATTTAAATAATTTTACGTATTAATTGGTAACAAATTGATCGAATGAGCTATTAAACGTGTTAGACCAAGAAGAGTTGATAATGAATACTTTTGACGTGGTCAATAGACAAATTAATTCGGATTTCAATAGAGAGAGATTAGCACTAGTTTGATTGAGCAACCCAAAATGGTTTGCCAAGAATCTGTCCTGAAACGATTAATTTTCTATGAGCCTGTATCACGAACTTGTTCCAACTAACTTTTTTGTAATAATGGAAGGAACAATATTAGTGGAAGTGTAGAAAGAGAGATGAGTCGGGACAGCGATTTTAATGAGGTTCGGTCAATATGGCTTTACATTCACATCCCGAGATAGTTACCACTATCTCGCGAGAGACTCTAATTTTTATTAAAATAAAAGACTCCCTATCCTATGCAATAAAATCTAGGGGTGTTCAAATGGTTACCATGATTATAACCAAACCAATTAAGCCTAAATTTCATTGACCATGGAATAAAATGTCTTAACCAAACCGTCCAAATTAACACGAAAACCAAATTAACCAAACCAAAATTTAATTGGTTTGATTAATCGGATAATTGGATTAACCAAATAACATTACATTACATGAAAACAAACATAAACTATCACTAGCTTTTTACCCGGCCCGTTGGCCGGAGAGTTTCATTTTATCGTTGACATTAATTTAATTTATCAATATGTTTAAACTATTTTAGACCTTCTAAATTTATTATATTTTGTATTGATAAGTGAGTACGTATGTGGTGTGTCTATATATTGAAAATTCTCAATACTTAGCACATTCACTTATACTGTTTGAATTCTCTAATCATAAACCATGTCACAAAGGTATACCACGTCCATGTACAATTTTTTCTATCTTATATGAATCCATGTTGTTCAGATGAGGACATCTTACGGAGAGTTTCTTTGTATACATACTTCATTATTGGATAAATTTCTTCATCCCAATTTAAAGTTGACACTTTGAATGTTCATGAAGTTTACTGTAAGATCTTATTTGTATTTAGTCTCTTATACAATATGTATCAATTGCTAATTTCTGAAATTTAATTTGGACTAACTGAGACTCATTGTCGTTGTTTATATATTGTTTTAGAATCTCAATCCAAGATACCCACATACGGATTTTGATCTTAATATGGTGCGTTAGTGTATAATTTTACAACTTGTAGAACCTTCGTTTTCTAAAATTTATTTATATTTGGTATTTGTTTAGAAATAAAAATTTCATTACTTATACTAATATATGCATTTTTTGTATTGCCACATTTATGGTCAATATATAAGCATATATATTAAAAAGAGTTTAATTATTTTTAAGTGTAATTAATGCTTGTTTTTTTTTCGGGATTTATAAAATGTTGAGAAAATAAGGGAAATATGAACAATTGTAAAAGAAAATAAGGGATGGAAGGACATATTATAAGTGAGAAAAAAGTTATTCTTACTTATCATCTTTATTTATCCAATAATGTGATATATTCTTGCTCCATTGAATTTCTATCGAATTATTTTATTTCATAAATATATAATTATTTATGCCTGTGTTTTATTGCAAAAAAAAAAATGCATGTGTTTGCTAAGAAAGATCATACCTCTTACGATGATTTACTTCTCTAATATTGCTTCATAGGTCAGTGGTTGATGAACACATGATGTTTAACATACAGTTTAGCAAAGATTCATCTAACTTTCACGTGTATCATTTTTTAATGTATCTCGTGTCTCATCTTAAGATATGAAGTCAAGTTCATCAACAATCATACCGAAGTCCTTTTAAAATTTTTTATTTATAATCCTTGAAAATTTATTACTCCACGTCTGAAAATTAAATTTCTTAACATATGACGTAAAACTTCAGTAGAGTTTGCTAAATTAACTCGATCTAGAGCAAAAATGCAAAATATTAGTAATTTGAACTTAGGATACATTGTAAATTATTGCACCTATGATTCATATTTTTTCACTTAATTAGAATGAATAAGGTTTTTGTTTAAGAAATAGATTTTATTGCTTGGTCAAGTTTCTATTCAAACGTTTCTTGTTTTCTCTCTTTAATTTCCATCGTTATTTTGTCGCGATAAAATGTTATTATGTATGTGTGTTTGTATAAATTGTTCATCAAAATGTAACATATTTGTAAATTATTGTAAAAATGAGTTAAAAATTTACTTAGTGAGCTTTAATAAGATATTTTTTTGGTTGAGAAAAAAGTTATATGTGTGACTCAAAGACATTAGTCTATTGTTGCGTACATCTATACAATGCAAAAGTAAAAACAAAAACATAAAAGAAGTATTGGAAAAGAAAAATAAATATTAAAAAAGTTAGAGATAACAAATGTAATATAGGTCACTTTTCATACATTATTTATCATTGTGTACATTGATATAATACAAAAAAAAAAGGATAAAAGAGAAATGAAATATTAAATGAAGAGAGAAATAACTCCATAAATAAATCAATAACTATTTTCTTTTTGTAAAAATAATGTCCACCTTGGCAATTTGTGAGTTCTCCAAGTGCTTAGGTGGCAAACAATTACTTTTGAATTGCATTAATATTATGTATAGATAGATAGATACAGTTTAGCAAAGATTCATCTAACTTTCACATGTATCATTTTTAATGTATCTCGTGTCTCATCTTAAGATATGAAGTCAAGTTTATCAACAATCATACAGAAGTCATTTTGAAATTTTTTATTTATAATCCTTGAAAATTTATTACTCCAAGTCTGAAAATTAAATTTCTTAACATATGACGTAAAACTTCAGTAGAGTTTGCTAAATTAACACGATCAAGAGAAAAAATGCAAAATATTAGTAATTTGAACTTAGGATACATTGTAAATTATTGCACCTATGATTCATATTTTTTCACTTAATTAGAATGAATAAGGTTTTTGTTTAAGAAATAGATTTTATTGCTTGGTCAAGTTTCTATTCAAACGTTTCTTGTTTTCTCTCTTTAATTTCCATCGTTATTTTGTCGCGATAAAATGTTATTATGTATGTGTGTTTGTATAAATTGTTCGTCAAAATGTAACATATTTGTAAATTATTGTAAAAATGAGTTAAAAATATTTTTTTGGTTGAGAAAAAAGTTATATGTGTGACTCAAAGACATTAGTCTATTGTTGCGTACATCTATACAATGCAAAAGTAAAAATAAAAACATAAAAGAAGTATTGGAAAAGAAAAATAAATATTAAATAAATTAGAGATAACAAATGTAATATATGTCACTTTTCATACATTATTTATTATTGTGTACATTGATATAATACAAAAAAAAGGATAAAAGGGAAATGAAATATTAAATGAAGAGAGAGATAGCTCCATAAATATATCAATAACTATTATTCTTTTTGTAAAAATATTATCCACCTTGGAAATTTGTAAGCTCTCCAAGTGCTTAGGTGGCAAACAATTACTTTTGATTTGTCATAATATTATGTATAGAAGATAGATAGATAGATAGATAGATAAATAGATAGATAGATAGATTTTATATAAGCAATAGTAATAAGACTAACCATCCATGATTATCATCATCATTCGAGTTAATACATCATTCATCAGCTATGCACCTAATATAGGTAGCTTACAACAAACCTCTTAGCATAAATACATACCAATATCCATCATCACAAAGTTAAAGCTCTTCTACAAAACACTTAAACTATACATAGTTTGAGGTGGCTGTCATGGTATTGTACGTAATCCTAAAGCCTAGTAGTTGTCCAAAATATTTTGGTTTAATAAATATAGGCAGACTCATTTAATTTTTGACCCATAATGTGTTTGGTTTGTTGTGCACATGGAAATAAAATAGGGAATCACTAAAGTTTGGTTTGGTTGGTTGCATGGAAGTATAAGGGGTTGTTTGGAGGTTGACATTCTACAAATTGAAGTATTTAATCAATTTGTGTATTGTAATTTGATGTATTGATGAAATTTATGAATTTGAAAAGTACCTTGTTTGGAGGTTTAGATTGTGATTTGCTATAAATAAAAAAGTAGAGGGTAGACAATCACTTGGTTACAATCTCACCTTTAGGTAGAGATTGATAATCACTCATTTTGAGTGATTGTAGGTGGGCCTAGAAAAAGGTAATACATGTATTTTGTCACAGATTGATAATCACTCAGTTCTGTTAGCCACGTCAGCACAAAATTGACGCCGTTAATGAAGACTAACGTAAGGTAACGGAGAGTGACCAAACTTGAACTGTTTAACTAATTTTAGTGGCCACCAACGGAATTAAATATTTTTAGTGACTAAACGTGAATGTTTTTTTTGTAATCCTAGTGACCAACCTTGCAATTTACCCTGGATGTATATATTTGTAACATCCCGAACCTCGAATAATTTTTTTTTTCAGATGGCGGGCGTATATTATATGATTCGAGACTGAAAAAAAATCGAGAAGTTATCCTATACGAGATAGGATCCGTGAAACCACTCGGAAACTCACAAACCATTAGAAACTGAAGCAAAAATAAATTGGTGGGTTGCTAGTATTGAACCAGTAACCTCCTAGCAACTAAGGGAAAGTTGACAGCTTAACCAGCTGTGCCAGCTATTATCCGTGTTAATGGAAGCACCCTGCTTGATTTTAACCTTTATTGACTGCGTGCATTGGCAGCAGCTCCATTTATTTAGCGGTGCCTACTGTGGGAACTTGGAAGTTGATCACTACACTTCTGAACCATGAAGGCGGCCTTCAAAGAGCCCTCAATGCACCTACAGAGAGTAAAGAGGGGGGAGGATGAGTTTGAATAGCCTTTAAAGGCTTGGTCACCTCTCTTCATCTTCTTCTTTACTCAAACCCACCATTGAAGGAAACCTCTCCTATATATGTGAATTAGAAGTGAAAGGAAAGAGGGAACAGATAACAAAGGTCTAGCATACTCTCTGTAATCCCAGCAAAGGTCAAGAACCTATACAAACCTATTTACAAGCCAAAATCGTCAAACCAACTCACCAAATATTCTTCGCCGAAACTTTTGCCGTAAACTTTTCGTCAGCCAAACCAGCACCATTAAAGGTAGTATCAGCTGCGAAGCTTGATACTGTTGCGAAGAGAAAGTCTCCACGAGCATCACAGATTTTACGGAATTGAATTCCGAGCTCAGACGAGGGAGAAACAAGGCCCGGAAGTTGGTACGTGAGGTAAAGGAAATTCCAGTTTTCTGCAGATTTTGGACAGCAGAAAATTCAAAATTAATCCCTAATTTCGTACTAACGATGATCAGCTCGCAGTTTCTTCGTTTGACGTCCAAACGACGAACCGTTTTCGCCTACAGGACCGTAGAAACAAGGAGAATATTTAGGAGCCAATCTCTGGAATTTTAGAACTTAATTCCCGACTTGGAATCGGCTAAAATTAAGGTGTGTGGGGATTAAGAGGACCTTAATTATTGCGTTGATTATTTATGCTTGATTTACATATTTGGATGGATTAATTACTGTGGTTGATAACTTAATTTTTGATACGATGATTTGCAGATTATTCTTGATTGTTATGAATTTTACGCTATAAATATCGGTATTTGACAAGTTTCACCGTAAAAATGGATAGTTGGGTTTATTGAGTTTAAAACGGATCTAAGATATTTTTGGTATGTCTAAAATGATGTTGGGGCAGATTGAGCAGAAGATTTCACTTGAAAATGGTTTGCGGATTAAAAACTGAATAACGGTGAATTTTACGGAAAGCTCGGTAAAAACGTGTTTTATTTATCTTTAAGATTTTGATCACTTTAAAATGGTCAGTATGGATTGTTAAATGGGTTTTGGTCTGGAAATGGTAAATTAGTCAGTTGGTGGAGTTTTTATCTTTAAAATGGTAAAAACGAGCTTAATACGAGATTTGCGGTAAAGACCGAGTGTAATATTATTTTCATGGTTTTGATTTGTTGAAAAATATAAAAACTGGACAGACCTGTTTTAGGATGATAAATGAAGGTTCTTGTATTTTTGGGAGATTTTCGGATTTGCTGTTTTGTGGGAATTTAAGTTACCGTAAAATAATGGTTAATACGAGATTTTTGGATATTTTATTGTCTAAATTTATTTTTATGATCAGAACTAGATTAAATGGATTTTTGTGTCAATAAATTCATTTACATGAATTGTGTGAGGATTTTAATGAAGGAAAGTGAATTTTGAGATAAGGATATTTTTAACCGCAACCGGGTTATTTATAATTATTTGCGTTGGCGCTATTTTGTGAAATTGTTGATGAATTTTGGATGAGGAATGGTGACATGGTACTGCTGAGTAGCTTTAATGGAGAATGAAATGATTTATGTGAAACGTCGAGTTGATAATCGACGGGGAATATATATATGTGGACTGGTTGATCCGTGAGACTACATTGATTCCGGATTAATTGTGATGGATGGGAAAAATGGAAATGGTTTGATTCTTGATCATATTAATTCACATAGATATAGAAAGGGCCTGCACTTACCCTCACCCCTTGAGAGTGGGTAGATTTAGCTCGCTTATGCGATTGAGTGTTGTGGTTGCATGAGCACCACGGATGAGTGTTGTGGTTAAAAACCACGGATTGAGTGTTGTGGTTGCATGAGCACCACAGATTGAGTGTTGTGGTTGCATGAGCACCACGGATGATGATTTGCTCGAGCGAGGGTAAGTGTATGGTGACCTTGACGCCATTAATAATTAACTGGAATTTTCATATCATGCATTGATTATGTGTTCATGAAATTATGTGATTAGTTTATTGGATAAATTGATTTGGTGATGATGAGTTGGTGGATTCGATAAATTGATCGGTAATTTATATATGATGATTTAAGATGGTATCTAGAGTACTAAATTATGCTTGATTACGATTGTTTGATTAGCTGATTGTGGTCCCAAAATTAGGTCGTGGGAAAGATCCACACACACAGCTTAGTTGCTGACCCACGTATGTTTTCAGGCTCGCAGGTGCAACTAGGATCGGACTACTGAGGCTGCCCTATCCTTCTGTACTACCATCATGAGGTAGTTGGAACACTGTTCTGTCATGGTCACCTAGGATTTCTGCTTTGAGTGCTTTCAATAATAACCCACCTTTTGTAAAATTCAATAAGTGGGTTGGGGATCGAATAGTGAGTTTGTATGATAACGGTTTATGTTTGTGTTTAATAATCGGAGATGATGTTTGAGATGATTGAGTTCAACCAGTAACACCAAGGATTTGGCTGCGCGGTTGAACCATGGGTTCAACCATAGAGATTTTGGGTGGGGTGTTACAATATTTGTCAAAAATTTAGTAGCATATATAATAATTTTTTTAAATACAATAACATATGGATGTTTTATTAATGTTTTGAATATATAATTCTCCGAAAATAGATGCTCTCTTGTTTTAACTCTCTCCCGTTCCACCTTTCGGTAACTTAAAGTAATCCTGCCAATGGGTCGGATCAAAAGCTAGTTAGTAATAAGGATGACAATCTCAGTGGACCAAAAGGACAAGGAGGTTGGAAAACTAGGACAATGAGGTTGGAATGTTTGGAATGTATCATGATGGTTGTACTGGTGCAACCGCTGATCGTGTTCAATTCGTATAATAATGGTTATTTTGTTTGGAATGTTTTTATTTTATTTATATATGAATTTAGATTGTATTTGTAAGTACAATAAATTTTATTTTATACATGTTTTATAAAATCGACGTGAATTATAATGATCAATTATACTCCAATCAAATTATACCACTTGTTAGTAGGGATGGGCATTCGGTCGGTTCGTTTTCGACCGAACTGAAATTATGAATACCGGGTCCCCGAATTCTTCTAAACCTTAAATCGAATTCGAATCAAATTATAATTCAGTTCGTTCGGTTTAAATCGAATTATAATTCGGTTCGGTTTTTCACACAAAACCGAATTTGTGAGGCTACTTGTATCTTCTCACTTTTATATTATTTTTTACCCTAATATAAAAAATAAATATGCAATTATATGCATCATCAATGATAAAATCAAGCTTTTCAACACATAAGTCATCAAACATTTCAAATATTTAAGTCTAAAAACAACTACAAACATAAAAATCCAACATTTGGAGCTTGCAATTATAGTATTTCGGTTTTTAGTTGAAAATTCGGTTCGGTTGAAATAACCCTAATTTCTGAAATATCCATATTTTCCTTTCGAATTCCGAACCGAATAGCATTATTTCGGTTTCAGTTCGGTTTAATTCGGTTTCAGTTCGGGTTTACCGAACCGGTTGCCCACCCCTAGTTGTTAGACAGCAGAAATATATAAACCGGTTTGAAAATCGTGCCGGAAGCCGAACACTCAAGATCCGCTTCCGTATCTGCCTTTCGATATTTTCTTTCCCCCCGCCACAGACCACAGTACCCCAAATTCAAACACTCAAGAAATTGGAAGGGGGGAAACCAAAACATGGAGAAGAGGCTCCGGTCGTCTCTCAACTCATCCGTCGAGGATTTCCTCTCCGCCGCCGTCAAACTCTCTCTCAAATCCTGCAAGCCCTCCCTCAAGACGCTAGTCCATTCCATCTCCCCTTCTTCTCCGTCCTCCGCCACTCTCCCTCCTTCTCTCCGCCGCTTCATCTTCGATTCAATTTCCTCGTTCCAGAACCTTAGTCAACCCCCATCTTCGTCGCCGCCGCCTCATTCCCCTGACGCTTCCAAATCGCCTCCCTCCAAGCGGCCCCGCCGTTCCTCCCGGAAGTCCAGCGCCACTACTTCCCAGGTAAACGAGTTCGGTTCCTCCCACAATGAACCTAACATCGACTACGAGAAGCAACGGACGCTCGAGAGCGTTCAAATTCTCGCTTACCTCACTTTCCTCTGTATTTCGCATCCCAAGAAGCCCTTCCCGGCCGCGGAACTGTTGCCGGCTGTCCAGCTTCTCCATGACAACTTGATTCTGTTCGAATCGGACTCCAATTTGCTGTCTGAGATATCGAATTTGTGCGAGGAGTGTTGGAAAGAGGAATTCCCGGGGAGAGAGCTACTCATCTCGCAGTCGCTGCCGTTCCTACTGTCCAGGTCGCTGAGACTGAAGAAGAAGGTGGATATCCACAGGATCTACGTTCTCCGCGAGGCGTTTGCTTTGTTCGATTTTGAGGATGAGAGCATCGAGGATTTGAAATTGTTGCTTATTCGGTGCTTTATTGCTCCTCTCTTTTTGAAAACTGAGGATGGGAAGAAGTTTCTTGCATTCGTGTTGGGATTGAGCAAGCAGGTGCTGAAGGAGGCTTTGGCCATGATGAAGTCGCAGATCTCGTTTGGAAGGAAGTCAATGTTGGAGGCGTATGGGGAGATTTTGTTTAGGGCTTGGAAAGGAGTTGGAGGGGAATTGAAGGATGAGATCGAGAGTGGGTTTTTGCAGACTCTGATTGAGGGTGCTATACATGCGAGCTCTGGGCCATTTGCAGCTTCAATTAGGCGAGTTGTTGGTGGATTTGTTACTCAAAGGATCAGTGAAGGAGTTGAGAAGCTCCTTTTCAGGCTAGCCGAGCCTGTGATTTTTCGATCACTGCAGGTGAGTCTTTTTTTTCTTCTTCTAGAACATAAGACTGAACTGATACGAGAAAACCGTTTATGGCTATCTCGCTAAATGATACTGATAGCAATGCCAACACAATCACGAGGGTAGAACATAAAATCTTGATTACTTGGAGCTCTGTTTGTGTTCCATGAAACTCATATACTTCATGATTGGTTGAGCTGTATGATTGATACTTTTCAATCTACTAAGAAAGCTTCTCTATTCTTTGTACAGGTTGCAAATTCAAATGTTCGTCTTAATGCATTGCATTTGCTTTTGGATCTGTTTCCCCTTGAAGATCCTGATTCAAACAAAGAAGCTAAGGATTCACTGCTTGATAGACAGTGCTTTTTATTGGAGAGGCTGCTCGTGGATGAATGTCCAGGTCTGAGAGTGGTGGCAGTGGAAGGCTGCTGTCGTGTCCTCCATTTGTTTTGGGAAATCATACCCTCCTCAACAATCACAAAGATACTTACCAAAATTTTTGATGACATGACACATGATATTTGCAGCGAGGTTAGGGTTTCCACAGTAAATGGTATAGCTTATTTGCTTGGAAACCCTCAGTCTCATGAAATTCTCAAAGTTCTACTGCCCAGAATGGGACCCCTGATCTTGGATAATGTTGTTTCAATTCGCGTTGCTGTTTTGGATCTCCTCCTTGCTATAAACGATAGTCGGAAGTTCCAGTTTAATAAGGTAACCAGAACTTCCATAATACTTTATATTTGTGAATGTAACTACACTATGTGTCTTCACTTAACATCTTCATACTTGTTCCTAATTTCTCTTATCTTTGTTCTCTCTGAATTGCTTCCTATTGGCTAACATTGTCATGAACATCTAAAGGTGGTCGGTCTTGATGCTCTATTGTCAACTCTAGCAAATGATCAATCCCAAATAGCCCAGAAGATAACAAGACTACTTATCCCATCATACCTTCCCTCAAAAGTTAACAAAGAAGAAGCTTGTAGTCGTTGCATCACTCTCATAAAGAGGTCTCCCGTGGCTGGCGCAAGGTTTTGTGAATTTGCTGTATCAGAAGGGGCCTCACTAAAACATGCCATGGAGCTAGTCCAAGTATTGGTTAACTCTGTTCTCTCGCAAGATAAGGCTGAAAAGGATCAAGTTGAGGGCATGCTTGTGGCTTCTGCTCACCTTTGTAGAAGTGTAGTTAGTGAACAACGTTGTCAGACTACCCTTAAAGACTTCCTTTCTGGTGTTAATGCCAAGAGCTTGTTTGCTGCAGCATCAACTCCTCGTGCTCAATCTTCTGTCATCAGCATCTTCTCCATTGTGTCTCCAGAAGATGTGACTCAGCTTGTTGAAGAGTGCATGCGCCTCATTACATGTAGTAGTGGAGTATCTCAGGATAAAGAAATGCAAACCCAAGTGAAGTCTGCTCACAATTTATTGATGTCTTGTGATGCCTTCGATCACATGTTCGGGTCTTTGACAAATATTTTGGAGAAAACAGCCTATCGTTGCCATGTTAAATTTGGGATTGAAATGTCAGTTAAGATGCCCAATGGGAAACGGAGAAAGGGTGAGTCAACGGTCAAGTCTTCAGCTAAGTGGAAACACATGAGAGGGAAAAAGGCATCCAGTTTCGAGGAGGATTATTCTATTGCTGTGGCAGTAGCTTGGCAGCTGAAAGAGTTGCTTGCTGTTGTGGATGGCCAAAAGGCTGTCTTAGGGTCTCAAGATCTAGAGCAGGCATTTCTTGCTTTAAAGGATATTTCAGAGGCCACCATATTGCAGGCAGCATGCTGTGATTACATGGATGCTGAACCTGTTTTAGCATATATGGCACTCTCCTTGCATAAAACTCTTCAAAGCTTAATCACAAGAGGTACAGGTGATAGTTCAGTTTCAACATCAGAGGTGAGAATTATTTTTGTCTTTTGGGTATCTCCTCCCGAATGATTGGATTGCTTAAAGAATAATGTATAGTGTTCCTTTTTCTAGCAAAATTATTCCGTTTTACTTGGAACTTGTATCTTGAAGGTGCTATTGCTTCTAGGAGTCGTTTGCATGCTATATTTGGATGAGTCATTTGATGTCAAATGACTCGTTTATTAACGAAAAACAAAACGAGTCATTTGCTATATTGGAAAGTAGTGACGAAAAACTGAGTCGTTTGCAAATAATTGGGAGGTGGGCAGCTTTGTGGGAGAAGAGTCAGTGACGTTCCAATATTAACCCCCCTTTTCATATACCAAATACTAACCTTTTTATATTTTGTCGTCATAATTCCTATTCTTTCCAATTATTTTCGAACAATATTTTCAATTATTTTCTATTAATGCTTTGTAATTATTTCTAGTGAAATAATTGTTACTATTCTTAAAGACTGGTTTTCAAATATAGATTATGTTTTGCTTGTAAAATAAATACTTTGTATTGTTACATTTTGTGAAGCATATTACATGTAAGTGCTAAATGGTAGAATTATACAAATAACTCATTGAAAAATGACTCATCTAAAAACATATTAACAAACAACACATTTGGAAATGTCTACATTGTCAAATATCTACATTTTTCCAAATGTCTATATTAGATCAAATGTCTACTTTGTCAAATATCTATATTTGCCAACACAACCTCCTAATTCTCTCCTTTTTTTCTGGGTAGAAGTTTGTTTTCTTACGCATTATTCCTTTGATTACTTTCAGAAGTCTGTACTGGACGAGACAGTGGACCACATTCTTAACTGCATCGAGCGGCTTCTTGGAGAATCAACTGATTCAAGATCAGACTCCGTCAACAGAAAAGCTGATAGTAATGGGAAGAGACAAAGGGAGCGTCAAGCAGATGTGTCTATATCAAACAATGATGGTAAGGCATCAGCTACTCATATATCATCCTTCAATCAAATTATAAATCCTTCGTTCTGTATTAGTAGCAGTGGACTCTTGTTAGTCTGCTTCATTCCCACTTTTTGCTTGACATGTTTTTTCTTCCACGTATTCTTTTCGAATTTGAGCATTTATTGCAGAATTGGCGAGTGCTAAGGTGACAAGAATGGCAAATAAGGTGAAGATGCAGACTGCATTGCTCAAGTTCATCACTGATTGCATTGCGATGGACTTTCTGTCTCAGATCCACCGAAGGTGCTTAACATTCGCATCGATCTACCTAAAAGATGTCGTGTCCACTTTTGGTCAACAACAACCGAATGAAAATTTCTCGACCTCCAATTTGTCAAAAGACATCTTTACTTGTCTGAAGAGTTCGTTCAGTTATGCTGCCAAGTTGCTCAATCTCATTCTCAATGCAGCTACCAGCAATGAAGCTTCACAAGAGGCTTTCGAACTCACAAACACAATGTTCGATCTAATTATATGTGTTGAAGCACACTTCGGTTCTCGTGCTGCATCATCCCTTGTTGCAGCAGCAGCGAAGCCTTGGTTGCCTGATCTAGCTCTTGTGTTAGGGTCTGGAACCTTACTCAGAAAGAGGGAAGAAGGAATTGCAACTTCCAGTGAATTACTGCATATGAAGCTCCATTTTCCATCGTGGCTACACATGCTAGCGAAGGTTGAGCTGCATCAAATGAGTAAGAGGAGCTCCGAGGAGCAGGGGGAAGAAGGTGGTAACATTTCAGAAGAGCCTGGGGAATTATTGCCTACATTTGGAAGATTCATGGATATGATGGTGACATTGTTGAGAGCAAACAGAACTGTAATGGATGCGGTTGGGATGATTTTCTTGACAGGAGCAGTGGTTGGATTGGAAAGAAGGGATTTCGGATTGGTGCTGGGGATGCTCCACTTTGTTTGCGTGAAGTTGGTGGAAGAAGATAGAGAATGGAGTCAACTTGATGCAATGTTGACTTCGCTCCCCGAGATATTCCCGATAATCGAGAGACAGGTTGAAGAAGAACAAAATGAGGAAGAGGCAAGGAAAGAATTGGAGAAGGCCAAAGCATTGCTTGAACCTGTTTGGTTGTACCATGTTTATGAAACTGGTAAGTTCTGTGATGCTGAGGATTTGGAATAGAGGATTCTGCCATGAACAATATTAGGATAAGGAGATGTTTTAGATGATGATCCTAGCTTAGGACTGAGTCTGTCCGCGTTGGGGGGTACTAACTCTGCTATTATCTCAGATAGCTTAATTTTGTTGTGAACAGAAATTCTGCATTTCTTATACCAATGTGTCTCAAGTACAAGCTCATCAAAATAAAGAGGCTAAAAAAATCAAAGTGCTCTGCTAAAAAAGGAAACAAATAATCAAACGTTCATACTCCATTAATCAAACCTGGTAAACTTGGACCCTACTAAGAATCATGTATAGAGGAGTTTCACTGTTACTTGGACTATGCGCCACCAAGAAGTTTCCCTTTAGGACTAAACTACATCATCAACATATTACCTTTGTTCTCAAAATTGCAATTCAAGGGACAGCCCCTCTCATCTCTTGACTTCACATTGTTTCAAACGGGAACTAGTTTCAAGATAGCAGCAATTGGCATGCCAATGAACCCGATCAACACACAGGCTCCCCACTGATGTGACGTCAGATGTGTCGTGTTAGCAAACGTTCCTAGAAACTCAATAATTATGATCTGGAAGGCTACAGTAGCAACCAGAACCATGACAAAGACATAGTTGTTCAACATGCCTTTGAACACGTTGATCGACTCCATCTCACGAGAACTTATCTCATTGAAAACCTGAAATCCATTTGAAAAAATATAGACCATAGGATCATTTAACTACTTTATTTGGGTGGCGTGGTAGACATCAAAGAACTAGTTTGTTTAAGATTTTCCCTCACCTGACAGAAGACGAAGGAGTTGAAAATGATAGTGTTGAGAACTAGATCAGAATCGGAGCCTTCGAGCTCAAACATTGATTTCCCAGATGCTTGGAGCTTCCATATTATTAAGAACTGGTAAAAGGACTGGCCTAAGATGTTTCTCCACATCACATTAGTAATGAAATGGCCTTTCCTTCCAACTGGTGGCCGTTTCATCAATGCATTGTTGGGTGGCTCTGTTGCCAGTGCAAGAGCTCCTAATGTGTCCATTATCATATTTACCCACAATAATTGGACAGCTGTTAGGGGTGCACTTCCTGGAAAATTAAAGCGTAGTTTCCATAGTCAGGTTTCTGTATTGACCACAAACAAGTTATCTACTCTAAGAAAATGATCATTGTGAATGTTATATTAGGGTTTATTTCTTGTTTACCTGTCATGCAAGCTGAAGAGAAGTTAACTACCAAGGCAACCACATTAACCGTGAGTTGGAACTGCACAAATTTTTGGATGTTTATGTAAACTGACCGCCCCCATTTGGCCACTGTCACGATCGTCGAGAAGTTATCATCAAGGATTATTACATCAGCACTCTCTTTAGCCACCTGAACTTGTCAAAATCACGAGGTCAGACTCTCTCAAAGATTCGTCTTATTTCATTCATAATAGTAATTTGTTGGTTACAGTTAAAACACAGATCAAATCGCATAAAACTCACCTCAGTTCCAGCTATGCCCATTGCAAGACCAATATCAGCTTCATGAAGTGCTGGAGCATCATTTGTTCCATCCCCAGTCACAGCAACTACATCATCAAATGTGGTTCTCAAATGCTTCACCAGTGTGTGCTTGTCAAGAGGTGAAGATCGCGCCATTACCTTCAACACAATGACCTTAATTCAAACCTATTTTTACCAAAACCCAAAAGGCAATTCTTTTTCTTCTTCTTTTCATTGTCGAGTTAAGGATTGTATTATATGTAGACACACCATACCTGAATCTTGGGAATAAGTTCGAGCAACTCGGCCTGACTTTTTTCCCTGAAAACTGGGCCTTCTATAGCTACACCGTCACTAGTGAGAATCCCACACTCTCTCGCTATCGCTTTAGCAGTGTTAATGTTATCTCCCGTGACCATTCTAACAGCAATACCAGCTGCATGACAAACTGCAACAGATTCCTTCACCCCTGGCCTTACTGGATCCTTAATTCCCACGATTCCAATGCACGTATACCCAGACTCTGGGATAAGATCGTTAGGCGAAAACCCACCTTGCACTTCCTTGTATGCCAAACATAGAGTTCTTAGGGCCTCACTAGCAAACTGATCAATCGTAGCCTGGAGAAATTTTAGAGATGAATCATCCAAAGCCACAACTTCACCTTTCGAATTGATCACCTTCTCACAAGAGGCCAACACTATTTCCGAGGCTCCCTTTGAGTGAGCTCTCAACCTTCCACCTTCTACAGGAAGCTCCACGACTGCCCCCATCCTCTTTTTGGTTGAGTTGAAAGGCTCGAGCTTAACAAGCTTCACTGCTTCTCTCTCTGCCTGGAAGTCCCCACCGAGGGACAAACCAAACTCGAGTATCGCCGCCTCAGTAGGAGTCCCCAAAATCTCACGTTTCCCTTCTTTACTCATCACAACTTCACCACCAGTGTTGTTGAATATCGATTGAAGCAACAACTTGAGAGCTGAATCATGGAGCTCAGATTTCATGTTGGCGAACTTACTCGGGTTCCCAACTTCACGAACACTCATACAAATGCACGATTTCACAACGGTCATGTGATTCGTTGTCAAGGTTCCAGTTTTGTCACTGCAAATGGTTGTAGCGGATCCCATCGTCTCACAAGCTGCAAGGTGCCTAACGAGTGCTTTGTCATTCATCATTTTCTTCATGGCGAATGCAAGGCTTAAAGTCACCGCAAGCGGTAACCCTTCTGGAACCGCGACGACCACAATCGTGACGGCAATGGCAAAGTACTCGAGCATCTCCATTGCTTCTTCAGCACTCCAATCCACGTGACTTCCATCCTTCCACTTCCTAACAACAAGTCCTTGTACTAAAACTGCAAACGTGATGACAGCAAAAAAGAGCCCAATTTTTCCAATAATGGTTGCTACACCATTTAGTTTCACCTGCAATGGCGTCTCATCATCACCTCCTTCACTCAGAGTCGCCATTAGTTTCCCCCATTGAGTTCTCATCCCAACAGTTGTAATCAGCATCTTGCAGGAGCCATCTTGAACTTTGGTTCCAGAGAGCAAAAAGGGGGTTTCAGCACCCACCATAACTGGCTCGCTTTCACCGGTTAAGCTAGATTCATCAATCAAAACAGAGAAGCCCGAAACAAAAAGGCCATCTGCTGGGACTTGATCTCCAATGGCGAGATGAACAATATCGCCAGGAAGTAATTCATAGATGGACATTTTCTGCCTGAACCCATTTCTTGTAACCTGGATGCTTATCTTCTTCTTCTCTTTGTCCAAATCCTTGAACTGTAAGGACTGGCGGTAGTCGCTTGTTGCTGTTACGAACACGACTAACATTATACTTGCAACAATGCCAAGCCCGTCATGGGCTCCCTTAGGCCATCCTTCTGTAGCTATCCCAACAATTAAGGATACAAAAGCACACACTGCAAGTATCATGAGAGTCATGTCATGAAGGGCTTCCCAAACGAATACCCAGAAACTCTTAGATTCACTTTCAGCGAACTTGTTGATTCCAAAGAGCTCTTGTCTGCGGTTCAATGCATCAACATCTTTAGGGAGGCCGTCATTTGTAGAAGTGCAAAGCTTTTGGGCTATCCCGTTCACTCCTCCATGGAAGCGTAGCTTTTTCACGTCATGGCCTTCAACGATGGATCCCAACTCATCAGCACAAATGTCGAATCCAGCTGCTTTCACTTCGGGAGGTACAGTGTAGTCACTTGGGGATACACCTGTAAAAAATTTCCATCAATATTTGTTGGCAAAACATCTAATTAACAGTTAAAATCAAAGTATTTTTCATTTTGTTGGGGGTGGGGGGAATCCAACTCACTGGAGATGAATTGAAATGCGGCTTTAGATACAAGAACTGCAATCCTTAACTTCTCCTGAAAAATCCATGGCATAAAGATAATAAGACTCTTAATCGATAAATTAGTTTTATTATGCCTAAGGATTGAAAAGCAGTGTGCATGTAAGGGAACATATCATATTGTATTAATGATCCGGTCAGGCCTTTTCCGTCATGAGTAGGGATGTCAGTTTGGTTTGGTTAACCAAACCATTAAGTATGAATAACTAATCAAAATCAAACCAGACAAATTTCAAAAATCAAAATTAAAATCGTTAAGGGTTTGGCAGTTATTAGTTAAGCGAAATTGATAAGACCCTTTAACGTTTTTGTTTGGTTTGGATAGACCAAAAAACCAAAACACAAACCCTTGGTTTGGGAAGTTAGAAAAGATAAAAAGACACACGAATATAGGAAATAAGTCTACTACACATAAGTTGGTGACAATGCGTATTGTTGATGAGTTTGAACTTAGTTAGGATCTTATCAGTTATTTATTGATTTTTGGTTTAAATCGAAACCAAACCATTAAGACGCTAAATCGTTTAAAGCAAAATTCAAAATTGTTAAACTTTTTATCGGTTTGGTATATGTTAAAACCAGAAAAACCAAAACTAAATTGACAACCGTAGTCATGATGGTCTGAACTATAAATTTTTACGGTTTAAAAAATATATTTATAAAATTATAAAAAATATTATTAATTGTTTTTCCATCTAATAAGACTGACCACAATACATTTAGGACATGTAATTCATGTTTTTTTTTTACGAGTAATACAAATATTCACTTAACATAACATGTATGTTCACAATACTAGATCATGGTACGCCCTATTGGTCAGGTAATTTTAATATTATTGTATATGTACACTAAACATTGAGGTAAAAATGCTAGATGAGCAATTCACGGTTTGTTGTGTTACAATGATTTTTATATAGACCTAACATGTTAAGAATATTTACAAAATGTATTTAAGAAGAGTATTCACAACGGTTGTTAAGACTATTTACAATACGTGTTAAGTGTATTCAATGTGAATATTCCAACTATGTTGTATGAATATTTCAAATGTGTTGTATGAATATGTCACATTTGAATAAAAATATGCGAGTCCACTTACAAATATACATAAAAAGATGTGTCTAATACATATCAAGATTGATATAATTAGATAAAAAAAAATTAAGAGTATTTTATTTACAAACGTTTAAGAAAGATCCATGTTATGAACCTAAAATTATGAAAAGAGAAAAGGTTACTTTCAACATGTCCTTCCAATAGCATCTATAAGGAGGATAACCAATTTGAGCAAATTTTTTAAAGTTAACATTCATCACTAGAACGACAAGAAAACACAACGTAAAAAAAAAAAAAGAACTACAAAAGAATGTTTTTCAAAATAGGTCATCACTATACCACTTTCACTAAGGGAATATTGGTCTTCGATGAAGTGAACAATCCTGTCATTAGAATAGGATAACTGATAGTTGAGGATGATCAATCTTTTCCTACTTGATATTTTATCTGTTTGTGGCGAATATGTGAATTTGATTGATAATTGTGCTTTTTAACGCATGGCCTCTAGTTCTACTTTCGCCAATGACCGCATGATTATTCGTGAAGTATAGACCTTCGTCACTAAATAGTGACCAATGACTATGGATGACTATTAGTTCTTTTTTTTTTCGGGAATTTTATTTGTAATTAACTGGGTGCACCTTCAATGATAAGATCTTTTACAAATTAATGTCATTATTCAACTTTTTTTCAATGATTACTTGATCATTACTAAAAGGAGCATACTTGTCTCTAAAAGTACTTTGAAGGAATTCTAATTTTGTTATAGGAACTTTTATTAGACGTAATTTGTGCGGAAATTATTTTCACGGTCGAATATTTGCTTAGTTTTTTATCATGTATTTTGGGTAACGTTACTATACATCTTCAATCAAAGGGTATGACCATAAAATTCTAAAAGTTTCAGAGTTTTTCACTTTCTATATGGAAAACTGATTTTCCCTTGTTATGCAATCAATGATCAACTAACGTTTGAAAGCAAGGGAAAAAAAGGAAAAGGTGGGGAAAAGATGAGTTTCTTGCCTGGTTGGTACGACGCATAGCAGCAGCTTCAGATCGCTTGGAGATGTTGGCCGTAAATCTGAACCTTCTCTTGGGGTTCTTAACCACCCCACAGAGCTTCCTCCATTTTTCCAATGCCTCATCAGGGGCGTGTTTGGCTTTCACATCAAATGTATCATCCAAAAAACTCTCCATTTTCCCTCACTCACCAGGGCTATCCCTCACTCACTGTCAATATGAAATATTTTTACCTTAACCCAATCAATTCTTGCCACGCAAAGGACTAAGTAATGCCAACTGTTTAACGAACTCCCACAATTCTATAGATATCCATCATCTACGAGGATAATTGAAAGGCATTATCGGCTACAATGTTTGGGGCAGAATTAATTGGCAACAATGATACGAGAGATAATACAAGGTACCCAGATAAGAGGCAGTTTCAAAGTGCTTTCTATTGAAAGAAAGTTAAAGGAAAAAAGGAGATGTAAAAAAGAGAAAAGAAAGCATTCCTTTTCGGTTTTATGTTTTCATAATTTATCTTGTACCTGAGAAGTCTACAATATGTGGAGAAAAATGAGCACGAAAAATAGAATTTTTGATGAATGCGCGGACTTTTCTCAGAAGAGGACGCAATAGTCTCCTTAAGTGAATTTCAATAAAAAAAAAATGAAATAAATTAATGGTTTCGCCCTTGTTCCCGCTTCACTATACTATTCGAGGCCAATTCAATGATTTATTTTCATTATTATCACCTCAGTGACTTGTTACTGTTATCACATAGTTACTTAAAAACAAAAAATTTGTAATCTATATGAAAAATATTTTGTTATACATTATTAAGATCGTTCCTTTTTCCATGATGAATGATTTTTCAATTTATAGCTCAACGAAAACCAAAACACAAACCGTGTATTAGGTAATCTTCAAAATGTTCTTACAACTTCCTCAGCTATATACACTGCTTATCCACTAAAATAGATAAAAACATATGTGAAACAACTATTAAATATGATTTATATCTATAGAATATGATTTATATCTTAGTATTAACCTTGAGTGGTCACCATGGTCTCTGCAACATCTCTCCTACCAAAAATATGTTCCAAAGAACTCCAATAACTCTCTCATTCCCCCCTGTATGTTGGATAGAATAAGCTGTCAAAAGAGGTGAATCCCACGACGAAGCTGAAAAAGTTAGGAAGTTGATACAAAATTATGCATAAATCTGCTGAGGAAAGGCTCATTAATAAAAAGGTGCTCTCGCGATTGCTGATCCACATTATACAACATACAAACACCATCCAATACCTTTCATCAGGCCATCAATTTTTCCTTCACAACTATCAGTTTCAATTCCACCAGCCAAACAAGGAAGTTGAATTCGGGATGTGATACATGTCTAATGTAGTCAAAATCGCGTTTTACAACTTAAAAGCTTACACTTTTACATTTGTAGGTCACCAAAATGCTTCTATATAGAATAGTGCTTTCCCCTTACTAATGTAGTCAAAAGTGTACTTAAAAGTTTACGCTTTTACGCTTCTAGGTCACCAAAACGCTTCTACGTAGAATCACGTTTTTTACTGCATTGGGCCACCAATTAGCCCGTACCAATTCACATTAGTACCTATAGGACATATACCATTTATGAAAGTTTTAATTGAATAGGTAGTCATCAGATTACCATTCCATTTGATAGAATATGCCCTTTTTCGTAGGAAAGGCGCCAACACAGGTCGGATCATTAGAAGGCCCCTCCAAACCTAAAAGGACGCACCTTTAGGCATGTAAATTAAAATCTTAGCAACCCAAAGCGTCCCACTCTCCATTAGTAAAAGCCATAACAACCGCTTCATACAAGCTTCATTCCAGGAGAGAAGGACCTGCAAACTCAAGCCACTTGCATTCATTGGAGTAGCAATCTTGATCCAAATAAATTTTGCCTTCATAAATTCATCTCCATGACAGAGAAAATGCGACTAACATTTTTTGATATAGTGATCTACTTTTCTAGAGAACAAATGTACGGAACCAGTAATAAAAAACCCCATAAGAATTTTAGAAACAAGGCGTCAACCCACATAACTTTCTTAGTTAACTTGTAAACATAACTAGCACATCACTTGATATTTCAATAGCAATCAAAATGGAATTCTACGTAGTGAACATGTAAGGATCCTTTGAAAAATCTAGTTTGTTATAATATCACTTTCTTGTATGTTATTGACCGCCCTAAATAAATTTAATATTTTATTATTATTATTTCATTTAAGTCCCAATAATCCTTAGAATTCTTCTAACATGAGTTGGACTAATGCCATAACAAAACCCGTACTATTCAAAAATGTCATTTTTGTCCTAAACTATTAAATTTGGCAATCCTTCCAATTGTAACTTGCTCTATTTTTGGAATGAAATATTTATGGAATCCCCATAAGCACGAACTATTTTTTCATTAGTGTTGATCGTGAGTAGATAACAATCAAGAAGGTTACCGCTGATGTGACAGTTGATTGGGTTTAAAATTGATGATGTGACAGTGAAGTGGAATTATATTTACAAATATCTAAAATAAATATAAATTTTATTTAAAAAATCCGGTGTTGGCGACGGAGGGAGAAGATGAAAAATTTCCTTTATCTTACAAGTCCGCAACCCACATGTCGTCGACCAACGCTCTTTTCCTCATTGGCCATCATTCCCCCATGTTCTCTCTACATCCTTCCAGTCTCTTCAACAAGAAAAGATGATGTTGATGGCGATGTTGGATGCGACGAGGGAGGTAGATCTTGCTGGAGTCTCTTGGACTCGACTAAGAAGGAAGAAAATTGGTTGATGGAGAAAAAATCTGTCAAAGGCCGCCACTTCGTTCTTCAGGATTACAGAACCACCACCTCAAGAATCCTGAAAACGATAATGGTGGCACTGTAAGGATCGAGTTTACTTGGATTTGTGGGGAGCAGCCCAAAACCCAGAAACCCCCCACAATTTTGTTAATTATAATAATTTATAATTTTATGTTTTATTTATTGTTATAATGAGGTGGAAATGATAGAAGATTACTTTTTTTAATATTTTTTATTTGCCACGTCACTCATTTAACGGTCGACTGAAAGGGTTTACTGTCACATCAGCGAGAGTTAACGGAGACTAACGGAGAGTGACCAAACTTGAACTGTTGAACTAATTTTAGTGACCATGAATGGAATACACTAATTTGAGTAGCAAATGTAAAACTTTCTAGTAATTCCAATGACCAAACTTACAATTTATTCATATTCAAACTTATGATATGTCTACCCAAATTCTCAAATTTAAGTGACACCGAGTTATTTCTAGAATAGAAATTAGTTGTTTTACTTTGTTTGCTTTCCAATCTCTATTGTTCACCACCACCACACCATCCTCAATTCTCCTCTCTCAGCTTGTCTCTCCTATCTGTTCCTTTCTCCCCGACTCTTTCCTCCGTCGATCGCTTTCTCGGCTTCCCTCTCCTCTCTCTCTCTCTCTCTCTCTCTCTCTCTCTCTCTCTCTAGCCACCATGAGTAAGGGACCGGAAATCTTCTCCAATATCGGAAAGAAGGCCAGAGGTAACTCCCGTCCTCTCAATCTCCATTTCTACAGTGATTTCAGCGCAGAATTCCATGTTATCATTCTTTTCAGGTCTTAATCCATGTTTGTATTTGAAATTACAGATCTTTTGACGGCGGGATACAGCTCCGATCAGAAATTCACCGTCTCCACGTACAGTGGCCCCGCCGGAATTGTATGTTAATCCTCGTCCTTACTCGTTTTCTTGTCACTCTGGTCTAGATGCTAGCGGCTTGTGAATTGTGATTGTGTAGTTGAATTTCGCTACGCCAGTTCAGGATTAGATTTTCGGATTCATTCATGATCGCTAATGAAAATAGAACTCTCTCAACAGAAGGTGCAATGTATAGTGTTAAATCTCGAATTCTATGTATCGATTGCAGCATGCTTGAAAACCGCTTGCTCTGGATTGCACTTGTGCCAAATTTTGTTTGCTGAGCAGGCCTCCAATGGTCTCTATCGTCTTTCATGCGATCTGTGTCTGTCTATGGAAAATAAGCAGTCACTTTGTGCACAAATCCCTCTGAATTGGCGTATCCAATTCTCCCTGTACATCTAAAGTTCTCTATCATTTCTCCTTAGAAGTTTAGCTTGAAGTTCCCTTACCTCTTACTACCTTTTCATTTCTCTTTTCTGAATACAGTGGCGTGGGTTGCATCGACAATCTTTCAGTATTAGTCTTGTTCAGTTATCATACATTTTGTAGTGTTGCGATTTGGCTATATATGGTGCAGCAGAAATGGAAATGATACATTGTGTTGTGCTTCCTTCTGGGGATTATTAAGACTACTTGTTCAGAACTCCATTGACGAGTTTTATTTTTCTGTTTAAGCTCCATTCACAGGTTTGCCGATCGAGATTCTTTGTGTTTTTCTTATTTACTTCTCTTTGACTGTTCGTGATCAACATGATCTCAATGTCTGCCGCGAATAGCTTCAATTGGGTTCTGAGATTTAATTTGAGGAACTTGAACACAAAGTTTCTCAGCATAAAATGCTAGAATGTAAAACATGTCACATTTATCTAGCGTGAATTTTGATTCATTTCAGCTGGGATTTTTTCCCCCATTTTTTTTTTATTTCCCTGGAGTTTCGTTAACGTGCTGGAATCAAATTATCTGTTACCATACCTTGATTTTAACACTGCCTTTGTCGTTCAGTCCTAACCGGATGTTAGCTCTTGTTGTTCAAGCCTAAATGTTATCTCAATTTGTTTCTAATCTAATTCGTTCCAATGAACTTGACAAGAAAATTATGCACTCAAATGTTAATCTTGTATTTCCTCGTCCAACATTAGGTCTCTATTTTTATTGTGTTTCTTTCTGTTTCTCAGGCTCTCACCTCAACAGCTGTTAACAAGGGTGGACTGTCCACGAGTGATATTGGTGCCGTTTACAAGTACAAGAGCCACATATTTGATGTGAAAATTGATACACTATCTAATGTATGTGCTTTTGTTTATTTAAAGACAGCAAAAGGATGCTCTTTACTTCTTGCTCGTCTAAGCATAACCTGTTCTTTTTCCCCCATTTTCTACAGATTGCAACCAACCTCACGTTCAGTGACGTCCTTCCATCAACAAAGGCAGTTGTTTCATTTAAGTTGCCTGATTATAACTCTGGCAAGGTAGGAGTCGAATTGATTAAGTGGAAATTAATGTCTGCGAAATTCTGAGGAAAGTGGACGCATAACATCAGGAGAACCGAAAAATGAGACCCAAATGCTTTGGTTTGCCTACCAATGTAATTAATCTTTTCCACTGTTCTTGCAGTTGGAGGTTCAATATTTCCATCACCATGCAACCTTTACCTCTACTGTTGCCCTGCACCAACAGTCTCCAGTAGTCGATGCTTCAGTCACTGTTGGTACCCCAGCCATTGCCTTCGGCGCTGAAACAGGATACAATACTACTTCTGGTAGTTTCACCAAGTACACTGCTGGGATTAGCATAACAAAGCCAGATGCCTATGCCTCAGTTATTCTGTAAGCCCTTTTCCCATCTGTTACATATTCAAAAACTATTTTATACCCTTGGTACTCACTGGCTGTGTATCTTTGTCATAGGGGTGACAAGGGTGACACCATCACTGCTTCATATGCTCACCATCTGGACGAGTCGAAGAGAAGTGCAGCTGTGGGGGAGATCATGAGAAGGTTTTCAACCAATGAGAATACTTTTACGGTTGGTGGCTCACATGCCATTGACCATTTGACACTAATAAAGGGAAAGCTGAACAACCATGGGAAACTTGCAGCTCTTCTGCAGCATGAAGTGATACCAAAGTCACTGATGACCATCTCTGGGGAAATCGACACCAAGGCCTTGGACAAACATCCCAAGCTCGGCATAGCACTTGCTCTCAAGCCTTGATCAATCTCTTCGGTGACGAAAAGTTGTTTCAAAATTCGTTTGCACATTCTTTCAAAAACTTTATTTTGGTTATCATCTCTTTTCCAGTCTCATGGATGGGCACTTCAAGGAAATGTGAATAAGCAGTTCCACAGGTTTTGCTAGGATTAGGAGTTGCTGTGGATGGACACTATTGATGCACCGGGTCTGTTCGCCGATTGAGACTATTGTCCATGTTCCATCTTTCATAGGTGCTGATCATTTTGGGTTAAATGACACATTTGGTCATTTGAGTTATTCGTTTGTTTTGCGTTTGTTTGGTTGTTTTTTTCATTGGATCAGTGGTTACTCACGTTGTTCCCTTATTTCATTGTTAGTCCCAAATTCGTTAACGGTGTGTTTGGATATGATGATAGAAGAATCTGGATTTGGTATTTGTGATTTGGATTTATAAATGTCAAATTATTTGTTTGGGTCAAGGTTGTCAACCCGTAGGTCGACCCATTTTGACCCTGGTCCGGTGAGAAAAACGGGACGCACGCACCCGTAGCGTTTACTGCTACAAGGTACCGGGTTGGAGGTCAAATTGTGTCATGTTTTCCTTTGGTTTGCGAAATACGTCTATTTTGCGATTTTTCTTTTTGCCTAACTCAATCTTTGGAATCCTAAGTTGAACATTTGAACATTGATGTTACATAAGTTTGTGTGAATTTTCACTATATGTTGGATCTAAGTACGACATGTTATTTTGGTGTAATATTATATGTTATAACTCATATGTTAAATGAAATTTGATATAATTTATCAGGATAAGTATAATATAATGACTCTTTTCATATTTCCGGGCTAAACTAGGTGACCCATTAATCCTTGACCCACTAGCTCGATCGGGTCCGGGTCAACCCACGGGTTGACAACCTTGGTTTGGATAATAATTACGTTTAGTATTTGAATTTGTGCCAAATTTATGAAGTAATTTTCAAGTACATGTCTAGCGAATCACTTGTCAACTTCAAATACATTTGACCAACTAGTGATTTGAAATTCCTCCTAACATAAGATTGGATTTATTTGTAAAATTTTAAATGTTAAGGTACTATAATGTGAGGCAAAACATATAAAGGTACCAAAACAAAATGTTACCACCAAAATTTTTGGACCTTTTTGTAAAATTTTAAAAGTTTAGATATTAAATTATAAGAAAAAATAAATTTGGATATTAAAATGTAAGTTACAAAAATTTGTAATAAGTGTCCGGAAAATTCAAAATTAAGATAAAAGATGTAAAATGTAAAATCTTATATACCAACAAATCACAAATGAGTATACAAACAACGGACACTCGAGTATGGTGATCTCATTCTCACCCATTCAACATGACTCATCCAAAGAGTTTGTCGAGTATCCATATGTTTGAGGATAATGAGCCACGACCTGCAACATCTTTCCCTTGCTTGAGTTAGGCATCATACCGAAACACATGATTCATGACTCTGTTGAAAAGGTAAGGGGCATTCGATACCGCCTTGTGAAGGCCATAGCGTTGTAGGTTGAATTTGGGATGAAATAATCTTGCATCATGTGCTTGTGGTCGTCTTCCTTGTTACATCTCACTGATTTTCGTGTTGATGAACTGCCGCAAGATGAAGTTGCTTAATGGCGGTGAGGATGGTTTGCATACATGATGAACATTTCTATACGATCACGCTCAAGTTGGCACTCATACTCTCATTGTCTAGCAAATTAAAGGCTTAAGATTTTTAAATTCTTCGATTCCAATGAAAATCAATTGATAACACCTAAAATATGTGCTATTTGGCCCCTATTTGACAAAAAAAATCGCGACCATGATCTCACGATGGAGGCCGCGATCTTAGAACTTGAAGATTACGTCAAAACGTAAATTTTTTAGAGATTCGATGTCGTTTTAGGCTGGTCATGCCCCCATTAGGTCACGCCCTCGAGGCTATAATCAGTGACATGACACTATAGATACCCATTTTTTGCACTTAACAAAGAAGAGTCAGCTTTGAGAGAGAAAATAAGGATATTTGGGTAGTTTTAGAGAGAGAAATACCTTAGGAGAGGTTATAGGAAGATCCAATCCACCCAATGAGTAAGGAGAAGGTGCGATCGAAAGAGAAGAAGATGGTTACCAACACTACCCCCCCCCCCCCCCCCCCCCCCCCCCCCCCCGGTTTGTATTTTCTTTCTCTCTTTATGACTTGAATCCCTAAGGTTGTTTATGGAAGATGAACCCATAGATCGTGTATGGGTCTTATGTATGAATGATTTTGAGCCTATAATCTATGTCTATTTGATGTTTGTGCATAAAACTCTTGATTGATTGAGATTGATTTGTTCTTAACCTAGGTGATAGTTCAATCACCTTAGGTCAAAGGGTGATCTAGACATCAAATAGTCTAGGATTTTGTGTATCCCATTTGCCTTAGTTGCAACTTAGATAATAGGAAAATTATCATTACTTTACACATGGATTTATGGTGTATTTGAGTTTGACTAGGGTGCTTAAAGCTTCTAATTAGGATTAGATGGGTGTGAATGCCGCTTACCTTGATTAGTCGACCTAGAAGGCTAGCTAGAGATTGAGGTGACCGTCCCCTTCTAGTTAGAGTCTCACCTAGTCAAGGGAGAAGGGAGAAAGTTCAAGCAAGAATGAAGAGAAGTTTCATCTCACTTGATCACCAAATGCCAAAACCACGGTGGACTTAGCCATAGAGCGCTTCGTGATAGGGATCGAGTACACAGATACTAGTGCTCCTAACCTTGCTCCGGGTTGCTTCTACATAAGGTTTGAAATTGAAGCAGAGGACAAACGACGCAAGATGATGGAAAATCAAGAGGAGCACGATGGTCAACCTAACGAAGATCTTGCTAATGACCACATTCGTACACCTATTGAACCAGAAGAGGAAGTAAAAGAGATGGGAGCATAAATGAGGTCAATGAGGGTGAAGAGTTGAGCTAAGAGGATGATGAGGTTGAATACCAAATTGAGGAGGACACCAAGAAAGAAGAGAGGGAGGAGGTTGAAGAAGAGGATGAAGATGATTTGGGGTTCATCAACGCTAGGATGCTCGAAGAGGCCATTTACTTTGACCACGAAAGGTCACCCGACCTTGAAGGACTCCCTGCATCGGATCCTTTTTCAACAACTCTTTGGCGAGACGAGGCCATGGTATCATTAATCCCTCTTGGTGGATCTGATAATGACCCTTCGAGGATGCTTGATTTGGTTCGAAGTATAGAGATGAAAAAGAGAAGTGAAGTGAGGTTCAATTGGTGGTGTCTCAAACATTCTCTTCTACATGAGCCTTCACCGAATGATTGGAAGACCGATAAAGACTTGAGACTCAATTTTTACGATGAGAACCTCAATCTCAAGGAGGTTTTAAGTTGGACTGAGAACTTAAGGCAAGCATTTGATGATAAGACATGAAAGACACGCTAGTTGGAAGGCACCCCAACATCAGTTTGACTTTTCTTCTCATTACCTTTGAATAAAGAACTTACTTGATTGAATCTTGTTTTTATAATTATTTGTAGTGGAGTGATAGTGAATGACCTTGATAGTTAAGAATGAATTTTAATGGAATATGGTGAAATGTTGAAATGTTGTTGTTGTTGAGAAATCGTGCTAGCCTACTAACTAAGCTACTTAGGTCTAGGGAACGGCATGGCTAGTGCAATAGGTGCTTGGATACCTTGGTGGGTTTGAATTTCATGAGTTTATGAAGTTTTAATGTCTTCCATCAAGTGCTCGGTGAACTTTAACTTGTATTTCTTGATCAATTGCTTATCAATTGAACTTTATTTATTAAAGATAGACCCTTAGGAGTGTGTTTATGACTTGAGATTGAATCTTTGATGGATGATATTTGAGTTTGCGACTTCGGATCATTTTTCAATTTTTGCTTTGACATGCTTCTAGAGCCGTGAGTTCAAACTTTGGTTGTTGTCTAATGAGTTCATTCTAGCCTTCGAGCGAGGTATAGAAACATCTAAAAGACAAGGTGTCCCTGTTTTCATGCATTTAGACCACGACCCTAGTCATTACAACATGTGTTTCCACCTATGCACCTCTAGTTTCTACATTGTAACAATTAAGTGTGGGGGTGTATAGAGTGAACCTAAGGATGGATTTTGTTGTTTCAATTTATCAAGTGTGTTGCTTAATGGTTTGTTTGGACATCTATTGTGCTTTTTCTCTTATTTAGTCAAATTGATCGAGGATAAAGGGGCTTGTGGAGGGCTCTAATCCTAAGTATCACACACGAAGAAACTGAACCCGCCCTCGACAAGAAGAACCACAAATCCAAGAAGAACAACCATAACCTCAAGTCGAGGAGCAACCACAAGAAGAACAATACCAACAACTAGAAGTGCCATCTAGAAGGCCGAGAGATCAAGTTCAAAAGGGGATTTCTTGGTTTTGGGAGGACCATTTCTTTACCTTTTTCTCGTTTCTATAATTTAAATAATGATATATGTAGGATGTTAGTAGTATGTATGTTTTTTCTATTTTAGTACTTAGTATAAATTCTACTTATATTAATTAGTACATGTGTTGTTTAATTTATCTTTTCGTGGATGTGATTGATCTTTTTCTTAGTTATTTTTCTCGTGGATGTTTCTCAGCAATTGATCCCACCCGCCCAACCCTTCGATCCTACAATCAACTCAACATCACCAAATTAGTAACCTCGTTCCCATATCCTTCGTTGGTGCTCACATTGAGGACAATGTGTTCCTTATGTGTGGGGATTGCGCATTAATGCTTATGGAATGCTTGTTATCGATTGATCTTTCTTATGCTATGAATATTTGAACGAGAGAGAGTGTGCTTTTAGAGTGATTGTGGATAATAATCTAGCACAACTTGACCACTTGGAGCTTTGCATGCCCCCTTTTTTTTAAATTTGAGGGCTCCAAGTTGGCTCCTTTGCTTGCAACGTGATTACTTGCTTTGGATCGTTGAATCTTGCTCCCAATTATCTCGACCAATGTTGATGATCGTAATGCGTGGTATGTCTTGAGTCGAAGTGGTTGTGTTTGATTTCTTAATGTATGTGGGTATGTGTGTTTGAAAAATGATTAATGATAGGTTTGAATGTGAGTGAACCCTAGTTATCTTGGTTAGGCCATCGGAAAGGTGCTTGGTTTCGTGCTTTCTTGCAACAAGCGTACAAAAAGAAGAGAAAAGAGAGAATAAAGTGGGGTGTAACGTCTAATGCAACATGTTGTGCCAACCCGTTCTAGAGTAATGGGAGTGCCTTTTGGGACAATTTACATGGGAGATTAGATAGCTTTACCGCATCCAACTTCACATTTTCACTACTTCCATCCTCCCGTTTACGTCCCCTCATGGACAGAGGTATATGTAGGAGAACTACTCATACTTGCCTACCAACAAGCACACAAATAAGTGTAAAAATGCACATATTCATCAACAGATGAATGGCTACTAAAATAGGTGTTATTTTGCCCCTCATTCTTGAGACATTTGTGTGCTAAATCACCGTTTCTCAGCCACATATCAAGCTAGTTTAGGCCTATTTTCGTTCGTATTTGAAAAACATCCATTTCGACACGAGTTAGCTTGATATTAAGATTTCATGGGGAAATCAACCCCACTTTGTCGTATTTTTTGCTTTTCCAGCGGCCTAGCACTTCAGCAAGTAACCAACAACAGGGAAGAAAGTTTCAACACTTGAATTGAGGCCAAGGAGCTCTTCGACCGCGAAAAAGATCATGCCTGTGTCACAAAAGATCGCGATCGTCATCTTATGATGGAGGTTGTGATCTAGGAACTTGAAGACGATGTCAAAACACGAAGATTCATGCGATTCGATGTCGTTTCAAACTAGTCACTGCATTGGTCACTCCCATCCCATCGGGTCGCGCCCTCGAGGCCGTGATCAGTGCCAGGACACTATAAATATCCCCTTTTTGCACTTGACGAAGGAGAGCCAACTTCCCCCTTTTTAGTTTGTATTTTGTTCATCTCTGTATGACTTGAATTCATAAGGTTGTTTAGGGAAGATGAACCCTAGTGTCTATTTGATGTTTATGTATGAATGATTTTAAGCCTGATCTATGTCTATTTGATGTTTGTGCATAAATCTCTTGCTTGATTAAGATTGATTTGTTCTTCACCTAAGTGATAATTCAATATCCTTAGGTCAAGAGTGCTCTATACATCAATTAGTGTGGGATTCTCTGTATCCAATTTGCTTTAGTTCCAACCCAGATAATAAGGAAATTATCATTACTTTACACATGGGTTTATGGTGTATTTGAGTTTGACTAGGGTGCTTAAAACTTCTACTTAGGGTAAGATGTCTGTGAATGCCTCCCACCTAATTAGTCGACCTAGAGGACTAACTAGAAGTCAAGGTGACCATCCCCTTCTAGCTAGGTCTCACCTAGTCGATGCTAGTAGGTTAGGTGACCATCAACTTGCCCTACTTGTGTGTAAACCAATCGTGTCCATTTGGAGGTAGAACCTATACCTATTTAGGTAACCCGGTTGAGGTGACATTAGACCCACTATCCTAACTAGGAGAGGAGTCGATTACATGACCATTGCGTAGATCCCTACCTTCGTGGCCTCCACACCTCGAGACGCCATTAAATTATCGCCCATAACAACCTAAAGTTAGAGGGAGTCAACCCTAGTTGATTAAATAGTAGTTCAGAGCATAGTAATAATAAGCCTAAAGTTCGCCTGAAATGCAAACAACCCACTTTACTACATCCCTACCTTAGTTATACTTGATTTTGTTAGGATTGGCATCAAAGATCTTCCATTTACAAATATGAAACCCAACATCAATACATAATGATTTTCCCAACAAGCACCAAAACACGTCCATTTGCTTGCCCAACATCACAAAGATACTGACAAGTATAGATAGGGGCGCAATAACGAAAGAAAACAGAAAGAAATATTGAATAGGAAGCCTATGCATCATTCAGACATTAACATACAACGTAGGGTGTATTCGAAATTGTTCAAGATATATGGAAATTGAAGACTCTGAAAGAGAGAACATCCAACCTTGGGCAAGGAAAGAAACTGCATGCAGAAACTGTTCAAAGCAGTCAGTCACTACCAGGCACTGACCAGACCATAGTATCTATCGAGGCATAAGTTTCCCTATTACAAGACCACACGGCTCCTAAAACTAGTAGGGAACAACAGCTGTAAAACCACCTTCTAGCATTACATCTAACAGTATATGTTTCTCTGCATAAACAGAACATTCCTGATCAAGGTATTGTTATTTAGTCAAAGGACCCAGATCAGCAAATTGTGCAACTCTAACAAATCCAGCATTATGCTAGAATGCCAATGCCAACCATACCATGTTCCAAATCTTCTCACCAGCAGTTCAAAAACTGTTTTGACAAGAGAAAACATATCTAATAAGCTTGTAGGACTTTGTGGGCATTTAGATGAACAGAATGCCTACATTGAGACACGCAGGACTCTGTAAGCAACAACTAGCGACATTAAGAACCATATAACATCTGAAACAAGCACTGCAATTGCCCTATCATTCAAACAAACAAAACAATGCCCAACGACCATATGGGAATCCGTTCACCTACATTAAAATCACCCAGAGTGATGATGCTAAAATCGCAATTCGATAAGCATGGCCACGGAAACAAGGCGAATTAAACACAACATCAAACACACAAATTCAGATACTCGAAAATGTATAAGCTTGACAAGAGGAATATCCAGTTGACAGAGGCCATAATAAGATAACATAAAACGCATATTACTAGTCGTAACAGAAAGTAATACCAGCCAAAACTTCAATAATCCGACAATTGTCCTCCTGCGCCTCCGTAACCATCCTACCATTCGAATAAGACCAACTTCCATAAGTAAGAAATCAGAGCCAGCAGAAACACAACAAAATTTTCACCGGGGAAAACCACAACTAATCGACGCTCTGCATAATATCCTCAGCAGTGAACTTGGTGCCCTTGTCCTTGTCAGCGGCGGCGCGCCCCTTAGCCTTGCGGTCGAGCAGCGACTTGCGGTCCTTGTCTAACTTCAGCTTGGTGACGACGACCTTGGAAGGGTGGACTCCGACGTTGACGGTGGATCCGTTCACCTTCTCCCTGGTGATGCGCTCGATGTGGATCACCCACTTGCGGCGGTAAACCTGGACTACCTTGCCCTCGCGGCCCTTGTATGTGCCGCGGACCACCTGAACCTCGTCGTCCTTGCGCACCGGCATGGACCTCACGTTATACTTCTGGCGGAGGTCGGTGGAGAGCGGGGCGCTCATCAGGATACGGCGGACCGACGAGGGCGCCGTGAAGTGAGCCTTCCGGTTCTTGCGCCGGGAAGACGAAACTCTTGGATTGTACTTCATCGTGCCTGGGTGTGGTCTGTAGTTTGCCGACGGCGGCTAGGGTTCTGGAGCTGGTACTGCGAATATGAGAGATGAACAAAAGGCAAATTTTCTGGAAGCGGAAGTCTTTATAGCGGCCGAGATTAGGGTTTTGGAAGAAGAGGGGAATATCATTGGGCTGGGCTGAACTGACTAGATGTTTTTTCTGCAAATCAAAGATGGGCCTCAGTAGGGCCAGCTCAATAACTCCGAAGTGGTGAAGGCCCTTTCATTTTTAGCAATTAGGGCGGCAAATGAGCCGAGTTGAGTTGAATTTTTGCTTAACTTAAGCTCGGCTCGTTTATACATTTTTCAGCTCGAGCTCAGCTCGAATACGAATTTTAATAATCCAGCTCGAGCTCGAGTTTGGCTCGATTAAAAATAATCCAGCTCGAGCTCGATAAATGAGCATTAACACAGCTTGTCAAGCTGAGTATAAGCTCGACTCAAGATAAGCTCGATTTGAAATCATTCTTGCGGAAAATTGTGTATACATATGAATTTAAATGACAAAAGAACATTAGAAACTATAAATAACAACTAACTTCCATACACATATGTATTAACAAGATAATGTTAATGTTCAGAAGAGTAATTAACATTCCATAAGCTCTAAACAGCCTAGCTCGCGAGCTTAGCTCAACAAGCCACCAAGTCAAGCTAGCTCACGAGCTTATCAAGCTGAGCATGGTCTAGCTTAAGCTTGGCTCGTTTACTAACAAGCTGGCTCGCGAGACAGCTTGTTAAATAACGAGTCGAGTGTCGAACGAGTTTTTTCTGATACGAACGCCGAGTTACTCGCGAGCAGTTTGGCTCATTTGCAACCCTATTAGCAATAGGTTGTCATTTGTAGGTCGACTCGTTGGTTGAGCTGTTGATCCTAACCAGGTGAGAAAAAAGGGTCACATATTTTTCTGACGTTGATCCATTGTAAGATTATTGATTTGGAAATCACATTGCATCATTTTTTCCTTTGTTTTGCTAAATGCGCCTCTTTTCTGGTTATTCTTTTCGTCTAACACTATCATTGGAATTCTAAGTTGAACATTTGAATTTTTATGTTATTTAAATATGAGTGAATTTTTACTATATGTTGGAACCAAGTATGATATATTATTTTGGTATAATGTTATATGTTAGATGAGATTTGATATTATTTATAAATGTATGAACAATATAATGAATGTTTTCATATATTTAGAATAAATCAGGCTAAACCAATCGAACTATTGACTCTCAATCCACTTGATTGAGCGAGCCAACGAGCTAAACCGGGTCGACAACAACATCATCTTAAAAGTTTTGCGGTTTTGCCTATTTTCATCGTTGTTATAAGGAAGAAAAACATTTCCTTTTTTATTATTTTCTACAGGATTTGGTCGGTAGGAAATATTATTCCATGAGCTGTGAGGCGACACGTATATATATATATATATATATGAAATAAATCGGCTATAAAATTGAATAAAATATCTCGCCAAAAATAAATTGTCTTCCAAAAGAGAGTAAACTGTTTGTGGTTTGTGTGTTGTTCGGAATTCGGAAAAAGGTGAAAGGGATTTACGGAGGACTATGAGGAGATAGGTTCACAGCAAGGTTGTCAACTGCGGGTTGATTCGGACCGGTCGAGCTAGTGGATAAAGGGTTAACCGGTCACTTATTTTGGCTCGTTTTAGCCCGGAAATATTGAAAGAGTCATTATATTGTAATAACCCTGATAAATTATATAAAATCTCATCTAACATATGAGTATTAACATATAACATTACACCAAAGTAACATGTTGTACTTAGATCCAACATATAGTGAAAATTCACACACATTTATATAACATCAATATTCAAATGTTCAACTAAGGATTCCAAAGATTGAGTTAGGTGAAGAAAAACCGAAAAATAAGCGTATTTCGCAAACCAAAGAAAAAAATGAAACAATTTGACCTCCAATCCAATACCTTGTAGCGGTCGACCCAGCGAGTGCGTACGATCCATTTTCTCACTGGGTCAGAGTTAAAGTGGGTCGACCCACAGATCAACTCGCGGGTTGACAACCTTGGTCGACAGCCAGAGGTGGATTTTGAGGAAAGAGAAAGTGAGGGAGAGAGTGCGTGAGTGTCTTGCGTTGTGTTCTGTGTGTCTCTCTCTTTCCGTCTCCCTCCCTCCCTGCCTATCTGTCTCGTTCCTCTTTTTTGTCTTTCCGCGGCTCCCTGCGAATTTCAATTCCAGCTTCCCCGAGTTTCCACCGCAGATCTTCCCTCTCTTTCTCTTCCCTATCTCTCATCCTCCTCGTCGCCGGCGATGGGTATTTGGGAAGCTTTGCTCAATTGGCTCCGCAGGTTCGCCTCGCTTCTCAATTCCCTTTTTTTCCCTCTTCTTTTCCCCTCCCCCAAACGCTACTATCTATTTATCGCTCGCTATATTTAGCTGTTTGCAATTGGATTCCCATAGTTTCGAGTTGAGATTGGTCCTCTTTAATTTGTTTGCTGCCGCAGTTCTTTGTGATTTGGGGATGGAGGTAAATGTAGCTTATGCCTTAGTTTTGAGCTCTGTTACGTGGTTTTGAGGTTTCAATTCAGATGGAATGGGCGAGTGATTGTATTCCCTGAAGCTTTTGTCGTCATGTTTAGCTGATCATTCTAGCTAGGAATTCCTATGGTATTCTGCTCGGTCTATGTTCTCTTTTCCAAGATTGGAATGGGAGGAGTATGATTGTGGATATTGGCCAAATGTTTACGATTACAATTTACATGTAGTCTGAACGATATGATATCTTGATCTGGTCAGAACTCTTTATATTTCTGTGTATAGTCGTGGAGTTAAAGCTATAAAAATCGTGGTTGCATAGGTACATGTTCACGGATTTAAGGACGTCAGGCTTGAAGTAGTTAGACAAGTTAGCAAAGTTGGCAATTTAATTCTCGTTAGGCTGTAAACTTCCCAGACTCGTAACAGACGTCTAGGAACAAACAAGAAGAGGGTCAGTAGTCTCTGCCCGGATTTTGCCTTCCCACTGGAACACTCCTGGTTTGATTCTTGGCTGGGGAGAGATGCAGCTTCGCAGTATTTAAGAGTGACTGGTGTGTATTATGTGATAGTTAAGTTGTAGGAACTTCAGTTGATATGTGAAGTGGCTGGAATAAGGTGAAGAATTATAGTTAATGAAACCTGCCGGGTGGTTTAGCTTGTTATATTGGAAGCTCACATGACATGCCCTGGGAAACTTTGTTTTAAAAAGTTATCTTTAGTTTTGCTTATTCATGCTCTTAACCTTCGATTTGTTATGTGATTGCAGTCTCTTTTTCAAGCAGGAGATGGAGCTGTCCCTGATAGGGCTTCAGAATGCCGGAAAGACTTCTCTTGTTAATGTTGTGGCTGTAAGTATGGTGGCTCATGCATGTATCATTTAATACTTATTCTTTTCAGGCCGGCCCATTTGTCTGGCTGTATATTTCTTGATGCTGACTTCTTTATTGTGATTTAAGACCGGTGGATATAGTGAAGACATGATCCCAACGGTGAGTTCTGGTTACAACTTTTGGTCCCTTTTTTCACTTTACTTATGTTAAACCTCCTTGCCAAGTCAGTAATTTTGGAAGTTCCCGAGAATTCATGTTGTGATGATGAACTAATAACAGCATGTTGTTTTGACCTTCAGGTGGGATTCAACATGAGGAAAGTAACAAAAGGAAATGTCACCATTAAGTTGTGGGATCTTGGTGGTCAACCTAGGTTCCGCAGTATGTGGGAGCGATATTGCCGTGCGGTCTCAGCTATTGTGTAAGAAAACTGTTCTCAAGTAATTTGCAGACTTGTGAGTTTGACTTAGTTTCTTATGATTCCATTATCCTTCTGGTTGACAAATTTTGATTAGTAGGTAATTTGCTCAAGTGGCTTTTAGCTGCATTCTCTTTTCTCTTGAAGATGCGCTTTATTGGTTTCACCTCCAGTTAGAAAAAAAGTTTAGGTTTGTTTGAGCATGTTGAAATACAGGGAAAGTTCAAACCTGTCAACTTGCGTGTATCCAGTGTAGTTGTTACTCTATACCATTTGCAAAAGTTCAGCAAGTTGAATAAACTTGCGAACAAGGGCATGATCCAGTGGTATTACCGTAGGTCCCATGCTCGAATCTCTTAAGTAGCACCTAATTATAAATACAAACCTATTTCACCCTTATAAAAGAAAAAGAAATAAAGAATAACAACTTTTTCTGTAAACTTTGACTTCTACTTGTGAGTTCACAATTCACATTAGCACACAGTTGATTGTACACAACAACAATCTTGCTGACATATTTTCTTCTGCTCTGATTTCTATGGAAGTCAAGCTTGCATCTTGGAGGCAAACATGCCATTATATGTGTGGGTCTCTGACTTGTTACTCTTAGCCCCTCTAGTTGTTTTATTGTTGTCATCATCTTAGCTCAGGGATACTTGCACTTATGATCCTATTATGATCATCCAATCAAATTTGACTTGCTCAAATGCTTCTCCAACAAGTGGTTTTTGTCTTCCTATATATATATGGTGGCTACTTCGGTGCACTCACTTTTTTGGGTGCACTCAGTGCACTCTAAAAGTGTCCATAATACATCAAATTTTGAACTTTAATTAGTACTCTCAATATAATATGATGATATGACATAGAATCATAACAAATCAATCCATTACCATAACCTCTTAACCTTCAATTTTGAATCCTAACCCAAAATCCCAAACTGTAAACCTAAACCCTAACCCTAAATCCCTAAATCCTTCGAATTAAAGTAAATATTGAATGAATTTTTTTCAAATTCATGTGTTTCTTGTTCATAATATCATAAGCAAAAATTGATACCGTTTTGACATGAATCGCATGGTCAGAATGACAATTATGAGGCGGGCGCACTGAGTGCACCCGAAAAAGTGGGTGCACCGAATACACCACCGAATATATATATATATATATATATATATGGTTATGTCTTCGGTGCACTCACTTTTTTGGGTGCATTCAGTGCACTCGTTTCATAACCGTCATTTTAAATATGCGAATTATGTCTAAATAAGGTCAATCATCACATATGATGTGATGAACAATAACGCACATGAATTTGCACAAAAACCATTAAAGATTTACTTTAATTTGAAGGATTTATAGTATAGAGATTTAGGGTTAGGGTTTACAATTTGGGGTCTAGGGATAGAACTCAAAATTGGATGTCTAGTGTTTAGGGTAATCGGTTAATTAGTTGTTATCATGTGTTATATCATCATATTACACTAATTCTACAAATTAAAATTCAAAATCCGGCACCTTAAAACTAGTTTTTGAGTTGGGTGCGTTGAACGCACTCATTTTTGTGAGTGCACCGAAGTAGTCACCATATATATATATATTTATATATTGAAAATGAGTGCACCGAAGTAGTCACTATATATATATATATTTATATATTTATAAGGTTGTCTTATTATATTCTTATGAGTTGATTAATGATTGATTTGTTGTTATCCTAATGTAATGGTGTAGATGATGGGTTTCCTGATGCTTAATGGTGATGAACGTTTTGTTGTTAACTTTAGGTATGTGGTTGATGCTGCTGATCATGATAACTTGAGCATCTCAAGGAGTGAGCTGCATGACTTGCTGAGCAAACCATCCCTCAGTGGCATCCCATTACTGGTCCTTGGAAACAAGATAGACAAGTCAGGAGCTCTGTCTAAGCAGGCTTTAACTGATGAGATGTAACACGGAGCCCCCCTTTCAGATCCTTTAAATCAATTATTTGCAACATTAATTTTTCTATAATGGTACCAAAACCAGGAGGATTTGGCCTCTCAATTTTTGAAATTTGTTTGCTCTTTTGGCAGGGGGCTGAAGTCGATAACGGACAGGGAAGTTTGCTGCTTCATGATCTCGTGCAAGAACTCGACAAACATAGATTCTGTGATTGATTGGCTTGTAAAGCATTCCAAGTCGAAGAATTAATAAAACGGCTATTGCCTGTCAGATTGTTCATCCAGGCTTTTGTGGCGTCTGTGAGGTAATTGAAGTTGCAAGGTTACGGGGCTTTATCGTTCGCTTGGCGGCAACCTAAGTTTACCTCTTCTGATTGTTTTAAGTAGGTTCTTCTTCTTCTTTGGCCTTCATTATGGGTTGTTTGACTGAGATGGTTATGGGTGTATATTAGATTATGGACATATTCTTGTCTGATTTGTAAGGATGCCTGTGGTGTCTTCTGTGTATTGTCATTTCATAAATCTTCCAACTATTTGACAAGAATGTTGGGTTCTCAGTTCATAACTCGTCAGGCGGCGACCTATTATTCCCAGTTATAAATACCTTTTTAAAGTCTTGAGCTTAGGCATCTCAGCTCAGCCGACAACCGCTGATACGCTGTGATCTTTGAGCTTGTAAATTGTAATAAATAAGTTAAGTTGAGTTGAGCTGAGTTTTGTCTAATTCGTGGGCTGGGATACGGTGACATTCCTCAAGAGGTTGTGAGTTTCACAACTAAGGGCAATTTGAGTAGTGAAAAAAGAGTTTTATTGCTTACTTTTCTTTTTATATTAATTATATTTTGGGAAATTAAAATTCATTAAATACATTATTTTATTTTAAAATTTAAATCCTGTCACAAATACATTTCTCTCTCTTCCTATCTCTCTCTTCCTTATTCAGCAGCCACTCACTCCGATCGGTTGACTTTCTCCGACCGGCTGACCTTCTCCGCTGAAATCTTTCAATCATACTCGTTCCGGCCACCTACAAAAAAGTATCACTCCAGTAATGTGCTAATGGTAATGATTTTTATCTAGTGGTTCACAAAAACTACCACTAGTAGTGTACCAGTAAGTACTAGTATGATGCCACTAGTCACTGGTACGTATAAGTGAGCAGTGGTAGCGTACTAGTAGCGCTATGAGTGGTACAAGTGGTAGTGGTACGCTACCACTAGTCACTGTGACGTACCAGTGATCACTGGTACCGTACTAGTAGAGACTAACACAAAAACCAGATCTGGAATATGAAAAATCACAGATCTGGAGAAAAAAAGGAAATGGGAGGCGAGTTTCAGTAACCTCGTGACGACGACGTAAAGACGACAGCGGGCGGCGGTGGGCACGGTGGGGGGCGCAGGGGTGGCGGGGCAGGGTGAGGGGCGGCGGGGAGCGTAGAGGTGGCGGGGGGCGCCGTGGTTTGGCAGAGGATGAGGACAGCAAGCGCGGCGGAGGCCAGAGGGTGTCGACGAGCATGGCAGAGGAAGAGGGAGGTGAAGTTGCGGCAGCCGGCTGTGGAGTTGTGAAACGGTTGTGGAGTTGTCGACGAAAGAGAGGAAGGAAGGGGAGAAAGAGGTGAACGGCTGTGGAGTTGGTATGAGTTAGATTAGGGTTTTCTTATTTTATATATGAGGGAAAATGATTGAGTGTGGTACGTTTTTTCCTCCAAAAATACCCTTCCTTTCATCTCAACCATCAATTTAAAAATGAAAAGAGAGAGACAGGAGAGAGATTACATCTAATGGCTACAAAGTGAGTTGTGAAACTCACAACCCCCTAAAGGAGTTGTGACGGTATCCCGTCCCCTAATTCGAGTTCAATATAAACGAGTTGAGCTCAAATTCACCTTTTTCACTTAAACTTAGGCTTGTGTTTGTTTCGAGCTCGCCTCAATGGTGTGCTCACTCGCTTTACGCGAATTTGATTCATTAATAAGATCATGATGCTTTGAGCTCAGTCATTCTGTCTGAACAGTTGAATTCTTAAACTAAATTATGTAGTAACCTTTAAATTAAATGATCTAATATTTGTATGTCGTGTATGATACATGTGATTGATGTTATGATGAAAAAAGAATAATAGTCAATTTTTCATTATTAATTGATCTAATGTTTATATACTATGATAGTATCATATTCTTTAGTTTATAAAATTTAACTAGTTCATATAATTTCATAGTAACCAGTATCTAAGCAATCTTAGATACATAATTTATCTTTAAAATTATAAATAAGACATATTTGCTTAAGTACTCAAAGTCTCAAACATCGTATGAGGTGAAATATATAATTTAACAAATCTATGAATTATCAATAAGCCAACTCGTAAGATCTAAAATCGATTTGCTTATAAGTTGGAAGTAGAGTTGGCTCGCTAGCTCAAAACGAGCCAACTCACCACTTGGGCTAACAAGGCACCGAATCGAGCTGCTTGTGAAGAACTTAGCTCATTTGCACCCTATGTCACATGTTCATAGTTGAGGGTAGTATCTCTCTCCCAAGGAAAACATGGTGGTTTTTACTTTTTAGTGTAGAGTCGAGTAGTTGATCAAAATGATAACATAAAACACCTTCTAAAGCAAAGGTGGAAAGAAAATAAAGTAAAATGACTAAACTAACAAACCTAAGCCTTCATATTAACCTAGAATTCTCAAGCGACGGAGCCAAAAAGTTGAATCGCTCTAAATTACTCTCAATCGAATATAGTATAGTGGAAGTAAAGTAATAAAATTATCGAACACCTGGATCTCTAGGTGTACAATTACTCTGTTTCAATTTGTTATCTAGCCACACATGATTTGAGTTTATGAAGCTAAACTAACTACATTACTCTAACAACTACACTAACTAATTACAAGTCGAGAGCTCACTTAGGCATTGATTCAATCTCCATTCATAATGCAAAGGATCCTTGACTAGACCTTGAACCTTTATTAAAGCACTCAAGACCCTCTTGAGTGGGTTGCTAAGAGGGATATAATCTTCTCTAAAACATCCGACCAAGGCGTACGATACAAAACCTCCTCTATCGGGTGAGGTTCCCACACAATACAAAGCAAAGACCTGACTCACGCTAGTGCAATCGACCCCTTTACTCCCAATTTATGATGTTCTATTACCCTAATAAGATTTTCTCTGTCATAGGGTCAAAGCATAGTCAATAATATTGATCAAGGAAGGATTGAACATCAAAACATGAATAGATTAGATATGAACTCAAGAATATCAAGATAAAGTACTTATACAGTCATTCAATCAAGGGTAAATACAATTTAATATCCAAACATTTCATTTTAAACAATATAATAGCCAACCCTTTTCGAAAACAATCTAATATCCAAATTGTCAACTTTCCGTTCGTTTGACCGGTAGTTGACACTTAAAAAAAGTTCAAAGTACGACGCTTCATCAATATCCATCGATATCTTCTCTAAAAAACCACCAACATATCGTGGTTCCAAACCCGAGAAGTCCATGACTCCACCATGATGGTATAGAATATCTAAATATTCAGTCATCTGCAATGCCAAAACAAGAAAACAAAGTTGTATTGTGACAATTTCCCCTAAACAAAACTTTTTTGAAGTGTCAACTAACGGTCAAACGGACGGAAAGTTGACGATTTGGATATTAGATTGTTTTCGAAAAGGTTTGGCTATTATATTGTTTAAAATAAAAGGTTTGGATATTAAATTGTATTTACCTTTCAAACACACTAAACATAGCTAGGTTTCATCAAAATCTAATTTTCGCTTGTTCTTATAAAAAGGAAGGAAGAAAATATGCATTGTACTGTTCCCTCCGATTTGGGGAGGAAGGGAAAGTGTTGGTTAAAGTGTTTTTATTTGACCTTTTCTTTTATATTTCTGTATGAAAAATTAGAATTTTTTTTCCAAAAAAAACTATTATCAAATTAATTTTCACCCCTCTAGCCAATATCTTATAATTTTGTTATGAAATAAAATTTCCCCCTAAAATATCCTCCGAGAACTATTTCACAGAGAGGAGAGACTTACAATATAAAGTTCAAGATGTTCAATTTTCTTCTAGATCCAATGGTGATGGGAACCTCCAATTTAGTTCCAAGAACCCTCCTACATCGCTCTCCCTCTTGTTGGAACGACCCTTGGATTTTTTTGGCCAAAAACTCAACTCTCCCCCTTCTAAGAATTGCAAAAAACTATTTATACCCGAGACAATGCATGCGTCACGACCGTGACATAGGCTGGGAATTGTGAAAAACTCGTTGTTTTACTTTGTTAGTGGGTGAAAGTCACGGTTTTGTGTTCCAAATCACGGTCAGACCGTGGCTTTTGCAAGTCAAGTCGCAACTTGTGGAAAACTTATTCCATTTTGCTCATCTCATCCCCTGTTCTTCGAATGTCACCCGCCCCTGTTGTGACTTGAGAGTTGAGACACTCAGTCTCGTAACTTGTGCACAACTTCTACTTTATGACCTTGTTTTGATCTTCAAATATCCCGGAAAGCCATAACTCACTCATAAACTTCTCCATATATTAGGTCTTGAAATATGACAAAAAACTAAGTATAAAAAGAATATAGGACAAAAAACACAATCTAATGTGTGATAAATTTCGAAGACAATCAATCAAGAAATTATGATCAAAACAGATATTATCAAGGAACAACCATGAAAGAAATTGATAAATGACGGAATTTCTAGAAAAGAAAGAACATATTTGACCCTCGTCAACCCGTTATCCCTTATCCGCCTCTTCTCGGCTTTTTAGCTGCTTGCTTCTACCACAACACCACTCCGGCCCTCACCAGTTCTCGTCATGGAAACTTCAATGGCTCTTTCTCCCTCTCCTTTTTCTCCTTCTCCCTCTCCTTCTCCCTCTCTTCCCACTAAAAAATTTGAACCCAAAGTCGAAACCATCAAACGAAGGCTTCTAAAGAAAGGCTTGGAACCAACGCCCAAAATCATTCACACCCTCCGCAAGAAAGAAATTCAAAAACACAACCGCAAGCTGAACAAAATTCGCCGAACCCAGCAACCGCCGCCACTCACTGAATCCGAAAAACAAGCCCTCGCCGAGGAATCCCACTTTCTGACAGTGAAGCGCGAGTACAGAGACTTCACCAAGGCGGTAGAGCCGAGAGGAAGTGAAGGAAGTGGGGTTCTTTTGGAGGGGAGGCCCTGGGAAAAGATAGGTAAAGTTAAGCTAAGGGAGATTTCTGGCCGCTGTAAAGATTTCGACGGAGGGAAGCCGAAAAGGGAGAATCTGAGGGAACTGAAGGAGATATTTGAGGGCAATTTGAAGTGGGTGTTGGATGATGATATCGATTTTGAAGACGATGACTTTTCCAGGACTGAAAATGAAACTAATTTGGAACCCTCCAAGCGAAAGTGCAGTGAAGGGGAAACAATCCAGTTTCTTGTTAACAAGTTTGTGACTTTAATCGAATTTGTTGATACTTCTTTTTCTTCTTAGCCACACAGCTCTTTTAGGTTGTAATGTGTGTTTTATACTTCTGTTCTAATAGGTTGTGTCTTAAAGAGGCGACGACGGTGAAGGACTGGAAATTAGCGAGGATGATGAAGCAGTCAGGATTGCAATTTACAGAAAGGCAGTTGTTGAAGATTGTGGATACGTTAGGAGCGAAAGGACAATGGAAACAAGCTTTAGCAGTTGTTGAGTGGGTATATAACGATAAGGATAGGAAAGAATTCATGAGCAGGTATAACCCCTGGTGGTGTATTCTGTTTGGCATTGGAGTTCAGAGGTTATTATGAAGAGAAAATTATCTTCCTTTTTGTAGGTTTGTCTACACAAAAGTCTTGTCGGTACTTGGCAAGGCAAGGAGACCACAGGAAGCTCTTCACATTTTCAACCTGATGCGTGTAATAGTCACTTCAATGGTGTGCGACTTATGTTTATTTGTGTTGTCCCCTTTAGCTGAGCATTGATGATTGGTATGTTGAATGCTTCAGGAAGATTGCAACACATACCCGGATATGGCTGCATATCACAGTATTGCTGTTACACTTGGTCAAGCTGGTCTTCTGAAGGAATTGATGAAAGTTATGGAAGTCATGAGAGAGAAGCCTCCTAAAAGAGTTAGTATTATGCGGAAGAAGGATTGGGACCTATGCCTTGAACCTGATTTGGTTATATATAATGCTGTACGGGAGCACAACACCAGATCTCTTTCTTTTCTTGGCATCTTGCATATTACCTATAGTGTACCAGCTATGATTAATAGAAATATACTTATTTCTCCTTGTAATTTCTCTGCGCAGGTGTTGAATGCTTGTATTCCATCACAGCAGTGGAAGGGCGCCTCATGGGTATTTGAGCAGTTGAGAAAGGGTGGTCTAAAACCTAATGGAGCAACATATGGGTTAGCAATGGAGGTAATCTTAGGATCATGCTATCTATAACTTCCTTTCAGTTAGGTTTAGGTGGAGAACAACAAGTTGGATGTAGGGTGTGTTGCTGTAAAAGTAGAAGGCTATATAGCAGTAATTCAATCCTGTAAACATTTACCATCGTGTAGAAATAGCCACCACAGTAAACCTAGAGTTCCAAATTTTATCTGTAAGCCTCTGTGAATTTTCCGTATAACTTAGATGCCAAACCATTTGAGCCTCCCTTAGCTATGAATTTTAGATGGAGTAATGAAAGTTGATATCACCACAATCCCACCCTTGTACTCTGAGTCTTACAGGAAAATACTTGTTAAAAGGTAATGCTACGGTCTGGAAAATATGACTTGGTCCATGAGTTCTTTAACAAGATGAACAGAAGTGGACAAGCTCCAAAAGCTCTTACATACAAAGGTAGACTAGTTTGCTCAGTTCCTTAGGCATATTGATATCTGGTTGCATAAAACATCTATATATTTTGATACTGCATTTGTTGTCCAGTTCTAGTTAGAGCTTTTTGGGAGGAAGGTAAAGTAAACGAAGCAGTGGAAGCGGTAAGAGATATGGAAGACAGAGGTGTGGTTGGAGTAGCAAGTGTGTATTATGAGCTAGCATGTTGCCTTTGTCATCAAGGGAGGTGGCGAGATGCCATGCATGAGGTCAGAGTCTGTTGCTTAGTATTTTGATGTTTACTGAACTATACACCATTTGCGAACCAATTTGATTCAATCAGAGACCTGTGGGTGGAGAACTTGGCAATAGTAGTAGTGGAAGTGTGGAAAAATTATTAAGATTGTGAAATGATTAAGCTGCCCACCTGCTAGATGATATTATTTAAATATGCAAGTTCTGTGAAATGACTAAGATGGCCTCACAAACTTATGAAGTTTAACTGAAGGGGAAGTGTTAGAATTGGAGATGTAGAAATGAGGATGTAAAGTAGGGGTCTACCTTAATTTAGAAAAAGATTTTTAGAGTGGAAGTTCAAAATTATGTATTTGATGAAAACTTTGGTTTCACGACCAACCGGAGTCCCCCAGAGATCACAGGCACCAACCATTTGTTGAATCAAATACATTGATAATGTTTCATTCTGCTTATACTGTTTGCCTTTCGGATAGCTATCAGCAAGAGTTGCTAACTTGTGTTGTAAGACTGTTTAATCAGGTTGACAAGATTAGAAGGGTTCCCCAAAGTAAACCTTTGGAGTACACTTTCACGGGGATGATCCTAGCTGCCATGGATGGAGGACACATCCATGATTGCATAGCTATTTTCGAGCATATGAAATCTCATTGTGTCCCTAACATAGGGACCATAAACACGATGCTGAGAGTTTATTGCCAAAATGATTTCTTCTCTGCGGCGAAGAGCTTGTACGAAGAAATTAAGATCACCTATGGTACTCATTGCACACCAGATGGATACACTTACAGTGCTATGCTTGAAGCATCTGCCAACGCACTTGAGTGGGAATACTTTGAGCATGTGTACAGAGAGATGGTATTTTCTGGATATCAGTTAGATCAAACAAAACACGGATTGCTACTTGTGAAAGCTTCTAGAGCTGGGCAGGTGGGGTTTCTTCTCATGTATCAGTCTTTTTCAATATTCCTGGCTTATCAGCAGTCTATCCTCTCTGAATGTATTTCTCCTACTGAGACATCTAATTACACTTATATTTTGCCCCTTACTGAGATTCTATTATGGCAGGGACATCTTTTGGAGCATGCATTCGACACGATTTTGGAAGCAGGAGAAATCCCTTCTCCACTTTACTTCATTGAACTGGTATGCCAAGCTGCAAGAGATCAGAACTATGAGAAAGCCGTTACACTTGCCAATGCTGCAGCGTATGCGCCATTCCAGATCAGTGAAGCCCAGTGGAAAGATATACTCAAGTCTTATGGACGTAAGATCAGTACGGACAGTTTACACAAGCTTTTAACTGCAATTAGTAATTGCCATCTTCCATCAGAAGCCACCGTCTCAAACTTATCAAAAGCATTACGAGCTCTCTGTGGAAATGAAACGTTTGGTTATATGGATCCTAGTAGGCAGAAAGAGCTTTTGTAAGTACTAGTTTAGGGCACAAACACATCTTAGATTGTGGAACAAAAGAAACAACGTGGGAATTGGCATCCTCATGATTTCAGACCTAGTTGTGACTGTACATAGGCGCTGGGCTGTGTTTGGGCCGGCACGACACGGGCACGCTGCGGGCCCATTTATTTCGTGCCGTGCTTGGCATGGCCCGTTAGTTTTCGTGTTGTGCCATGCAAGCCCATTTGTTAACTTTGCTAGGCCCGGCTGAGGCCCGGTCACGATACGAATCGTGCCGTGCCTATTCGTGCTCGTGCCATGTTCGTATTCGTGTTTAACGAAAAGAACGAAAACAAAAGAGAGAATGAAAAAGAAGGTGAAAATTGGACAGAAGAAGATAGTATTAATCAATAATGTTGGAGAAAAGTAACAAATAAGGGGGTAAAAGAAAATTGGAAGTATAGCGAGTGTGATTTGACTTTGTTTAATTCTTTGTCTATTTTTTCTTATATTAGTAATTACATATATATTTTTATGACACTTCTAACAACAACAAATAATTATTTTTCTACTTGTGTTTTGTAATATTTGAACATATAATTCTTTTTATATTTATTTTCTATCAAATAAATATTATTTCGTGTCATGTTCGTTCTTATACTCAATAAAGTCTCGAAAATATTAGGCCCGACACGGCCCACTTATATACCGTGTTCGTGCCCGTGTTCATGCCCGTGAAGTTTAGGACCGGCATGACCCATAAATTATTCGTGCTCTTACCGGGCCAACCCATTTATTTCATGCTCGTGCCGTGTTCTAATCGTGTCGTGCCGTGCTAGACACGTACAGTTGTGACCAGAAATCATGATTTCTTCCCAATGTATGTAATATTAATGTATGAAAGAAATGATCAACTTTGGCTTTTTCAACTGATCAACTGTCTCGTGCTCCTGCAAAGCACTAAACTCTTGGTGTCAAAAAAATCTATATTATTCAGAATCCTTGAGTCACAGATTTCTGTTCTCTAAAGGATCACTATATCGTTGCAGATTCAATGTTGTTGCACCTTTGACATATACAACATTTACAGTACAAGTCAACATGGCTGGCAGTCGAGATTTTGCTGCAAAAAATTACGAGGTTTACTTTTTGCGCTAAAACACCTAAAGCACCCATCCAAGTCATACTTCCAGTCATCTGCAAGGAGAATGAGTTGACATTTTATAGATCAGAGATGGAAACATGTCAGCCTCTCATAGATATCAGCATTGTTGATTCCCTATCTACATTATAAATGACGAAATATCTTTCATGAAGATGGGGCGAGGGAAAATTAATTAATTACCAGGAGTGACGTGCACAGAGTTTAAATGCTTTCAAAGCTGCTTTTGCAAAAACTTGGCGGGCCTCTGCTTCAGCCTCTGCTCTATCTGCCTCCCTAGTAGCCTTTTCGGCCTCAGCAATAGCAGCCTCGGCTTCTGCAACTGCCTTAGCTGCAGCATCCGCAGCCTCTTGGGCAGTCATACCTTGTATTCTCAATAGGCCTTGCTCAACTTGGGACTCAGTCACCATTTTGGTGGTGCCATTCTTTTCCAAGTTTGAAATGTCCTTCTGATCTTCATCTATACGTGAAAGGGGGGTTCTTTTCTTTCCCTTTGATAAAGGAGAACTTGGTACAATTCTGTACTTGTGCTTTACCTGTGTTGAATAAAAGAACAATAGTCAAGAACCATATGACAACAAATATATTAGACCATATGAGATATGGCCTGTTCCCTGAACAGCTTAGATGTTCTCGTCATGTCACTCTAAAGATAATCACTATGATATAAGCAACACCAACAGCGGAAAGAAGAAAAACATAACAATTACCTTGATCAACTTTCCAGCGGCTGTTAAACGCTTTAGGTTTCCTGCCAATAACTTTCTGAGTTTTGGGACTGCCCATTGTTTATCCTACAAATTGTAACACTCAATACATCAAATGGAGCTTAAACATGCGGAAGCAAAGCAAGTGAAGGGAAAACCCTTAATTCATATAAATATGATATGCTCTCAAACTAGAATACGAAAATATTACTGCAACATTTGATTTTGGAAAGGAAATAACTACCATGTATTTTCTAATGAAAAAGGGGTGAGGTATACCTCTATGTACATAGCAATCGAAGCTCCATCAGAACCACCTGGCTCCTTCAAAGTAGCGATAGCCTCTAAAATCAAACTATCCAACCTACCATCATGGAGGGAACAGGTTCAATGATTGAGTAAATCAAGTGTTCAATCACTAGATATATACATTCTAATATGAAAATCCATAGCCCTGCATAACTGAATCCTCGCCTATATTTGTGGAGATGTAAGTAACGTAGGCTTTATTTTCAGATACTATATTTCGTTTTTGTATAGCAAGCTATCACAAAATTCTGGGACAGAATCTGCTATAAATTGAACTTTCTAATTCTGAAATATAATCATCAATTATCCACATCATCCAAAGCATAAGTCCCGTGCATATGTTTGAAAACCTCAAATGAGGCTTGTACTAAGCTGATGCATATGAATCTAAGCACATATCAATTGAGAACATATAGTGTCTTGTTCCACTGTGATCTGCCCGTAGATTCTCAGGTATAGTTTACCAAATTCCAACATCAAGGGTAAGGAGTTGCCAATATGTATCATTAATCTGCAGAAAAATGATGAAGCAAATATTTAAATGTTCAGGTAAGATTTCGTACTTTGGAAATAGTTCCATTGGACTCCCACTACGTCGTGATGTTGCAGCGGAAACTACTGCAAGAGGCTTGGCGTCTACAGCTTCTTCATTAGAGGGTACTACAGTGGTCGGAGGGCTAGAGCTCTGGTCATTTTTAAGTGTTTGTGGACTGCTCTTAAGTGCAAGCTTTGCCTTTTGCCTAGAACCCCAAATTGCTGTCACATTTATGTTTCTCCATTTATCCTGTCAACCATTAGTAAAGCTTTACACTTCCAATCCAGTACAACCAAGGAAAACACGGACATGAATCAGAAATAAAGACAACACACAAAAAAGAACTGCTGATTAAGGTTATGCATCATACATACTTTGAGATCAACATTAGAACGCAGCTGCAAAACTGCACTGAACTCGGGGTCCATAAGGATAGTGCGCCATTTACCAGTCCCATGCTTAACCACTCCAGCTTTAAGGGCAGCCTCTTCTTCTGCTGTCCACTTTTGCTTAGGAGCGCCCATCAAACCCGAATGATCCTTCCCTCCTCTTGAAGGAATCTATCTCCAAAGTCGAAAACCTTAATTGTACATCATAAACAAATGAACAAACGAAGAAGAGGCATTCAGAGACGAACAGTGGAACTAAATCAAGATCATCAAGTAAAGAATCATAGTGCAACGAGAGAGAAGAAAAAGGACAATGCCATAACCAAAAACCAACAATTCAACCCTCAATCAGCAAACCCATGCAGATTCACCCAACCTAGTACCGAATTCCTTGCAATTTCCCGCAAAGGTGGTTGCTTTTACTTATAATTTTGCACAATCAGAAACCCAATTCTCGAATCTAAATCATGGCGAATTCGATAAATAAATTCCCAGAAAGAAGGCACGGATCGCAGACCGAATTTGCAACGACGACGATTTCGGACCAAGAAAATTGGATTAAACAATATCAAACAATTGAGACAATCTAAAGCACTGTAGCGAGTGGCAAGTGAGGTAGAACACACAAAAGAAAAAGGGTCCTCCAACGAATTCCTTTCATATCACAGTTAATTCATTACGGTGGGTTGGACATGAAGAGTGTGTACCTCACAAACAGGCGAAGCAGCGCAGCAGCAGGGGAAATGTGTAGAAGGAGAAGGAATTTACAAAGGGATCGTTTTTGTGTGCGAGAGGATACAATTGCTTGAAATTGGGGAATTCGGTGACTCGCTCACTCTAAGAAATTGGAGAGATGAAATCGGGAAAACATTTCTACTGCGTTTTTTCTGTGTATTTCTGGGGAGGAGAAGAGAAAAGAAAAAGCGAAATCCTGCGTCCCTCGCTCGCTCAGTAACAATTTCTTTGTTTATGAATGCTCGGTAATAATTTTCACTCGAGAGGAGTTAATTTTATATGACCCTTCGATTATCTCTTCCGTGTGGAATTAGGGTAATCGAAATGGAATAGGATTTTCTAAACATTTATTAGGGTTTCAAATTTGCCCTTCTATTATATTTTATGTTAAAATTTTCCTTCTATTTTGAGGATTCTCGAACATGCTCTTTTGTTACATGTTCTATCCAAATCTGTTAAGTTTGGTCAATGCATGATCTGAGCAATAGGAGATTACTAAATTACATTGTTCAAGAATATGCTAGGCATCAACTAGGCGGGGAGGCACCGTCCAGCGTTCAGTACGATTAATTGTCGCCTGACTAAATTAAATGTTGAAAAAAAATCGAACCAAAAAGCTCTTAATCCACCATACTCATACCTACAAATCTCAATCCACCATACCATTACGGGCATTACCCCTTTTCCATTTAAATTAGTAGCATACCCTACTATCATTTATCATTAATTCATTATTCATCATTCATCAACCCACCAAATGAGAGAGGAAAGGACGAGTGAGTCACAAACCTTCTCCAACTAGACGATGGCGATCGGCGACGACAACTATGGAGGAAGACTGTGCGATGGCGGCGAGGACGAGGCGCAATAGATGCTTGCGACGACGACCCTGTTGCGCTGCTGGAGACGACATCGACGGTCTGCTGGAGAGGAGGGACGATGCAGTGGTTGGCTAGAGAGGAGGGAGAGCTACGACGACATCTGTGGGCTGTAAGTTCCCGTGCTGGAGGTTCCTTTTTCCATTTGGTTTGTGAATTACGCATCTTTTTCGGTTGTCCCTGCACTTAGCCCTACTTTTGGAATTTTAAATTGAACATTTGAATATCGATATTATTTAAGTATGTTTGAATTTCACTATATGTTGGATTCAAGTACGAACTGTTACTTTTGTGTGATACTATGTGTTACTAGCCATGGTAGATGAAATTTGATATAAATTATAAATATATAAATAATATAATAATTTTTTTCACATATTCGAGCTAAACCGAAATACACAATCAGATAAGAGCATCCACAATGGGTGTCTTTTCCCCATTTCATTGTGACATGGCAATTCCATTACCAATTTCATGGTTGTAGCTTGTTATTTCATCTTTGAATGATTTCATTAGATGGAATTCAATATGGAAGAGGCAAAGTGGGCGCACTTCAATTGGTTAGAGAGTATACAAATTATTTGTTGTATTATAAATGTGAATAGGGCCCACCATATGAAATTGAAAGTAGATTTCATGGATGTAAAAAAAATAGAAGTGAAGAGATGAAATTGTAAAAGGTATACATGTGGTTGTAGGGGCCACAAATGAAATAGTTATGCTATTTCATGGTTGTTGATGGTCTTATATCCAACTAGCTTGTAACCCGACCCGTTGGTCGGAGGAGCTGAGCCGAATATTGAATTATTGGGATAACCCGTAGATTCAACCATTAAGCTAAATTGGTCTAATGGTGAGTACCGCCTAGCATATCCCTAATAATCATACCAAAGTGAATATATTGGAACATAAACAGTACATCAAAAGTTGGTACAACCATGAAGTTAGACCATTAAAAACATACCAATGAAATTGAATAGCATCGAAAAACTTCAACTTCATTATATAATTACATGAGATCAGAAAGAGAACACCATTAATTTGATTTATAAAACTTTCATCTTGTCGTCATTGTGCTTTCTGGTTTTTGTCAGGCCATGATAAAATCTAAGGAAATCAAGAACGAACAACACGATTTGGGAAAGGAACCACCGTTGTCGTATTCCTAGAGAATGGTGGTAAACACGGATTCACCTGCCAAAATGGTTTGGATTGAGATTTTTATCGGGTATCAGGGAACCATGTGATTATAAATTAGACTTGATCAAAACGGGCCAAAACTTAAAATTCAGCCTGTTTGACCGACCCATGCAAAATTCTAATTATTCGTTACTTTTAAACTTTCTATTTGAAAATAAAAAATAGTGAAAGAAAATAGATGACTGCAATTCGCCATTTGCACATCACTTATTCGGGAATAAAACCATAGAAATTCAAAAGAAACTGAAAATTTTTAGGATCGTTTTAATGTTTAAAATAACCAAATAAATCTTTCTGTTTAGTTTTTTACTAACAAATACCAAACGATTCCCTATAAAATACACTATAATTTTATCATTATGATATCAAATAATTATATAATATATATTTGAAATGATAAAAATTGGACTAATTGGGTTGGTCGAGATTGAACCATTGAATAACTTTAAACTACATTATATTTTAGCCACTAAAATATAAAATAATATAATAATATATATTATGCTAGAGAAAATAGCTTGTTTTAGAATGTCAAACCAATGATGTTCATTTGTTTTACTTGATGGCCAAATCCGGTGTAGGTCAGGCCTATTCAACTCTTTTATTTTATGGTTAGCGGTTAGCCCTTTAGATACCATGCATTAGTTTATTGTTAAATTTTTTTTTATTTTTAGCATAAAAAGAAGTATTGCTTTTGTCTTTTCATATATATTTTATCACCACGGAGAAATACAAGGGGTTAAAGAAAAAAATTGACACTCCTGAACCCGTTTAAATCCGCATGTGTACGGTAAGTTGGCCCGTTCCACAGAGGAAAGAGAAAAAAATTAACACTACCTATTCTACCCTTCCTACAAACGCTCATGGAGCAGGGAATTTGAAATGGGGGAAGGGGTTTTTCCTCCCTGCTATTATATGTTTTTGATTTAAAAGGATGCAACAAATGTGTTTAGTGTGATTGGTTATGTTTCATGCTTTTCTTTAAAATGGACATGGTTCGAATCCCAGTACGTGTCTTTTTAATGAATAATAAAAAGTAATTGTGAAGACCAAAATGTCCTTCCTACTTTCACTCTCGTTGCAGGAAATTTGAAATGGGGCTCCCGTTTTTTCCTTCGGTGTATTATATTATGTGTAGATTGACGTCCGAATATAAATAATATAATAATTCTTTTCAATTTTCACAATCTTCCATTTCCTTCCTTCTCCGTTCTCACGAGCCTACATCGCCGAGTTTCTCTACGCATCGTCTCCCTCACACCAAGCCGACGGTACCAGTGGGGCCTCAGCGGAATATGGCGGCCTCTCTCCAAAGAATTTGTGGCCGCGGCTGCCGCAACATTGGCGCAAGTCTCTCCCCTATCTCCCGACAGTTTTCGTCCTCAGCTTCCGATGCCCTGGTGGAGACGAAGCCCGGCGAGATCGGCATGGTCTCCGGTATTCCTCATGAGCAGCTTCGCCGGAGGGTAAACCCGGATAACCATTTTGATTCGGACGTCAATTTTACTTTCGTGATTTTGAGAAATGTCTCGAGGGTTTTTGCCGTGCTTGATAATTAGTCGGTGTAGTTTAGCGGATCGAAAGTTTTGATCTCTTTAATTTGGCTGAACTCGCCCTTCTTAATTGATGTTCTCTATTGTCAGAAAAATTAATTGATGTTCTCTCAGTGGTGTGGTAGTTTAGCGATGTGTAAGAGATGTTGCAATGTGATGATGGGTGATTGTGATTTGTCGAAACCCTTTCTGGATTTACGAAGTTTAGCTGCATCAGGAGGGATTAATTTCCTTGTGCTTTCGGGGATATCTGATAAAATTTCATATTGGATCCTTAGAGTTTGAGCTAATAGACATGCAGAGTTCCTGCATTGTGTCTCGTTATACCCTGTTTGGTACCGAACTAAACTTCTCGAAGTGGGAAACTTAATAGTATCTTTGATCTACTCTTTCTGTAGATCATGAGCTTTCTTTCTTCTTCTCTTTTGTTTCTTTCAAATCCTTCAACATAGCTAATTGGACTAGTTCCAGAATGCGTGTCCAAGACGATTTTTCTTCCTTTCCTTATGCAAAACCTGTATTGGGTTCATGCAGCTGATTACAGTGCTTTCTGTTTGACTGGTTGCTTTTGTCACACACTTATATTCTTAACTCATGCGTTGTTGTGGGATTGGTGTGCATTATAGGTTGTAATTTACTCCCCTGCTAGAACTGCAACTCAACAAGGATCCGGGAAACTTGGGAAGTGGAAAATCAACTTTGTGTCTACTCAAAAGTATGTTTTAATCTATGTACTTGCTATTGTAATATTGAAAGTTATGTTAGTTCTATAGGGTTTCTGTTAGTTCTATTGGTTCTTTTCCTTTTTATTTTCTTATCTCTACTTGAATTGGTAGGTAAACCCAATGTTTTGCTATGCATTTTGACTAGACAATATGTATTATGTTTTGATACTTTGATTGCTCTAGTTTCTTACTGTTTGTTATTCCTTTCCAGTTTTTACAAACTCTTCTAATGTTTCTGTATTGCAGATATACCTTCTCAACTTTATGAATTTTTTTTTGTTTCCTTTTCTATTCATTTTACATGCACTACCCTCTTCCAGGATTGCATTTAGTGGCTATGTCTCTTGTGGAAAGGACCTTTTAACCTTCGGCAGCTCATGCAGTTTCTAACTTTCTTTGAAGGTGGGAAAACCCGTTGATGGGTTGGACGTCCACAGGTGACCCATACGCTAATGTTGGGGATTCTGCACTTAGCTTCGAAAGTGAAGCAGCTGCCAAGGATTTTGCTGCAAGACATGGTTGGGACTATGTGGTAGGTTTTGTTTTTGCTGTCATTGTAGAATTCGACAGAAAAGCATGTTTCTTTCTTGGATTCTCTTCTACTTTTATCACTGAAAGTTTCTAAGCGAGTGCTGTCATAATTGTACTGCATAAACATCTACCACCATTCAGTCAATATCAAGCATTTGAAGTTCCTCCAGAATTTGAAACACCATAAGTTCTTACCTTTCCTATCATTCCTCCATATGGTAAAAGTTTAAGTTGCAACGCTCATCGTCTTTCATATACCCATTTAAATTCTTTGATCATGTTTATCCTTCATATGTTGCTGGCCTTTCCTACTGATTTTGTGATTTTTTGAAAATCTGGAGTTAAGTGGGGTAACTACTTTGGTTCGGTGGTGTAATTTATGTCCTATGATCTCTATCTTTCCAGTTAGCTGGTTATGCAATTTAATGTATATATGATTGGCTGTGGGTATATTTAGTTTTCTTATTAAAGCAAAATCGCTACTTATAAATTGCTGTTTTTGATCGATATATCTTTGGCTTATTTTCAGGTAAAAAAGTACCAAACTCCACTTCTGAAGGTGTGTGATTTTCCTCTGTGTAGTTATTTTAGAGATTTGAGTCTAGTTGTTCCACGTCAATATTTATCACTGGCTCTCTTAGGAGTTAGCAAGTTTCAAAAACTAACTGTGATAGATCCTCACTGCATCTAGTTTCTACGGTCGAATACTTGTTCGTAAGCTGCAATATAGAATATAATTGAATTGACTTTATTGCTGTCCAATGACTCATAAGCCTCTTCTATTCCTGGGGTTCTGATACTTTCTAGAAGACACTTGTATTCCTAACCGATTCAGGTGTGATGTTAACCAAGTATATAGAACCTGTATCTCTCATTTGCTGTAGTCCTTTTAAGTGATTGCGAACTTTAAGTAGCGTCTTCCACCTTGTAGACCAAGTCTTTGCATGAATGATTCACATCATATACAAACCATTCTTATACTTTCATCTAATGGCTCATTCAAATTAAACTGCATGATTTAACATTGTTTGAGTTTTTTTGTTTTCACTTTCAGCCGAAGTCATACGCTGACAACTTCAAGTTCAAGGGCTTGCCAGAAGCTGAGGGAAAATAATTCTGGTTATCAGCTGCCGCTGGCATGGTTCCCTAGTAGGACAAAAGTTGCACAAATTTGAGTGTCTTTACCTTTTCCCCCACTGCAAGATTCTCAGCCGGTGGCAAGTGGCAACACTGTATTTTGCTTCAGATTTGTCTGGTTACAGTAATAATGCAACGACTAGCTCTTCACATTCTTGAGTCTAATCTTTGTACAAGTTCAGTCATCTGTATTGAGATGTTCTTGGGAAGAAAAGTATCGCAATAAGCCAAGGATTTTAAAATCATACCACCGGAGGTTTATACCGGAAAAATCTGTGGTAGGATATTTTGTACTAAACTCTTGATAGAAAGTTGGTTCGTGCACTTTCGATGTGGTTCAACAACAGCATTTCACTCATACAACAGTAGATTGCGGGGCCAAACCATAAAGACGACATTCCACAGCTACATTTATTCCGTTTCTTCTGACAAAAATATACAATAGGATAAATACAAACAACTCCTGGCTTGAGTGTTTGCTCAAGTTCTGATTCTCAAGTCAAGCCGCTGACCAAATGCCAATACAGCTTTGAGCCTCGAAGGGCATCCGTTACAACACACCAGCCAGGAGCTATATTCTGTACAACTACTAAGTCACGACTTGGGATCTGCTATTGCTATTTATTGCCAGCTGAATGCCTGGTAGTGAGCGTTATCCCACTTGTATCAGGAAGCAACTTCTTCATGTAGTATTTTGAGTTACGAGACAAGTTAATCCTCTTCCTTCTTTGTTCAGGAATCAGGTCAATTGAACATTCAGAGAAACCCCGTCTTTTGAACCTGCAAACAAACATAAAAGCCAACCATTCACAGGATTCATGGGAATGGGATAATAATGGCAACCCTCGTTGGAGCAAAAGAAGACAGGCAAATATCAGTGTATTTTCTTAACAAAGGACATGGATAACAAACCAATCTGCAGTGCGGGTAGTAAGGAGGAACAGCGTTTCCACACCCAGTGAGGATGCCTTCTTCTCCATATAATCTGCAGAACAATGGTCCGGTTCAGTCCCATTTAGAACAAGAGTTCATGGCTTCAAAGCAAAAACTTCAGAACAAGCACCTACATACCTAACAATTTGTCTCCTTGCCCTTGCCCACGGCAATCAGAAGAAACTGCAATAGCTGCTACCTCTGCACATTTATCCTCAAAGAAAGGGAAAAGAGCAGCGCAAGCAATGATTTGACCTTCTCTTTCCACCACATAATACGAATCTAACGACTTAAGCAGCTGCAAAGCAGAAATAGAGATAAAGTGAAGCAGTGAGTTCTGGATCAAGTGAAAAGGCATTATCTAGCAAGTATCCAGCTGTTCAACGCAGTTTGAATAGAGATAAAGTGAAGCAGTGAGTTCTGGATCAAGTGAAAAAGGCATTATCTAGCAAGTATCCAGCTGTTCATCGCAGTACGAAAATGCAGCGCAGGAGTAAACAACCTCCTCATCAGTCCTTCGAACCAACACTCCTGCTTCTTGTAAAGGTTGTATGATTTGCTTGATTCCAGCAAGGTCATTCGGTCTAGCCATTCGGGTTCCTTCGTATAGGTCACTGTGACAGGGGACATCAATTGTGCATAAGTGATTCAGCACAAAGAAAGCATCACTAAACACTACACAAAAGTTTAAATTCACACGACCATGTGTAACAATCAAGTGGCATAACATAATAATTTCCCTGGTCTACCACATTTATGCTTTAACCTATTTATAAATGCAATAAGCAAGTAGGCAAACAAAGAACCAACGGTAGTGTTTCTGAATATGAGATTTGAATGGAGTTATAGACAGCCACGTACCTAGCTACCATAGTTCCCATCCCATCTCTTTTGAAGAGTTCTAACAGTAAAACCCCACCGATTGTACCATCTAGTAGATGCACTCTTTGGACTCCACCCTGAAAGGAGGATATGCCAGAGGGTGTGACACTTGATATTGAAGAACTGGACTCTGAAATAACTAGAATAGCAGAGCAGGCTTTGGGATGAAACAATCATAAAAGCTATTTGATAGGTAAGTCTGAAATAGCAAATGCAAGTTTATGACCTAAGCAAACAAAGCAAGAGTTTTACTCTACATCAGAAGAAAGAAAAAAAAAATGTTGATACAACAATGTAAGTTTACTCGATCTTCCATTGTTTCATGAAATACTAATACAATAATAGATTTTGTGGACTGAAAATTCAACCTACTTTGCGCTGCACCATCCTAGGTTCACTAGTACGAACAAAAAATAAATTTAAGTTCGAATACCAAAAGACATCATGGTGGGACAAATTCCCAAAAAGAATAGTGTTAGTGTTCCTAATAAATTGCTACTCCATAAAAGGACAATAGGTATCAGTGGTCTTACAAATTTACTAATTATATATCGAAAGGTGAAAGCAGCATAGGAGAAACAAAGGTTGCTGCTATGGTATCCACTTTCAAGCACACTTGGGTTGGCAAAACTAGGATTCAAGGTAAGCCCACAAGACAAAGCAGACACCAGTAGACATCAACATAGAGATCTTCAACTTACTTTGCAAACAAAAGCTGCAGCAGCCAATTCCGAGAGATAACCGTGCGATCGACTGAGCCTTTCCTGACCACCAATGGCAAAACCTTGTTCTCCTGACCACAATCCACCTCCGTTGTCAAAGCCAACACCATTGTGGAATGCTGCATTGTGTTTCGTGTTGATAGCTATCCCATTCTGTGAGGAGGCAACTACGGAAATGGAATCCGTATCTTCGACAGAAGAAGAAGGATCCTCTTCTGCAACAGCCTTCACATAATGAGCAGCTACCTCACTTTGCTTAGCCCGTTCACGAATCAAAGTGTCTGCTTCCTCGAGAGTTAAGAAACGAATGAGGTGCCCATTCTCATCAAGGATAGGGCCATCCATGATGCAAATAAGTTTGTCTGCTCCAATGGCTAAGGCACAAGCCGTAGCAACTTCGTATGTGCTAAAAACGTCAAGAAAGATAAACAGCAGTTTCCAATACAATTAGGGAAACATCTTTGTTGCACCGCACAAGAAATATATGCAGTATCATTGCATATCCAAGAAATATCATATATTGGACAAACTATTTCACTGAACGAAGGAGAACTTCATTCACAGTTATCCCTAGTTGTGGAAATGATTCATCATTCAAGAGTATATAGAAAAAGAGGTGTTCAACATACTTGCAATTCAAAACTTCACCAGAGCTTGAATAGCCCAAGTTGCTTAGCACAACAATGCAACCACTGTCAAGCCTGTCACTCATACGGTCAACATCTACTCTCTTCACTTCACCTGTTGCCCCAAAATCAACACCTCCAACAACTCCTCTTCTCTACAAAAGGACACCATAAAAGAATTTAGATGAAGGCCTGACCATTGTGCTAATGGTCAAATAAAGAAGGAAGCAATAAAAAGAATTAGCGGTTTATCCTCTCAAAGTACCAATTGTTCTGCATTGAAAATGTACCTTGGCTGCGAGAAAGTTCCCACTAGCAACACTGACTCCCACGTCATGCCACCTGCTACTGTCACCATGCCTGCGCACATTACATATGGAAGGTCCAGGAGAAAGTTTAGCCTCTATCATCACCCGAATCTTGCCAGCCGCTTCCATTGATGCAGCCAGAGCTTCTGGGTCAGTAATTCTGTACGGCCCCACATGCTTAGGCTCATGCCCTGCAAATAAGCAATCGTACCTCATAAATTGCCATCGAGTGGGACTGCGGAAGATGCACAAGAGCTTGGCAAGACAAGAGCAACATCAACAAGTTACCTCTCTCAGCCAACAGATTATCAATTTGAACATGCGTCCCTGGAACGATCACGAACCTAATTCCCAGGTGATGAAGGAATGCTATGTCCTGCAAAAAGAAGATGCGTAAAACCCATCAATGACTGATTACAAAGAAAAAGAAGAGATAGTTTGAAAGGGTCAATTCGTCGATCAGCTGGTGGGCAGCAAAAATGACTACCCAGATATTAAAGCAACGAACTTGCCTTGAGAATCGCATCTAAGTAAGGACTGGACACAATTTCACCAGAGATAATAACCACAAAAGTCCCGGTCCGATGAGCCCAGAGATAAGGCCAAGCTTCCCGGAACCACCTCACGAACTGTTCGTCCTCGAAGGAGTTTGAATTCGCTCCTTCTTCCTCACCGCCGCCGCTAACTATTCCCTCGCTGAACACATTCCTCTTCGTGGCCGCCGTTGCAAACTTGCCACTATGCCTACTCCGTCCTCTGTTTCCCTCCCTGTCGTCGATCAAAGCCGCCGCCGCCAAAGCTCGCGGCGCCGGGGGAGGACTTGATAGGCGGCGGAAGTCAAGCTGTGAAACGCTGCGTGGCGACAACGACGAATTAAGAAGCGACGAGGAATGCAGACGGCGGCGGCGTCCGCGATGGGTCTGGAAAGAAGCGGAATGAGGAGTAATAGAAGCCATCGGAGGATTGTACGGGCCTCTGTAAGGAATGAAGGAAGAAGGAAAAGCGAGACTTTGTGGTTGGTGGGGAACGTAAGTTCAGGAGGAGGTAGGTAACTCTAACTAGTTAGAGGCCGCCATTGTCGTCGAGCTAGCTTTTTCTAGAGACTACTCTTCTATATCGTAATCATGCGTATATCCCGGTGAAAATAAAATAAAAATTCGAAGACGCAGAAGACTGAAGAGGCAAAATTCAAAACAGAAGCAAGAGGAAGAGGAGAGACAACTTCTCTTCCCTTCTCTGCGTAGGGTCGGCGTGGCTTGTCATAATAATTTGCCAAATTGTGTTTGCCCTCTTTCCTCCTAAAAAGTAAAATCAGATGGGGTTGTAGACTAGTACAGTAGTACCGGTACGGGAAAAAAAATCATGAATTTAATTCAACCCTTTTTACCGGTTTTTCAATGTTGCCCATTTATACCCAATTAGTTATTATGCTGACTATATAAGTTGTTAGTATTAACTAATATTCAAAATGTATGAATTAGTATCTAAGTTTGTTGATTTTACTAAAATATCTAGATAGCACAGACTAGTATTTAAAACATCACAAATTAGTATCCAGATAGCAGATACCAACTAATATCTACAATCAGACAACTAGTATTCAATATGGATACTCTTATGTGTTATCTTGATACTAATTATGTGTTGTATGGATATTATTCAGTGTTGTCTAGATATTAATTTGTGAATTTGGGATAATAGTTGATTCATGGTGGATATCAGTTAGCAAACCTTGAATACTAGTCTGTGCTCTCTAGATACTTTAGTACTTGGATACTAGTTCATATATTTTGGATATCAGTTAGTATCTGCTAACGAATCTTCAAGTTAGCAGATTAACTTTTTCCCATTTATACGGTTATGAGTGTGCTATGATTGGGGTACAACTATCTATTGACTCAAGTGAGGGTGTATGAATTTTGGTCATGCATATTTGTATAACTAAATTCGGATATTTTTTTAGTCCAGAAAATTCATATATCTAAATGGGGAATTAAAGATATTATATTCTCTCTAATTTTCAAATTGGCTTTTATCTTCTTCGTTCTAACTCGGATTTCAATTTTTTTTTTGCACAGATTGAACGCGTTCGTTGTGCTCTACAAAATCATATCCATTTACAATATTTTTGAGATTTTTTTTCATACCTCACGTTACCAACTTCATACCATATGGTATTTCCTTCGTTTTAAGTCATTTTTGAAAATTTTTGCATAGAAGGAACGAATTCATCATGCTCTATTGGATCTACAAATTTATGGATGAAAAAATAAAGGATAAAAAAATACCACATAATACCACCCTGGTATGCGGGGTGGTATCTTGTGGTACACAATGTTGAAAGTCGTAAATAACAGTTAGTATACTCCTACTATCATGTTTCAACCATCCAACAGTCTTGGTATGTTCATATTACCATGATACGCTTTCATACCATATGATATGCTCTTATTTTAATATCAATCGATACCACTATGGTATAGACTAGTAAAAAATGCCTCATTTTTTTGTTCAAAAAATATATCAAAGTGGATATTATTTTGAAGAGCACAATTATCTATAAAAAATTTAAATTTTGACTTTAAACGAGAGAGAAATCGTCTGTTAAAGATTAAAGGCTTTCCAGGAGAGAAAGAGGCGCTAATGTGGCGGATTCTGGATGGATTACACATGGTTATTGACCAGTAGGTTATGCATGAGATCTGCTCCCTATTTTAACAAAGCAACACTATCAACATCAAATTGTAGATTTGTACAATTTATTTTAATAAGTTACATTACTTTTCATTCCTTTTTAAATAAAATGATAAATTATTAATTTAAATGCAATATTTAATATCAACATCCAAATACTTATACTTGGATCGAATAGATAACATTAACATCTAAATATTCATATTTGGATTTGACAAATTTCTTCCTTTTTGTACTCTTAGTTTTGAACATTTTTTTACTAGTTTCCATTACCAATTCATACTGATGACCTTCCAGCTGATTTTTTTCCAATCCCGATGGTGGACCCTAAGTAATTTTTTTATTTAGCGGAGACAATAACCTCACCACCAGGTTCACTCTAGCCATCCTCGGGTCGATAACCCCGTGTCACCTCAGCCATCCTAGGGTTACTCCGGCCACTCCCGGGGTCCATAATCTCGGGTCACCTTGGCCACTTTAGGGTCACTCTAGCCGCCTCCGGTGTCAATCACCCAGGGTCACCTTCCTCACTACGGGTCATTCCGACCACCCCCCGAAGTCAATCACCTTGGAGTCACTCTAGCCACCCCAAGGGTCCATAACCTCTGAGTCAGTTTGGCCACTCCAAGGTCACTCTGGCCACCCCGGAGGTTAATCATCTCGATTCACCTCGGCCAACCTCGGTTCACTCCAGCCATCTCCATGGTCCATAACCCCGGTTCACCTTGTCTTCTCTAAGGTCACTTTGACCAATCACCCTAGGTAACCTCGCTCACCCTAGGTCACTCCAGCCACCCACATTGTCCATAACCTCGGGTTACCTTCACCTCTCTGCGATCAATCCGGGTTAAGGTAAGAAAAAAAAAACTCATGCCTAGAGTCGTAAACTCCCGCTATGATTAGTGAAGATATTCACTTTCAACTCCTTCCCCACGCGTTTCTTTTTGAGGTCATATTCCTCTTTCTTGGAACAACTCTTTAACTTGAGCGTTAGAGAGTGTCCTTGTCGAGATTGGTCGGCATATTGTTTTTGCAGGAGACAACCGGAGCTGACATCACAAGAGTAGTATTTTCCTTGAATGATGAAAGCTTGATATCCTTAGTGCGAGAATGTGATCAAATTGAATGGTTTGTGATGGTTAGATGACATCATAAGAACTTACTTAGAAAATAAGTTATTGCTCCTAAAATTTCAAATTTTGAGGGTTCCAAGTAAGCCCCGTAGCTTACAACGTGACTACTTGCTTTGAATCGATGAACCTTGCTTCTCCTACTCGATCAATGTCAAGGAATGTAGTGCATAAAATGTCAGAAAATGAAGTGCCAATTTTTGTTTCTTCGACATGTCATGACTCTTATGTTTGAAAGGTGTTTGGATGATATGTTGCTTGTTTGAAAATTTTGACTCCAAGGTGCAGGTTCGATGAAAGTTACTTGGTTTTGTGCTTTCTCCCAACTTAAAATTTTCAGACAAATAAAGAGGGTTATAGCTCGTTCTTGAAAGGTCTACATGTGAGGCACCAATCAGATATTTTCAAGCATACATAGTATTAGTAATGCAAAAATTGGCTACTCTAGATCACATGCCTACTAGAGGGTAATTCACATGGGGACTCCGCTTAGCTTAGGCTCACTATCGTTCGAATGTCGGTCATCCTTCATGTTGTGGCCCCTCCACATAAGGCTCAAGTATAGGTAGGTGGAAAGAGCGCTAAAAGAGACTCCCCTACTTGCTATCCTGAGATAAAAATAAATATAACAAAATTGCTATAACCCAAAGTAAAATTTACAAAAAGAGAATAACAATTGAGGAGAAACTAGAGAAGAGAACCTTTTGAGCATTCAATCCACTTGCTTACACCTATGAGTTGTGATATTGCATCTTGTATTGTTCTCCAATCAAGTTACATTTTAGTCATAACTTCCTAAATGGATTTGAACTTTGACATGAAAACTATGCATTTCTAGTCATTAGTAACCCGTCTCCTAAGAAACAAATCGAGAAGAGACGTTGACGACTTTGAGTTGCATGTTTCAGGGGAAAAATCCAAAAGTACCACTGTTTAAAAAAAAAAATTCAAAAATACCACCCAACCCTAAAAAATTCCAAAAATACCACCTTTTTCAAAAACTGCCACCCCACCCTGCGATTTACACGAAAACCGCTGGGCGGGGGTGCGGTTTTCTATGCAAACCGCTGGGCTAAGGGGCGGTTATAAAAACCTGACCAAACCGCTGGGTGGGGCGGCGGTTTTGGGCCAAACCGCCACCCCATCCAGCGGTTTGGTCCAATTTTTTTTTATCATCTCCTAACTTCGGCCGAAACTTCAAACGAACGTAACTTTGCACTCGGGTATCCGATCGTAACGATTTTTTTTTTGAATCCAAATAACTTTTCGAGATCTTGCAAGTTGCAAACGCCGTAGGCAGTTTGGTCCCGCCTTCATCTCGAAAAAACGTCATTTGCTACCCCGAATGAGCTTTTTTTTTTATTTCGTCAAACTTTGGGCGGCCTTAACTTTGTGCTCCAAAGTCCGAACGTCATGAATTTTTTTTAATACAAATAAATTTTCGAGATCTACAACTTTTACTAGGATGAGATTTTCAAAAAAGGAATTAGTTGTGGATATACAGGACCTTGGGAATAACTTAACCTTTACTTTTCACAAATCCATGTACATTTCGAAATTATGATTATCTTAAAAGTTGTAGATCTCAAAAAGTTATGCGGAATAAAAAAAAATTCATGACGTTCGGATTTTGGAGCACAAAGTTAAGGCCGCCCAAAGTTTGACGAAATAAAAAAAAGCTCGTTCGGGGTAGCAAATGACGTTTTTTCGAGACGAAGGCGGGACCAAAACGCCTACGGCGTTTGCAGATTGCAAGATCTCAAAAAGTTATTTGGATTCAAAAGAAAATCGCTACGATCGGATACCCGAGTGCAAAGTTACGTTCGTTTGAAGTTTCGGCCGAAGTTAGGAGATGATAAAAAAAATGGACCAAACTGCTGGGTGGGGTGGCGGTTTGGCTTCGAGAACATTTTCGCCTACACTTGCAGAAAAACTTCTGAATTCACTAGAAGAGGCATCAATCATAGATTTCGGAACTTTCGAGATGCCGCCCCACCCAGCGGTTTGGTCAGGTTTTTATAACCGCCCCTTAGCCCAGCGGTTTGCATAGGAAACCGCACCCCCGCCCAGCGGTTTTCGTGTAAACCGCAGGGTGGGGTGACGGTTTTTGAAAAAGGGTGGTTTTTTTGAAATTTTTTGGGGTTGGGTGGTATTTTTGGAATTCTTTTTTAAAACAGTGGTATTTCTGGAAAAAGTCCATATTTTAGTCAGGTGTTTGCTTAGCAACAAGCAAACGTCTAAGTGTGAGAGAATTTGATAAAACCTATATGGTGTTATATAGATCTCATTTCTTAGGTGGCTTAATGAGGAGCATCCAAAGAGCATTTAACTCTTGATTTAGCCTAAGATTACTTTATAATGCACATTTGTTATCTTTTAGGTGACATTTCAAGTTTTGAGTATTATTATCCAAGAATCCAAGCACAAGTCTAGGAGAAATGAAAAAAAGACACTGAAATGGAAGATCACATCCATGGTAATATCATGGCCGCGAAAATAAAAGCCACGAACAGATCACAACTAATGCACAAGGATCACAGCCGCGATCTTCGATAGCTCGAGTCGCGATCCTGAAGAGTCTGTAGACATGAAGCACGGAAGTTCTTGCGGTCTACCTCATGGTCCTTCACAGTGGCAACCGCGAGAAAAATAATACCATCTAACACATAAAAAAATTCTTGTAAATGTTTGACTCAGTGTAAGGATAATGAGTCAAAGGATAAGTTGACCCTAGTGAAAATCAAAAGGTCATCAGTAAAACACAAGTGTATCAAACCAATTTATTTTCACTAAGGGTGATAGGTACTGATGTAAGCAGAATCCAGGAATCCGAACTCGCTCACGAATCAGAATATGCAGCCAGTGGCGGAGCCACAGCCACCCAAGGGAGGTCGGTTGCACCCCCTTGGGCTGGCAAGGGCCAGCTAAAAAATATACTTATTACACCTGTTGGAATGAAGTTTCACACTGGTGACCTTCCTTAATCCACAAATTGCTTCAGCCATCACGCCACTTACTCCTTGTCATGTCATTATTAGCGTTTAACTTGTTTTTATCTTTCTGTACATGTTAGTTTACTTAAATTTAAACGACCTCGTCTATTTCCCCCATCCAAAGCCCTATTTCTACTACTGCCGACTTTCCTCTTCCTCGTCCCTCTCCCCTGTACGAAGCAAAAATGGTGCAACCTCCTCCCTCAACTCGTTCATTCCTCCGCTGGTTACTCGAGTGACCATCGTCAACCACCGTATCTTGCGTAGTCTCTATCTTCAACTCCGATTCCGACTCCAATTCCTCTCATTGGTGAGTGTTCTTTGAGCTTTTGAAATCGACAATAAGCCGGTTAGCCGGCGATAAAAATCAACTGCTGTGTGGTGTATCCATTCGTTGGGCTTGGGGTGCTCGTCCCTGCTTTCTTAACTTTGATTGACTTTCATGTCTTGAGTTGGTTTTAGTTTAGTTATTGAGAATTAGGTTTTAGAGTTGGCTGTATGGATTGGGAAACTAGAACAGAGAATTGATTCATTGGTTGAGAGCATATTTTTGGTTTATTGTTTGATTATGTGTCAAATATCCTATTTGATTTACTGCTTTAGAACAAATAAATGATTTATTGTGTACTTTGGTTTGAATTTGTATATTTGCTATTATGGAGAGATATTATCCAAAGAAGCCTCGAATAACCACGAATGCTCCTGAAAGTGAAAATACTGGATTGAATTCATTAGCACCTGGACAGGATTCCAATTCAACTCCTTCTACGCCATCATTAGCCTCGAATAACCACGAATGCTCCTGAAAGTGAAAATAGTGGATTGAATTCATTAGCACCTGGACAGGATTCCAATTCAACTCCTTCTACGCCATCAGTGTCACAACTTCTCTCGATAAATCACTCTATGACTAGCATTGCATCTAGAGAGAATGAACTTGATGTGAACTCTTTGAAAGCTGATCCGGGGTTAAGAGAACAAGTAGCACTATTTCATCCTAATGTTCAAGATATGATTAGAAAACATTATCTTCAAAAAGGCGTTTGTCAACCTGATCATGCTTTTCCATCTAGACATATAGGGGGAACCTTGCGAAGCTTTAAGTCTTCTTGGTACAAAAAAATATCATTGGTTGGAATATAGTATTGCAAAGGATGTTGAAAAATATCATTGTTTGCATTGCTATTTGTGTAGGAGCGATGATGGTAAGAAGGGTGGATGTGCTTCTTTAATTTCTAAGGGCTTTAGAGCTTGTAATAGAGAAGATGGGGGTCTTGAGAAGCATGTTGGACATGTCAATAGTGAACACAACAAAGCTGTGAGAAAATGTGAGGGCTTGTTGAAGCAGTCTCAAAGCATTGGAGTTTCTTTATTTAAACAATCAGATCAAGCAAAGATGGATTATAAAATTTGTTTGCAAGCTTCAATTGACTGCATCATACATTGTGTACGCCAAGGGCAAGCACTTCATGGACATGATGAATCAGAGTGTTCAAAGAATAGACGAAATTTTATTGAACTTCTGAAATTTCATGCTCGTGATAGAGAAGATGTGGAACGTGTTGTGTTGAGAAATGCTCCCAAGAACCTTCAAATGACTTCTCCAGACATACAAAATGATATTGTACATGCAATTGCAACTGAAGTAACCAAGCAAATCATATGCGATATTGGTGATGATGTTTTTTCTATTTTGGTGCATGAAGCTCGTGATACATCAATCAAAGAGCAAATGGCTATTGTGTTGCGATATGTAAATGAAGAAGGATATGTGATGGGGAGGTTTCTTGGGATTGCTCATGTTACAGATACAAAAGCATTGACTCTTAAGATGGAAATTGAATCAATGCTTGTGACAAATGGGTTGAGCTTGTCAAAAATAAGAGGACAAGGCTATGATGCGGCAAGCAATATGAGTGGGGAAATCAATGGACTCAAGACTTTGATTTTGGAAGAAAATTCATCAGCATATTATGTTCATTGTTTTGCTCATCAACTTCAGTTAACTCTTGTTGCAGTTGCTAGACATCATGGTGACATTGGTGGCTTCTTTAAGGCTGTGAGTGACTTGATTAATTTGGTTGGAGGATCGTGTAAGCAAATGGACCAAATTCGAGAATGTCAAGCTGCTAAAGTTGTTGAGGCTTTATATCATGGTGAACTTGAGACTGTGCGAGGGTTGAATCAAGAAGTTGGCCTCAAAAGGCCTTGTGATACTCATTGGGGATCACACTTTGACACACTCCTTAACTTGACTAGGATATATTCTTCTGTTATTGAGTGTTTGGATATCATCAAATGGGAGGGAAATTCTGATGCAAAAGCCGATGCATCTTGCTTGTTGAGGTTAGTCCAAAACTTTGATTTTGTATTCATCATGAAAATGATTATTGAAGTGCTTTCAATTACCAGTGATTTGTCTTCAACTTTGCAAAGGAAAGACCAGGACATAGTGAATGCTATGCACCTTGCTCGTGCGTCAAAGTTTAGATGACAGAAAATGAGGGATAAAGGATGGGATTCTCTTCTTGATAGTTGACACGCTACAACACAACACCAGACAATGGCCAAGTGTAACCAATGAAAGGGAATGCAGTATAGTGGCATAAGTAATAAATATCGAATCCACGGGTCTCTAGAGTTACTATTACTCAGCTTCAGTTCATTATCTAGCAAACTAGATTAAGGATTGATTTACTAAACTACTCTACTAACTACTCTACTAATTACAAGTTGGGAACTCACTTAGGTATGATTCCCCCTAGCTCCTCAATTAGGTCAAAGTTGCAATTACTTTTGGTTGGTCTATTGTTGATTAAACTACGGAAGATCCTAAATTAGCTTGGAATCTCTTTAGCTGACCAAGCCCTCTTAGACAGAATACCCGGCAGGCGACTAGCCTTCACCGGGATAGACTGCTAAGGCGATTCACACAGATCTCCACTACTAGAATGAATTCCAGTACAAAGCAGTGAATTGATTGACTCTCGCACAACCAATTCACCACTATCAATCAAGGAAGCTCTCTTAACCTAATCAGATTCTATCTATCATAGGTTAAAGCAGAAATCAAGAGAAGATGATCAGGCTTCAATTGACTCTATAAATCATGCCTCAATCGATTATAATCAAACAATATAGCAAACAAAACTTCATACAAGAAAGATCCTAACACATGGAACTAGGGTTCCTCAAAACCTAAGTGAAGGGAAGTTACTCCATAGAGAAGAGAGAGATTGCAGAAATCTGATCTAGATCTTCAATCTCCATCTCCAAGCTTGATTCCCGAGCTCCAATGGCGAAGAAATCCTCCAAAATAGCTCCAAGAATGTTCCCAAGTCGCTCTCTCTCTAGGGTTCGTCCCTTGGGTGTTTGGGAACCAAAACCCAGCTCTCTCTCTCCTTTGGCTCGAAATTGGCTTAAAACCACAAATTCCCGACTCACACAGCCAGGCCACACGGCCGTGTGGCTTTCCCAGCTGCCCGTGTGAGTGTCCAAACGCGGCGTTTTGATTAGTGGGAAACCAGGCAAGCTGCACGGGCAGAGGCCACACGGCCGTGTGGCTCCCCAGGCTGCCCGTGTGGCTTCCCAGCTTCTCGCCAAATGTCCAATCTTCGTCCAATCGACCCCGAACTCGTTCCCAGGCCTTCATTCATGTGCCAGGACCTGAAATATCATAAACACGAACAACCTAGCGTGAAATCGGCCAAAAACGCGGGAATCGTCATCTCAAACGGCTCAAGAATAGGGGTAGAAACATGTGTAATTATTGGTCTATCAATAGTGTGGTTTCATTTTGCAACAAGGAATCTCTTCCCATTCTCAACATGGATGATGTATACTTTCCCCTTGGGAGACCAAGGAGAAATGCTCAGTAATCACCAATCTCCATCACTACAAGATTGAGTTATTTTATACAGCCGTGGATATGCAGTTACAAGAGCTAAATAGTCGCTTTGATGAGATAAACACAAATTTGCTATATTGTGTGGCATGCTTAAATCCAGATGATTTGTTTGTCGACTTTGACAAGGACAAGTTGGTGAAGCTTGCTACTTTTTATCCTACTGAGTTCTCCAAAGATGATATTTTACATCTTGGTCTTCATCAACTTGATGCTTATATATATGATATGAAGACAGTTGAGAGGTTTGCAGGATTAAAGGGAATTGCTGAACTTTCTACAGAAATGGTTGCATCAAAGAAACATCGGGTGTTTCCATTAGTCTATCGACTTCTGAAATTGGCATTGTTGCTTCCTGTTGCCACGACAAGCGTTGAAAAAGCATTTTATGCAATGAACTATGTGAAGAACACACTTCACAATAGAATGCGTGATGACGTCATGAATGATTTTTTGGTTGGTTACATTGAGAGTGACGTCCTTGATAGTCTGGATGATGAATGTATTTTAGATACTTTTCAGACTATGAAAACACGTCGTGGGTCATTGTAAAAAATTAATATACGTTATGCTTTTTTTTGCACCACCTTGGCATAATTCCTGGCTACGCCACTGTACGCAGCTCTCACTTTTTAGGGTTTGCTGGGATTATCTCAAGAACAACTAAAAAATAAAGGATAGGGCGGAATTGTCGTGCAACTTCAACACAAATCGGGAAGAGGCTCGAACAATATAAAGGTAGCAACTCGACCACAATCAAGAGGAATACCTGATTGATACAAAGCTTGCTCGAATGCTGGAGATCCACCAACAAACAAGGACAAAATCCACGAGTAAAAACTCAAAGAACCAAAAAGGGGTTTTCCATTATCAAAGTCTGAATAATCTCCTAAAATTCGTGGCTTACAACCCTTTAAATAGGTATGAAAAATAAACCTAATGAAAACACCAAAAAGGAAAAGAATTATACACGTAAAAGAAATCGGCAGGATCAAAAACCCGGTCAGGTATTTAGCTGCACCGGCCGGGGGTGCTTTTGCTTCAATTACCCGTCTCTCGCCAAAATACCCGGTCGGGTATTTCTCAATATGGCCGGGTATTTCTTCTACAACGGAATCATATCAGTCCCTCGCCATTTAAGAAGTTTTGCCCTTTCCATCCTAGCTTCCAAATGAAATTCTCTAGAGTCCTCCAGTCGGGTTCACCATCTTCTTGTATCTTCTTCCTGTACTTCCACAGATAGAAAAGATAATCATCCACATAAAGATGAATGTGAAGTCTCTGCTCTTCTCCATAAAAGACTCGAACCTAGTCTACTAGCTCGACAGTGGTCATTCCTTGTTTCGCAGCGACAATCCTCAAAACTTGTGGAATTCTGCAAGAAAATCATCATAAAAGGGATCGCGATAAATCTTCTGCGCTTTCTCAATCACGATCGTCTCACATAAATCTTTTTCCTCCTTGTGCGGTTCTGGATAGTCAATTTACGTTGTCTCTGCTTCAAGATTTGCCTCTTTCTCCTCATATCTTGAACTCTGTTGCACCGGAGAATTGGTACACGATCTCTGTTCAGCCATGGTTTGAAGCATAGCTCCCACCTTAGCCATCTGTACTAATAGCTCTCTCATAACGTCTTCAACGTTTGGCTCCATGGTTTGCATCTTTGATGTCTTCCTCGCCAGACTTTTGCCGCGATTTGAACCATAAATACACAAATCCAAAATCCAAGATATCTATTTTTTTCTTTTTTTGCAACCCACGCCAGCTTTGTGGCTGATGAACAATTTTTTTTAACATTTTTTTTTTCTGTCCGCGAAGAACACTGTACGATACAGAATTCTCGAACTCCTCCTTTCCCCTGCGTTGAACGAGGCTCTGATACCACTTGATGTAAGCAGAATTTGGGAATTCGAACTCGCTCACGAATTAGAATACGCAGCTCTCACTTTTTAGGGTTTTTCTGGGATTATCTTAAGAACAACTCGAAAATAAAGGATAGGGCGGAATTGTGTGAAACTTCAAGAAAATCGGGTAGAGGCCCGAACAATATAAAGGTAGCAACTTGACCACAATCAAGGGGAATACTTGATTGATACAGAGCTCGCTCGAATTCTGGAGATCCACCAACAAACATGGACAAAATCCACGAGTAAAAACTCAATGAACCAAAAAAAAGGTTTTTCCATTATCAAAGTTTGAATAATCTCCTAAAATCCGTGGCTTACAACCCTTTAAATAGGTATCATTAATAAGCCTAATGAAAACACCAAAAAGGAAAAGAATTATACATGAAAAAAGGTAACAAAAATCGGCAGGACCAAAAACCCGGTCAGAATACCCGGTCGGGTATTTAGCTGCACCGGCCGGAGGTGCTTCTGCTTCAATTACCCGTTTCTCGCCAAAATACCCGGTCTCGACTCTAAAATATCCGGTCGGGTATTTTCCCAATATGGTCGGGTAATTCTTCTGCAACGGAATCATATCAGCCCCTCCCCGTTTAAGAAGCTTTGCCCTCAAAACTTTCCATCCTGGCTTCCAAATGAAATTGTCTAGAGTCCTCCAGTCGGGTTCACCATCTTCTTGTCTCTTCTTCCTGTACTTCCACAGATTGAAAAGACAATCATCCATAGAAAGATGAATGTGAAGTCTCTGCTTTTCTCCATAAAAGCCTCGAACCCAGTCTGCTAGCGGGAGAGGTCATTCATTGTTTCGCAACGACAATCCTCTAAACTTGTGGAATTCTGCAAGAAAAATCATCACAAAAGGGATCGGGATAAATCTTCTGCGCTTTCTCCACCGCGGTTGTCACGCATAAATCTTCTTCCTCCTTCTGCTGTTCTGGACAGTCGATCGACGCTATCTCCGTTTCCAAATTTGCCTCTTTCTCCTTAGATCTTTAACTCTGTTGCATCGGAGAATTGGTACACGATCTCTGTTCAGCCATGATTTGAAGCATAGCTCCCACATTAGCAATATGTGCTAATAGCTCTCTCATAGTGTCTTCGACGTTTGGCTCCATGGTTTGCATCTTTGATGTCTTCCTCGCCAGCCTTTTGCAGTCGATTTGAACTACAATTACACAAATCCAAAATCCAAGATATCTATTTTTTTCCTTTTTTTGCAACCCACGTAGCTTTGTGGCTGATGAACAAATTTTTTTAACATTTTTTTTCTGTCGCGAAGAACACCATACGAATACAAAATTCTCGAACTCCTCCTTGCCCCTACGTTGAACGGGGCTCTAATATCACTTGATGTAAGCAGAATATAGGAATCCAAACTCGCTCACAAATCAGAATACGCAGCTCTCACATTTTAGGGTTTTTCTGGGATTATCTCAAGAACAACTCGAAAATAAAGGATAGGGCGGAATTGTCGTGCAACTTCAACACAAATCGGGTAGAGGCCCGAACAATATAAAGGTAGCAACTCGACCGCAATCAAGGGGAATACCTGATTGATACAGAGCTCGTTTGAATGCTGGAGATTCACCAACAAACAAGGACAAAATCCACAAGTAAAAACTCAATGAACGAAAAGGGTTTTTCATTATCAAGATCTGAATAATCTCCTAAAATTTCTTGGCTTACAAACCTTTAAATAGGTATGAAAAATAAACCTAATGAAAACACCAAAAAGGAAAAGTATTATACATGAAAAAGGTAACAAAAATCGGCAGGACCAAAAACCTGGCCAGAATACCCGGTCGGGTATTTAGCTGCACCGACCGGGGGTGCTTCTGCTTCAATTACTCGTACCCGGTCCCGACTATAAAATGTCGGATATTTGCCCAATATGGCCGGGTATTTCTTCTGCAACGAAATCATATCAGGTACATAACTCTCTTGAGATGCTCTATCCAACAGTTGAGTAAGATCTTCCATACCTATGGTAGATAGATAGGGTAGATGAGATCCCCTATCTAACACCTTTTTTAGCATTAAACCATCCAAAGAAATTGGCATGGACTGTGGTGCTAAAGGTAGCCGTTTGCACACAAGTCTCGACCCACTTGATAATTTGCCTAGAAAAGTTCATGACCTCAAGGCAAAGAAAAGGAACCCTCGAGAATAGAATCAAAAGCTTTCATTAGGTTTACCTAAACTGTACTCGTAGAAGTAATCCCTTCCTATGATAATCGCTTTTTCATTCTCATAACCAAAGTCTTAGAAAAGATCTCATATACAAGTAATTGGCCTAAATTCTGGTATTCTCAGTGTTGTAGGAACTTTAGGACACAAAGTTACGGAGGTTGCATTGGTACTGTGGGAATGATACTATCATTCTACGCAGGCATTTGATTGGCTTCTTCCTTTTTCTTACATTGACAATCTATACATCAATGAAGGTTCAAAACGTTAATTCTCTGCAACTTTCAGATGTTTCGAAATCCGATTTGCACAAATTGCATGCCTGCCTACCTTCTTTGCCAAACTTGCATGATCTACATAGACTCAGGGACGAGCTCAAGACGCATTGCCTTCAATGGAGTTTTCAGGATGGCATGTTATGGAGCTTCTTTATAATTGTTTGCCTGAGCGATTTTCCCATGGCAACTAAACTTACGTTTGTCGCTTGATAATTCTCTTTTTTCCGTTGGTGCTCTAAAAACTTCAAGATAATTGATTGCTTTGGCAAATAAATCTTATACTTGAAATCTCACTCTTGTTAAGATGCTGAACGGGTAGGCGTTAGCTTAGATTGATATCATCGGTTTGTAGGCCTGCGATCTCAGCCGCTAGTTGCAAATAATGTTGCCTGCCGCTGAGGTCGTGGAGCGCTTATTCAGGCGGTATCAGCATGCACTGATGCACGCCCACTTGAGCATGTTAGCCAAATTCTTGATCACTTTGCATAAGCATTGTTCAAGGATAGAAGCAAGTGTTAGATTATCTTTAGTATTTTATGTTCTGGTCCTCAACTCTTGAACTAATTTCTGGTTTTCATCTAAATGCAGAGGAGCATGATAGGTGATTTAGCAAACATGGTACACCACTTATAGTGAGATTTATAACCAGGTGAGACCTCCATGGATGTTGATGAGAAGAATGAATTTGCAAGGATGAATTGTATCTTATGGTCTTAGTAAATGAGACTTCGTAGGAGAATGGAACTATGACTACAAAGATCAATTTTATCGGATGTCCCCAAAGGGACAGACAACAAGATCAATGGAAGTCTAAAAGTAGGTGAGTTAGAGATCCACAAATATAGAGATGTATGGAGACAAGAATTATTGAGTGAAGCGCATTACAGGTGCAACAGTTTCATGCCTAAATTGGTTGTAGCTGATGGTAATGGCAGAAACTTCATATTGTGTAGTCTTTTTTTTATTATTATTGTTGATGTGACTTGAATCGGACTATCAGCCGCTACGACTGGTAGTCGTGGGTCTCGTTGCCCGGTCAGCGAGTGGGGTCCAGGGGCAACGCCCCCGGCCCGCGGTGTATGGGCTCAATGTTATTTGGGTTCGGGTTCTGGGCCTGGTCTGTAACCGTTTCCTTTGCCATATTGGATTAGGTTTAGACCCACATGGAGAAGTACTATAAATACTTCTCATACTCCTCTGTAATCTGTAATCTCCTCGATATAGTGAAACTGACTCTATCTCGCCCGTGGACTAGCTAACACACATTGTGTTAGTGAACCACATAAATCGTGTGTCTGTGTTTTCGATTCTCACTTTCGTATTCTTCCTTTTTCGATTCCAGCGATTTCCCGACTCGTAGTAGCGCGTTTATAACAGTTATCATCTGGGGTTCACTAATTATTAGCAGGTTCTCGCTATGACCACTGGTGGATGTGTATCTAAACTTCTAAAGTTGGTGCTATAATCTGAAGAGTTAAGCTCATAATTCTGCTATAGTTTTGGGCTATGCTTTCTCTTAGGTTGAAGAGCATACATGTCGAAAAAATCAGGCGTGCTATCTTTTTTTGTATTGCGTAAATGGTTTCATTCCTATTAGGGATGGCAATGGGGCGGGTTTGCCTAAACCATCCCCATCCCCATCTTCAAATACCCAAACCCATACCCGCCCCATACCCATGCGGGGGAATGTTTTGCAAACCCATCCCCATACCCGTGGGTTTCGGGTACCCATGGGTAATACCCATCCCCGTACCTCCAACATTATTATACATAAAACTTACAAGAAAAGTTTTAATTATAACCATAAACAAACCTATTATATCATGAAGTCAACAAAACACGGTCATTTTCTAAATACGATTCAAAGAATATGATCCTAAAACATCTATTAATACATAATATAGACTACAATATTTTTTAAATTATTATGCTCTAACTCTTGATACATTTACTAAGTAAGAATTAACTAACATAATCTTGTTGACGATGGGGAAAGTGAAAGAGTGGAAGGAGAATTGAGGGAAATGAATTAGGTTTTAATTAAGGTGGTTACTCAATTGCATTTCTACTATTTATTTTCTCGAGTTATCATCATCATCATTGATAGATTACAATTTAATCCACTTATTTTTTTATATGTGAAGAAATTCTCTTGGTGGGGCGGGTATGGGTATGGGTATGGGGCGGGGGAGGCTAAAACCATACCCGCCCCATACCCATCAAATTTTTTGCGGGTTTTACCCATACCCGCCCCATACCCGGTCAAAGCGGGGATTCCCCGCGTTGACTGGGTCGGGGGCAATCGGGTACCCGTGACCATGGGTTTGATTGCCATCCCTAATTCCTATGAATCAGCTAGCCGCTACTTGAGACAATAGCTAAAATAATTGGGGATGTCTCCTGATTTATGACAATTGTGAACAAAAACATCTGCAAATCTATCCACCCATTTGACTCAACCCACCCGTATAAATAGTTTATATGAAGGGTTAATATTGGATGAGAGTTTTATTTTGTATAATCTGCCTCTATTGGGTTAGGTGCAAATTTTGGATTACGTGAACCATAGAATTCGATCCAACTAGTGTTCCAACTATTTTTCGTAAATTTTTGTATCCAAAATATATTTGTGACTTATATAGGCATGTTTGTGAGAAAAATAAGATATTTTATCATATTTTTCTCTCGTGGTCTCCATATCTAATGCATTCTTTGACTTAAAAATTAGAGTGATTTAATATAGACTATGCTTCACGTAATATTTTTGTTATAATTTTAGAAGAATAGCATACTATGGATGTGTTCTCTTATAACATTTTTAGCTTCTATCGACAATTATTTGTGAAAAAAAACTAGACATATAATGAATCAAATTGCATTTATTTTAAATCCAAATAACATCTACATGTTTTGATATTTTCACTTTGATTTATTTGTTTTAAATTTTATTTATTTGCATTATATTTTTGTGGTGAAAAATAGTTGCATTTTTTGTGTTGGGTTGAGTTTTTATTTAAAAGTATCATCTATCCGATCCAGCCCAATTATAAACAAACTATAGAGTTGTTATTTTTTTTAGTTGGGTTTGAATTTAGTATTTTCAAAACTATAGTGTATGAATCGGGTGATTAAAATGACCAAACCTGTACCACCAACCAATTTATACCCCTACAGCCCGTTGAGAGTCATACCATTTAAAGAAAATTGTGTGCTGGGATATCATTAAAATGTTTGAAATGTGCATCAGTCCAAATTTCTTATAACTCAAAAAATATTATTATTTTTAATTATCTTTGATTCCTTTGAAAAGTCATTTTCTTCATAAATCACTAAGAAAAATAAAGAAGAGTCTTCTCACTCTAATTCTTTTTTTTTTACGGTAATTTGTATTGCTCTTTGTTAGTCAGTTGAAGCGGTTACATCATCCAGCTGTAGCTGAATAACAAGATAAATCGGTGGTCTATCGAACCAAATCACACTCTAATTTAAATCCAATCTCCCAATTATTTCCTTGTACAGGTCAAAAATATTATTTGGTTGGAAATTTTATTCAAATTGCCCACAAAATGTTTGAGACTGAAAAAAAGAAAGGATAGAAAGTGAAATTCAACATCTAGTTAACAAAAAATAGATATTGTAGAAAGGGAAAGAAAGTTAAAATAAAAGGTTTTTGAATCTTAGGTTTTAAAACTTCGAAAATAAAAAAAATGGTTTTATACATGTGTTAGTAAACGGTATGTGATGCACGATTTAACCTCTTGTCATCTCCCAACTATTGTTGTGAAAACCAAACCGGATCGGCTAGTCAGACCGAGAAAACCCGGCTCCTAGCACAAGTCCGATTCCGAAGGAAAACAAACGGGCGGCTGGAAAAAGCAAACTGTTGCCTACCTTTTTTATTCATTTAGTTAATAAAAAAATAAAAAAATGGAACGAGATGAATATAAAGGCACAACTACCCTATTCCCCACCTTCACCTACTCTTTTTCTTTTTAGTACTGGGCCCGACCAATTGACCGGAGGAAGATGAAGTATGAAATTTGATAATGTAATGGGGTGATAGCTTATTGTTGTATAGTTCCTTTTGGAAACACGTGATAAAAATAGTGAATTTAGGAAGGAAAGAGACATGAATGATGCAACGAATAAAAAATAAGCCTTATGAACCAAAATAAAGTAATTGTTACCTTGTGAAACAATATTGATTTTGGTAATATGATGAGGTGGAGTAAGTTTTATAGAGACCGAATTCCAGAAAATCGAATAAAAAAGCGCCTATCCCGTCAGTTTTCGGGAAATGAGCATCTCACAATCGTTGCTAGCTTTTACTCGGCCCGTTGGCCGATTAATTTGATTTATAAAACTTTCATCTTGTCGTCATTGTACTTTTTGGTTTTTGCCAGGCCATGATAAAATCTAATTAAGTCAAGAACGAACAACACGATTTGGGATAGGAACGACCGTTCCTGTATCCCTAGAAAATGGTGGTAAACACGGACTCGCCTGCCAAACTGGTTTGGATTGAGATTTTTATCGGGTATCAGAGAGTCGTGTGATTATAAATTGGACTTGATGAACACGGGCCAAAACTTGAAATTCAGCCTGTTTGACCGACTAATGTCAAACTCTAATTATTGTTTACTTTTAAACTTTCTATTTGAAAATAAATCATAGCGAAAGAAAAGAGATGACTGCAATTCATCATTTGATTCAGGAATAAAACCATAGAAATTCGAGAGGAAACTGAAAATGTTTAGGATCGTTTTAATGTTAAAATAACCAAATAGATCTTTCTATTTAGTTTTTTACTAACAAATACCAAACGATTCCTTATAAAATACACAATAATGTAATCATTATGATAAAATTGGACTAATTGGGTTGGTCGAGGTTGAACCATTGAATAACTTTAAAATACATTATATTTTAGCCACTAAGATATAAAATAATAGCATAATATATATTATGCTAGAGAAAATAACTTGTTTTAGAATGGCAAACTCATGATGTTCATTTGTTTTACTTGATGGCCAAATCCCGTATAGGTCAGGCTCATTCAAATCTTTTATTTTATGATTAGCGGTTAGCCCATTAGAATCCATGCATTAGTTTATCGTTAAATTTTTTCTTTTTAGCAATAAAAAGGATTATTGTTTTTGCCTTTTCATATATATTTTACCACCACGGAGAAATAAAAGGGTTTAAAGAAAGAAACGAAACTCTTGGACCCATTTAAATCCGCATGTGTATGGTAAGTTGGCCCGTTCCACTGAGGAAAGAGAAAATAATTGATACTCCCTATTCTACCCTTCCTACAAACGCTCATGGAGCAGGGAATTTGAAATGGGGGGAAGGGTTTTTTTCTCCCCACTATTATATATTTTTAATTTAAAAAGATACAACAAATATATTTAGTGTGATTAGTTATGATTCTTGCTTTTCTTTAAAGTGGTCATGGTTCGAATCCCAGTACAATGTCATTCCTACTTTCACTCTCGTTGCAGGAAATTTGAAATGAAGCAACAATTTTCCCCTTCCTGCTATTATATATTGTGTAGATAGATTGACTATTTTTGTATTCTTACTCTATTTTTATTTATTCTTTTTTACCGGTTTATGACCGGTTTTAATACCGGTTAATCAACAGTTATCCGATAAACCTTAAACCTCTTATTAATTCGCATCGATGTCTGGTTCGGTTTTGAGAATACTACTCCCAACAACTTGAGTTATTGGGATCAACTGGTTCTTGACATTGTATCAGAGTCTTCTGTGGGCGAGATGTCTTCTGTTCGAATCCTAATGATCCCATCTGTTTCTGTTCTGTTAAGCACATCTGCACATGGTGTCCGGACATGTGTCTGTGCAAACTCGAAGCCTATTTGAGAGTGGCTTCAGTTTGAGGGGGTGCATTAGTAAACGGTATGTGATTCATGATTGAACCTCTCCTAACAACCCGAATTATTGGGATCAATTGGTTTCGAAGCTAAGTCAGTTCCTAATTAGTATATCATATTCCAGCCCAATCTCGGACGATTTCTTTGGTGTGCAGTCATGTATGGGAGCTTAGCAACGGCTCGGGACAATAGGGTGAACCTCCATTTTGATCCTTTTGCTATATTTTGGGCTCAAACTTGGCCGACCTGATCCTCTTGGTCTCCTTATGGTTCTGTAGAAATTTTGGCTTGTTTAGAAAATGGTTTGCTAAATCGCCATTAGGGTTTTTGCTTATTGGCTTTGGTTCGTACTTTTGATCCAACTTCACTCCAAAATAAGCTCCCAGTGTGCCAGTATCTGAAAATTACCAAAAATATTCAAAAAGGCACGTACAAAATATATCTTAGGTCGATAAATCACACTTTGGAAAAATACTTATTATAACTTAGAACTTCTAAGAAAGCATCATATAGTTAAATTTTTTCAATAATAAATGTTCTTTAAAAAATCACAATGTAACACTACTCCACGATCAATTTCCAAAATAACAATATAAGAAAACAAATTTCTAAAATACCTTGTTTTTTGTTGACTTGGAGGTGGGAGCAGAGGAATGTTGCTAGTCTAACAAGCGACATACTTGTATCGCCTGTTCAAAAAGTGACAAAATTTTTTAAAGATAATTGTTCTAAACCACTTTGTATTTGAGAGCTAAGAATTTATGTTAGTACGTATTTGTATTATGTAGAGTGATAGTTAATTTATTTGTTTGCATCTAATAAGACTAATCTCGCTATATTTTGATAAGAACCCCGAGTTTGTGAAAGTTTAGTTTCTTTTGTCAAAGTCCCGCAATTTTGACTCAAGCTCAGATAGCTTGACTCGATCTTCAAACAAACATAAAATAAAGAATACATGGGGATAGATACTCGCCACAATCAAGTGTGATCACTTGATTGATAAGTGTCTTGCCAAGCTCTTCTGGAATCTTCAATGGAAAACTCAAACAAGGATCTTGCCCTAGCTATTGAATCCACCAGTAGCTAAACCAATAAACCATAAGCACTCATGCATCATAGGGGGAAAACACCACCTCGGTGTAAAATTCTTATTCATCAAAACCTAATCTGTAAAATTCGTGTTTACAACCCTTTATATAGCCCAGGGCAAATAAAATAACCAAAAAATCAAAAAGAGACAAAAACCTAAACCTAAAAGGAAGGCCAAACTCGGCCAGACCCGAAACCCGTTCATAACACACAGTCAGGTATTTACACGCACCGGTAACGAGTTCATAACACACAGTCAGGTATTTACACGCACCGGTAACGAGTGCTTCTAGACCAAATACCCGATCTCCCTTTAAAATACCCAATCGGGTATTTATCAATTCTGGCCAGGTATTTCTTATGCGGAGAATCACATCAGTCCCTCCTCTTTGAAGAAGCTTTGCCCTCAAAGCTTTCCAGCCCGGCTTCCAAACAAAATTCATTGCATCATCATCAACAAAGAACAACCAATCTTCACAATTCCACGAATACAAGAGCTTGAACAGCTCGACACGGGCTTTAGTCCATGATCTGTGAAGTGCAAGTCATCATTCAATCTGCCTGCTTTCATTGGCGTAGACAAGAAATTAGTATTGTGGGGTCCAGTTATTAATCAAATAATGCTTGTAACGACTGGTCCTCCTCTTCTTTGGCCTTGGTAGCTTAAAAACCCTCACATATCTATAACTCCGACCTCATGGAATCAACCTGTAGCTCAACGTTGTCTTCCTCTGACCAAGAAACATCTGCACTTTGTTGCACTGGAGAACTCGAACTTGATCCCGACTTACCCATGGTTTGAAGCAAGGCTCCCACATGGCCATCTACGCTGCAAGCTGTTTCAAGGCTTCTTCTTTTTACTATCATTGTAATTGTTGCCAAGCCTTCCAATCATCAGCAGCTTCCTTCGGGGATAAAGGTTTCAAAACGAATATCTTGTTCTGATGCCACAATCAGAATCTTTTGACCTTCTACTGACCAAATGAACTCCGCGATCTTGGAACCAGGTTTGTCCCAACACAATCTAATTTGTAAGCTTGGACACCACGTCGCACAAAACTGGGTCTTCATATCTACCATTTGAAAACTTCACAGAAACATGTCCAACCACAATGCTTGAAATCTTCCCGCCAGGAAACTGTAGCACGTATAGAGCTACATGTAGACGCATTTGGAAGTCCCAATTTTGTTATGTTCTTGAGCTGATTAAATTTGATTTGATCCCTCCATCTACAAGCATAGAATACACCTTCTCTTGAACCAAACAACGAGTGTAAAACTGATTACCTTGCTCTATGCTTTTGCCATTGCTAGATCTTCTTTTTCTTGCTTCTGATTTGAACAGACATTTGATACCACCTGATAAGAATCCCGAGCTCGTGAAAGTTTAGGTTCTTTTGTTAAATTTGTGCAGCTTTGACTTAATCTCGGATAGCTCAACTCGATTTTCAAACAAACATAAAATAAAGGATACGGGGGGATAGATTCTCACCACAATCAAGTGTGATCGCTTGATTGATAATATTCTTGCCAAGATCTTCTGGAATCTTCAACAAAGAAACTCAAACAAGGTCTTGCCCTAGATATGGAATCCACTAGTAGCTAAACCAATAAACCATAAGCACTCATGCTCCATGGGATTAAAAAAAACATACCTCGGTGTAAAATTCTTATTCATCAAAACCTAATCTGTAATATTCGTGTTTACAACCCTTTATATAGCAAGGATAAATAAAATAACCAAAAAAAAAAAAAAAAGAAGACAAAAACCTAAACCTAAAAGGAAGGCCAAACTTGGCCAGAACCAAAATCTGGTCATAATACACGGTCGTGTATTTACACACACCGACCGGGGGTGCTTCTAGACCGATTACCTTATCTTTCTTTAAAATACCCGGTCCAGTATTTTTCAATTCTGGTCGGGTATTCCTTCTGCGGAGAATCACATCATATTTAGGATATGCAATTCATGATTTTTTAACCAACAAAGTAGATATTCACACAACACAACATGTGCATTCACGATAACGGTTAAGAATATTCACAACATGATTTGGGCGTAGTTGTACATGTGTTACTCCTTCATATCTTGATTTTTTACTTGGTAATCATTGTTCCTCGATCCATTTTATGCTAGGTTGTGCTTATTTTGTCATATTTTAGGTCATGTTACGTGTGGGAAGCTCAGGGACCAGTTCCAGAACATTCGGAGGTCAAAACGAGTCAAAAAGTGGAGGTTGTGCAAGATTCACGGGCTGGGTGAAATGTTCACGGTTTGGGGGCATGAAAATCAACCCATTACCGTGGAAGAAACATTTCTAGCAACACATCTCCTTCCCGCGGGTATGGTCACATTTCTTGCCATTGGGGCATGAAAATAACAACAAAACCGTGAAGTATGAACAAAATGTTGCGTTTCAGCTGAGATAATGTTTTTCACTGTTCACGACCGTGAGGTACGCACTAAAATCGTGATCCTTGCACTGATGCAAGTATAAATTGACAATAGCGGGTTTTGCACAAGGGGAGCTGGGGTTTTGACCCCAAAACACCCAAGGGGCGACTCTATGCTACAGCGGGTCGTTGGTTATGCTTGTCATTCGATTGGGAAGTTGTAGTTAGTGCGAGTCAAAATTTTGGCGTCGTTGTCGGGGACATTCTATGTTATCAGGAAAATGCTTTGGTTTGTTACTTTAGTAGTTTTTTTTATTTTGCGCTTCCTTTGTGTTTTGTTGACCCACTCATTGCTTTGAAGGGTGGTTTTTGTTTGCTTGATATACTTTTTAGTGTTTTTGGTTTTTGTAGGGTGAATCATGGATCCCAATGGCTTCTCCAAGTTATGTAGTTAAAAGCGCGATTCTACCTAGAAGCGGAAAATAGGTAAAATCGTAAAATGTAGAATCAAAGCGCAAAAGCGTAAGTTTTTGACGCACCCTCTAAAATAGCTAAAATATGTTAAGTACAACATATAGTATGTAAAATGTGAGTGTGTAGGTTTTAGATAAGTGAATAACTACATGAAATTCATAATTAAAATGTAATATCTAACACATAAACTAATTTGTGTTGACTCAAAAGTAGAGAAAACTCATAAGATCTTAACAATAAGCTCACAAACGTAGATCGTAACCCGTAAACGAGTTTGAGAATCCAAATTCTCATAAGTTGGTTTGAGTTTACATAATTACATACGATCAATTACCCATAAACTTTTATCGTAACCCAGATAAGAGCCACAAGTGAAGATTAAGGGAGAAGACTGATAGAAGGTCAGCGGCCGTTGAGAATACCATTAGGTGTCTTTTCAACCTAATGTGAAGCCCATATCTCGACACTAGTTCTAGAATGAGTGATGAATCATGTTTTCCTTTTTTTATTTTTTGCTGATATGTCTCCAAATTACATCATTTTGGGCCAATTAGCACATTTTTATGAGATGATCAAAATCGTAGAAAAATGCTTCAGAATCGAGATTTTACCGATTTTAAGCGATTTTACCAATTTTACTCATGTTTTTACTAGTTTTGTGACTAAGCAACTTTAGGTAGAAACTGAAACGTTTTGGTGGCCTAGATACGTAAAAACGTAAGTTTTTACGTTTTAATGCGCGATTTTGACTGCACTGTCTCCTACAAGTGGGGGTATCCAATGACACCCGAATTGGGGTACCCCTGAAGCTTTATGGAGTAATCAAAAGGGAGGAGGTCAAGGTACCAAGTTCTATGATCAACCTACCTTCCATGATGAAAACCATACTCATGGGATATCAAGAAGCTTCCACATACCAAGAAGACTTCCTTCCACAACTGGAGCCGAGCAACCAATTGGAGCTCATGGTGGAGCGATTCTCCCAGGGAGGAACTCAACCCAGAGAGCTTCCGCGGTAAGGATGATCAAGAGTGTTAAATTTCTGACTTCCACACCTTTCCTCTTCCCAAGAACAACTTTGAAGACCAAATATCAAAGGTGGTTGACTCACTTCTACTGTCACTCCAGGAATTGGCCAAGTGAAACCACTTCCTAAAGCGTAGTATAGCGGGTTTGGGTTTAATTATCAACCCGGGTCCTAGATTTGATGACTACTCAGTGAATTCTTGTTATCTAGCAATGAAACTTTAATGCAAGTCTAAACTAACAAACTAACAAAGCAGGTAAACGGTTGTATTCAGGTTAAGAGAGGTCACCCGGATATGGTTCCCCCTAGACTGCAGTTAAGCCGGATTGTAATTATCAAGTTCAGTTTCTATGATAGTTATACTGCGGAAGGTTCTTAACCAGCCTGAAGTCTCGACTAAAGGTCTTCAGACCCTCTCAATCTGAGTCTCTAGCGGGCGACTAACCTCCACCGGAGTAAACAGATTGAGGCCTTAACAAACAAAACCTCCACTACCGGAGTAAATCCGGTACAGAATAGTGAGTTGGCTTCTCGACTAAAGTCACCAACTCCCTACCTTCAATCAAGGATGCTCTATCAACCTAGGCAGATATTCTCATTCTAGGTTAAAGCAGAAACAACAGGAATTTGATCAGGATTCAAGTCATTCAATCATTCAAACCTCAATTGAACATAATCAAATCATAGATTCAGTACTTGGGTTCATACAATCAAAGCCTAACATACAAATCTAGGGTTCTCCATACTCAGATGAATGGGAGAACTACTCCATGGAGAAAGAAACAAAAGCAGAATCAGACGCGGAATTCATACTGTGAAGGATGGATTCCTGCTCCTGGACGTTGATCGGCACCTCTCCAAGCTCAAACTGGCCTCCAATGGTGATGAAGATCAAGCTAGGACACTTGGAGACTCTTGTTTGTCGCTTTCTCTCTCTAGGAATCGTTCTCTCTCTCAAAAACTCGAATCCCCTTCTGTTTGGCTGAAAATCTGCTTAAAAGGGCATCAGTGGCCAAAGCACGGTCGAGGGCACGGCCGTGTAATGCCTCAGCCCGCCCGTGCTTTGGCTAGTGTTAATTACACTAGGAGAAACACGGCCGTGCTTTTGGGAGGACACGGCCGTGCTTTGGTGAAGCACGCCCGTGTTCTATCTCAACCCTGCCCGTGTTTTGGCCAATGTTTGCCAAACTCGAATTAGCTCTCGGCAGTAAAAGCACGGTCTCATAACACGGCCGTGTTCTGGTTTAGGTGTGCCCGTGTTTTGGCTCAGTTTCACCGAAATGACTTCCGAATGCCCCGAAACTCGTGCTTAGCCTTCCCTTTTACACCTGGGACCTGAAACATGACAAAATAGCACAACCCGGCATAAAATAGGCCAAAAACACACGACTATGCCCCTCAAACGGATAAGAACTAGGGGCGCAAATATGTGCAATTACATCGTTATCAGTGGTGGAGCAAGATGACCTTATCGAAGACATTTCTTAGAAACTTGCTATACGATATATTCTTGAAGAAAAGCAAGAAAGTTTGAGAAAAGGGGTTGCGGAGGAAGAACTGCGTCAAAGAAGAGGGAGATCTTGATTGTTCCTGATGACTTGATATATACACATGTTTTTGTCCACCATTCTTACCCCGTTTGAGTCTTGTTTTCTCGTGTTTTAGGCCGATTTCACGCTAGGTTGTTATTGTTTGTGATATTTCAGGTCCTAGTACGTGAATGAAGGTTTGGGAACGAGTTCTGGGTCAATTGGACGAAGATTGGACGGTTGGCGAGAAGCTGGGAAAGCCACACGGGCACGCCTAAAATCCCACACGGCCGTGTGACTTGGCCGTGTGGCACCATTTTGCATGGGCAAGCCACATTGGCCGTGTAGGGGACCCCTTGTGGCCGTGTGGAAAGTCCAGGGAGCTAACACGGGTAGCCTGGAAATCCACACGGCCGTGTGTCCCTGGCCGTGCAGCATGCTTGGAAGTCACTTAATCGAAACGCGGTGTTTTGATTGCCACACGGGCAACTGGAATTTACACACGGTCGTGTGGCCTGGCCGTGTGGTCGGGAATTTCTGGGTTTTAACCCAATTTCGAGCCAATGGAGAGGGAATCGACTTTTTGGAGCAAAAAACAGAGTTTTAGAGAGAGAAAGTGCGAAGAACAAACCCTAGGAGCTATTTGGAGTGGATTTCTTACCATTGAAGCCCGGATTGCATCCCCAGGAGTGAAGATTGACATCCCAGAGCAGATTCTTCCCATTGTTATGAGTATGACTGCTTTGTATTCTGTTTCCCTCTCTCTCTATGGAGTAGAACTTTCTCTCACTTGGGTATGAAGAACCCTAGTTCCATGTGTTAGGGGTCTTGATTGTAATGACTTAGGATTGTTATACTGTTTGATTTTAATCGATTGATGCATGATTCATTGAGTAAATTGAAGTCTGATCATCTTTTCTTGATTTCTGTTGCAACATGAGATAGATAGAATCTGATTAGGTTGTTAGAGCTTCATCAATCGGTAGTGGTAGATTGGTTATACGAGAGTTAATCAATTTACTGCTTTGTACTGGAACCCAATTCCAGTAGTGGAGTTCTGTGCTTATTGCCTTAACAGTCTATCCCGGTGAAGGTTAGTCGCCTGCCGGTTAGCCTGCCTAAGAGTGATTGGTCAGCTTAAGAGATTCCAAGCTACTGTCTGATCTTCCGCAGTTTAATCAACAGTTAATCAACACAGGGTAATTACAACTGAGACCTAACTAAGGAGCTAGGGGGGCTCATTCCCGAGTGACTCTTCATTTGCTTTAGAAAACCGAACCATTTCCTTCTTTCTTACTGCTTTTACTTAAATCAATAATCACTTAACTTAGTTTTCTAGATGACATATATACACGAAGTAGGCAGTAGATCCCGGGTTGACAATTAGAGCTTGCCTGTTACTGCATTTCCGGACTGCGATTACACTTGGTCGCAGTTTGGTGTTGTGTTTTAGCGTGTCAAATCTCAAGTGGAGGAAATAATTTTGCAAGAAGTAATGGAGGTTGAGGATGCAAATGGTTTCAAAGATGAGGACGATGTCATAGTGGATGAAGCTTCTACAAGTAACAAGTGCAACCAAAGCTTTCAACCCGACCTTGATGCACTTTTAGAGAAGGACCCTTTTGCTATTTCTCTTTGCCAAGCCAAGACAAAACCATAATCAATCCCTCTTAGTGAATCCGATGGTGGTCAATCAAGGTTTTAATACGTGGTATGGGGAAAAGAGAATAAGGAAAGAAGGAAAGAAGAAGAGGTCTTGTGGGTGGAGCTTCATCTTACCAAGTCCACGAGTCATTACCATCACTTTCACGCCACATGCTTGTGATGTGAGACACCACCTCACCGACTAGAAACTCAAATTCTTGGAGGTTTTGGGATGGACCAAAACTTGAGCATCATCATCCGGCTCATGACGTGAAAGAAATGCTTGTTGGTAGGAAACCTAACCACTTCGGTTTGCGCTTTCTTTCACTAAGATTTGGTTTTCAAGTCAATAATTTGACCTTTGGGAACTTGAGGTGTTTTGGATGTTGGCTTGCTCTTTTGGATCTCACCCTTTCTCCTAGTCCCTCCACCATCATTTACACTTTATCCGATAACTTCATTCTACCCTCCTTATCTTTCCTCCATTGGGGAGAATGCCATGCCTAAGTGCGGGGAGGGTGTTCCATGATATGTGTCAATGAGTGGTGTGATTAAGATATTTTTCCTTTTCCATAAATTCTTTGGAGCTTAGTTGAATGCCCAAAATTTAAAAAAATTGAGGGCTCTAAGCAAAGCAACTTCTCCATTTGCATGATCATAGTGACACTTTTGGTGTTTTTTTTGAATCTCGAGGCTATTAACATTGATGTATGAACAACTTGCTCGTGATTGATAGAAACCTATTATGATGATTGAGATATACAATAGAATTGTGTAGGGGTTCAATTTTCATCTATTTGCATACCAACTTGTGACTTGGATTAGCTACTCGCTACTTACAATTGTCTATACATCGAGGTTAAGGAATCATAATGAGGGATAGAGCATTTAGGTATCTATGTGAGACCTACTCATTTCTGTCTTGTGTGAAAGATCTCTCTTACCATGATGTGTATCATTCACGTTTCCACTAATGAGGAAGATGGATGCATAAGATTAGACCACGACCATATTTACTGCCCCGATGTGTCATGCCTTTTAGTCAACCCCCTTGAGTTGTGTTTCTTTCTTTGTGTATATATTGATGTAGAATTACCATTGTATCTTGATGCTCACATTACTTGAACTTACTAGAGGTTCCATATAGTGATTTTTGCATGGTTTCTACTCATGTGAAAGTGAGCGATGGACTAAATTCTTAAAATTGAGTATGTGTTCATAAAGTTTCTAGAATGGGGCATGTGTTTTAGGTCTCAACAAGTAAAACCAAAGAAAAATAAAATAAAAGAATAAAGTGAACAAAGAAGGAACGAGAGCTGCCACCAAAGTTGATTGTGCTCCAAATTAGTGTTTTTTAGAAGGATGGCTTAGAGACACTAGCATGTTAGTTAACTCCTTCACACTTTTCCTTAAAAGTTTTAGAAGCAACAGTGGTAGAGAAAGATTGTTTTGTATGGTTGTTGTGAGTGGTTTTGGTATGGAATTGTGGAACCTTGTGCTATATATGCCTCCACCACCTAAATAACATGTTCCCCTTGTCTTAGAACCCAGAAAGCTATAACCCAACCACGTCCTCTAGATCATTAGTAGTGACACTCATTCTGTGAACTCTTGCCTTTAGAGGCTTCCGTCATGGTGAAGAGATGATAGGGCTGAGAGTATAAGTATGCACATCTTTTGCATCAAAATTGTGCTGACCCCACTGGTCTAGAGTGAGCGATTCTTTTTCCACATTATAAATCTCCGTGAGGACCTAGATTGTTCGGTCACTGTTTTTGATGACTTGATCTTTACGCATGGGGTGGGAAGACTCTTCCTTTCCATGACTTTGTTGTATTCGAATGTCATATGTGGTGGTTGTCCGGGTTGTTGTTGTAGTTTCATATACCGGTGCCAAATAGCCATTTTGATTCACGTGTTTTGTGCCTCTATGACATGCCCCCATAGTTTTCAAGAAAGAGGTTGCAAGCTTATCTGGTGTCTTACTTGGTTTGCTTGAGAACAAACAAACAGTTAAGTATAGGGAAGTTTGATTCGGGTGTTTTACCTCTTCATATATTTATTTTTTGGGCTAATTCCACTAGAAAGACCAAACTATCGTAAAAGTTTCGTTTGTAACCTAAACTATTCAATCTGACAAATCTGACACAAACTATATGCGTGTCGTGACATTTTGGGCTAATACTAACGATCAATGCCGATCAACATTAACAAAAAAATAATCCGTGCCAGATTTGTCATATTGAATAGTTTAGGACACAAATGACACCTTTTTGAATAGTTTGGGCTTTCTAGTGGAATTAACCCTTATTTTTTGACTTGGTAATCGTTGTTCCTTGACCCATTTTAGGCTAGGTTGTGCTTCTTTTGTCATAAATAAGGTCCCAGTACGTGTGGAAATCTCGAGGACGAGTTTTAGGATATTCAAAGGTCAAAACGAGCCAAAAAGTGAAGGATGTGCAAGGTTCATGGGTTGGGTGCAATGTTCACCGTTTTGGGAGGGGGGGGGGGTGAAAATCACCCCAAAACCGTGAAACAAACACATTTCCAGTAGCACATCTCCTTCTCGCGGGCATGGTTACACGCCCTTGAGGCGGGAAAATAACAACAAAACCATAAAGTATGCACAAAACATTACGTTGAAGCTGAGATCCTGTTTTACACTATTCACGACCATGAAGTACACACCAAAATTGTTATCTTTGCATTGGTAAGAGTGTAAATTAACAACAACAGGTTTTGAGCAAGGGCAGTTGGGTTTTTTACGTACCCCAAAACATCCAAGGGGCGATTCTAGAGAGAGAGAGAGAGAGAGAGAGAGAGAGAGACCTATGAGGGTTTTTGGAGCTATTTTGGAGGTGCAAATCACCATTGAAACTTGAAAAACATCCCCTAGAAGATGAAGATTGAAGATTCTAAGCTCATACTGCATTCTCTCTCTTCTTCTCTATGAATTAGCTTTCTTTCGCATAGGTAGATGAACCCTAGTTATTAATTTTGGTTTGAATGTTGATGTATGTGACAAATCCTATGATGTTTATGATGAAGTGCATTAGTCTTGATCCCACTGCATGTCAATTGAGCTTTTAATGTTGGAGAGAGAATATATCTCTAGGTTGAATAGTCTAAGCTGTCGAGAAGTAGAGATGGTATATAAGAAAGTGGCCCCCTACCTGAACCCATTGATATCCCTATCTAGAAGGAGCATTCATCCAAACACATAAGAAGCAATCGCAACAAGAGATTGGACATGCAACATTCCACACTACTAGATCTTTCAGTCCAATTCCACGCTCCAGCTTGTAAAGAGTAACTAGACACCAAGAGATCTTAACACAACCAAAATTACGTCATGTTAAACAAAATCCAATCATACCTTCTGAACCTAAGAAATTATCTTCTTTGGTAGAACAAAAAGGTTAATCCAATATTAAAGTATCAGATAAAACATATAAGAAATCAACTCAATCCATCCAACATATGGGACTAGAAAATGTTGAAAAAGGAAATAAAACATGTCAGCTACTTATTTCTTCCTTGCACCATGATTTGAGGGGTAAGCTGGAACAGTGGGCTCACACCCACTTTACCCACCCTTGGAACTATTCAAAAAATAATCAAAGAGATGTAAATTGCTCGAAAATGCCACTCACACCCCAAAATAAGCACCCCTCCATTTTCATCTCTTCCCCAATAGAGGCTAAACATTTACGGACTTTTTCCAGAAATACCACTATTTAAAAAAAGCATTCAAAAAATACCACCCAACCCCAAAAAATTCCAAAAATACCACCTTTTTCAAAAACAGCCACCCCACCATGCGGTTTACACGAAAACCGCTGGGCGGGGGCGCGATTTTCTTTGCAAACCGCCAACTAATTCCTGTATAGTCATTCTCAAGGTCCCGTATATCCAAAACTAATTCCTGTTTTGAAAATTCCATCCTAGTAAAAGTTGTAGATGTTGAAAAGTTATGCGAAATGAAAAAAAAAATCACTACGATCGGATACCCGAGTGCAAAGTTACGTTCGTTTGAAGTTTCGGCCGAAGTTAGGAGTTGATCGGAAAAAAAAAAATTGGACCAAACCGCTGAGTGGGGTGGCGGTTTTGGGCCAAACCACCACCCCACCCAGCGGTTTGGTCCAAAAAAAATTTTAACCGCCCCTTAGCCCCGCGATTTGCATAGAAAACCGCGCCCCCACCCAGCGATTTTCGTGTAAACCGCAGGCTGGGTGGCGGTTTTTGAAAAAGGGTGGTATTTTTGGAATTTTTTTGGGGTTGGATGGTATTTTTGTAATTCTTTTTTTAAACAGTGGTACATTTGGATTTTTTCCAACATTTACCTACATCTAAAGATAATCCAAGGTACTTGAGTGACAAAATCCTATCCTGAAACTTAGCAATGTGTTAAGCTAAATCATGAGCTTTTCTTAAAGTCTCCAAAAATAGTACACACTTTTTGATTGTTGTCTAAATTTTAAATGTCATAATAATTAATTATATCAGAAGGATACTTTTTGAAATAAAAATCAAAAGAATATTTAAATGTCATAATGACACATCAAAAGTAGTGTGAAAAAAATGTCATAATACCTATAACTGATTTTCTTTTGAATTTAAATGTCATTATAATAAATGATTATTAATATAATGTGTTTTAAGTTTAAATATTATAATAATAAATTATTATCCAAATATTATTGTTCAAAAAGTAAATGTCATAATAACTTCACAAAAGTTTTATGATAATAAATTATTAGGAAAGGTTATTATTAAAATGAAATGTCATAATAGTACATGATTATCAAAGTTTATTGTTTAAAATGGAATAGTGATGATAAAAAGTTAAAATTTATAATGATAATAATAATTATTATTAATTAATTACCAAAGTTATGCAACAAAAAGTTCAATATTATTTTATTTTTAATAGGAAATGTAAATCAATGCAACAACATAGTGTCGGTCGGCGCTCTCTCTCCCCAATCTCAGACTCCTGCCTTGCTCCCTCTATCACGTGCAAAGTTGTCAAGTAGGTCATTACTTACAAGATCCAGACCCACCCACCCCATCCGCAATTCACACCCTCTGCTATATTTTCTTAACTCACCACTCGACTATATTTTCCTCTCCATTAATCCCAATCTCTCTTTCTTTTCCCCCCCAATTCTCTGACGCGATTCATCGAACACTTAGACCGTGTCCCCAATTCTTCCTTCCTCCTCCAACACCACACTGTTGGCACCCTAGGGTCACTCTAGTTGAGAACCCTTCATTGGGAACTTAGGTTTCTCTTACCTTACCTACCACCCAAACACACAGACCAGACGACTCTGATTCAGCAATTTGACATTTGTGGATTTCCTTCAGCATTAGAGAACAACAAACGGTTATCCCGACGGATTCCTCCAATATCACTTACATATTATGACCAAATTTTCTACCTCGTCCAGAAACAAGCCGTCTCCTACGACCAACGATGGCTGTCTGTACATGGGCGGTGTTGTATTCGCTTTCTTACTCGTCTGGTGTCTCTGGTCCTACGCCGACCCGATCATTTTTGGCAGCAACAATTTCATGCCTAGGATTGTCAGCGACATGGGATCGGACCGCTGCACGCACCCGACTCCGAACCTTAGATTCGACCCGCCCGACTCAACGTTCTACGACGACTCGAAGCTCCGGTACTCGATCGAGAAGAAGGTAACAGGGTGGGACGATAAGCGAAAAGAGTGGCTAAAGCACCATCCGACATTCGCCGCCGGGGCTAAGGACAGGGTCGTGATGGTGACTGGTTCCCAGCCAAACCCGTGCCAGAACCCAATTGGCGACCACCTCTTGCTCCGGGCATTCAAGAATAAGGTGGATTACTGTCGTATCCATGGCTACGACGTCTTCTACAACAACGTCCTCCTACACCCGCGGATGAAGAGCTACTGGGCAAAGCTGCCCGTGGTGAAGGCGACGATGCTGGCTCACCCGGAGGCCGAGTGGATCTGGTGGGTTGACTCGGACGCGATTATCACCGACATGGAATACAAGCTCCCGCTGGACAGTTACAATTACAAGGGTCATAACCTAGTGGTCCATGGGTGGCCCAAGTTAATCTACGAGGAGAAATCTTGGACGTCGTTAAACGCAGGCGTTTTCCTCATTAGGAACTGTCAGTGGTCCATGGACTTCATCGATGTTTGGGCCAACATGGGCCCGATCAGCCCAGACTACAAAAAATGGGGGGAGATCCAACGATCGGTGTTCAAGGACAAGCTATTCCCGGAGTCGGATGATCAAACGGCCCTGATTTACTTGATCTACAAGGATAGGAGATTGACAGACAAGATTTATCTGGAAGGGGAGTATTACTTCGAAGGTTACTGGGTAGAGATCGTGCCAACGTACGACAACATAACGAAGAAGTATACCGGGATCGAGCAGGAGGATAGTTTGTTGCGACGACGACACGCGGAGAAGGTGAGTGAGCAGTACGCAGCGTTTAGGGAGCCGCACTTGAAGGAGGCCGGGAATGGGCGATGGAGCTGGCGGCGGCCGTTCATAACGCATTTCACAGGGTGTCAGCCGTGTAGTGGGAACCACAACCAGATCTACACCGAGGAGAGTTGCTGGAATGGGATGGTGAAGGCCCTGAACTTTGCAGACAATCAGGTGTTGTGGAAGTATGGGTTCGTGCACCCGGATCTACTGGATTCTAAGACGGTGACGGAGACTCTGTTTGATTACCCCGACGAAGGACCCTGGTGATTAAAAAAAGGAAAAGAAAAGTATAGAGTTAGAATGCAGGAACAGAAAGTTAAGGTTGCTGGATAGTAATTATATGCTTTGGGGGGTTTCAGGCAATAATAAAAAACATATAATTTTCCGTTGTTTGTTTGTGTTTTCCTTTTTGAGAAGAAGTGGCTAAAATCTAGGGATAGTGGTAGGGATGGAAATTTTGATCGTTTTACCCGACCTGTTTGGACTATTTTTGGGGTAGGTAGTCAAGGTCTTCCTTTTAGCGATTCAAGAGACCTCAAGCTCTCATTTGAAGCCAGCATGTGTGGCAACTCAATGTGGAGTGCAGGCTGGGAAGTGGTGCTCAGGCTAAGACGAATCCGCCCATCAACTTCCCCACATGTGACCTTGATAGGGAAAGCAATGATCCATCTGCTCTTGGTCCTGAGGGAGAGATGCTTGTTTGCAAAAGATTAGTGCAATGCACGACAAATTTGAAAAAGGAGACCCATAAATGACAACTCTTACATTGAAAGAAAGATAAAAGCACCCTAAAGAGTTCTTTAATTGTTGTTGAGAAGTCCCCCAGTGCACACCTTGAATGTTCATCCCGAGGTAGTAGGTATGATCCTCATCATAGAGTTTCTGTGTACACAGTAAGATAATAGTAACGTTTACTCGTCTTCGTTTACTCTTCTTTATGAAATGAATAACTAGAGTGCACTCCCCGTTGATTTGTCTATCAAGTTGTATTGGTTTGAGTAGGTTTGCTTGGGGACAAGCAAACTCTTAAGTGTGTGGGAGTTTGATAACACCTAAAATAAGCATTATTTAGCCCTTATTCTTAAGGCATTTGCATGTTAAATCATCGTGTCTAGGCCACATATCAACTTATTTATGCCCATATTCGTTCCTATTTGCAAAACATGCATTTTGGCATAGGTATTCATAATATGAAGGTTTTCATAGGGGAACCAACCCTAATTTTTCGTATTTTATGCTTTCCCAAGTGTTTGTGATGAAATTTCAGGCCTTATATGCATTCGGGATTGATCGGGAATCAATTGGGGTTCATCTGAGCATGATTGGGAAGCATAGGAGCAAGAAGGGGAGAAGAGGCATTGGTCACGGTCACACGTCACGACCGTGACCATGTTAGATGCTTGAAGATCGCAGCTGTGAACAGTAGCCCCGAACTTCAGCAGGAGACCAAGAAGAAGGCAGAAAGTTTCCCCAGTTGAATCGCGAACATGGTGCATTTTGACCTCGAAAAAGATTGCGCATGGGACACAAAGATCACGACCACGATCTTATGTAGGAGGCCGCGATCTCGTAGCTCAAAGACGGAGTAAAAACGCTTCGTTTTGGGCGATTCAGAGACGTTCTAGCTAGGGGTGGGCAACGGGACGGGACGGGATACCCGTCCCGTTTTAAACGGGTACCCAGTCCCATTTGGAGGCCAAAGTCCTTCCCATGTCCCAAACCCATATGGGAAACGGGTACCCATTACCCGTACGGGACGGATAACGGGTACCCATAAATACCCAAAGTTTCATTCCCTTGACTGGCTTCATTCCCTTGATTAGCCATGGAAACTATAAACCAAATCAACATAAACCAAATAGACAGATGCTGAAAATTAGAAACATAATTAGTAATTAGCAGAACAAACCTAACTAGTAATTAGAGTCCATAATATGTATTGTAAGTAGAAAAGAAAAGAGAATGCCAGCTGCATACCTAAATAGATAACAAACCTAACTAGTAATTAGAGTCCAGAATCTCGTTGTCAGCCTGTCGCTGAGGCTGGCGCTGCGGCTGTGCTGGGTGGAGGACGCTGTCTCACACTCTCGCTGTCTGACTATCTCGCAGTTAAGTGAAAGCCGAAAGGGAATAGGCAGCCAGGCAGGGTAAGGGTCGACTAAGAGTAAGGGCCGAAATGGCCAAGGCCCAATGCCACATTTATGAATTAGTGAATTGGGTTGGGGTGTTGGGCTGTGGGCTATTTCTGGTAAATGGGTATAACGGGTACCCACATTACCCAAACGGGTATTTGCAGGTAACCCGCGGGTACCCATATTAGAAATGTACAATCCCAAGTCCCATCCGTTTATAATAATACGGGTAATATGGGTACCCGTAACCCTTAAAAAACGGGACGGGTACGGGTATACCCAAATACCCGTTTCCCGTTGCCCACCCCTAGTTCTAGCCGGTCAAGGCCAGGTCACGGCCGTGACCATCGTCTCACGCCCTAGAGGCCTTGACCTCCATCAGCTTTCTATAAATACCCCTCTTGCTGCACTTTTCAAAGGAAAGCCGACCTAGAGTGAGAAATTTAGGACACAAATGACACTTTTTGAATAATTTGGACTTCCTAGTGGAATTAGCCTATACAATTAATCTCAATATATTTGTGATAATATTTTTTATGGTTAATATTTTCGTATGGCCTGAACTTTGACCAAAATAAACATCCTGACCAATTTTTTCGATCTATAACATCCTGGCCCGAACTATACACCAAAATAAACAATTTTGCCAAACCCGATGTTAGACCGTTAACTTGGACGGTCAAACGCGTTGACCGTTAGTCAACGCGCCATGTCACTGCCAAGTCAATATAAAATATTTAAAATAATTCACAATTTCCACACATTCCCTAATTTTAAATTATTATAAATTAAAAAAATCATCTAATACCTTAGTTAAACCAAAAATAAAAAACAAAAGAAATTAAATATTTATCAGATCTTCTGAGTTGGCAGTGACGTGGCGCGTTGACCGTTAGTTAACGGTCAAACATCGGGTTTGGCCAAATTGTTTATTTTGGTGTATAGTTTGGGCCAGGATGTTATAGATCAAAAAGATTGGTCAGGATGTTTATTTTGGTCAAAGTTCAGGCCATACGAAAATATTAACCCTATTTTTTATTTTGTTTCTAAATTGAAGTTGTTGAATACTATTTGTGTTGTGCAATGACACAAGAAAGATTTAATGAATTAGCTATGGTGTGATCTCCTAAAGAATATGTAAATCGAAGCATATAACTTTTTAAGTAATGGTGTTATGGACTTTATTCCTTAATAAATGTTATGAATTTTTATTTAAATAATATAATAATTTTTATTTTACAAATTATAAAAACTCTGTACACAGCTTCTTTACGAAACGGGGCCTTTAGAATTCATCCAACGTTTTAACTCTCGGGCATCCTATCCTATCTGTGGAGCTTCTTCAGCTATAGCACGATAGCCGAAATGGATAAAAATTAAATAATTATGACCAAAACATGACACCAAAATGTTGTCGGTGTCGAGATTCCATTTCACTATAATAGTGACAAGCCCAATCAAGAATCTAAGTAATAGGAACCACCATGCCAGAATATGAGTCTCCATCAATATACGAAGGGTTCTTCAAGATAGCACTTTGACACGCTAAAACACAACACCAAACTGAGACCAAATGCAATCGCAGAATGGATATGCAGAATAGTGACAAGTTCAATTTATCAACCCGGGGTCTAGATCTACTGCCTACTTTGTGACTACCTGTTATCTAGAGGGAGTAAATGTGGTGAGAGTGATTGCAAACAAAAGCAGTAAGAAAGCAGGAAATGGTTCGAAGTTCTTAAGCAAGGGAAGAGTCACTCGGGAATAAATCCCCCTAGCTCCTTAGTTAGGTCAAAGTTGTAATTTCATTTGGTTGATTTACTGTGGATTAAACTGCGGAAGATCTGACAGTAGCTTGGAATCTCTTAAGCTGACCAAGCCCTCTCAGACAGACTACCCGGCAAACGACTAGTCTTCACCGGGATAGAACGCTGAGGCATTAACACACAACTCTACTAGTGGAATTGAATTCTAGTACAAAGCAGTGAATCGACTAACTCTCGTATAATCGATTCACTACTGCCGATTGAAGAAGCTCTAACAACCTAATCAGATTCTATCTATCTCAGGTTGCAGCAGAAATCAAGAAAATTTGATCAGATTTCAATTGACTCAATAAATCATGCATCAATCGATTATAATCAAACAGTATATCAATCCAAAAGTCATTACAATCAATATTCCTAACACATGAAACTAGGGTTCTTCATACCCAAGTGAGAGAGAGTTCTACTCCATAGAGAGAGAGAGATGAAAACAGGATACAAAGCAGTCATACTCATAACAATGGGAAGAATCTGCTATGAGATGATAATCTTCACTCCAAGGATGGAATCCAAGCTTGATTGATGAAACCCAGATCCAAAATCACTCCTAAGGTTTGTTCTTTGCACTTTCTCTCTCTAAGACTCTGTTTCTTGCTTTGTAAAATCGATCTCCCTCTTCAAAGACCCAAAATTGGGTCTAAAACCCAGAATTCCACAACCACACGGCCTTGTGGAATCCCCAGCTGCCCGTGTGAGATCCCAAAATGCGGCGTTTCGGTTTAGTGCCTCTATGTACGCTACACGGCCAGAAACGCACGGTCGTGTAGAAGTATTGCCTGCCCGTGTGAACTCTCTGGGAATTCCACACGGCCAAAAAGGGCCCTTACACGAACAATGTGGCTTTGCTCGCGCAAAGGTGTTCCACACGGCCAAGTCACACGGCCGTGTGGAATTTAGGTCAGTTTGTGTGGTTTCCTCAGCTTTTCGTCAAACGTCCCAACTTCTTTCAATCGACCCCGAACTCGTGCCCAAACCTTCCTTCACGTACTAGGACCTGAAACATCACAATTAAGAACAACCTAGCGTGAAATCGGCCTAAAACACGAGAGATGAGACTCAAACGATATAGGAATGGCGGACAAAAACATGTGTATATATCAAGTCATCACACTTCTATTGTTTTTTAAAGTATTGGTGTTTTGAGTACAAATTGAAGTTGTATCATAACGATAAATATACAATTTTAAGTTGTACCGTAAGAGAATTTGTACTTTTATATTATGGTACAACTTCAAGTTGTACCATCAAATAAGTGTACTACTTCAAGTTGTACCATAAATGAATATGTACAAAAGAGTATAGGTTAATGAACCAAGCCGCTCATGAACGGCTCGGTGTGCAACTCGAGAAAATCTCGTTCGACACTCGATTCGTTTTAATCAAGCCGACTCGCGAACAAGCTCGTTAACCAAACGAGCTGAACTCAAGCCATACCATGTTCAACTCGAAAGCTCGCGAACAAGCTCATTTAATGGTTTGGCATAAAAAAAAAGGATTAGAATTCATGGATTTTATGTATTGAAATTGGAATAAATATTGTGTTTTACTTTGCTAGACTTTGCTACATGGTTTGAATGTAATTTTGTGCGCAATTCTAGGTCAATCTTGAGCTATCATGAACATTTTATGAGCTGAACTCGATTTTGGGCTTGTTAAGCTTATTTGACGAGCCGAGCTCGAGCTTTCATTTTCATAAACGAGCCGAGCTTGAGCTTGCATATTAAAGCTCGTGACGAACACGAGTCGAGCTCGATTCTGGAAATATATTAACGAGCCGAGCCCAAACTATGGCAAAGCTCGGCTCGACTCGGCTCATTAACAACCCTATGTACAACTTGAAGTTGTACTATAAGATTAAAGATACAAATTCACGTTGTACCATAGAAAAAAACTAAGATTAGTTAATTATTAATGTGGTATTTGTAGAGTCATATAACTCATCAATTGTTCATATGGTATTTCAATGTTATTTTAGTGGTAATGGGATTAAAGTATCTCGTTTGATTGAACCATACACATGCGGTATTTGGCATATGGTAATTGGAAAAAGCAGATAGACAAAACGAATCATTTCGAAATAATTATGTGGTCGGAGTTATTTCAAATAATTCATTTGAGTAACTCACTCAAATAACGAGTTATTTGGACCTATATAACTCCTTCAAATACCTCCTCCAAACAACTAATAAAGCAGCAATGCTTTAAAGTTTAAACAATGGTGAAATTTCTCTCTTCAAGATTCCTTCATTATCAGCTAATGCCACAAAGTCAACTACGTATAAAAGAAAGTCAAGGGCTATCAATCAGCTCAAGTTGACTTCTAATGTTTGTCTTATATAATAATAATGTCTATGAATATTTTAATCTGACGAAGAAAAATTAGTTTGCCATGATAGTTATTAATTTGCCTTCCTCATTCAGCGAGAACGAGACTAGTCCACGATCAAAGCATCAATCATATTATTTGACTTCTTTGTCTCTCAATATATATATATATATATATATATATATATATATATATATATATATATATATATATATATATATATATGGCAAAGGCTAGCGTACGCCTGGCGTACGCTATATGCCTGTGTTCACACTAGATAAATAATTATTTAATAATTTTAATTTAATTATGAGTAGATTGATTATTAATAATAATTATAATTACAACCACATCAATTAATTAATTGTTGTGTCTGTTTTAGTCCCCGACCCAATATATTACCTTATTTTCCCAACTCGTCTTCTCTGGCGTCTAAAGACAGTGGCACGCTGCACAGGGGAGAGGCAGAGAGCAGAGGCATCGGAGATGAACCCCAATTCCAGTACGATCATAATCCACCTCTTACCTTACTTTCCGATAACGATGGGGTGGCGACTACAGTCTACAGATGATCGGCAATGCACCTCCATACTCGACTGTAGAGGTTTCCCGATTGAACCCTAATTCCAATCCGAATGCAATCCACCTCCATACTCGGCTCCCAATTAACTATTATTGTTACCATCAAATTAATTTAATGCCTCCCAGTTCACTATTAATGAATATGCTCTGTGAAACCCAACTTCCATGTTCTTATTTCACTCTGTTTACTCGGAACAGAACCGTGGCCAAGCGGGATCCACACCAAGACTAGAATAGGAGGCAATCTCCATTACATTGTCAACATAGTTATTTCATTTATGTTTGTTCTTGAATCCTTTGACGCCCTCTCATCAAAATCTTTAGGCTCTGTAGTTCGAGGCAGAGGCAAAGGGTTGCGACTAGGAGAGGCTGAGGATCTTGTGGCAGAGGAGGATTGACGGAGGGAAGGTGCAGGCGAGGGAGAGCAGGATTATATTACGGGGAAAGTGGTGAAGAAAAACTCCGGTTGCCAGAGAGATAGGGGAAAGGGCACCGATCGCTCGACAGTGGTTTGTTTGGTTTAGGATTGGAACTAATAATTATGGTGGGACTTAAACGTACACAATATTTTTGTAAGGATCGGATTGTAATTATAATTATTTATTATAATTAATTTAATTATAAATAATTTAATTATATATAAAATTAATTTATTAATGTGAACGCAGGTGTATAGTGTACATCTGGCGTACGCTAGCCTGAACCATATATATATATTACAACTATTAACCCTAGTCGGGACCTAAGAGGAAAAGGATAATTCGACAAAGTTTGTTAAGATAAGATGCCTTCATTATCCTACGCAATTTACAATTGGGCTGAACTATATCACATAACTCAATAGCCTCCCCGATATTGACGGAGGAATCTATAATATATGAAGAACACCAACTAACTTTCGAACGTAAGAGACATGTACCTCAAAATTTTGACATGATCATGAATAACCGGATTTGTCACGGATGGCACTGGTATAATCAACATAGAGTTGCATATGAACCTTACACCAAGATCCCCCAACAAATGTTGTAACCAATCAGGTTCAAATGTAACATCAGACATGGCCGAATATTCGACTTCAAGGGAGGATTTAGAAACACAGTCCTACTTCTTGCACAACCAAGAAAAAAATGATCCTACTAGACGAATACACCAACTACTAGTTGAACGACGAGTATGGATACATCCTGCATAATCAAAATCGGAAAAAATAATGTCGAGTCAAGGAACCTATCGAAGGTAAGAACAAGTCAATCGTATAAGTTTCCTGTAAATATTGTAGAATCCGACGATCAACAATTCACCATCAAGATGAATCATCGTAGGAGCTGGCATTAATTGGTTCACAACTTGTATTACATAAGCAATAGTAGGACGCGTTGAGACCAAATATATCAAACTCCCAAGCAGATTCAAAAAAGTTATCAATATACTTCGTATGACTAAGAAAAATACCATGAGAAGACCGAATTACCTCCAAGCACTAGAAACAAGGGAGAAAACTGTGCCTCGTAAGACTGAATGATGCATGTAATTCTTGAGTAAGTAGTCCACTAAAATTAACAGTCCTCATAATTCCAGGTGAAACAATGATAGGAAAGCAGTATTATGGATGCAAATTTTACTTATCAAATCCACGGGTCTTTAGATGTACTATTACTCAGATTCAATCTATAATTGAGTAAGTTCACATTAAAAATGATTAATTTAAACTAATAGAACAAACAAGGAGCAATTAAGTTGACTACGATTTCATATGAGAAAGACAACTCAAGTATTGATTCCCCCTAGCCACTAGCCGGACTGATGATTAATGATTCTTTAACCCATTTCACTCATTGTTTATAATGTAGAGAGCTCTCAACAAGCTTTGTATCTCGATTAAAGAGTAAGACCCCCTCTTAAATTGATTGCTTAGAGAGACACTATCATCAGTTAAGACAGCCGACCAAGGAATTCAAACTAGGTTCTCACTAATACATTGATATCCATTGTAAAGTAGTGAATCGAATCACTCTTGTGCAATCAACTCCATACTTCCAACCGATGTTGCTCTAATCAACCTAATAAAGTTTTTTTTTCCTCCTAGGTGAAAGCACAAATCAATAATACTTGATCAAGGCAAAATTGATTCAATTAATGCACCAATTCGATATAAACTATGAGTTCAACAAGTCAAAGCATCAATACAATCATCAAATCAACATAGTCTAACGAGGGTTCCACCTACCCAGGTGAAAATAGAGTTTACTCCATAGAGAGGACAGGAAGAACCACGGGACAGGGTATGGTGATTACTACATAAGTAGTAATCACCGTGGTTACTAAGGGTAAATTGGGTGTGAAAAATAAATTGTATTAATTAATTTTTTTAATAAAGTACATTTTAGGTAGTTACAATAATCTATTAATTACAATTCTCTCTCTTTCTCTCACTTCCATAATCTTCAGCCAGATCCCGTTTCCTTATTTTTCTCAATCTTTCTGCAAAAGAAAAAAAATATGAAATCACTACCAATCCATTAGACAATCACTACCACTTTGAAAAATATCAATACCATTGCAGAAATAAATCTATACCATTACACGAAAACTACCAATATAAATCTATACCATTTCACAAAAAATCAATACCATTGCAGATTGAATCCATACCAATATATGCAAATTAATACCATTACATGATAATCAATACCAATGCGACAAAAACAATACCAATGCAAAAAAACACTACCACTACGAAAAAATCACTACCAATGCGGAAAAAAATCAGATCTAGGGTTTTTATTCATCCCACCTTTTCCAGCGAATCTGTCGACCAGAAGAACTCCATTGAGTTTTTGCTTATGATTGACTGCGACAGACTAGAGAGCTGAGGAACAGAGAATAGTAAGACCAACCTTCGCGTCAGGAGCTGCCATGGTATTTTCAGCACCCCAAGGAACATTATGAAGCCAGGCTGAAACAAATGGTCCACTCCTCAAGTAATGGCTTCACATAATCCAAATACACCTTGGGAGCAATTCTCTTCCCGCCATACGGGTTCACAAACACAAGCAGCCTCTTCGGCCGGCCTGCCATGAAAATTCATTCACCAAACCAAATTATAGAAGAGATAGTACACTGAGTAGTCATGTCTAGATTCAAACACAAACACAAGCAGTCTCTTCGGCCGGCCACGGGGGTGGGGTTGGGGTGGTCGGAGGGAGGGAGGCCGGTTGTGGGGTGGGAGAAGGGAAAGACGGCGGCTAGGTAGATAGGTTGTATTAGGGTTTGAGTATAATATATAGAGTAATCAGGTGTGGTATGTTTTTCATTTCCTAAATTACCCTTAGCTAATCTTAATCGTTAATTTAAAAATATAATAAAATAAAGATAATGAATGGTATAGATGTTGGTAGCCACCGTGATTACTCAAAATTTAGTAACCACCCTAACCTATATCATCCAAAGCTAACCTACAACATATATCATCTTGTAATCTTCAATTCCTTCCTCCAAGCTTCTTCCTTGAGCTCCAATTGTGAAAGAATCACCAAATTTCGTTGTAGGAAGTCTCCAAAGTCACACACATTCTCTAGGGATCATCTCAATCTCTTCTTTTATGTAAAAACATCTCTCTCTTGAAAAATATCATACTCCTTTTATACCTAATAGTGACAAAATCACGGTCGGGAATCATGGTCCTGCGCGCTATACACAAGAATGAATTGTTATGCGGTCGGTAAACTATTTCTGCAGGCAGCCTATCAAATCAGATCACGTATTTTTGAATATATCGTTTCGTCATGGGGGTTGCAGCAAGGAGCTGATGTCAGTGAATAGGAAGATAACTTTTTTGTTTTATTTATTTTTAAATTTATTGTGATAATGAGGTGAAAATTTTAAAATATAAATTTTTTTTTAAGTTGCCACGTCACTTATTTAACAGTCAACTCTCAGAGTTAACTATCACATCATATAAAGTTAACGGACACTAATGGAGAGTGACCAAACTTGAATTGTTGAACTAATCTTAGTGACCAATGATGAAATTAAATAACTTTAGTAGCAAACGTAAATTTTTTTAGTAATCGCTGTGATTAAACTTGTAATTTACCCGGAGATTGAATTGACAAAAAAGTAGAACTATCGCTCTTTTTTAGATTCTGTAGGATGACTTGATTTTTCTGTGTTGACAGTATTGTACTGAAGTATCAATCGAGATGTATTGTGTGGTTAGATATGTAATTTTTTTACAATATTTTTGATGAAGTATGAGGTTGCTTATTCGTAAAGAAACACGTAAAACCGAAACTTCAATTGTTATTATTACAAATGAATGTCTAGTATTTACCACTATCAAATTCAATCATTACTAGGGTTGGCGGACGGTTTTCCGGTTAGCGGCTAACCGGACGGTTTCAACCGAACCGTCCGGTTTTCGGCTAGCCGAAAAACTGATCCCAATGGCGTCGGTCGGTCGTCGGTATCAAGGGGAGAAGGCTCGGCTAGCCGACCAACCGAGGTTGAAAACCGGCGGTTAGCCGACTAACCGAGCCTAACCAAAACGACCCGGCCCCCCTTCTCAAAACGCCCCCCCCCCCCCTCAAAACGACCCCCTCAAACCGACCCCCCCCCCCCCCCAAAACCCTAACCGAGCCTAACCCTTCTCTTCCGTCATCCTCTCTCTCTTCTCTTCTCTTTCACCTCTCAAACCCAGAAGACCTTGAAAACCCAGAAGAAGAAGAAGAAGAAGAAGAAAGAAGAACTGTCGCCGCGCCTCACGACCGACGCCTCCACCATCGTCGACGTCGCCGCGCCGCCTCCGCCATCGTCGCCTCGCCGCTCGACCTTCGCCTCCACTCGCAGGCAGCAGCGGCTCGACCTCCGCCTCCACTCGCCGCCGCCTCCACTCGTCGCCGCCGCGCCTCTGCCTCCACTCGCTGCCGCCGCCGCGCCTCTGCTCTGTGTTTCCAGATCTGAAATGGGAGAAGGAAGGAGGGAGAAGGAAGGAGTGGTGGGTGTTGTGGGTTTGACATGGAGGAAGGAGAGAAGGAAGAAGAAGAATCAAGATGGTGAAAGTGGATAGGAAGAAGAAGAATCGAGAAGTGAGAAGGAAGAAGAAGAAATCGAGTGGTTCAGAATTTTGTTCCTTTTAATTTTTTTTTATTTTTTTATAAAGGGTATTTTCCGGTTGGTCGGCTAACCGAGCCTAAAACCGAAACCGACCGGTCGGTTGGCCGGCTAACCGTGACCACCCTCACGGTCGGTGGTCGGCAAGTATGTAAGGTTGCTCGGTTTAACCGATAACCGGGATTTCGGTTTTCGGTTAAACCGAAACCGACCGGTTGACAGCCCTAATCATTACTGATCAGAGTAAGGACCATCATGGAGCACGATGTTAATTAGCTGTCTAACCTATTAGATTGAGTAATATTAGGGAATCAATAACTTTATGGTTAGTAACCATAAGTAACCCGTTCACATCAGCATGACATCAGTATCCTTCTCTCTCCTGGAAAATCTTTTATCTTTAATCTATAACGGACGATTTCTTTCTCGTTTTAAGTTGATTTTTTTTTTGCATAGATAAATCATATTAAATGTGCTTTTTAAAATGATATCCACTTTGATATATTTTTAGTACAAAAAAAATTGAATAATTTTTTACTAGTCATTACCATATGATATGCTCCTATTTAATACCATATGGTAAGAAAGCGTACCATGATGGTATGAACATACCAATATGGTAAGAAGGTTGATTACATGATAGTAGGAGTATACTAATTGTCATTTACGACTTTCATCATTGTTTACTACAAGTTACCACCCACATACCATTGTGGTAAAGTATGGTAATTTTTGGTCCATTATTTTTTCACCCATAAATTTGTAGATCCAATAGATCATGATGAACTCGTTCCTTTTGAGCAAATGTTTTAAAAAACGACTTAAAAATGAAGAAGTTACAATATAGTATGTAATTGGTAAAAAAAAAAGTTTCTCGAAATATATTGAAAATTTATCTCATTTTGAAGAGCACAACGAACTCGTTCCATCTGTGCAAAAAATTGAAATCCTAGTTAGAACGAAAAAGATAAGAGTCGATTATGAAAATTAGGGAAAATAAAATGCTTTTAATTGATAACTTTTAGATCTGGATTTTCTAAGCTTACTTAGATCTAAAAGTTCAGATTTAGTTACCAATGATTATTGACCAATGGTTATTGAACGTATTCTAAGTCGTAATATTACAATCAAAGAAACCAATATTTAGAAAGTGGTAGGGGGACAGGTTACGGTGATTACTACAAAAGTAGTAATCACTGTGGTTACTAAGGGTAAATTGGGTATGAAAAAATAAATTATATTAATTAATTTTTTAATAAATTACATTTTAGGTAGTTACAAAAATCTATTAATTAAAATTCTCTATTTCTCTCACTTCCGTGATCTCCAGCCAGATTTCCTTTCCATATTTTTCTCAATCTTTCTGCAAAAAAAATGAAATCGGTACCAATCCATTAGACAAACACTACCACTTTGAAAAACATCAATACCATTGCATAAATAAATCTATATCATTACACGAAAACTACCAATATAAACAATCTATACCACTCAATTTACGAAAACTACCAATACAATGACGACCTACCAATGTAGAAATTACGAAAACTACCAATACAAGGACGACCTACCACTAAAATGTAGAAATTACGACATGGAAAACTACCAATTAATAAAAGGGAAGTGAAAACTCACGAGGATCCTTGATTGTAGATGTCGATGGAGACGGAGACGTGCTCGGCGCCTGATCTGAGCCTGTTGAGCGTTGCCTTCTTGTGTGCCACGATGAACGGGACGTCAGAGGCGGACAGTGCCGACGACACGAAGAAGAGCAGGGTGAGTAGCACAGAGATCAGCGCCTTCGACATCGGGATCGCCATGGATAGCAGCGGGGCGATGATTTCTTAGTAGATGAGGGAAAAGGAGAGAGAGAGAGAGAGAGAGAGAGAGAGAGAGAGAGAGAGAGAGAGAGAGAGAGAGAGAGAGGGAGGGTACCGAGGGGGGGCTGCTTCCGGTGGTGCGACGGGAGTGGTACGTGGAGGCGGCTGCGACGGGTTTGGCTGGAGGGAGGATAGAACTAGGGTTTAGGTAGATTATATAGAATAATCAGGTGTGGTCACTTTTTAATTTCCAAAAGGGTTATAGGTATAATATGCCCCTCTACTATGACGTTTTATCAAATATGTCCCTTTACTATTTTTTACATCAAACATGCCCCTGTACTTTGTAAAAATGATCAAACATGCCCTTTTGTTAAAATTTTAATCCAAAAATCATTAATCAACGCCGAACTTTAGTTTGGGCGACACAAATGACTAAAATATCCCTAATAAATTCACTTTAGAATCTTTTTGGTTCTTTTGTATAATCAAATCATTCAAATAATTTCACTTTGAAAAGACCAAAGGAAATAAAACAGGGGACAAAACTGACATTTTCCCTCCCATTTGTCGATGTCGGGTCGTCTAAATCTCAATTCAACCATGATTGAAGATTTTTTCAATGGAATTTTTAACAGAAGGGCATGTTTGATAATTTTTTCAAAGTACAGGGGCATATTTGATGTAAAAAATAGTAGAGGGGCATGTTTGATAAAACGTCATAATAGAGAGGCATATTATACCTATAACCCTTTCCAAAATTATCGTAAAAGAATCTTAACCGTAAGATTAAAAAAGAAGACAAAATAATTAATCAAATAGTATATAAAGAGGTTGCCACCCGTGATTATAAAAAAACAAGTAATCACCTAACCCATTCCAAGTGGTAGGAATTCATCATATATAACCTTTATTGTTCTCTAATAATTCGAAGAAGCCGATGGAAGAGGAGAAAGTCTGGAGCAACTGATGAAAAAGGCTGAGGCAGTAATTATATTATCAGCAGAAATCCACAGATACACTTTCCATTGATCCAACTTATCGGTTTCTTCAGATTCTAATTCAACGGTCGTGTCGGATTCTGGGAAACAACCCACCGTTAAACCAGCATACTCATAGTCAAAGAAATTCGAGTTTACAGAAAACTCTCTCAAAAATCGACACCAAACACACCAGTATATTGTACAGCCAGAGGCAAAAAAGAGATGGGAAAAAGGGTATTTTCCTTGATGTATCAGAGATTCGGGATTGAAAGAATTTCACAGAGCCGAGACGCAGGGGAAGAACAGAGCAAGCCCAGAGTACAATTATGCTGACTTTTGATTAACAGACCTAAGCAGTTTCTCCCCAAAGCAGCTAGGCTAGAGCTGCTGTAATTGCCACTGGCTTCTGGAATTTACCCGTCCTTGTCCCGGCGAGTACACCGCCGGCGGCAGAAACGGCGCAACTTCTGCTTCTGTGAAAAGCGCCACTGCCAATCGAAGTATAATCTTCCCCCAATTCGCCGGACTTCTCCTCCTCAATCCTTCCAAGACCAACGCTACAGCTTCTGGGTACCTTCCCTGCGCCTCCCCTGACTTTGCCCTTCCCTGAAAAATCCTTACCGGCTGCCGCCGGACCCTGTTTCTGAGAAACACTCTTGTTCCCCAAATGATCCCTGACGGAAGCCGCCCTGATTAGCTCGCTGTAATCGGACCTCGAATTCGTCGATCCGCCGCCGGCGCTGAAACTCCTAGGTAGTGCGGCCGAGCCGATGTGGGCTGGACAGCCCACGGTGGCAACGGCGTTGTACCGCATCTGGTCGGCCAATTGGGACATCCCGTTCACGTAAAAGTCCCTAGCTTTCACAAGCAATCTCACCGGGAATTTCAGCACCTTCTTCACTCTGCTCTGCTTCGCCGCCTTCCCCATTTCTCCCTCAATAGTTGAATTGAAGGTAACGGAGCAGGGGAGAGCTAGGGCGGCCTTAGTAGCAAAGGCAGCCGGTTTTGTGGGATCCTGATGGAACAATGAAAGATGTAGCCGATGCCTTTTACTGCCGACGAAACCGGATTGAATTCGGCCAACTCTTGTAAGACGGCAGGAAATGAACAAGAGAGGAAGCGGAGAAACCCAAATTCGAAACCAGTCAAGGAATCGGCTTTTCCTTTAGGTGGGTGGGTTTGCGGGTTTTGCTGGTGTTCTTTTGTGAATGGGATTTCTTTGGCGGATTGTCGATTTGCAGTTTGGCGGGGACGAAGATCAGAATTGGGTGGAATGAGTTTTAGGCTTTGTGCTTAGCCGGTTATGGTTTGGTTTATATATTTAAGATCAGGAGTAAACAAATGGTGAAAATGGGTACAAGCGGTCAATTTTGCATCGCCATCAAGACGACGGGTATAGTAGACAATGACTATCTGTGTTGAGTATAGTTTAATGTACATGGCATTTCATGTGCTCCTTTTAAGTATTGTAGTTTAAACCGCAGAAGCACACACGACGAGGGAGGCTGCTTTGATCGAGGGGGTATTATGTTTTCTATTGTAAGGCTTTGTATGACCAGAACAAAAACAAAACAAAAAGAGAGTTGATTGGTTTTATTTTTCTCGACCTAAGTTTCTTGAGTTGATATCATTAATTCAAGCTCCAGCAACCTACCATATATAACTACAATATCCTACATCAATCAATTAGAAGAAAAAAAAAGAAGAACACAGAAAGTTGACTTTTTCCTATTTGAATTTAATGAGTTTCCATGGGAGCTGGACATATTAGCAAGGGGGATAAATTTAATGAGTTTCCATGGGAGTTGGGACATATTAGCAAGGGGGAGGTAGTTGAGTAAACTTTAGGAAATTTGGTTGACTTCATTGCTTCTCTCAGCTTATATAGTTGAAGTTTGTGGTTGTAAGAGCAGATTTACAATTTTAGAGAAGACAAACTTGGAAGTGAAGCGAGTACGAGCCGAGAAAGAAAAAATTGTGCAAATCAAAATCATTGGGGGTATATTTGGCATTTTGGTAGAAACTACGTCACTCTAGTTTTGGTTGCTTATAATGTTGGGACCAACGGTCATCTTCTTCAACGACGTGAGTCAAGTTGGATTGGGCGTGAAAAACTACTACCTTTGCATTTTGGTAGAAAGTACGTCACTCTAGCTTCGGTTGCTTATAACGTTGGACCACAATCATCTTCTTCAAATATCTACTATCTTTACTTATACCTCCTCCCGACAAGCTGGTGAGCACAAATTGAGCATACCAAGCTTGAAGGGCAGATGGCTGAAGGTCGTCCGAGGCAGGGGTTTGGTGAAGATGTCTGTGAGCTCGATGTGTTTGATCTGCTCGTGAAAATGTTGGATTCTCTACAATGTAAATGACATATTGGTTGTCATAGTAAAGTATTGCTGGTTGAGGATGGGTGAGGTGGAAAGGTAGACGAGACACTAGACTTCACAAGTAGGGATGGCAATGGGTCGGGTTGGGGCGGGTTTTGTCAAACCCAAACCCAAACCCATGGGTTTATTCGTCAAAAAAACCCGGGATAAAACCCGTTGGGTTTGAAAAACTCAAACCCAACCCAACCCGCTGGGTATCCGCGGGTTCATGGGTACCCGTGGGTTTTTGTGGTAAAAATTTACAATAACAAGTTTCTTTCAAAATAAAAGTTTAACAACAATTTTCTCATACAAATTAATCATACAAAAAAGAGCATACAAGCAAACCGCAAATGATCAATACAAATTGTTCAAAATTAAAGATAAACATATATAAACAATAAGATTAATTGAAAGTTTCTTCCTCATCAACTAAGTTTCTTCACTCTCCACTTCATAATATCAACTTCATTCTAAACAATTAGAAAGAACAAATTATACATGTCTCCACAAACATATAGAATATTAGTTATTTAAGGAAGATATATTATTTAGAATATTAAATATAATGGGAAAGTAATTATATGTGTGTGAGCGGGTACCCATGGGGCGGGTTTACCTAAACCCAAACCCAACCCGACCCGGTGAATAGTGTAGCGGGTTTAAACCCGAACCCGGCCCAAAACCCGTCAACACGGGTTTTACCCGCGTTGACCGGGTTGGGTCGGGTGGGTACCCGTGGGTTCGGGTTTTGTTGCCATCCCTATTCACAAGTCGTGTAAGAAAAGGCACTGTATTCTACTTCACAAGAGGATCTGGAGACGGTGATTTGTTTCTTGCTCTTCCATAAAACTCGAGAAAACCAAATTAAATACAGTAGTAGGTGATTGACCTCCTTCTATCAACGTAGGAAGCCAATCTGAGTCACTGAAGGCCTTCAGCTGAAGTGGAGAAGGCGAGGTTAAGAGGAGACCATTTGAAAGTGCATCCTTAGACTCGTGACGTATATGAGAATTTGAATGAAAATATTTTACTGAGCGTGGCTACAATTATACATGTATTGGCTGACATATTGGGTGCTAAAACTAATGTCTCGTATTGTTCTAGTGACGTAGATAAGTTTGAGTACCAATCTTATGTATTTCTCTGGTTCTGGAAAGTGATCTACATTGCTAGATGATAGGTGAACTTTGTAGTCCATGTTTGTGGTCATAGGCTTGGAGTGTGTAAGAGGTCTATCACCTCTAAAATTTTCTATGTATACTTCATTTGTGATATATGAATGCATTACTAGTCCCCTAAACGTAACACTCCAGTCTAGGCCAAGTGTAACAAAGACAAGAATGTTGTATATTGGTAGTAAGTTTTAAATACCAAATCCTTGGGTCTCTAGAGTTACGATTACTCAGGTTCAGTATATTATTCAGCCAATTTGGTTTATAAATAATTAATTAAAACAACTAAAACTAACAAGACAAAGATTGATTTAACTAAGTTCTTACATGAGAAGGATCACCTAGGTAAAGATTCCCTTTAGCATTAGTTGGCTTGCCAATCGATGGTTCTTTAACTTATTTCACTCCGTATTTATATTGTAGAAAGTATTTGTCAAGTCTTGAATCTCGATTAAAGCAATCAAGGCCCTCTTGACTAGACACCTTAGTGGGACTCTATCCTCACCTAAGATTGGCTATCAAGGAAAATTCAGAACAAGACTTCCTCTATTGAATTCACACCCAATACATAGCATTGAATCGACTCACTCTCATGCAATCAATTCCCAACTTCTAAGCAACGATGCTCCATTGACCTATTCATATATTTTCTCGTCTAGGTTAATGCATAAACTTTCAATACTTCATTAGGGCAAGGCAAATTCATTGTATATGCATCAATTAGATATAAATAATGAGTTCAATTAGTCAAAGTATGCACACAGTCTAAGAGTATCTTTTGGTACGCCATTCATTTTAATCCCACCAATCAACTCCAAGAATCTTTGTATGTGCTTGTGCGGCTCCTCATTCTTCGTACCATGAATTGTATGAAGCTCTGGACCATCGAGATCGCACTGGTCTTAATTTTGAAGTTATTGATGGGGATCGATGAGTGCAGAATGCTAGACTAGATCCCATCAATATTAGGGGTGATGCATTAACCCATGTGTCGTCGTCTTGAAGTTGTCCTCCAACCATTGTTGTTGTCTCTACTTATTCCTCTAGTGATAAGATTTGTTTCCTTAGACTTGCTCGAGAGCTAGCAGTAAGGCTCTTTATCTTCCCAGGTTCCGCAGAGTCTGATTGATGTTATTATCAAGAGGCCCTAGTTCATCTGCTTTCTTTGGGCCATGCACTAGCACATGCACACCCTAAGACACACAACCGAGAAAAGAAAATGTAGTAAACAAAAGAAAGGAAATGTAAAGTAATAGACTTTTTCATTTCCTAATAGTCTCGAAATATTTTGCGACAACAGCGCCAAAAAACTTGGTTCGCTAAAACTAACACTCCAGCCTATGCAAAGTGTAAAAAGATAGGAAACTAGTATAGTGGCAGTAAGTTTTGAATATTGAATCCTTGGGTCTCTAGAGTTACTATTGCTTAGTTGCAGTCTATTATTCAGCCAATTCAAGTTTAGAAACGATGAATTGAAACAACTAAAACTAACAACATAAAGATTGATTTAACTATATCCTCAACTAATATACGCAATTAAGACAATACATAACTAGACTTGCTTTATGTGATTCACACCTAGTACACAGCAGTAAATTGACTCACTCTCTCACAATCGGTTCCATACTCCTAATCAACGGTGCTCTATTAACTTATTTAGATATTCTCTCTCCTATGTTAAAGCAGAAGCTATCAATACTTAATCAAGACGAAGACAATTCACTAAATATGAGTTGATTAGATATATCGACTAGATATATAATGATTTGAATAAGTCAAAGCATATGTACAATCAATAAAACGACATAATGATAGCTAGCGTTCCTCATAAACAAGTGAAAAGGGAATTCACTCCATACAGAGAGAAATGAACATAGAGGAAAGGAAAAGTAACGTCATGACTACAGAGATCGTCATGTAGTCTTCAATTTCATGTTCAAAGCTCATTCCTCGACGTCCAATGGGTAAATTATTTCCATTTTTGCTTTAAGAAATCCCAAAAGTTGCACTTTTTCTCTAGACCTCAGGTCTCTCTTGTTTTTGGTCCAAAAACAAGCTCTTCTGCAAAAATTCGCAAAGTCGTATTTATACCCGGGGAGTGGCAGACTCACAGCCGAAAGTCACAACCGTGACTTCTATCCTCCAAATCATGACTTATCAAAATGTTTCATTTCATTTATGTGCTTTAAGGGAAGTCACGATCGTGACTAATGGGAAAGTCACGATCATGATTCTTCAATGCATTCCCGTGACTTTTCCTCTGAGTCCTGCCTATTATACACGTACTTAAATGCTCATTACAAGGCCGTGATTTTGGCACATTTTCACTATCTAAGGGGAAGGAAAGTCATGTTCGTAATTTCTCTCTTTGGCTTGCCTTGGTCCCTTTTTGACATTGAAACATCTAGAAACCCATTCCAAAACCTCATCCATGTACTAGGATTTGAAATATGACAAGAGAACATAACATAACATAAAAAAGAGTGAGTGTTTTCTAATGAAATGACCAAGAAACAATCAATATAAAATGGATAAAATATGTATAGTTACGCACGTATCATTTACTAACTTTTGGCAACTTCAATTTATGATTAACACATGATGTAAGAACGTATTTCATACTAGTAATCTCATCCATCTAAGTCCTACCAACAACCAATTCATCCATAGAATATAATGCATGTATAAGAATGGAGTGGATTTGCAACAGGTATACATAATATTTTCTTTCAACCTTTTTGTTCTTTTGTATTGTTTCAACATGGAAAAATTCATGAAAGATACCGGTTTTATTGAAAAATCACTCATTTGAAAATCTTTTCCTTGATAACTTTTTTTTGTATGGGTTTTGAATTTGTCTTTGAACATAGAAGCATAAATCTTGTCATTTGGTTTTAGCATAAAACTTGGTCTATAAAAGATGATCCAAGTCATCATAGTGAAATTATCAATAATTGTCAAGGAATACTTATAACCATCATAACTAGGAGTAGAATTAGGCCCCCCAAAGACCAACATGTATAAATTTAAATGCTTGTGTGCAAACAGTTGTGCTATAAGGAAAGGCAAGTCTTTTCTGACTTGCAAACTGAGAAATAAAATAAATAGAAAGATTGTTTTTAGTTTCTATGGATGTACAGAGTTGCCTCTAACAAGTTATTTTGGAATGGGAAACATTACTTGTATGTAAGATATAAAAAACTTGTGTGTTAGCTGTTATGATGTGTTTATGGTTACTATCTACTAGGATGAGGTCTATAAGGTAAAGGTCATTGGAAAGCTTAACAGGATCATCTGAAACAATGGTTGGAGCTCTGTTGGAATAAGCTTTGTCTCTAGCATTTCCTCTTGATGGAAAACCATGCTTGTGAAAGCATCTATCTTTAGTATGGCCTTGCTTTTACACTGAGGGCACTCCAGAAATCTTCCACTTGGCTTGAAGTTCTTGTGTTAATTCCAAGAGGCCACTCATGCTTGTGGTAGCAAATATCTTTTGTATGTCCTTGAATCTTGCAGTAAGTGCAAAAAGGCATTATTTTCCGGTAATCATCGATAAAGTACTTCAGCAAACTCCGATCCGTCTCTTTAAAGCTTTATAACTTGGATAAATATGTAAGTCTTGAAAGCCACAAAAAAAGAGTGTTTCTACAAAAAAAAATAGAGTGACAATAAGAATTGTATTGACAAACTATTTTAGTAATTAATATTATATCATCAATGAACTAGCAAATATATCATACTTTTCAATACATTTTCCCCTTCTAATGGGTTTTCTCGTTGTCCTCATAAATTCTATTTGCACCATAAGTAATATTGAAAAAAATGAAAATACCGATTATTATGAGCATAATAGCCGAGCTGCAATTTTACATCACCATCAAAATGGGTACACTATCCTACACACTTGTCATTATTGTCTATGTTGAATGAGGTAATAGTTTAATGCGCACTACATTTCACGTGCCCTTTCAAGTACTTTCAGTTTACGCAGTAGATGCAGCCACTATAGGTGCAGCTTGAATGCTTGATAGAGGGGATTCCTTTTTCTAACATAAAATTTTGGATGATAAGAATAAATAATCGTTGATTTAAACATTATCTCATAACTTAAGATGTTATCATCAAGGTCCACTCACCTACTAGCTAAAATGTCAAACCTTCATACCAAGAGAAGGAGAAGTAGAGAGGAGAAAGTCAGTGAAGCTTTCTCATTTAAATATGTACTAGACTACTAGGTGGCGATGACGCGCCTTGTCGCGGGGCAGAGATGGCCTATGAGCATGTATTGTGTGGCCCGTTATGGTGTTTTGTTAGTAATATTGAGTATTGACTTGACAATATTATTGACTAAGAAAAGATATACGGCGGTCAACACCCAATTTTTTTTAAAAAAAAAATTTTTGGCTAATAAATGATATTTACCTAAACCCAAGCAGACTCATTGATTATGGATAGGGTATGGGTGACGCATATATGGGTTTGGAAGTTTGTAGATGAGTTTTGGTAGGGTATGGATATTTACTTCCATAATCTAAATGTGTATGAGTTGGATATGAATACCAATTTATTTGACGGTGTTTTTATTAGACATACAAAAATTAGATCTATTTGTAGAACTTTAAAAGTTTAGATACCAAAATGTAATACACAAAAATTTTAGGTACTAAAATTTAATGTTCCATCAATATTTTGAGGACTTATATGCCAAAAAAAATAAATTTAGGTTATAAATATAAATATATATTAACTTTAGGTACCACACTGTAATTTGCATAGTTAAGGCTTAATTAATCCTTTTATGGTGATGTATTTAAGATGATAATTTTTTTTTTATAGAAAAATGGAAACTATATATGTGATACGTGTAGATACTTAGCCAAACATTTTGTGTATAATTGTTGAAAATTCCAGCCCAGGTGAAAAAGAAAAAACTTTAGACATAAGCAAAAGGAGTACAAACTGGAACTTGCTTAAAATTCATTTTTACCCCTTCAAATCCCATAGTGGAAAATGACAATTTTCTAATAAGTAATAACCATATATATTTACTAGTTTTGTGCCCGCCTGATGGGCGGCATATTTTATTTTTTGTTACTTTTACAAAAAGTGGTAGGCTACTATTTCTCTTTGTATATATTTATTAATATTATTTATTATTCGAGCTTTGTTTGATAGTAGAGCGACCATATCAAGTTTGGGTGTGCCTAAGAACAACAATCATGTAAAACAATAAAAGTCATAACGTCATCACTATTTTGAAGATTACATTCACAATCATCTTCTTTTTTATTTGCCAACAGTTTTCAACATCATATGTTGTACTTGTACATAACTTTTCATTGATTTTTCCTTTCGTGCATCTATAAGTTTGGGCCAAATATTGTGAGCGTCTAATATATTTTCAGTCTCATGAAAATAACTTCACACACATGATTTTAAATTATCATATGTAACGATCGAATCAGAGTCATTTCAAATTATTTCTCCTTTTATAACTCAATTAACTTAGAAGTTGAACCTTCTGGTGGTAGTAGACTGTCCAATAGATGGTAAATTTGTCCTCTGAGTGATACATATAACCCTTGCCCATCATTTAAATAATGATCCGTCTTGACCCTCATATAATTAAAATCAAAAGATACCACTGTAGATCCTTATGTACTCTCAAAAATATTTTACAACTTTGATATCTCAAACTAACAAAACCATTAGAAATTGAGATGGGATCGATCTAGTCACCCATAAAACTGAACTCTACGATACAATTATAGATCATTATGTACACCTGAACCTTATCATTTTATCATTACATATGATAAAATGAAGTTGTTTTCAACTCAATTCTCTATTTGATTAATGTACAATACTCAACAAACTTAACAGTTGAACCTTCTAGTAGTAGTAGATTTCTCAACCTATGATAAATGTATCCCCGAATTGAAACTACGTATAACTCATGTCCATTATTAGAACTACAATAGTACAGAAATGTTGTATCATTAGTATTTTAGTATATGAAAAAGGTTATTGTTCGATTTCAAAAAAAAATTCGTTTGAATGAATGTGACATGATAAGTTAAATAAAAATTTGGATTTGGCTGATAACTAATTTTTTCTCTTTTATATATGTATGATTTTATTCAAACATTTGCAAATGCTTATTGAAACAAAAAATTTAGTTGTTAATGATTTCTTTTATGAACAAAAAGCATAATAAAATATTTATTTGTGATCTTTTTCTAGTATAATTTATTTAAAAATTAGAGTTGACACTTTTAAAATTGACGAATGTCAACCAATAAAGTAAAATAGGTTAAGTGTTAAATTCATTTGAAGACGTAAGATAAAAAAAGTGAAGATTTTGTTTTGCATAATTCTTTTTTTTAGGATATACATATATAATTGTGTCATACATTTAGCATTTTAGTAATTGTATAACAATATTAGCTATGAAGACACTCCTCTACACTTTTCATTAACATACAACAATAATTCAATAACCAAATATCCAATACAAATAATAATGCTGATAGTTTATTGTCCATCATCATTAGAATTACAAATAATAAAGTTTTATCTTATGCAATTGAGTTCCCTCATTGATATTTTAACGAACAACTTACATGAATTTGTTGATGGCTAGCATTGACTAATTGATGTAAATTTAGCGGTGAAGAAGTTTTACTATTTATAATTGAATGGAGATGAGAGATTGCGAAAACCCAACCTAGAAATGCATGACGAATGAATTTGGAACAAAGACGACTTGAGGCAAGCAGAAGCATAAGCAAAATGTGGAGGCTAATGTAATTTTAACTTATTTATGAATGATAGAGACTTGAGCGGAGCCGGCATATAAATTCCTGCAAAAAGGGAGCTAATATTGTGTGAGAAAAAATGTGGAAAAGAAAAGATTTTTTTTGAAAATAGGGTTGACTTGATCAAAGTCAAAATGCGAAAAGGGTAACTGAACCTCACTTCTTTTGCAAAAGACAAAAGGTAATTGTGAAACTTAGGGGTTGTTTGGAGGTTAGGATTCTTCAAATTGAAGTATTTAATCAATTTGTGTATTGTAATTTGATTTATTGATGAAATGTATGAATTTGAAAAATACCTTGTTTGGAGGTTTAGATTGTGCTTTGTTATAAAAAAAAATAGAAGGTACACAATCCCTTGGTCACAATCACAATCTCACCTTTTGGTAAAGATTGATAATCACTCATTTTGAGTGATTGTAGGTGGTCCTAAAAAAGATAATACATGTATTCTTTCACAAATTTACTGATGTGAAACATGAATACTCCAGGTACATAACCCTAAAATTAAACACAAATGTATAATCATTCTCACGTTAATTTTAACAGACTATATCGTTTACCGATGCTAGTAATTGACAATTATACAATTCAAATTTTTTTGAATTCACCGAAAAAAATATTTTAAGTTTTTTTTATCTTATTTGTTTGAACTCGAATTTCATATTTTTTGCATAAAAAATCAAATAAATATACTCTACAAAATGACATTTAATGTGATATATTTTGGTAAAAAATAATGTACATTAATGTGTCTTATATCATGGTGGTATGAAAACTATGTTATGGTGGTATACATGATTGGAAATTTTAACCAAAAATATATAAATGGATGTGTTGTAATCACAATTAATTCATTGTAAAAATAATTCATTTTTCTGTACAAAACTGTTGAAATAATCAAATTTAAATTGAAGAAGATACAAAGAAAAGAATTATGTCTAAAAATATAACCAAATAAAAGATATTAGAATTGAATCAAACAAATAAGTAAAGATATTCATTTTAAAAAGTAAGCATGGAAGTTAAGAAAATACTTAGATATATTTTTATAAATGAGAGATGTCAAATTCTTTTCATTGATGCATAGTTTGGTTTTCTTGTGAGTTACTTTTACCAATGACACTTTCGGCCAGATCAAAATAACTTGATTAAAAAAATTGAGGACCATTAATGTCATTCTTACACAAATGAAATTATCTTGTCTCATGGTGGCACATGATTGAACTATGTATGTATATTTTTGTAATTTTATTGTATAAGAAAATGTCATATTGATAAATGATTATGATAATATACTGTACTGTACTTAATAAATGAGTATTTTCACTTCAAAATATTATGTTGTTGGTGTGATAAAAAATAATAGAGGGTTATCCTTTGATTTCTCATATTTTTCATTTGAAATGAATATGATACAAAAATTAAATAAGTGTTGGATTTGGATAATAATTTAATTTCAACTTTTCATTTTATTTTTCCATTTTTTATTTTTTTCAAATATTTTTGATTGTGTATCAAACATATTATGAAGAAAACTTGAACGAAAGTTATTTTTATTTATTAATGATATTTTATATAGTGTATAAAAAATCTAATATGGATTCTCGCGCTAATTTATGTGAAATTCAGTACAAAAATTTTCATTATTGAGTCGAAGGTCAACTGGTAAAGAAAGAAGACCACAGTCAGAGGTAGGGTGTTAAATCCGTTTCATGACATGAGTAGTAATATTATTGTAATTGATATCAAAAAATAAAATTTGCCACATTGGTTAACACTCTTAATGATATTATGTGAGACTAAAAGGTTATAGGTTCAAGTCTTAGTGATGATAATTAATATCTCTTTATTATTTTTAACTTAGTGCAACATATAAATTTATGGGAATACTAAAATGATAAAAGATGACATGGAAAATTGTGGAGTTCCGTGAATCCTACGTGGCGAAATTTTGCTCCAAAACAGCCATAATATAAGTTATAGATAGATAGATTTTTAATTGGACTCGACATTGAGCTGAAAAAGTTAGTGATTTATGGTTCAATTGTTAATTCTCTATACTGTTGGTGAGTCGTGTATGGACCAGTTCATACTTGTTATTAGAACAAATAAAAATAATATACTAATTAGGATTAGACGAAGAAGGCAAAGAAAAAATAAAGGGTTATGGAAGGCGAGTGAAAAGTGAAACGAAGAGTAAGTAGATGATGAAAAGGTTTTTGGCCAATTCTTTTAGTTGGTCTTCAATACAACAGTCAACCCTGTTCACCGTAACAATTTATTGACACTTGCTTATGTAGATCTGACATATTTTGTTACATGTAGTTAGTAGATGTTTGATATAACATCTTGTATGGTATAAACTAAATTTATACTTTTATGTTATGATGGATTGGATTCATAAATTGGTTCAAATGGATTGGTGGATTGGATTTATGGATTCAAGTGAAATCTAAATATTGAACCAATTTATATTAAAATTACCTTTATGATATGATCAATACCCCCAACACCCAATCACTTGACCAAGGTCAATGGATAACAAGATAGGACATCAATTGATCATATAAAAGATAAGTTCATATATCATATTTCATAAAAATTAAGGCATCATGCTATAAGTTTGGGTTCAACTCACCTAATTGTTGAGAAGTTTAGTTCTTAAAAGAGTTGGAAAAAAGCAAAAAGGGAAGGTGAAAAATCTTCATGAGATCACTATTGTTTTTTTATCAATTTAATTGGTTTGATCGTGATATTTTATTGGTGGATAGAAATTGAGTTTGATTGAGCTGATAAGGGACAAGAACATAGTTGGAAAGAGATTCTACAGACTTATGTAAAGGAATCAGGCAACAAGTTAATTTGCACAAGTCAAAGATCTCCTATAGCTCGAATGTGGAAGCACACAGAAGAGATGAAATAACAAAAATTCTGGGAATGAAACAAGTGACATACCACGATAATTATTTTAATTATTTGGGACTCCCCACTCCAATAGAAAGAGCAAAAAGGCAGTGTTTCGTAACTTAGTCGACAAGGTACACAAGAAGATTAAGATGGGGAAGAGCAAGTCTCTGTATATTGCAACAAATGAAGTATTGATAAAATCTAGGGCTGGGAAACGGTGCGGTCTGGTCCAGACTAGACCATCTATACGGTCTAAGGTCTAGACCGAGAGGCTAGTATAAACCACAGAGCAGAACACAGACTATATGATCCGGTCCATACCACACCTGTTCGGTCTGGTTCGGTCTGCTCCAGATAGACCACACTCAACGAAAAATGAACAATTTGTTTAGTAGACCACACAAAAAATTGAACCAATAACTAAGAAAATAATTGTTATTTGCCTTAAATCATTAATCCTAACATGCATGAATAATTTTGATACTCTAAATCTTAGTACATAACAAAGATACAAAGTAAAATCATCACAACTTGCACCATAACGTCATAAACATTAACATAATATCATATGGAGACACGATTATCTCTACTCTCTGGTTAAATGTGGTTGTGAATGAAGGAGGGATGTGATTCACAAAACTAAGGTTGAGACTTGGGTGTCGTTGTAGGAGTTGAGAGAGTGGTCGAATGGGCTGTTAACACGTATTTACAAGTCAGTTGGGCCCACAGTTTGGTCCGGTAAACCGCGGTCTAGACCGGACCAGACCAAGAGATCAAAACATAAAATATTACAGATCATGAACCGGACCAGACCATACTTAACGGTCTACGGTCCAGACCAAACTGTGCGGTACGGTTTGGACCACGGTTTTTCTAACGGTCCGGTCTATTTTCCCAGCCCTAATAAAATCCATTGCTCAGGCTGAGACAACCTATATTATGTATATCATATTGATACTAGTGGGCATCATTCAAGAGATTCAGAGAATCATCTTAGGCTTTTGGTAGGGAGAAAAATGCGTGGAAAGGAAAATTCATTAGCTTATTTGAGAGAAAACGTGTCTGCGTAAGTAAGAAGGGGGCTAGGTTTAAGAGATTTGAGAAATTTTAACCTATCCCTTATAGGAAAAAAGATGGAATCAACATCAAACCCTCATTCCTCAACATCTTGATTGATGGACTCTCCTGCTCAGCCCGCTGGGGTGGCGGCTGCTGCCCCTCCTCCACCTGCTTCGCCTAAGCCTCCGCCAGCTCCAACTCGCCGCAGCGATCGCCCGCGTCAACGTCCTCGTCATTTGGACGATATATATGATACACCGGTTCTCCCTGGTCAGCGTCCTTCGCATCCCGACTCCAGCACCGCATCCGCAGCTAAGTATCCCATTTCCGACTTTCTTTCTTACGATGGTGTTCACCCTTCTTATTATGCTTTTTTGGCGGCTGTGACTTCTAATCATGAGCCCCGTTCCTTTCGACAGGCAGTCCTTGATCCTCGCTGGCGTGAAGCCATGTCAAAGGAGATTTATGCACTTGAACTTAATGGTACGTGGACATTGGTTCAACTGCCCCCCGGCAAGCGGGCCATAGCACCCAAATGGGTTTACAAGATCAAGTTCAATCCCGATGGCACGATAGAGCGTTACAAGGCTCGTCTGGTTGCCAAGGGTTATACTCAGATCGAGGGCGTTGATTTTCATGATACCTTCGCTCCTGTGGCCAAGTTGGTCACTGTTCGTTGTCTCTTAGCTGTGGCCGTCAGCCGTGGTTGGTTTCTCCATCAGCTCGACGTCAACAATGCTTTCCTCCACGGTGATCTTGAGGAGGAGGTTTATATGCAGATTCCTCAAGGTTTTGCCCAGCCGGGAGAGACTCGAGTATGCCGTTTGAACAAGTCTCTGTATGGTCTTCGCCAGGCCTCTCGAAATTGGTATCATAAATTTACCGATGCCCTCTGCAGTCTTGGTTTTCGTGCTTCTCCGGCCGATCACTCTCTGTTTATCTTTCGGCGGGGGAGCACATTTGTCGTTGCCTTGATTTACGTGGATGATGTTCTGCTCACTGGTAATGACCTTGCCTTTATTAACAAGGTCAAGTCTTCTCTGGATGTTCAGTTCGGCATCAAGGACCTTGGAGAGGTCCGTTACTTCTTGGGCATGGAGTTCGCCCGTACTACTGATGGTGTTGCCTTGTGTCAGCGTAAATATGCCCTTGACATCCTAGCTGACGCTGGCGTTTCCGGAGCTCGGCCAAGTGCTTTCCCGGTTGAACAAAATCATCACTTGACTCGTCCCACTGTCTCAGGTGATGTTCTCGCCGATCCGTCTGCTTATCGTCGGTTAGTTGGGCGTCTGCTTTACTTGACTGTCACAAGTCCCGATCTTACCTATGGAGTTAACATTCTTAGTCAGTTTGTGTCTGCTCCTCGTCAAGATCATATGGATGCCGCAGTTCGTCTTCTTCGGTACCTGAAGTCTACTCCTGCCCAAGGCCTTTTTTACCCCGCGTCAAACGACCTTACTCTCACAGCTTATTGTGATGCGGACTGGGGTGGCTGTGAGAGCACCAGGCGTTCGTCCACGGGTTACTTCATTAGTCTTGGAGGGGCTCCCATTTCTTGGCGTACTAAAAAGCAACGAGTTGTTGCCCGTTCTTCTGCAGAGGCCGAGTACCGCGCCATGGCCAGCACGGTTAGTGAGATTGTGTGGCTTCGGTGGTTGCTCAGTGAGCTTGGTGCTCCCCAGACACGGGCTACTCCGCTATACTGTGACAATCAGGCTGCTCTTCATATTGCAGCCAACCCTGTTTTCCATGAGCGTACAAAGCACGTGGAAATGGATTGCTATTTTATTCGCGAGCGGGTCCAGTCTGGTGACGTTTTACCTCTCAAGGTCAGCTCTCACCTTCAGCTCGCTGACATTTTCACTAAGGGCCTTGGAGCGGACCGTTTTCGTTTTCTATTGTCCAAGCTGAACGTGCGTAACCTCCACGCTCCAGCTTGCGGGGGAGTATTGGACAAGGCCCACTCGAGGTCCTCGGCCCATCCTCATCACGTCACTAGTGCAGCCCATGCACTCCATGCGAGTGACGTGCCAAGTACAGAAACCCTAGTAGCTTATTGTAAACAGGGATATATATGTTTATGTACTGATCGGCTTAAGCCAGAACACTGAGATATCAAATAATAGCTGCAGCCGGAGAGCTTAAACTCTCCCGTGGATTAGTCTCGATCATAACTGATCGAGGATACCACGTTAATTCTTGTGTCGTTTATATTCCGCACTACGATATTTTACAAAACTTGTTTTGAACCTGATGCATCTATCCCTCTACACAATGGACTACATGGGATCTCGAGCGAAAGTTAAGAAGAGCATTTTTCAAGGTTGTTCCAAACTTGTTGTCAACACATGAAAACTATCAGAATCTGGCTAAGTATCAAACTGTATTCAGGAAGGCTACTTTGGAGCTTCATTCAAGGAAGAGGATTGAGAGTTGAAGGCAGGGCTTAGTACCACATCAAACTACATGTTTTCTACTACAAAGGCAAGAGATTGGATTATTGATTTGATACCTTGAAAGCTTCGAACGAAAGCAAGTAAGATCGTCAAAAGTCTGCCTAAATTGCCTTGCTCACCACGAAATCCGTATCCTCTGCGGATTAGGATTACTTTACCTGTTTTGAGTTGTTTACTGAGTTCTTTTGTGTTTAGGTTTTCCTTTAAGGTATTTGTAGCTTAACCTAGTTTTATTTAAAGCCTTGTCTTGCATTGTATTAGTTAGATTATGATCAATTGATTAAAAACTTTGATTATTTCGATTCACAAGTTTGCTTCGTGAGTTGATTGAGTTGCTTGGTGGATTCCAAGTGGTTCGTGTGCTTGTATCGAACAAGTAGACACCTTGTTCGTGGCCTGGCTTCTACCTATCTATTTCGAGCCTTCTCCCTTGAGAGAGATTGCACGAAATTGACCATCCCAACCTCCCAAAAATCAACCCTGTTTTTGTGTTGTTTTCAATTTGAGAAGGAATCAATCTCTTGACTGATCCTTGGTTGCCTTACTCTGATCAAAGAAATCCATCTAGGACTCATCACTACTCCAACATAACTTTTTCTATTTGCATGAGGAATGATATCATTATTCTCAGGGTCACTTGAAGTACTTTCAGCATTAACCATATTTCCTTGATCACCATCATCATCTGGTAAAGGTAACTTATTGATTGATGTATTCCCTTCTTAATCAATAAAAGGTCGGGATAGTTGTGTTGAAGGATTGGGAGATGAACTAAATCTTGCAATGCAATGGAGATTGAGATAATTGTGAGGGTGGTGGGAACAAACTATGAGCTAATTGGGAAGGTGAAAGAAATCGTTGATGGAAGGAGTTGAGCATCTATGTGAGAGAAAGATATGAGGAAGAGGATGAAAATAAATTAAGGGTCTCTTATTGGGTTAGAGTTGTGTTGTTCATTATGTTGTGTCGGGGGAAGTAAACTTGACCCTGCATGAGCAAAACCCGACCTGACCGGCCTAATTTTGCTTCAGTTGGCATGAACATTGAAATCGTACAAAATCGTAGATTTTAAGGATTTTATAGTTTTAAATTAGAATTTTATGGGATTTTAAAGTTCAAAGATTTTAGAGTAAAATCATGATCGGAACCCATAGGTAAAATGTAAAATCGTAAGTTTTTAAAATTAAAACCGAGATTTTGACTACATTGTCTACAAAACCTATAAATGATCAATAAGCCAAATTAGAAGCTATAGATTGATATGCTCATAAGTCAGTGGTCAAACTAGCTCACTAGTCACGCTGTGGAGCAACTCATCAATTCAAAACATATCAGCTCACAAATTGATATCAACAAGCCACTAAATCAAATTAGGTAGTGACTCGTGAGTGAACAAAACTTAGCTTAACTTCAACTATTCAATAAAGAATAAACCAGTTACGCAACCGACTAAATTTTGTCAAACTGATGTTGGTCCACAAGATCTTGGCTTCCAGGGGTACGAGTTTACCTAGGAGAACAACAGAGAAGAAGGTGGGTTGATCGAGGAATGGCTAGACCGATTCTTAACATTGGTAAAATGGCAGGCAATGTTCTCAGAAGCTTGAGCTCGACATTTGGACATAAGGAAGTCCAATCAACAATTGATTTTCTGTGATACTCAAGGAGAAGAAGACGAGGAACCGCAGTGGGGATAGAGTTTTAGATTCGATCTCCTTTGGACTAACCATGTTGACTGTGCAGGTGTCATAAAAGATGCGTAGACCAGTGGAGGAGGGACGGATGCACTATAAAAAATTGAGAGTTGTCGTGCGAGGCTTGAGATGTGGAGCAGATAGGCTTTCCCTAATTTCAAAAGGCGAAGAACAAGCCCTAAAGGCTTTGGAGAGAGTTCAAAAGACAGAGGTAGTGTTGATGCAAAAAAAGTCCCTGGAGTCCGAGCTAGAGGAACTGGAAGAAGAGGAAGAACAATACTAGAAGCAGCGGTCGAGAGCAGATTGGCTGAAGGGTGGCGATAAGAACACTAAAGTTTTTCCTCCCAAGGCCACTGGTCGTAGGAGGAGGAACCCTAGTCGGAAGCTACGAGATCAAGCAGGGAGGTGGTACCTAGGAACGGATCAGGCCACAGAATGTCTTCACCATTATTTTGATTGTCTATTTACTGCAGGTGCAACACCTGTGGCCACACTTGTCCTGGATTCCATACGTAGGTCGGTGGGGGAGGTAGATAACGAGGAGTTGCTCTAATCGATGACCCGAGAGGAAGTATGGGCAATAGTCAAACAAATGGGGACGGGAAAGGCACCTGGTGCTGATGGTTTATCAATGTTCTTCAGGAAATATTGGGAGATAGTAGCGGAGGATGTGCGGGAAACTGTCCGAGGTATTGTTGATCATGAGACGATTTCGAGTGGGCTGAACCATACGGTAGTTGCTCTTATTCCAAAAGTGAAGCAGCCGACCTCGCCAATGGAGTTCATACCTATTAGTTTGTGCAACATCCTATACAAGATGACATCCGAAGTACTTACAAACCGGTTGAAGGTGATTCTTGACAAGATCATCTTTCCGACGCAGAGTGCTTTTGTTGCTGGTTGATTTATCACAGATAATGTGATGGCAGAGTTTGAGTGTTTTCACACGATGAAGAAAAGACAAAAAGGGAAGATTGGTCACTTTGCAGCTAAGTTCGATATGGCGAAGGCATATGATCGAGTGGAGTGGGGGTTTTGGAGGGGGTTATGCGGAGGATGGGTTTCGATGAAGAATGGATACGGAAGATCATGGTATGTGTACGGTCTGTTACTTACTCTATCCTGATGAACGGACATCAATCTAGTTTTATTTCTCCGGGACGAGGGATTAGACAGGGAGCCCCTATCTCTTTCTTTTGTGTGCGGAGGGTTGCCAGCATATACTGAGAAAGCAGTTCAGGAAAAAGGGTTACATGGGTTCCATCCTAATGCAGGAGCTCCGATTATCTTCCATATGTTTTTCGTGGATGACATCATCTTTTTTTGCTAGATCAAGTCAACAGGAATGTGCAGTTCTTAATGGGATTCTGACAGATTATGAAAGGGAGTCGGGGCAGCTGGTAAGCTTTCAGAAATCAGAAGTCTCTTTTAGTAAGAATTTGTCCCCGCATGCCAAGGTGATCATTGGAGGTACCCTGGGTATGAACATTGTAGAGAACATGAGAAATATATGGGACTGGCGACTACTGCGGGGTAGTCAAAGAAGGAACTGTTCACTGCATAGTTAGACCGAGTTTGGAAGAAGCTAGAAGGCTGGAAGGAGAGAGTGATGCCCGTGGCTGCTCAAGAAGTTCTTATTAAGTCTGTGGCTCAAGCTCAATTGTCCTATTCTTCGGTTTTTAAAATTCCGGATGATATTTTAGAGCAAGTACACAGCTTAATGACCACGTTGTAGTGGGGACAGAAGGGGTCTGAACGACGGGTTCACTGGATAAGAAGGGAGGAATTAGTGTGCCCAATTGGAGGGAGGGATGAGATTTCGAGATATGAAGGGATTTAATTTGGAGCTGCTGGCTAAACAGCCGTGGAATCTCTATCAACGCCCCAAGTCACTGATTGCAAAGATTTTAAGGGCAAAATATCATAAAAAGTCATCCATTCTTGATGGGAATATGGGTCATAACCCTAGTTTTGTATGGCAAAGCTTATATGCGGCGCAAGATTTTTTAAACAAGGGTTTACGGTGGAGGATTGGTAATTGAGACTTGGTCTGGATTTGGGGAGATAGGTGGATTCCGAACCAGGGAGCCTAGTATGTCACGTCGTCACCACTGGGACTGCTAGTGGATGCAAGGTCAGCGATCTTATGGATCCAGTTACAGAACGCTGGGACTTGTCTACTCTCGGGAGCTGCTTCCCGTCAAATTTGGTTAAGGCAATTTTTCAGATCCCCTTGCGTGGTCTTCATGATAGGGATAGACTCATCTGGTGCTCCAGCAAAGATGAGAATTATATGGTGAAATAAGAATATCGGGTACAATTGCATGAGTTTAAGGCAGAAGAGGGAGTGTTGTCGTCGGGTGATGAGGCAGTTTGGAAGTAGTTGTGGACAATGAAAGTAGCATCGAAGGTTAAACATTTATTATGGAAGTTTGCGAGGGATGTGTTGCCACTTGACAACGGGGGATCATATAAGCGAGAAAAGTCATCGGCGTGAGGACAAATGCCCATTTTGTAACTTGAGAAAGATGAAACTTCATTTCTTTGGGGATTATCCATGGACATGCCGAATATGGCGATCATCGAAGCTCGCAGACTGCTTTGAGTATCAGCCTGCTCACACTAGCTTTCAATGGCTGAAGCAAGTGATGGAAAGCGTTGATGAGGAGAAGTTGGTACGGTAGAGTGCTTTTATGTGGCTCTTGTGGAAGGAAAGTCCAACTTTTTAATAGGGTGAAAGCGCCGGAGGAGGAAATTGCGATGCGGGCGTGGAACTTCTTCAATGACTACCAACACCACCAACACGAGCATCAGGTACAAGAAAGCTCGAGGGATCGAGTAGAAAGATGGAAGAAGCCAGGTCCGGGGGCTCACAAGGTTAACACGGATGTTGGCTTTGATTAAGCAAATGGCATTACGTTGGGGGTGGTGATTCGCGGTTTGGATGGTGCTTTCTTGCTGTCGGCGGCTGAGCGAGTACTAGGAAGCTTCAAGGTGGAGATGAGTGAAGCACTGGCTACTGAATATGACATGCAGTTGGCATTTCAGTTTTAGGTCACACATCCCACATTGGAGTCCGATTCTTTACCAGTGATTCAGAAGATTAGCGAAGCGGCATATATACATACATAAGTTGGGGTCGTTTGCATGAACATTCGTCGAATTTTTGAGGAGATTGGGAAGGCTCATTTCGCTGGACGACTAAATGAAGCAGCTCATGTTATGGCGCATTCGAGAAACCTCTCGTCTCATGCTATAGTTTGGTTTGATAGTCCTTCTTTATGTTTAGTTAATCAACTAGAGCTGGACAATGTAATGGCAAATTCTGATTAATGAAATTGAATAGGATTTTTGTATAAAATAAAATAAAAAACCGAACTTGGAGCCACTTAGTTGGGGTGTTCAAATGGTTACCGTGGTAATAACCAAACCCATTAAGCCTAAATTTCATTAACCATGGAATAAAATGTCTTAACCAAACCGTCCAAATTAACACCATAACCAAATTAACCAAACCAAAGTTTAATTGGTTTGGTTAATCGGATAATCGGATTAACCAAATAACATAACATTATATGAAAACAATTATCATGTTAATGAATAAAACATAACCATATGTTGTACTATCATAAGCTATCATTATATATAAGCAATAATAATAAGACTAACCATCCATGATTATCATCATCATTCGAGTTAATACATCATTCATCATCTCTGCACCTAATATAGCTAGCTACTTAGCTTACAAGTTACAACAAACCCCTTAACATAGATACATGCCAATACCCCTCATCAGAAAGTTAAAGCTCTCCTACAAAACACTTAAACTATACATAGTTTGAAGTGACTGTCGTGGTATCGTACGTAATCCTAAAGTCTAGTAGTTGTCCAAATGTTTTGGTTTAGTAAATAGGCAGACCCATTTAAATTTTGACCCATAATGTTTTGGTTTGTTGTGCACATCAGCACATTGAAATAAAATAGGGAATCACAAAAGTTTGGTCTTGTTGGTTGCATGGAAGTATAAATAATTTTGTATATTAGGTGTATCATTAATTGGTTTCATTGGTTAGCAGTGTTGAAACCAAACCAAACCACCTAAACAAAATAAGCTAAATTGTTTAACGGGTAAATTGCATGTTTGGTCACTGAGATGACTAAAAACGTTCACATTTGGTCACTGCAAATATTTAAATTCAATAATGGTCACTATAATTAGTTTAACAGTTCATATTTAGTCACTCTCCGTTAGTCTCCGTCCAACTCCGTTAACAGAGTCTGTTAAGTGTTGACGTGGCAAACAGAAGTGTTATGCCATCTAACAGAAATGCCATGTCACCTGCCACATCATTAAAACTTGCCATGTCAAGTTCTCCAACTCAACCCTTTAAACCGGCTCCACCTATTAACCGATCCCATCACCAAAAAATCAACACCACCTTTCACGAGACCCAGACCCGCCATCACCAATCTATCTTTGCCGCATCCCAATCTCCCTCTTCTTCCTCCGCCACTTTCAAACCCTAGTTCCACAAAATCCCCTTCTTGGTCCCTCCCCTCCAACCACCATGCTTCTCCCACTTCCCTTGCCCCTGCCGGAGCTTCGTCAGTTTGTTTACCAGTCTCGCCGACGACGGGATTCATGGCCAGTGGAGGATTGTGCCGTTCATGCACCCTGCCACTATGGTGGAGGGCTGTAAGGACGAGATCAGTGAGGGAATTTGTTTATCTCGTGAACGTGGAGTTCCTAAACTTTGGTTGCAAAATCAAAATTAATTAAAAAATGAAAAGAAATTTCAATCGACAAAGCAGGAAGAGAGGGAGAGAATAGTTACAGGGATCTAAGGCGAAACCGAGCGAGTTCCGACAAAGGTCTCCAGCGGTTGCCACTACGGCTGGAAACACGAACACATTGCCGTAGTACCCTCTCGGCAGCGGCAGCGGACCCCGCACTGTAGCGCGCGTTGACGATGCAGATGATGCACATCTCCTCTTCCGGATCGGGTCGAAGGGCGACGATATGACACTTAAGATGCGGGCGATGAGAATCTCGAAGCTGGAGCAGGAATCACAGAGGTGGGGCGGCGCGTCATCCCTCTTCACCGCCTCGTCGATCAGGGGTTTCTCATCTTACTCCCAAACTTGGTCTGGTAGAAGCAGATGGTGAGATTGAGCTTGCGGGAGAGAGGCGGGGCAGTGATGGGAGTCGGAGGCAGCGGTCTGGTTCTATTCCTCCCTTGTCGCCGGTGAACCATTGAAGAAGGAAGAGGAAGAAAGTCGGGAGGAGAAGACGACACATTAGGGATTTTAATTTGAAGATTTGTTTTAATATGAATCGGTTACTGAGTCGGGTTCGGTTAAATGGTTGGGTTGGGCACGATGACATGGCGGGTCGGATTTGATGATGTGGCAGATTAAATTTGGGTGAGTCAGTACTTCTGTTAGCCACATCAGCAAATGACTGACGACATTAACGGAATTAGACGGAGACTAACGGTGAGTTCCCAAACATGAACTGTTAAATTAATCTTAGTGACCATTATTGGAATTAAATATTTTTGATGATCAAACGTGAACGTTTTTAGTAATCTCAGTGACCAAACTTGCAATTAACCCATTGTTTAACCAAACCAAACCAATTATCTAAATTAACCAAACCAAATTAACCGAATGCTACCGATTAATATGATTACCACGGTAACCATATGAACACCCTACCGCTTAGTACTCATTTTTTGCAGCCCCGACTCTCCCGTTTTCTATTTCAAAGCGCTGCCCGCTACTCTTTCTAATTGGGGTTACTGTCTCATTTATGGTTTTCGATTACAAGACAACCCCAAGAATGTGTCATGGCAGTAGGGTTTTATCATTCTTGATTCTCCCCAATTAATCATCGATCAAATTCGACGTCGGCCTTCCCCATATCAGAAAATTTCAAATCCATTCTGATCTTGTTTTGGCATAAAGATCAGATTGGGTTAGTAGAACATAGGGACGCAACGAGACTAACGGCAACCGAGCTCCATTCGGATTGCTTTCAACTCCTGGAGCTCTGAGTCTCCGTCTCTTCTTCTGATCGTCTGCCTCTCGACGCTACCAATCTCGACCTGGTAATTCCAAATATCCCTACTTCTCCCCGCAATGAATTTGCAGATGCCCGTGCCCGCTGTTGGTTCTCTTATTCCCGAGATCCCTCGTTTCTTTCTTGGTTCGGGGCTGCGGATTTACCGTTCCGGTTCTAGATCTATTTCATGAAGCCGACGCAAAATATACTTAGGTAACGTAGAAGTAAGTTGAGCTCTACTTAAGCTGAACGGATAACAAATGAAATCAACCCTTAGTTCACGGGAGCGAAATTTGTACGACGTACAATGGTAATTTGTGCTGGAGAATCAGTAAAGGGTTATCTTTCTGAAAGGTTGTACAGAGGGTTGTCAAGTGTCATACTTTATATTTTAGTGGTGAATAAGATCTCATGTTTCAGTCTCACAAGCTTGTTTGGTTAATCTGTTGATTAATTGTGTGGTCATTCTGCTATTTTCTATGAGTCATGTTGATCTGTGCCTTACCGCTTAGGCTAATTCCGTCACCATTCACTAGATTATGTAATATATTTTCTCAGTGATGCATGCTTAAGTATCATCATTTTTTTAAAGCAGTGATAGAATGCACCAGCAGCCATGTTATTTTGGCTTAAATCCAGGAACTGTGCGAAGATTTCTTTTGATTGTAATTTAGATCCTCTGCACTTGTCTCAGTGCCACAGCTTGCGAAGGTCCAAGAGAAAGTTGGGATACAAAACAAAGCGAATGCTCTGAAGTAAATTGTATGTGCAACTACTGATTGGTGCTCCCGTTCTACTAACATGAGCATTGAACCTTTCAACAGGTGAATTCGTTCTCCGCAGTTGTGCAATTTGTTTAGTTTCATTGCTGCATAATTTTTATAAGATTGCATTTGAGTGCTGCTATGGCTTTTTGTTTCTGGTTAATTTCTCATTTTCTTGTGGTAGAAAAGTGATCATAAAAATGGAACAATGAATATAGGTTAGTGAAGCTAGCGGCTAGGGCGTTTTATGATGACTACACAACAAAGGGAGATAATCAACAAAAGATTGGGCGTAGTGATAACAGAGGAATGGCGGTGGTGATTCTCGATGCTCTCACCAGGTAAGAATTGAATATCTTATTCTGTCTTTTGATTTATTGTTCTTCTTTCAGAAGTTAGATATAGATACAAATTGTTGCTGGCTGGATAGCTGTGCATGTTCACTTAGGCATGGTTGCAGTGATACATGTTGGGGCTGTCTTGTAAATACAAGTTCTAAAATTTTGGTTTGAAATGCTCAGTGCTAGTGGCAGAAGTTCCGTTAATATGCTTGCCTACCTGTTTCACTTACAGAGCAATAATTTTTCATTATTGCGTACCAGTATTCGTTGCTCAGTATATGTATTTCTATGCTGACTTTCTAGTGTCTTGTCGTGGGGAATTACTACTTAATATTCAATATAATTAGTTTCAGTTTTTAATTGTTGTAACATAGACGCCAATGGGTCAGAGAAGAGGATCTGGCGAAGGATTTAAAAATACACACAAAGCAACTCCGGCGCACACTGCGGTTTTTCGAAGAAGAAAAGCTGGTTACTCGTGATCATAGGAAAGAGGTTGGGTTTTATCTTAGTTCAAGTTAACTTTTACATATCGGATAGTGTTTGGATGTGCTGCTATGTATCAGTTAGTCAGTTCCATTACTATTTAGTATTTAGTGAAGATTAGCCACTGATTGTACATTGTAACTTTAGATAGTTATGGTCTTAGAGAAATCCTGTATTTATAGGAGTTAGCCACCAATCACGAGGTGCTTTTATACTTGTGGCTCATATCTTCCATTACCAGAGCAATATAGTTGTTCCTTGCTGATATGTAGGAAGGTTATTGTCTACTTCAAGCTAGAGTTATTACAAAGTTCCTAATAATCAATGTGGTGGTTTTATCTTTCTGTGTACTATGTTTGTGTACCTTTCTTTTAACATTTGTTTCCCATCAATTCGATGTATCTGCTACCTTGAAAATTTATATGTGTTTATCCCTCTGGTTTTGCATGTTTTTTTACTACAAACTGGAACCTGAAGTTGATAGATATGATAGTGTTTTGAAAGTGAGATTAATGATTTTAACTCGGTTACAAACTTACTTTACAATTGAATTCTTTGATGACAAAGTGTACTGTAGCTGTTGTCATATATTGCCTGTTACAAACCCTATCGAACTGAGTTACAATTACTATCTTCCTATTATGTCCTTTTTTATTAATATACTTTGTTGGGTGCTTTAAACTTACTTCACAGACGGCAAAAGGTGCAAAGTTATACACTGCTGCAGTAGCGGCTACTACTGAGGTTCAACATGGTAAAGAAGGGGATGATAAGGTTAAGCTACACACGCACTCATACTGCTGCCTGGATTACGCACAGGTTCTCCCATTTTTCCTTTCATCTATCTGTGTTGTCTATCCCTGCATGCTCAACCTTTCATTTTGGATTTTCTTTTTTGTATTTGCTTGTGCACTCTATACTTTATGAATTATGCTCTACTGAATATCTGAGCTAGAATTTGCATGGCAGATATATGACGTTGTCAGGTACAGATTGCAGCGCATGAGGAAGAAATTGAGGGATGAATCGGAAGGGAAAAATACAATTCAAGAGTATGTGTGCCCCAACTGCGGGAGAAGGTACCTACTCCATTTGTAAAAAAAAAAAATTAACTGCTATTGATTTATTGTGATGGTTGTTCCAGTTATAATGTAACGAGTATGAAGTTGCTTCTTAACTTAGTATTTTTCTGATTTAGATACAATGCTCTGGATGCCCTGCGATTGGTTTCCATGGAAGATGAATTTTTCCATTGTGAAAATTGCAATGGTGAACTTGTGGCAGAGAGCGATAAGTTATCTGTTCCAGAAGGAGGAGATGCAGATGATAATGCAAGGAGGAGGAGGCGCGAAAAAATAAAGGACATGCTTCAGAAAATGGATGTATGTTTTCCTCTCTAGCTATTCAGTTTGACTGTGCTGCTTGTAGGTGTAGATTGCTGTCATGCTGATCATGCAAAGAGGACATGCAGTGATGTTGATGTGAATTCAGAAAAATGCATATTGTCAATAATAATTCATATCTTTAGGGTAGTGTACATTAGTGAAGTGGGTTCGATTTAATGTGTAGTTTTCCGAAATTTGCCTTAAAGCCTCTCCCCATGTGTCCCTATAGGCATGAATCATAGAGGCCCCAGTTTTTTCATACTGTTTTCTTTCTTTCTAGTAGTTAAGATTTGGCAATGTTAAGATTTGGGTGTTTTATTATTTTATTATTTTTGCGAATAACAGTTACTCTAGTTCTTCAGAGTCAACCTGTTTTTGTTTCAGAACAAGATTAGAAAGGTAGGACTGGAATGGAATGCGTTTCGTTTTTATGGTGACGTTGGCTTCACAGTTCACTAGATAACCCTTCTTGACTAAATTGTTGAGTACTTCCTTACATTCATATAGAAGTACTTGTTGAATTGTCAAATGTATCCTTTATCTCAAATCATTGCAATTTTAAAATGATTTTTATGGGCCGTTAGTTTTTTCACACATTTAGTGTGAGGCTATGCATTTAGAGTTACTGGAACATATCCTTTCATTGTGTTCATATTTTAACTTTCACGTGGTGGGCATATAAATGGTAACAGACGCAACTTAAGCCACTAATTGAGCAACTGAACCTAGTGAAAGATATTCCTATTCCTGAGTTTGGAAATCTCCTAGCATGGGAGGCTAGAGCAAGTGCTGCTGGTCGTGCTGGAAATGGATCTAATTCCAATGATCCTTCAAAGTCATCACAAGGATATGGTGGAGTACCATTGCTATATCTTGGGGAGACGAAGGTATTGCTTTTTTCTCTTACAGCTCCTTTGCTAATATCGAGTTCAAGTTTAGAAAGTTCTTTAATTATCTTGTGCTGTCTATGTTTAGTGGGTTAGATATTTTCTCCAAAGTTAGCTTTGGTGCGGTATTATGTCTGTAGTCATAATTCTCTTCATCGTTCCAATCTGTAGTTGTACCCGCCCTTTGTAATCTAGTTAAAATCAGAAAGGAACATATATGATGCTATGAGTTCGTTTTGATTGGTTGTTTGAGTGATTAATCTTCATAACTGATCTTTCAGCTTCCTTTTCCATAAAAAAAGATGGGAAATGATGATTTGCGAATTCGTTACTTCTAGAACTTGTCGGTTCCACTTGAAACTTTTCTGTAAGCATTTGGTTGGTGGTTGTGGCAGGTTGAGGTTGCTTTTTCTGGTGTTGATGGCAAGGAAGAGGATGCCAAATCTGTAAGTGCAGGCGCAGGGCTAAAAGTATTACCACCATGGATGATAAAACAAGGAATGAACCTCACAGAGGAGCAACGAGGAGAGGTGAAGCAGGAGTCCAAGATGGATGGCAGCTCATCATCAGGGTTCTCAGATGACAAGAAAACTGTCTCTGAAGATGATGAGAAAAAGAGTTTACAGGTCCGTTTTGTTGGTTAAGGCATTAGTTTTACATTGTAGTTACTAAGAAGAAATAGGTTGGTCAATTGTACTAAACTAAGGTTTTGATGTTCTGTTATCAGGACGAGTACGCGAGAGCTTATTATGCTGCGATCTTGGAGCAACAAGCAGCGCTAGAAGCTGCAAATAAGCAACAGGAGGTGCTGGAAACTTCAGATTTGAATGGTCCTTATGAATCCTCGCCACAACGTCAAGTCGGGATGAAGTTCAAGCGTGAAGACAATGAGGGAGATGATGATGTCGACTGGGAAGAGGCCCCACTGGGAGGTGAGAGTTCTAATTGGGTGTTCGTTTTGGCTAAAAAAAACAGTAGCTTTGAGTGTGCTTGTTTTGTCTGAAAAAGAAGTTCCACTGTTCGCCAGGAAACTCACAAATTATTAAATAGCTAAAGCCACATCTCCTTGTTTTATTCTTGATATTACACTATGATAGTCCGTCCATTTCTGTTGTATCTGTACATAGGCTATAGTTGTTTCTGTCTTAGTTTAGTTTAATGTGCTGAGGCTCTGTGGGTTTGAGTAAATGATTGGAAGATTGGATTTTGACTGTGGTTTTGTTTTGGGCATTCTATTGGCAACAGGTAACGAGACGAGCGAAAGTTACAGGGTGCATGATTTGAACGAGGAAGCAAAGGCTACTCCAGAGGACGAGGATGATGATATAGACTGGGAAGAAGGGTAGTTGAAAGCCGATGGACCAAAACACTGCTGTTCTTGGAGCAGAAGATGCGCTACTCATTGACTTCCTGAGCGCGTTGCATTCTTTCGAATAAAACACAGCAGTAGAGCTCGAGTTTTATTCTTGTCTTTCCAGATGAATTAAGGGGTGGATTGTATGTTTGGTCACTCGGTTTATCAATATATTATGGTTACTTAACGATTGACATTAAGAACGACCAAAAAATGCCTTTTTTTTTACACCATTGCATTGGTCCATGCCTCTCTCTGCAACCTGCAAACTCCTCATGGATACATCAGTTTTCAGCTTTACAACCAATTTGAAAACTTAAAACCATTACGAATATACTGCTGCAGTGCTGCTTCTACAATATGTATACTGACTATTGTTAAACCTGCACTCTAATTTGGTGGGACTGTACAGCTTTGTATTCAACCAGCATGCTTCAACAATCAACACTAATTCTTCCTGTCAGCTGCTCAGGAGTACTGATGTGAACATTTCCATAACATCTTCTGCACCTCTCACTCAACAACAATTGGCTTAACAAGTAACAACAACCTCCCTTCTGCAAGAACATCATTCTTCCCGTCCACTTAATGATAGCCTTTAAATGATCTTCCCATGATGATAATCTTTGGAACCTTACAACTCCTCCCAAGAACTGTAACCAGAACACTGAAGCTATAGGAGCAACGACTGAACACTGTCTCGACACTTTAGTATGTGTCGCCATACACAAGATCACGTTGCCGATGCATGAACATTCTATATTGCTCTATGCTTAAGTTTGTATCTTTTGATCCACATAACCCCATAATGAACCAAATTCGGCTAATATATTCTAGATGTGTGGTATAACACATGTTTGATTCCACATTTTGAAATCACGAATGTCCAGCCCCCTTCTGCTCTTGGCAAAGCAACTTTAGACCACGCAACCAGAGCCCTTGCCCTCTTGTCAGCCCTTCCCACCCCCCAAAAGAAATATATTACAAATCATCTCCACTTCCTTGAGCATGTTCTAAGGTAGTAAGAAAAGAGTCATCCAGATTCAGTACTGCATAATGCTTGTTATCACAGTGGAAACAAGCTGCAATCTACCATCATAACTAAGCATACTTTCCTGCCATTTATGAATCCTAGATGTTATCTTATCAACCAGTGCTTGACAGTCCCCTGCTGACACTTTACTTGCGGCCTAGTTATTCTGCTAACTTGAAGATTCGTTAGTATATACTAACTAATATTCAAAATGTACGAACTAATATCCAAATCTATTAAGTATCTAGATAGCATAGACTAGTATTCAAAACATCACAAACTAGTATCCAGATTGCAGATACCAACTAATATCCACAATCAACCAACTAGTATTCAATATGGATACTGGGTTATCTGAATACTCTTATGTGTAATCTGGATACTAATTATGTGCTGTTTGGATACTATTCTGTGTTGTCTAGATATTAGTTTGTGAATTTGGGATAATAGTTGATTCATGGTGGATATCAGTTAGCAAACTTTGAATACTAGTCTGTGCTCCCTAGATATTTTAGTACTTGGATATCAATTCATGTATTTTGGATATCAGTTAGTATATGCTAACGAATCTTCAAGTTAGCAGATTATCTTTTCCCCTTTACTTGTTATTAGAGGGACCCCGGGATAACTGACAAGCAGAATCTCCAATGGGAACCGTGTGTGCTGTGAAATCATCTCTTTTTCTTCCACAGGAATCCCATCACAAAACATATTACACTGAGATAAATTGAACTTAAGCCTTGAATCTTTGTTAAACTTATCAAGCAATCGTTTAATACTTGCCATAGGTTGCCCACAGCTAGGGATGTCAACATAATCCGAATCAATGAGTACCACACCCACCCAACCCAACCCGGTCAACGCCGATAAAACCCGCATTGACAGATTATGGGTCGAGTTCGGGTTTAAACTTGTTTACGGTTTTGCGGGTTGGGTACAGGTTTAGCTATATCCAACCCATACCCGTCCCCAATCACAAATCATTCAGTAAGTCACCCATCCTAATTCCAAAAATAAAAGGAAAGTGAAGAAGCTTAGTTGACAAGGAAGAATAAGCTTTCAATTAATCATGTTGTTTATGGATGTTTATCTTAATAGTTGAACAAATTATGTGGATACTTTGTGGTTTGCTGTATGCTCTAGATTGATATTTTTTTGTTTGGATAATTTGTATGAGAAGAATTATGTTAGACTTTTATTTTAACATGAATTTGTTATTGTGCATTTTTTACCACATAACCCATGAGTATCCAGAAACCCGCGGATACAAAGGAGGTTGGGTTGGGTTTGAGTTTTCCAAACCCAATGGATTTTACCCCGAGTTTTTTGGTGGATATATCCATGGGTTTGGCTTGGCCAACCCAAACCAACCTGGCCCATTGTCATCCCTAGCCACAGTCCAGATTGATCCATTAAAAAACAGTAGGAGATGGTCCTCAAACACAAGTGAGTGATTTCTATAAGGTATATGTTATGTTTCAACTGCTCTCTTCTTTAAGCAACAAAAACTTCATGGCTACTGTGAAAAAATAAGAGGAGAGTGAATCTCCTTGATGGAGTCCCTTTCTAGCAGCGAAATGCTCACAAAGGCCACCATTAAAAGCCACACTCAGCATTGGTGTGGTCACACATACTTCAATTAATCTAACAAACTCAGTAGGAAATCTCATTGCAACTAAGACAATGAACAACAAGTTCCAGTGAACCGAATCGAATGCCTTCATAGATCAATTTTCAACACACACCTAGATGAGATATTCTTGCTATGACAGTCTTAAACCAATTTTATTGCCATTAAAATATTGTCACCGATGAGTCTCCCCCTAACAAATGCAGATTGAGTTTTATGGATTACTGTTGGAAGCAAAACAAATAGTCTATTTGATAAAAGCTTTGAGATACCCTCATAAAACACATCACAACAAGAAATCGGTCTGAAATATTTTCTCATCCGCATTTGCAACTTTAGGAATTAAAGCAAGCATCGTTGAGTTTACCTGACTAGGCACTACCAAATCTGCTTGCTTTGGTCATAAAGTGAGCATCCGATGTCCAAATCCAACTTTGTTTGAGACCATCATCTTGTATTATCGTCCTCCTTCCTTCTGATCCATTGGATCCCTTGGTGATCCATATTCATCTTGAAAATCACAAAACAACTCCATAAATGCATCAAATAGTACAAAAACACACTCAAGGTCTCTCATAAGCTCATTATCCAAATAGTTATGAATTCCATATGAAATATCATCAAAGCCACTAAATATGCATTCATAGAAGGGGGAAATATATCAAATATGAGAGTGATAAACACTATAAATAAAGTGTCATCACTATAAATAGGTGATATATCTGAATACATATGCGGAGCAAGATACTACCTATACAGAGAAAAATATGCTAGCACCGCGAGCTACACTATGTTACATATGAGGACCATAATCAAGTATTCTATCCAAATTCACCTCGGTTCACGGCTTACATCGCGAGCTTTTTTTCGGGATTGGGCTATCCATGCAACAACAAAGTATTGAGTCGTAGAAGTTTTGCCAAACATTGGGGCTGCAATAAAAGACTCAATCTCCTCGTTCTATCATAAGATCACCATCTCCCCGGATGGAACGACTCCAACTCTAGTGTTTGTCTCTCTCTGGATGTGTGCCTCGTCAGACTTAGCCTTTGGAAGTATATCACGCAAACCCTTTAATCTTGTGGCACCTCCCGATGTCTCTATTGATGCCTATTGCAGTTGACGTTGTAACACTACAACCTCAGCATGAAACCGGGCACACTCTGACCTAATAACTTGCATATCAGCTGCTTGCTCATCCTGAAGTCTCTCCATCACCTAATAGTAGTGATGCTTCTGAAGCCTGTGTTATTCGTAGCCTCTCCAAAGTTATTACTGTCCGAGTCTGAACCTCCAAGAGGAGCGCCTCAAGCTCATTGACATGACCCGTGGCCTCCTCCAACCTCCTAGTATGACCATGAAGGTCATGCTCCGCAAGTATTCTATTGCGCTAAGCTGTTACAACTTCTGACCTTGCTCTTCCCACATGCCCTCCATTACTACGACATACTAATTTATATGCAGGAAACACTACCGTTAGGTAACTCATAAAAAACTACATTATTTAAAAATAATAAATTATCTGATTTTGCGACCTCGCAAAGCAAAAACTCCTAGCTCACCTTCAAGAGGCCAAAAATTAACACCCATATAGCACACAAGGACCTATAGTCCCAAACTGGTGGATCACTAACCCGTCCTCCATTCGACATGCCTAGACCACCTTTTTTATGGGACTTTCTCGTTGTTGGGACGAATCAAGCTACCAACCTCGAGATTCCTTGTAGAAGTCGGACTAGGATTCTTGCCTCGACACAGGGAGGAATGTCTCACTCTCTTATATCAACCACCAACCAATGCAACATTGTTGGCTCAGGCACCTCGGGAATTTTGCGGATCACCACACTACCTTGCGGACGAGGGGCATGCGGTGGCAACCTCGTGGAAAATAGGGCATTCTCTAAATGTCCATACATGCTCCAAAACGCGAGTAAGCTGCAAAAGAATAACACATAAATAATAAGGAAATTCCATAATATGAACAAACAATAAACAAATGTACCATAAATATAAAGAATGAAGAAAATAGGTTGAGCTTTAAGAGTCTCAACGTCTTCCTCCTTTGGATATCTTTTTCACCTAGGGGCTAGCTTTTTACGTACGGAGATTTTTTGAAAGCCCCCAAATCTATATCTTTCCATTCAATGGGAACCACAACACCATCAGAAAAAAGTTTGCTTAAAGATTTAAGGAAATATAAAAATTCACATTCCCAACCTCCTCATGCACAACATTTCGGAGTTGCGAGATCAAATGCATTGGTTCTATGATGAAACGACCACCAGGTAGTCTCTTTATGGAGGTAGAAGCAGGCATGAAAAAGCTCGGGTGAAGGAAGTACATTGTATCTGTGACAACCCAATTGGAAAGCAACAACGAGTGTCCAAAATCCCTGTGTAATTACGAACAAGGGATTGGTCTAGTGGTAATACTACTAGCCTTGAATCTGGAGGTCCCAGGTTCGAATCCCTTCAGTAGTACCTATTTATAAACAATAACCTATATCATCCTTATCTTAAAAAAAAATCCCGGTGTCATTGTACTCACTGTCAAAAATGATAACAAAACCCATAATCAAGGGACACCCAGTAGTATTCAACGTGATATATATCCCATAAAGCAGTACCTAAGGTAGTGTGTCGTGTCGAGACCTCCTTAGTTCACTATGACTACAACATTCACAACCGAAGGCCAAGCATAACCAACGACCGGTGTAGCATTGGGTAAGCAAGCAATAAAATTTATCTAACCACAGGGATTTAGGCTAACCTTACTTCGGGTTAGGTTTCGTTATCTAGACAACCTATAATAGTGATTAGAAAAATTAAACTAACTAACCTAGCTAACCACTAACCTCGCTGATTACAAGTTTTGGAGCTCTCTTAGCTTGAATCCCCCTAATTCTATCGTTTGGATCGTTGTTGAGTACTATCCTAGCTCGATCGATTCACTACCCTACCGTTATGAGATCGACTCACTCTGGATTGACCCAGAATGACGAAGTGATGGATGGGAATGTGCTCTACTCAACCTTGGGATTTGTATATATATATATATATATATATCGTTAGGAGATCGATGGAATCAACTCCCTTGGGGATTACCCGGACGATATATGATAGGAGTCACCCAAAGACGCCAATAAAGGGCTCTAAGGGGATTATCTCCCTCCTATGTCAAAAGCTCAATTGACATGAAGCGGAATCCAAAATCATGCGATCCATGAAAACATCCATTAAATAGATAAATTCATCAATCAAACATAGAATATGTCACGTACACTCAACAACAAACCAAAATCTAGACCTAGGGTTCATCAACCTAAGAGAAAGAGGTCTAGTTTATAGAGAAGAGGAGAGAGATTACAAAATTGCTCAAGATCTTCATCTTCTAGGCTTGAATCCTTAACTTTAAGATCAACCCGAGCCTTTAATTAAGCTCCAATATCACTCTATAACTCTCTCTCTCTAGAACTCCCTTTTGGTGTTTTGGGTCGAAACCCTAGAGAGAGAATCAAGTTCTCCTCCAAAAACCACCCTTTCTCTCTCTCTCTCTGCTGCTATCTTTTTATACATCCCGAGAGCCAATGTCACAGCCAGATGTCATGGGGTGACATTGAAAACCGGCCGTGATCTTGGAAAGAAAACACAAATGTTTGCTGTCGTTTTGGTCCAATGTCACGGTTAGCTGGAAATTGTCACGGTCTAGTGACAATGACAATTGATCTGCCCGCGATACGTGCAAACTCTTCTGATCCTTGCAATTGTCACGCCCTGAGCTCAATTGTTACGGCCTAGAGGCCATGACAATTAGCTCCAAACTGTGACATTGATATTTTCTTCACTTTTTGGCACTTTTTGAACTCTAGTCATCCCGAAACTCGTCTTCAATACACCACTTTTTGGCACTCTCTCTCTCTCTCTAGAGACGGCTCAATACACCACTCCTAGTTATTCCCATACACTAACTTGAGCTTTAGAGACGTACGAGGCAACCACAACCCGTTGGTCCTTTTTACAAGTGTTCGTCTCGAGAGGTGGAATCCAACGGCAATCATAGGGTCATCGCTCTCAGGACTCTGTAAAGTTTGAGGTCGACTATTTTAGCTTGGCATCAACAATTTCATTCATTTCAACAATTTTCTCATTTTCTTTCATATGAGACATCTCGTATTCTTTGATGTAGTATCTTTAACTTGAGACTTACCTTTACATGTTACCTCAAAAGAGTGCCGAATTTTCTTTGCAGATTTTCTCATGGCTACCTTCTCTAACTCTTCTCTTCTCATAGCACACTTGAGAATATGTTAGTCTTGGCTTCAATTCGTAGTTTACCTTGATATTCTTTTGTCCAGACATCGATATTGTTGATGGCTGTCTTTGGGACCTTTAGGATATTGATCCAGACTTTCATGTTGTAGGATTGTAGGCAATGCAGTCAACTAAAACAAGCTACGTGAACTAGGCGTTTTCTTCTCTCTAAGTTAGCTCCAGCGAGTATTATCTACTTTCGTTTGATTTAGGCAATTGATTTCTCTGAATTTTTGGCATTCTAATTTACTGGAATATTTTTGTGGGTTTAGTCTAGTTGTTGCTCTTCTGTTTCTCGATCGCACTTGTTCTTTTTTCTAGTCTGGTTGTCGATTGATGTTTTGGGTAGGATCAAGAGAGTGTGTTAATGTCCTAGCAAAGGCTCTAACCCATGATGTCCTAAAAAGGAGGGGTTGTTGTCTTCCTAGTATGTGTATGTTCAATGTTGTGCAGGAGTGGGGATTATGATGTGAAACACGTGTTCCTAAGTTGCATATATGTAGAGAAAGTATGGAGAAATTTTAGGTTGTTTGTCAATCGGGTAGCACACATCAACATATATATCGAGAGCAAGGTTGTCAACCCGCGGGTCGACCCGTGGGTTGACCCACTTTGACCCTGACTCGGTGGAAAAAAACGGGTCGCACGCACCCGCCGGGTCGACCGCTACAAGGTACCGGGTTGGAGGTCAAATTGTGTCATTTTTTTCTTTGTTTTGCGAAATGCGCCTATTTTCCGATTTTTCTTTTCGCCTAACTCAATCTTTGGAATCCTAAATTGAACGTTTGAATATTAATGTTATATAAGTGTGTGTGAATTTTCATTATATGTTGAATCTAAGTACGAAATGTTATTTTGGTGTAATATTATATGTTATAACTCATATGTTAGATGAGATTTGATATAATTTATCAGGATAAGTACAATATAATGATGTTTTCCATATTTCCGGGCTAAAACGGGTGACCCATTAACCCTTGACCCACTAGCTCAACTGGGTCCGGGTCAATCCACGGGTTGACAACCTTGATCGAGAGTAATGATGGAGGGCCACCACATCATCCTACCAGCCCGACAGATTGGTGTTTGAAGGTCTTCATGCATGCCTTATGTTGAAAGATATGGAAGGAAATAAATAAATAAAATATATTTGAAGGAAAGGAACACCGGTCCAGAATGATATGTCATAAAATAGGAAGTCTGATTAGCAATTGGCTTATAGCAGCAAGTAAGGTTGAGAGAAATACTATTGTGGTGGATAAACGTGTTGCATAAGAGTTTGTTCCCATCTGCCATTATACTAACTTAAGAGCAATCTGATTGGGGATGTAGAGTTTAGGGGAGGGGAATATTCTGCCTCAAACATGTAGAATCAAAGGATGGGGCTTTGAAGACTTTTGAATTGAAAAACAAAGGATGAAAGAGATACTGAAAATACTAATAAGGATTTGGATAGAAGTACCTCATTCCTCATAATCAAATTGCTTTTAAAAATAAAGAAAAGATGAAGAACACATAAAGGACTCTAGAACCCCTCACAATACTTGGTTACCCAGAAAACGATGACTATAACTCACCGGGCTATCCAGATCATACTTACTATGCCCAAGCTACTTTATGAACCTAAAAGAACTTGGACACATCAACAACCCAAAATAACTCCTCTTTTTATTGTAGAACCATCGACCTTCCAAGGAAGGCTTTGCATTGTTTAAATAGAGATTCAGAGAGATGACAGTTGAAGGAATTGAAGATGGTGATGGTGAAGTTTCTCTCGAGGAGTGGAAAGGGAACTTGGAGGGAGAGAAAAAGGTTGTTGTCTTCGTGCTTGTAAAGGTGTTGTCGAAGAGCTTGAAAACAAGCAATATGTTTTCTTCTTTCTACTTTTGGAGCAAGTGAGACAAGGTGAAGGACGACCCTTTTTGGGCTGATGAAGTGAGCTTTAAGCATGAGCTGAATGAGTGTGATGGAGTGAGCCAAGTCAACAAGACATTTGAATGTTTAGATGTTTGTTTTTTTTTTTTTTTGTGTGTGCGGTGCAGCAACTACCTTGTTCGTTGCTTTATGAAGAGTCGCCAGTGCGAAGTTGGTGGTGACATTGTTTGTTTTCTTTTTTAAGTTTGAATGGTTTTAAGGATTTAACTAAGATTGGACAAGGTAGCATACAAGGCTCCCGCTGAGTTCATGGGCGAAGACATATTATGGAGGTTTGATTGGTTGTTGTTCTGTTGGTGGCTTGAGTTGGCTTGCTACTTGCAGTGTATTGTCTTCCATTTTGTAGCAGCATCTAACTGTGTTGATTCTTTTTTGTTTTTTTTTTCTTAGGTGGATGGTGTAACACCTTAGGCAAATCCCACATCGACAAAGTACGGGAGAGATCCATGGTTCATAAGTAGGAAACCGGCCTTAATTGACAAGACGCGTTTTGGGGTGTAATGGAAGAGTTCTTGTGAGAACTCCGAAGTTAAACGTGCTCAGTGTGGAGTACAACAAGGATGGGTGACCTTATGGGAAGTCACCTTGAATTGCACCCCAAGTCGAAATCTGTGCGGGTGTAGAGGCCCAAAGCGGACAGTATCTTGTCGGGAAAAGGTTCGGGATGTTACATGTGGTATCAGAGCCTCTCTGCGTCCCTCTTGAACGATGGTGGGGCAAACCTCAACGACGGCGTTGAGTCCCAAGGGGGGTGTATGTAACATCTTAGGCAAATCCCACATCGACAAAGCACGGGAGAGATCCATGGTTCAAAGTAGGAAACCGGCCTTAACTGACAAGACGCGTTTTGGGGTGTAATGGAAGAGTTCTTGTGAGAACTCCGAAGTTAAACGTGCTCAGTGTGGAGTACAACAAGGATGGGTGACCTTATGGGAAGTCAGTCACCTTGAATTGCACCCCAAGTCGAAATCCGTGCGGGTGTAGAGACCTAAAGCGGACAGTATCTTGTTGGCAAAAGGTTAGGGATGTTACAGATGGCCTCTCCTTGTCTACGATTGTTGGAAGGTTTTTTTTTTTACATGTTTACTTAGGCTGCTTCCTGTCTTGGTTTGGTCCAAAGCTCTTGCTTTTGTTACCGCCTATATAGTTAGTTCAGTGTTATATGTAATTTTTATTTATAATTAATAAATTAATATAACTCTTATAAAAAATTTGTTGGGGGTATGTTCCTCAGTTCCCCTTGTTTTCATCTAGTTCCAATGTACTCTGTTTTGGCTTGATGGCAATGGTGCAGGGTGGGTACCTCAATAACCATGTGGGAATGGAGCGGGGTGGGCTTACCCACTTTTACATGTTATTTGCAAAAAATACACTCAAAATTTTACCTTTATGATAAAACGATGGGAGAACACATTATGAATGAAAAATAGTGATAATATAATGGATAATTCAGTCTAACTATTTGAAGAAAAGTCAAAATAGGAGATATTATGAATAGATATTGTAAGAAATTGAGATATAATAGACCAACAATAGAACGGGATGAGGCAAAGCGGATTGAAAGTAAATACCCCATGTTACGTTCCACGCTAATCTGAGTTGGGTAATACCCGCCTCATCGCGAACCAAGCCGAATAGTACCCAACAAGACGGTTTAAATTGTTCATCTCATTAGAGTGGTGATTGGCATTAGTGTTGATTGATGGGTCGAATATTTTAAGAACCCGTAGAGATGGTGTTATATTTGGTGGATTGAATAAAAAAGTATATACAATTCACAGCGATAACTCGTTGTTGGGTCAACTTATCACTTGAACAATTGAAGGCATTACATGACTGAATTTATCAGTTTCAGAATTCAGATCTAATGAGGAGAGAAAATGTTAGTCATTGATTAATTGTGGCAATTATATAGTCGATGGTTGGGTCGTACTAACAATTATTGTTGTTGTAATAATAGACCCAAGTTGTAAAGGAGAGGCGGCCGCTTACCACCCAGCACCGTCACAAAAGTTTGAAAACTTTGGAATTCCGTTCTCTAATGGCTGGCTGGCTGGCTGGCTGGCTGTGTTCGCAACAATAAAATAAATAATTATTGACGGCTCTCCAAGACAATATGAAAAATGTTGCATCACAGAGCTGATAAATAATAACTAAAGTAAAGGGGAATTTCATCATACAAGCGAAGCATTATTTTACTACATCAATATATCCGGTCAAAGTTTCAACACTTGACCGAAATCTCGCTTCTGTCAGCTTCAAGCACCTAGCCGGGCCCTCGACTTCCAATCCAAGGCAAATACACGCTGACCACATTTGTATTTATCCAAAATCATAAACTTTTCATTACAATAATTTTTTTTTTGTTGAAACATTTTAATTCGTAGAGGACCCAATTAGATTCATTATTGAAAGTAAACATTCATAAATGAGAAAATATTCAACTAGTACAACTTACACCAAAAAAAAATTTGATGTGTTTTCATATTTTAAAATTTTGTAAAATACACTCACTATCTGTGATGCTCAACAAATCTTTTCCAATATATCTTATTACACAAAATTATAGAATACACTCACTGTACCGTTGTACGACGAGACTGAACAATTGTAATCGTTGTGGCATGCGACTCAATGACGCGGCTTCGCAATGGATGCAGCTGGCAGTTGGGGCCTGGAATGATTGTTGATTTTGTAAACACACATTCAGCCTGTGAAGGAGAAGGCCGAAGGCTCGTCGATTCGTCACCATTGTCCGATTATTAGAGGAGGAAGGGGGATTGGACGACATGATTCTCAAGGAATGAGGTTTCGAAACAAGAGGCTAAACCGATTTGTATATGATATTCGAATTGTTGGGTGTGATAGGTCGAAAATTCTTTAGTGCCGCCACTGTATTGATACTGTCCCTTTTTTACTGGCTACAGCCGGTCTTCGCCTTTCTCCGTTACTGGGCTACTTTTTTTTTTTTTTTTTGAAACTCCGTTACTTGGCTCCGAGAACAAAAAAATATATATATAATTTTCAGTTTTTCCCGTAACTTTACACAAAGTCATGTAATATTTGTTTTCATTCCCTAGAAAAAAAAACACATGGCAGAATTTTTGTTGGAAACCAAAGTAAATATGATTCGGTTTTAAAATATATATACAGAGTATTAAAAAAAACTTTATTTAACTAAAAAAATTTAAGTTTATATTATCAAATGGTGGTGCTAGAAATTTGAATTGAATTGCTAAAAATATAAATCAAGAGATTTGAATTGTGATAATTGGAGATTGACTAATATTTTAATAATTACTCTATTTAAAAAATACAAAATTTAGATGTATTTTTACCTATATTTATCTCTCCCTATCATTAACGTGGCTCCATCGTTGTTAGGGATGAAAATCAACCCGCAACCACGGGTATCTGATCATCCCCAACCCGTTAATGTAGAGAATCCACATTTAACTGAGTATGAGACGAGTATGGTTAAAACACACAAAAACTTTGATAGGTATGAGGTTGTATGGTTTTAGACTCCCTGCACATATTCATACTCATACCCAACCCACCAAGAGTACTTTTATACATAAAAAATAGATAAATCAAATGTAACATCTCAATAAAAAGAAGAGTAATTCAAAAAAATATTGAAATGTAATTGAATGGTCACCCAAATCAAACAATAATTTATCTCCCTCCAATTCTTCTTTCAGTCATTTACTTATTTCTCCCTTTTAAAAAATTAGAGTTATTTATTCCAAGTGTCCATGAAGTGGTAATGAAAGTTCAGCATAATTTGATTGTACTTCGCACCAGTGACGAAGTGGAATTCTACAATTTAGCTTGCTCTATTATATTTTCTTGGCTCCTTTATTAGGTTTTGAGTTTGGTAAAGATGTCCAGTTTTTAGTTGATTCCCTTAATGGCAGGGGGTGTTGTCACAAAATAACTCCCTAGTTGATTTGGATAACATTATACTTTTTCTTATGGTTTATGAATATTTTAGAATTAAATGTGTTAAATTTATAATTAAATAGTATATTTGTTAATTTCATGGTTTACTAGATCCGTTTAGTGTTATAATTAAATATCTATATCATAAATTTTAGATAGTAATGTTGGATGTACGAGCAGCGAAGTAGGTATTACCCACAAGTATCTGAATAAAATTGGGGGAGTCTAAAAGCATATCACCCTATCCACTTCAAACCTTTTGCGGTTTTACCACTACTCCCCCATACCTAGTCAATGCGGGGATTCCCTTCATTGATTGGGTCGAGTTGGTCAGTTATCCATGGTTGCGGGTTTGATTGTCATCCCTAGCAACGATGAAGCCACGTTAGTGAAAGTGGGTTATGAATGTAGGTAAACTAGATGTAAATTGTTTGAGAAATAGAGTAATTCATAAGATATTATCTCATCTCCAATTATCACTGTTCAAATGGTTTGAATTTACAACTTTAGTTCGAATTTCTAGCATTGTCAAAAGATGATAACAAAAAAAAATTAAATACACGCACGGTAAATATTGTCAAAAGATCAAACTGAAAGTGAAGAACACGAGAGCATTTTTTATCGTGGTATCGTCAGTATGACACTAGTCCACGGAGAGGATCTCCCTTTTATGTTTTAGGTTTTCTTATTTCGTTAATCTTCCAGTACATCATACAACGATATAAATAGGTTGCGTTTACAACTCTAATTTTCGAGTGGCTATTTACAACTAAGTACCTATAATTAACAAAAAAATATACTAAAAATTACTCATATGTATTTTTTAGGTTACCAACCGAAATCTGTATTTCTTTTTGTTTTATTACAGGGTCTAAATTGTAAAAAAAGTAATGGAACAAAAGTACAACATATTACATGACCTTCGTATAGAGTATTTAACATTATTTTAAAATATAAAAATTGCACACACTTTTTCTTTGTTCCCGTAGAGGTAGGGCCCAGCCCATTAACGGGGAAAGCCGAAGACCGGGTGTAGCCGGTAGAAAATGGACTGTATCAATGCAGTGGCGGCACTACAGAATTGCCCGTGATAGGTAATCTAAAATAAGTAAATAACATTAGACGTCTGGAAAATTTCCCACACCCTTCCTTTCCCGTACATGCACCTCCCCCTTCTTCTATATATACACATATTTACTTTGTTATCACACATTCCCCCTCTTCTTCACCTCCAAATAGTACTAGTACTACTCATGGAAGCCTACTCGTCTTCCTCATCTTCCACGTCATCAATGTACCTGGCCGCCGCCGCCACCAACAACGCTACCTCAGAGGATCATCATCATCATCAGCTCCACATCAGCAAGGCTCACCGGAAGCCGTTCCATTCATCTCTCCATTCGATTCGGAACAACACCAACAACAAGCCCAACAGGAAGCCATACGTTGCTCCGCTGCCGCCCAACCCAGCTCCCACAGTCTACAAAGTCGACCCAATCAACTTCAGGGACCTCGTCCAGAGCCTCACCGGAGCCGCCGCCCAGCAAGGGAGGATTCAGAACTTGGCGCCGCCGAAGCTCGATCTGCTGGAGAGGCCGCCGCTGCAGCAGCTTCTTCCTCCGACTAAGAGCGGCGGCGAGGAAGGGTCGCCGTTTTCGGGGCTGTTTCGGGAGTGGATGATGGCGGAAAGTGGTGCGGTGAAATCACACGGCATGAATATGACGATGATGTCATCGTCCTACGTGGAGGAGGATAGTAATAAAAACGATTATTTTTATAGAAATAGTGTTACGGCGCCGGATAGTGCGATAACGTCGCTGGAGCTGAATCTGCTGTCGTCGTCGCCGACTTCTCAGCAGTGTTGGTTTCCGCAGCTGTTGAGCCCAGCAGGGGGAACTTGACTGACTGGTTTCCGGTTGGGCGCATACATAGCTACTTTTAAGTTACTTGCATCTCCGTTGAAATATGATGGAGGTTGCGGTGGCAGAAAACGCTGCTAATAGTTTGCTTTGACGGAAACATATATAGTTCTTTATTCTCTCCTTTGTAATGGTTTTGAATAATTGCAGCATTTTACACCATTACTTAATCGTTCTTAGATTAAGTATAAACATTTTGTGATTATCGGTTGGGACGCGGGATCCATTGAATTTGTTCCGGTGATCGGGTGCCAAATGAGGTGGATTTTAGGGGCTGACTTGATAGGATGCTAACAATGCTTGGATTGTCATCACAAAAATCATTTTCAATAAGGTGAGTGGATAAAAAACAACGAAATTTACATTAAATCAAAATGCGATCAATCAGTCAACCTATTCTCATTTCCTTCGTCCTGTTATTTCTTCTCCATCGTGATTTCAGACCTTTGATCGCAAAAGGTGATATAGCCTAACGGTGAAACAGTTGGTCTGGTTGGCTCAGAATGTATGAGGTCCTGAGTTCGATCCTAGCAGCGTCGTTTGTGTGTTCCCGGAGGCATGCCTGAATGTCGGGGACGAAGTGCCCGATGTTGTGTCTTGTACATGTGTCTGTCACGTGTGGGGTTGAGGTTCCTAAGTTATCAAAAGACCTTTGATCAGACGGTGCTGCTCCGCCGTGTTGACAGCCTCACTTTTCGCTCTCCCTCCACTGAGTACCTTCTCTTTCTCTCTCTAAATGAAGAAGCTAAATTTGGGACGAGATATGGTGACAACCCCCTAAGGGGGTTGTGAATTTGACAACCCACTTTATAGCGGCCATTAGATGTATTCTCTCTCCTGTCATTTTTAAATTGAAGGTTGAGATGAAAAGAAGGGTGTTTTTTAGATGAAAAAAACTTACCACACCCAATCATTCTCCCTCCCATATAAAATAATAAAACGCTAATCTAACTCATACCAACTTCACAGTCGTTCACCTCCTTCTTCCCTTCTTCCCTCTCTTCCGCGGACGATGCCGCCACTGCATCTCCCTCTTCCTCTCCCATGCCCACCGCCGCCCCTGATCTCCGCCGCGCCGGCTGTCCCTGCCGCTCTGTCGCACCCACTGTCCCTATCGCTCCTGCCGCGATACGTTGCCCCTGCCGCCCCTACGCTCGTCATCGTGCCACGCTGCCCTAGCCGCCATTTTTACGCCGCCGCCGCGAGGTCAATGACTCTTCCCTGCCTCCCTATTTTTTTCCACATCTGTGATTTTTCAGAATTCCAGATCTGGTTTTTTGTGTTAGTCTCTACTGGTATGTACCAGTGAGCACTGGTAGGGTACCACTACCACTGGTAGAGCTACTGGTACGCTATCACTACTCACCGGTACGTACCAGTGACTCTCCTTTTCTAGATCTGTTTTTTCCGACTAACCAGTGACCCCCCTTTTCTAGATCTGTTTTTTCCGACTAGTGGTACCATTTTTCTTCTAGTAGCATACCAGTGATAGTGGTAGCATACCACTATCATCTTGTACCACTACCATATGGTTTTTTGTGTTACTCTCTACTGGTAGCGCTACTAGTGCTAGTGGTACGATACCAGATGATAGTTGTAACATTGTACTGATAGCGTACCACTAGAAAAAATCAATACTAGGAGAATAATGAACTGGTACACTTTTTAACGTATTGGTACATTTTTTCATGTTGCTAGAGAAAGTCAAAAATTTCGTTGGAGGAAGTCTGCCGAAAGGATTTCACCAGCGGTCGATGCGGATTGACTGTTGGAAAAAGAAAGAGAGATCTAAAGAGATATAAATGTATAGAATTTAAATTAAAAAAACTTGTATTAATATGAATTTTTAATTCCCAATGTAATTAATACATAAAAAAATAATTAATATATTCTTTTTTTTTATATACCCAAAATGCTTTGGTTGTGAATCTGACAACCCCGCGAAATTGTTTTTGGCCCAATATAATGGGCTCAGTTGAGTTTCTGCCAACCTGTAACCTGGCTCGTTATAGCGGGTGGGTCCATAACTTTTCATTGCTGTTGTTAATAGAAAGACTTCCGGTTCCTGCAACTTGTTGAGTTTACTTGCATCACGAGCCGAGAAAATGTCCTGGTTAGCGAGGTCTATCGCCAACACTCTCAAGCTCGACGACGATGATGCCGACGGGAGTGAAGATCATCATAACCTTAGCGCCGGCGAATCTGGTGCAAAGGACCCGAAATCTTCTCCAACCGCTGAGTCTGATGAACATTCGCCGTCGTCAACAATCAGTTCCACAACTCCCCGCGGCGTCAAGGAAGACATCTCCGAGATCACCAAGACCCTAAGTCGCCAGTTCTGGGGGGTCGCCTCGTTCCTCGCTCCCCCACCCGAATCTCCTAGCCCTCCCGCCCGCGGCCAGATCTCCGATGATTCGATCGAGGAACCCGATTATCGGCAGCTTTTGGATCCGGACGAGACTAATGAAGATCTGATTGAAGGAATACGGAGTGATTTCGCTGAAATCGGTGGGAGATTCAAGTCCGGCATCTCCAAGCTATCGACTAATATGGCGGTCTCGGAGATCACAAAGATCGCCTCGAATTTCCTGCAATTCGCTTCGGAGGGAGATGTGAACGATGCGGACTTGATTGGTAGCGCCGTCGGTGTGACCGAGGAGGCTGTGGCCTTCGCTAGGGATGTTTCTATGCATCCGGAGACTTGGCTTGACTTTCCCCTTCCAGAAGATGACGATTTTGAGGGTAAATTGTTATACCTTCCAGCATTATGTTTATAGGTTTTGAGAAGTGTTTGATGCGGATATGGTTTTGTTAGTATTCGAAGGCTGCGATGCTGCCAGAGTTTCTAGGTGGTTTGAGCTCGTAGCAAAGTATGGTCTAGTTGCAGGTGAGTCTAGTTGCAGAGTTTCCTGGTAGGACGTAAGTTGTCTAGTAATGGTACGCAGTCTAGTTGGGGAATCCAGTAGCTCAAGCATATGGCTAAAGGGTATATGTAGCAGTCTGGGCTTCAGATGGTGTTGCTGGCTTCTTTATAACTGTGTGTTACTTCTTTTGTATAGTCATAATCAATGGAATGTGCATATATATACACAGATAAACGTGCTGGAAATTATCTGGAGATTGTGTATGCATTCGTATCTGGGGTTTGGACATTTGTTCTTGCTTGATTCACCCTGATAAACTGTGGTTTGACATTACGAATTCTCTTCGGCTCCATCCATGATTGAAGGGCTGTATGTAGAATACATTTACAGTCTTGATGTCTATCTATATTTGCGACTTCCTGATGCCAAATGCACCGTCTTTTTCCTTTGTAGATTTTGACCTGTCAGATGCCCAACAGGAGCATGCCCAAACTGTTGAGCGCCTTGCCCCAAGGTTAGCTGCTCTTAGGATTGAACTCTGTCCTGGTTATATGAGCGAGGACTGCTTTTGGAAAATTTACTTCGTCCTTCTGCACCCTAGACTTAGTAAAGAAGATGCTTTACTGCTGTCTACTCCACAGGTATGCTCCCTTTCTCACTTCAAACCATCAGCTGGCATCTTGAAACATGGCTGTGGATTCTCGATTTGGATTAAGCAAACTTAGGCTCGTGGTTAATTGAACTGGGGCTAATCAAATGATTTAGTCTTTTCGATTCCCTGCCACTTACTTTTGCATTATTTACCTGTAGATAATGGAAGCTAGGGCAATGTTATCTCAAGAACTACAGAGGAGAGCAAAGACAAAGCCCAGTTCAGGTTTCTCAGAACCTGATGCTTCAGTAGTATCCAAAGAAGATGGTGGTGATTCATCCCAGGAAGCTTATCTTTCAGTGCCGTCTCAAAACGAATCTGGTTCCAAGGATGCTCCAGTTACAGCAGTGCCATACAGTGCTGCTATAGGTGGTGAAGCAGAAAAAGAGAAGCACCCAGTCCAAAGTACCGAAGTGGAAATAGTCGACAAAGCTGTTGTCGAGGAAGAAATAGTTCCTCTCCAGAATAATAAGCAACAGTTGAACCCATCTGCTTCGAGCTCATATTCTCATGCTGCAAATGATAAATACGAGGATGATGGTGACGACTGGTTGAAAGACGAAAGTTCTGAAATGGTTGGTGGTGGTGGTGGTGGTGCCAGTGGGACTATGAAACATATTGAAGATGACGAGGATGTGTCATTTAGTGATCTGGAAGATGACGATGAAGGGGAAGTGCCTATAACCTATAAAAAGTAACAACCTCAGATGGTTCAGCCAAAGATTCACGGGACTGGGTTGAGCTGAGCAGAAGTTGAGGTGACTCGGTGAAGGACATTAATCCTATAAATGCAAAAGGTGGTAGCGGCGGACAGGCAATTTCCCAACCATCTGAGAACAGTGGAGCTAATGGTTGGCTAGATGTTTGAGAACATCGTAGTGATTTGATGAACGAGGGTTAAGCCTCAAGTAAGGTGAGCGTTTTCTGCAATCCTTTTCTTTCCCCCCTTTTCTGCTGCTGTGAATATCTTATGTCCTGCATATGGTGTCCTCTCTCTTCAGTCTGAGTCAGGCTGAAGGGAACTCTCTACGCGTGTACATATAGCTGAACCTGAAATCGGATGTTATGGTGCTCATGATATGTGTATCTGTGCTGTGTAATAATTTCTTTTCCCATTCAATGTAATTGTTTTCCATTTCATTTTCTCAGTCATATCATTTCAGTTGCTTGCCATGTAGCCGAAAATTCCTCACTTTGGAGCCAATCCCATATTTCCTCTGCGTTTTCCTCTCTTTTGTTGCTAGTTTTCCTACTTCTGCGTGTCAATAAAACCTCCCTCTGATGATTGTGAAACTGTATCGAAGATCAATTTGTCGAGGATATGGATTCAACTGGGCGAAACGGCGGCGGGTCTCTCTCTATCGGTATCATGCATCATTCATGAGCAGCACTGAGGAAATGGAAAACTAGCACTTGCTTTATATACAAAACAAGAGAAGGAACAAGAAAGAACTATTTGCTGAATATTTACAGAACACGACTTCAGCGATAGCCTGAAACATCCTTTCCTCATGACCGAATGGACGACCCAAAGTTACTGGAAAGCCAACCCAAGTGTGCCCAAAACAAGGTCCCCAAAGAGAAGCGCGGCTTCTCATCACCAGCACTGCCATCATGACGACGGGTTGAGGACTTTGATGCTGCAGTTGGCTTCAACTCACCATTCCAGCAAGGTAACTTGTCGACGACGACGATCGACTCCCCGAGCTCTTTCCTCACCTGCTCCACCGTCTCCGGGCTCACGTAGCTCCCTCCCGAGGAAGCCTCGGTCACGTAGAACGACCCGATGGCCATCTCCCCATGCCTCCCGACCTCCGCTCTCGATATCGACAGCCCGTTCTCCCTGAACGCCCTCGTCACATCCGACAGCAGCCCCATTCTGTTCATCGTGCATACGTCCAGCCTCAATCCCTACACCATCCCCCGCAAAAAAACAGACACACAAACCCAAACAACATGTCTTCATTCACTACCTCAGTCCAAACGAAACCAAACATAACGGAGCAAATTTTCTTCGCGGTCTTACATCGCAATCTCTCCGTTCAATTGCAGCGATCAAGCATTGGCTCAGCTTATGCCTCTCGCTCTCCTTCTCCAACGTGCACCCGTCCTTCTGCCTTATGAAATACTCCTGCAACCACCAAAACCCCCCACATTACCTAAACATTCTCCTAATCGATCATTTACTTCCTCTGCTTCTTTAGTGCAATTGCATTCATTACCTGATCGGCCAACGTTCCTAGGGAGCTGACCGCGGCGTGGAACACGACGTACTCCATGTCCGTCAGGGCACAAACCGTGTCGAACAACAGCTTGGGCCGATCGGCGCTCCTCAAATTGACGATGGAGTAGCCTTTCTCCTCGCACGGCTCGATGGTGACGTGGATCTTGGCACAGTCCTGGCGATGAACGGACCCCGAATCTCCTCCCGCGTCGTTGCAGCCCTGGCAGCGCGTGTAGTCCAGGTCGGCATAGAGCAGCTGGTGGAGCCGCCTCTCGGTGTGGGTCCGGCCCAGCTTGGGGTCCGTGAGCCTGACGCTCCTCCTCTCCCCGGTCCCGTGGTGGGCCTCCACCACCGTGTCCAGCTGCTCCTGGACGTGGGCCAGCCTCCCCGAGTCCACGATGGGCCCGCCGCGGCTCTCCTCCACGTAGATGATCACGGCGGCCCGCCCGCTGTGGGTCCAGGCCACGGCCGCAGTGACGTGGCACTCCAGCTGGGCGAGCACGGCCGAGATCTCGGACAGCAGGCCCGGGCGGTCGATGCCGGTGATTTCGAGGGCGGTGTGGTCGGTGGAGGAGACGTGGCTGGGTCGGACCTGCCCCTTGATGGTCGAACCGGTTTGGTTCGGGACCCTCCTACTAGCACAAATCGCCTGTAAAAATTTGTCTTTTTGTCTGTTTTGCTTTTTACACATTTTCATGTAAAAAGGAAGAGGCAGAGGTGGTAGGAGAGACCTGTTGTATGTAGAGAATGAGGGTTTCGTCGGTGAGTTTATTCCCAAGCTGATCGGTCACGTGGAAGACTGCAAGGGAAATTGAAGATAAGAAAGAAACCCACATGGATGACGACTTACTTTCATGAAGCTAAGGAATCGATTGGAAAGTAAGTATTACTTTGGGATCCTAATCCTATTAGTACATGCATTTAAAGTTGGTGTGGAAGGAATCGTATTCTTTTAGACAGAAAAAGAGGAGACTGACTGACCGTCCATGAACCATCCGCCGTCGGAAGAAATGTACGACTTGGAGATGACAAGGTCGAGATCTGTCAAAACTTGAACCAGCTCCAGCAGAATCCCATGCTTGTTTGCACTATCAACCTGCTAATTGCAAGCAACACATAATGAAAACAAATGGTAACCCTCCCTTTTCTCCTCTGATTAAAAGCAACGAGGAGGAAAAAGTTAATTCGGAAGAAGAACAACTATATATCTGTGCGTCAGGTGGAATAGGTTACTCAAATCCCATTCAGAACACTATTCAGGAAGTGCATGCGCCTAGCTCAATAACAAACTGGATGCTTACTCTCATGAACCCTTTGTAATTCCAAAGATGGACTTTTACTATTATTATTGAAAAAACAAATAAAATCCCAGCCTCTCCTTTTCCCTTTTCCTTTCCCCTTTCACTTTTTCAGTTTTCTTATTGCTGGGTTTTTTTTGTTGTTGTTGCTTTCCACGTCTTGGTGTGATGGAAAATCGAGAGGGAAAGGGAAAGAGCATATCATAGTTTGCAACTAGATTGCGTCATCCAAGTATGTTCTGGTCCCCATCCCTCAAGGTAGGTAAGTTACCTTGTACCTATCTATCGAAAGTACGGATCAATTTATAGTATAATTTAAGAGGAAAAAATAACATAACTTGTATGTTTTTATTTTCCAATATATGTTCGTAATCGAATCTTAAAGAGAGTCCTAACTTACCTATCTGACTATCTACAATGGCGTATCCAGAAAACCGCTCAACTCCACCGCGACCTACTCCGGATTTGCATATATACTAGAGTAGCTAGTTACCTAGGGTGCATGTTTTAAACTCTAGTTAAATGAAGACAATAACCAACCCCAAGTGGCAGGCAATTGGAGAATTTGGGATAGGATGCATTGCGTTGGAATCATCAGGAACTAGGGAAAAAAAACTAATCATCGCTTATAGTTTGATTGATTAATCAATTAAGATTAATGCTTACTGGTGGTGGTGTGATCTCATTAACTAGTAATCTAACCTAATTAATCATATCCGACGAACAAGCAGTGGGTTTCAGGTGACACATGCTGCATATTATGCAAAATTGTGTGTTTCCTCCACATTCCTACCGCACTCAAACCACCCACTTCCTCCTTCTCTATGCTAGTTAAAACCCTAATTATAATAGTTAATTTAAAGAGAAAAACGAACAACTAACTGTAATAATAAAACCCTAGAAACCGTGACAGAGAGCTGAATTCTGCCCTTATCATATAATAATATTTGTTATCACGTACCTTAACAAGCGTGCAATCTGGGTATGTGTCGTTGTCGATGCAAACCCTGCAAATCCAAAAAAAAAAAGTAGACCAACAGTCAATCATAATCCAATTTGACATGGTCGAATCGACCCCAATAGTCAGTTGGGAGAAAAGAAACTGTGCCTGGGAGGGTAGATTCTTTCGATGAGTGATTCGAAATCGGGATCAATGTATGGCTGGTAAGCAAACTCCATTCTTCTTCTTCTTCTTCTTCTTCTTCTTCTTCTTCCCTGCCTCGATTTTCAGCAGCAGCAACCGCAATGGCTACAGCAGAGCTTCGTCGAGTGTGTTCTCCTCATGGCGACCGTATTGTCGATTGAATTCTCGATCGCTCGTCGCTGTAAACAACAAGAACGAGAATAGGGAGGGGGCGAAAAGGAAAACAGAGTCATTATCAGGAAAACAGAGTCGTTATTTATCCCCATCAGTGGAAAAAAAAAATTTAATTCCCGAATACGAAAAGGAAATCAATAATTATCAAAATACATAATAATATTTGTTATATAAATCGGAACAACCCAAAGAAACCGGGCTGACGAAGGACTCCTCGGCGTTCCAGAAGAACAAATACACGCAAACCAATATTAAAACAGAATTTTACGACGGACGGAATCACCGTCAGAATTATCAATCCAAGAAATGGAGTGAAATTATCATACAACTCAAGAAGCGAAGATAATCAAATTACCTGCTCCTGCTTTCTTTCTTTCTTTCTTTCTTTTGCCCCGTAAACTCCCAGTGTCCGCTAAGTTTGAAGCAGAGGGAGGAGACGAATGAAGAAGCGAATTGAAAACAAGTAGAGAATTATTGCTCTGGCCTTGGTGGGTGGTATTGTTTATGTTCCTCAGAATATCATTATGCATTACATAGACACAAAAAATGCCCAACAAGGAAGGAAGGAAAGGGCGGTTCCTCTCTCTCTCTCTCTCTCTCTAAAATCTCTTTTCTGTTTTTGGGTTTCTTGATTTCTGTCTGCGTGCGTGGAATTGAGTGTGTTGCCCTTTTTATGAAATTCTGTGAATTTGAGAACGTGCTGCTGATGGCACAGAGGGGGTGTATCGAAAATTCATACCAAAAGAAAAAGGGGATAGGAAAAGGAGACGAAGGATTCGGAGATTCACTGGGTCTCCGCCACGTGTACTACGGTGGACACGTGGTGAGCTGGGTGAGGACCGGGAGCCATCGTTTCTTCTCCTCCCATGGAACCAAGAGCCGCCACGTGTACTTGTGGTTGGGGGCCTCTTTTTTTCCATTCCCATTAGTAATTTCTGTTTCGGCTAACGGATCAAAGTAAATAGAAGGAGAAAAAAAAGTCTGTGTTTTACTGTTTGGTTGGTCAATATTTTTTCGAAACTTAAACAGCTGGATACGAGTAGATTTCGATGATGATGGTTTTAATTTTATGGGTCAACGATTCTGTATTCAACAGCATGCAGCAGCGGCAGCGGCAGCAGCAGCAGCTTATTTAGGGGGAAACGTAGCAGGATTTCTGCGAAATCGAAAGGCGGCCGGCCTCGGTCCCTCTCGCATCCCAATTTCCCGCCAAATGTAATTTGTTTTGCATCCCATCAAATTCTCTGCGTATTTATTTTGTCATGAGCTAGTTGATTTCAATAACTCGAGTTGTTGGGAGAATGTTATGTTGAATCTTACATGTCCCTCAAAAGAAAGCAGACTCATGGGCTTCACTGGCGGATCCAGGGGGTGGCCACCCCAGGCCCCGGCCCAGCCCTCCTCTGGATCCGTAGTTAATATAGTCCTTATGAAATTTTTGATTTTAGACATTCAATTCAGTGTTATTCTATGATAAGATTGGGTTTAACTAGAAAAATTATCAAGTTGAACATATTCAAATCACTATTCTAAATTTAGCCTCAAAGAATATGCGTCTTAAAAAAAACAATGAAACCTAAAATTCTAAAAAGTTAAAAACGTAAAAGACTAAAAGAAATATGAGGTTTGTTCCCTTACAAATTTACTAAGGCAGCTGGTGTGCAGCCGTGCAGGGATGGACACACAATGTAAATTGATTAGTCGATTGATTTATCTAGTGTTGATGCTTCTCATTTCAACAGCTACTACGAAGAGAACCTTTTTAACAATGAAACATGTGAGAACTGATTTGCTCAACAAAATGAGCGATGAATTTCTCGCCGATTGCTCAAGTATTTTATTTGAAACAGTGTATACTATTGGTATGGATGTAGACTTCATTATTGATGCATTCCTAAATTGAAATACAGTTGTGTACGATTTACATTGCAAAAAACTATAATCATTATATTTTTTTACGCTTCTAATTTTCTAATGAAATACGGCCCAGTGCTCTTTTGTGTTCTGGATCCGCCGTTGATGGGCTTGAAGTTTGCACAAGCCCGCCAAAGCATGTGCTTGAAAGAAAACAACGGTTAATATTGGGGTCAAAACGACTTTAACCCGACTTTATTATTTTTAAAATTCTCTATTTTTTCTTTTTGTTGAGAATGACAATTGAACTCAAACCCATGGTATTGACGAGTTTTGTATCGGGAGCGAGTGTTATACGTTATTGTAGTTAAGAGGTTGGGTAGGGTGTGCATTTATTAAACACTCAGGTCGACCCGATCAAAGCGAGTTGACCAGAGTGTTCACGAGTTTTGGATCGAGAAAGAGACTTGCCCACTTTAATGTTATTTTACTTCTCTTTTTTTTTTTTTTGTTTCTGTTGAGAATGACAATTTGACCCAGACCCGGTCTGACGAGTTTTGTATTAACAGTGAGTTTTATCTGCTTTTATAATTGGCATGTGTAGGTCGAGTGTGAATTCGTTAAAAACTTAGTTTGACCAAGTCAAAGCGAATGGAAATAAACATCGGGGCTAATTATATGGTTGGTCACTGAGATTACAAAAAACATTCATGTTTGGTCACTCGAAATATTTAAATCCATTGGTGGCACTTCACTTTACATAAACTGTTCATGTTTGGTCACTCTCCGTTAGTCACCGTCCATCTTCGTTAACAGTGTCCGTTAAGTGATGACATGGTGAACAGAATCATCTAGTCAACCCTATTTAACCCAAAAATAGGGTGACTCGACCCGCCACGTCATCTGGACCAACCTTACCCTCTAACTAGTTAGACGCGACCTTCAAACCGACCTGACCCTTTCTCCCCTGTCGTTCTTTCTCCGCAGCAATCACCGCCGCCCTTTCTCCCCAGCAATTCGCTGCCTTCTTGCTATGCATCCGGCTCGATTCGAATCAATCAAGAAAAGTACTGAAATGAAACAAGGCCAGATCACGTCTCTTCACTTAACCATGGGAGTGAACAGTAGTAGATGGTGCAAACTCGTTAAATCAGAACCCAGATTTGTTCACTTTTATCACAAAATGAGATCACCTAATATTCTAAAAACAGAGGGATGGAAGAAAATAGATCACTAATCGCGTATATGTGCTTCTCCATGGCCAAGGTGAAGAAGGAGTGGGATCAAACACAATAGGCAACAATAGATCAGAATCTGGGAAAAGGCAGAGGAAGAAGGAAGAAAAAGGTAGAGGAAGAATGCGAATGAATTGAAACCAAAACCTAATTAGGAAGATGACGGCGTCGTAGTCAGATTCGCACCGCTCCTGCCGCTTTTGGTTGTCGCCATACAGCCCCTCCACACACAAGGCATAGTCGGCGGTTAACTTGCAGTTGCGCTGGACCAGCGGCGTCGGGGGACTTTGCGACGACGGCGGCAGATTTGAGGAGGAGAAGGAGTGTTCTAATGACGGGATGGTTCAGCGACAAAGAGGAAGGAAGACTTCACACGATTGAAAAGTGGAAGGTGGAGATTTATTTTAGAAATTAGGGATTTAATTTGTATGGGTAGTTTAGTTTTAAGGGTCGGGTCTGGTTAGAGAGTAAGGTTGGTCCAGATAACATGGCGGGTCTTAGTGACATGTCGGGTCGAGTCACCCTATTTTCTGTTTAAATAGGGTTGACTAGATGATTCCATCCGCCATGTCATCACTTAACGAACGCAGTTAACAGAGATAGATGGCGACTAACGGAGAGTGACCAAACGTGAACGGTTTAAGCAAAGTGAAGTACCACCAATGGATTTAAATATTTCGAGTGACCAAACATGAACATTTTTTGTAATCTCAGTGACCAACCATATAATTAACCCATAAACATCGAGAGATTTTGGTTGGGAGGGAATTTTATCTGCTTTAGTATTTTTATTTATCTTTTCCCTTTGGTTGAGAATGACAATGGAAATCAAACCCAATGTATCAAATCTAATTCTTCTAATCAAAACGACTTGAACCCAATATTTACACGTTTTTGACCGGGAGTGAGTTTTATTTGTTTTTTTAATTAGCATGACCGGGAGTGAATTTTATTTATCTTTTCTCTTTGGTTGAGAATGACAATCGAAATCAAACCCAAGCTATCCAATCTAATTCATCTGATCAAAACGACTTGAACCCAATATTTACAAGTTTTTTACTGGGAGTGAGTTTTAGTCGCTTTTTTTTAATTGGCATGTTGGGTCAAGTGTGAATTTTTTTAAAAAAAATGGCTCACCCCAGTCAAAGCGTGTTGAACCTGTTGTTGTCGAGTTTTGGTTCGGGAGCAAGTTTCATCTGCTTTAGTGTTTGTTAATTTTTTTTTCCTTTTGATTGAGAATGCTAATTGAACCCAAATCCATTGCCCTTGGGTATTAAACCTAATTCGGTTTGATCAACGCGAGTTGAACCTACTCAAACCTGCGATCGACCCCGAAAATCCATAAAAAGAGAATCAAGATTAACTTAACAAAAATAAAGCAAAAAAGAGTACAAACTAGAAAATATCGTCATGAGAGAAGTTTAAAAATATAAATCATTTGCTCGATGACTCTTCTCCCTTCTGAAAGTTTATCGTTTAGCCGACCACCTGGTGTTGTACATGACAAACCCATGGAAAGAGATTAAGAATGAAATAAAATCCTTCCATTTTAGGAACAACATTATCTAAACTATTACTCTACAAAATATCATCTTGTCGCTCATGCGAAACGATAGCGAGCGAGCTTATACGAGTTTTCAAAGTAATTGTATTTTTTTATAATCCAATGAACTTCATTACAAACATGTCCATACATATCACTGTCTATGATATCGGGTAAGTTTGTTCATGCTACAAGAGCATCCATATGATCATATCAATGTAATTGCAAAATTAATTGTACATCAATCCAATTCCCTTGTAGTTACATATATAATTAAATATTATGTTTAAGTTATATCAAAATAAAGTAATAGAGAAAATAAAATAAAGATCATTTTCGGTTTATGCCAGTGTGTCGGTTTAGCAAGTGGAATGGTTCAACCGGTGGCACATACCGGTTTGTGTCGGTTCATGCCGGTCAATATTACATATAAAATTATAAATACTCATATATAAACATGACATTTAACGTCAATACCTAAACATTTATACTTGAATCCAACAAATAACATCAATATTTAACTTTTATACTAATAAAATAATTTTTATCAATTAAATTCTCTAAAATAAGATCATTTTACTTAGAGATTAGTATATTGATCATGCCGGTCATACCGATAGTGTCACGCGGGTTTTATGACCGGTACCGGTTGAATCCGGTACAACCGGTGGCACACCGACCGGCTTGACAACCATGGTAAAAATCAAAAGATGTTTTTTTCCGGGGCATTCAAAAATTGTTTGTGTTGGCAAGCTGGGGAAGTGTAAATAATGTAATGGTCACAATGGAATAGAGTTTTGCTTAGAGTTGGAATTCGATGCTTTGGGGGGAGAAGGTTAGCAAAAATCGAGGCTTTGGGAGAGGGAAGTGACAAGTGAGTAGGGGTCAAATCCGTCCTCATTTAAATTTGATTGGTCAGATCCATCTTTTTGGGATGCTGGTTTCAGTGGTTTGGATCACTGATTTTTTTTTTTTTTTGAAATTGTGGGCTTTCATTAAATGAAACCAAGGTGAACAGATTTTGGGCCTAGACCCCAAGGAAGGAAAAACTACATTTGGGCTCGGGCCTTCAAAACAAAACAAACTGTGCAAGACGAGGCCCAACACATGAGCATGAAATGAAAAACCCTAAACCTAATCAACCCCAGCAGATGAAGAGCAGCCGCCGCAAAAGGAGAGAGCCATTCCACCGCCTACGGGAAGAGGCGCAAGACATCCGGCGAAGAGCTATCTCTGCCGTTCAAACCCTAAGCCACCCGATGAAAGAGGCACAACCTTCACAGCGAAAACATGAGCATCCGGAAGCAAGGTGAAAAGGAGCCCAAATAGAGTGTTCCTCGCCTTCGAGCTTCACGAGACTGGAACCACGGCACGATCGCAATAGGATTCCCAGATCTTCTCCGAAACACCTGCCAAAGAGGTGAAGCAAGGAGGAGGAGCAGAAACATGAAGGAGAAGGCAGGTTAAGGGGACCTCAACCTCCTCTGACACCATCAAAATCATCTCAAATGAATAGATCTGAAGATCTGACACGAGGAAGAAGCAGAGGCAGCCATCTACATGAGAGGCGCGGAAACCTACATGGGAGCCTCAAAATTGCAAAGTAAACCAATAACAGAAATAATAATTCTAGGGCTGGATTACGGTGGATTTCGGTCTAACCGAAAATTGAAATGTCGGTTATTGATTAGCCAAAACACATGTAAAAGGCTAAAAGCCCACCGATCACCGACCGAAGTACACCTTCGATTATCGGGAAAACCGACCGGATGGTTTTCGGTTTTAGGCTCGGATAGCCGCATAACCGAAAACCCCATTCTCTCCAAAACGTCGGCGCTTAAGTGAAATTAATTATAAATCATAAAAAAAAAACACATGAAAATTCTTCTTGCACCGCATAATCCTTATCTCCACAGTTTTCTCTCCTTCCATCCTCCATTTCAGATCTCTCGACCTGGCTTGGAGAAGGCGACCGACCTGGTCACCTAGAGACAGCAACCGACCATGGAGGCACAGCCAGACGAGCAAGGTCGGCGATGTCGAGGAGCGGAGGCCGGTGACCAGGCGAGCAGCGCAAGCGGGACGAAGGTCGAGGAGGGGATGTCGGCGACGCCAAGGCGAGATGGGGGCGAAGGTGAAGTCGTGGGAGCGGGCGAGCGAGGCAGAGGTCGAGCAGTGGAGGTTGGGGTCGGGGAGTTCGAGGCAAGTTGGGCCCTGGGGGCGAAGGCGAGGTCGGGGAGTAGAGGCAGAGGTCGGACACGGTGCCGACAACATCGCGTAGTTGGGGAAGGTTTTGGGTTTGGATTTTTGGTAGCGGTAGGGATTTTGGATCAGGCGGCGGAGGGGAGGTCGATTGAGAGAGATGGAGGGGGCAGGAGGGTATAGTTGTGGGTCGCTGCGTGGTGGTGCGGGGTCGTTTTGGGGTTTTGACGGAGAGGTCGGTTAGCCGGGTAAACGACAGTTTTCACCGTCGGTTACTCAGCTAACCGACCCCTCTCGCCAACCCTCTAAACAGCGGCCGCCATACAATGAAGCCAGTTTTTGGTTAGTAGATAATCGATCAATTTTGGTTGTAACCGGTGGTTACCCGCTAACTTAAAACCATTTCCCCACCCTTAAATAATTCTCATTCTATTGCTCACATTCTTTTATAACCTCAAATTTAAAGTATATTACCATCATCCAAAATATTTTAAAAAAACTTTATTAATGTAAATCAGAATATCTGATACATCAAAGAACCAGAAGCTTCGAATAAAATCTAGACCGTCTCTTGGTAACACTTTCATTTAAACTTTTAAGTTAGACGTCATATACGAGCTTGCTCAATAACATATACATGAACTTCAAACTCTATCTTGTATGCCTTTTGACGAGCTTCCTCAATAACACTTACATGAACTTCAAACTCTATCTTGTATGCCTTTGAGCTACGCATATTCGTTGACGAATTAATATTTTGACTAATTGATCGGTGAGAGTCATTCATCTCCCCAATCATATGAACTCGACCTCATTCATACATTTGAAGATTCTGACTTTAGAATTTCTTACTACTAGCTCGAACTCGTTATCAAGAGAAAGTGAAACTCTTCATAAGCTTTAATTTTTTTAGGTTCTTTTTTGAGTGACTTTGATTAATACAAATAATATTTTGTATTGATATGAATAAAAAAGTACGATATTTTGTTATATTATTATTATTATTAAAATGTTTTGGGACGTCAAATCCTAAATCCGCAACCGAACGATAACATGCAATAAACTCGAGACTTTGTACGAAAATATAAACCTTTGATGAAAAACTAATAATAGAAGAGAAACAAATTAACACAACTTCTGAACAATCCCGCACCATAATGGGATCGTTGATTAAATGTAAGAATACAACATATAAATGTGACTAAAGGGGAGGCGAGGGGGGAAAAAAGCTAGGGGTTGCCTATATTTGGTGTAGTTCGTGAAACTCCCAAATCAAAGAGGAAGAAATTTTTTTTTGGGATTAATTATATCAAGATCGAGAAGTACTGCTAACTTCCATGGCTTATTATGTTTCTGGGTGCAGATGTGTTATTCGACATGAGCTGATGCTAGATTTCTTCTCGTCAAGCAATCATTTTCTCCCAGCCCTACACATAGATCCTCCTCGTCCGAATCATGTCCATCCACCGCCTTGTGGGAGCTGCTGGCGGCAAAAAGAGCGGGATCAAGTCGGTCGATCATGGGGTCGAAAGTATGTCCCTCAAAATTGACATCGGCGGTGGGCACGTTGGTCGGACTAGCGGCGGTCGGAGCTTCTGTCGGACCAGGGCGGGACGCAGCTCTGCAGGAGGTGACGAGGAGGGTGACTATGAATAAGGTGGAAATTATCTTAACCGTGGAAGGCATGTTTATACACAATTCTTTTATTTTTAAACAAGTTTTGTAAAGGGAAACTCCGACCCTTCTCTATTTTCCTCGGGTTATCTTCTCTCTTTTCCTTGGTTGTGAAGATGGAATTGGGTAAAAGGAAGAATTTAAAAGAGGAGAGTGCGTGAAGATTGAGGGATACTTGAGATTAAGATAGTTATTGAAACGAGAAGAATTTTACTGAGATAGCAATAAAGGAAATGTCAAGAGGGATAAAAGTAAGAGGGAAAATTTCCACCGTGAATATTATTAGTGAGAAATGATGGACGTAAGTTTTGGGAGCCAAACAGATCTGTGGAGGCGATAAGCTAAATTTGGCAAACAAGCGATTGGCTCAAGTCTGAAGATGGGTTCCTAGAGATAAATTATAAGGAGTTATAAAAGTAGTTGATTTGCCCCTCTCCTATGGAGTTTGAGGAGAGCTCCAAATTATGACTGAGTATTTGTAGAGGAAAAATATAAAATTTGACATAAGCATTAGGTGTGTAGTTTTGTGAACCCATATTTCTATCGGTCGTTCCCTATATGAATAGCCAATCAGGGGATAATTAAGCACGGTAGAGAACTGTTAATTTGGTCATTCTCAAAAAGAACTTCCCCCATCCTATGAAACTTTCTAAGGAAGGGTTTGATTGAGCAGAAAAGTAAAAGGAGGAAGAAGAAGATGGGAATTCCTCAGCTTATCTCGTGTTGGGATTCTTTGATTTATAGCATTCCAAATTTACTGTAACTTAACGGTAACAAAACCAGGTGTCAAAATTCTATTGTTCTGTAAATAACTAACAACTACTTCAAAGACTAAACGCTGCGTTCAGCCAACACGTTTCCAACATGAAACGTTTCTTCTCAAATCAATCTTCAACTCCAACGTTCTTCTTCTGCAACCTCTGCAACCAACAGCTGCTGCTTTCCTCTGGACTTCTGTATCTCTTCTTCTCGTTGATTCAAATCAACAACTCCCTTGAACTTCATCACGCCCCCACAAGTTGGCGTGTATATGTTTAATACGCCCAACTTGTCCAACAAGTAACTCAACCTGTATCGACTTAGGCCCTTAGTAAATAAGTCAGCAAGCTGATCCTCACTTCTTACAAACTTCAATTTGATAAGTCCAGACTTGATCCTTTCTCTGGTAACATGAACATCGATTTCGATGTGTTTTGTTCTCTCATGATAAACTGGATTCTCTGCAATCTGAATTGCTGACATATTGTCACAATAAACCAGTATTGGTGCTTGAACCTTCACATCCAGTTCTGCAAGTAGCCCTTTAAGCCACTGTATTTCACACACAAGATGAGCTAATGCTCTGTACTCAGCTTCAGACGAATATCTAGACACTGTGGTCTGTTTCTTTGCTCTCCATGTAATCAGAGATCCTCCTAGGAAAGTACAATAACCAGAGATGGATCTCCTTGTGTCAGGACATGCTGCCCAGTCAGCATCACTATAAGCCTTCAAAACCAGATCATTGTTTGATTTAAAATTCAAACCCTGACCTGCCTTAGCAAACCATTCCCTACTAGCTTGTTTCAAGCCATATAATGACTTTTTGAGTTTACAAACCATTCCTTCAGAACTTTCATCCACTGGAAAACCTAATGGTAACTGCATATACACATCTTCTTCCAAGTCTCCATGCAAAAATGCATTGGAAACATCTAACTGATGTAAACACCAGTCCTTTGCTGCTGCAACTGCAAGCAGTGTTTTGACTGAATTATTCTTGGCAACTGGTGAGAAGGTATCCAGAAAATCGATTCCATAAACTTGAGTAAAACCCTTTGCCACTAATCTAGCCTTGAATCTTTCAACACTTCCATCTGGTTTGAGTTTAATTTTGTATACCCATCTACACCCAATTGCCTTCTTCCCTGGAGGTAGCTTAACTAACTCCCAGGTTTGGTTTTCAATAAGTGCAAGTAGTTCTTCCTTCATTGCCAATCTCCAGCACTCTTCTTCATTGGCTTCTTCAAAAGAAGCTGGTTCAACCATTGTCACCATATTAACAGCATATCTTCTCATATCTTCAGTCAACAACTTATAGTCAACCACATCTGTGATTGGATACTTGGTGACAATTCCCAAGTAGTAGTCCTTTAATCTAGCTGGTAGATTAACATTTCTCTAAGGCCTTGTCCTAACTGGTTCTGCCTCATGTTCCTCCAGTTGCTGGAGTTCTGCTTCTTCTCCTTCATTCTCTATACTTACATCAGTCTCACACACAGGAGTATTATCAAATGATGCATCAAATTCATTGCTTGTATGATGAGAAGAAGAAGAAGAAGGTTGGCAGGAAGGACTAATGACATGACCCTGTGTGGAAGGACTATTGACATTACCCTGTAAAGAAGGACTACTGACAGGAGGAGGACTACTCTCTGAGACTGATGGAAAGACAGGTGATGAATTGGTTTCAACCTGTTCATTATCAACTTCTGGAGTTGAGTTCAATGTTTTAAATGGAAATATGTCTTCATAGAATATCACATCCCTAGAAACTAGAAAATCATGTGAATTCAGATCAAATAACTTGTAACCTTTAATGCCTGCTGGAAGTCCAAGAAAGATGTATTGTCTAGCTCTTGGATCTAATTTGGTTATGCCTGGAACAGTGCTAGCAGCATATGCTAAACACCCAAAAACTCTTAAATGACCAAGGAAAGGAGGTTTTTGGTATAGTATTTCATAGGGAGACTTGTTTTGTAAAACTGGAGTTGGAAGTCTGTTGATTATGTAAACAGCATGAATCACACAATCACTCCTGAAATTAAGAGGTACACCTGAATGAAATCTCAGAGCACGTGCCACATTTAAAATGTGTTGATGTTTGCATTCTGCCCTCCCATTTTGTTCAGGTGTATAAGTACAGGAGGTTTGATGTTCTATGCCCTGATTAAGGTAAAAATCACACATGTAAAACTCTTTTCCCTGATCACTCCTCACTGTTTTAACTGTCTTTCCAAACTGGTTATGAACCATTTTACAAAATCCAATCAACAGCCCTCTTGCTTCAGACTTTTGTTTCATTAAGTATACCCAAACAACACGAGAATGATCATCAACAATGGTTAGGAAGTAAAAATAACCATCATGGGAATTAACTGACAATGGACCCCAAATGTCAACATGCACCAATACAAAAATGTCTAAAGCCTTAGAATCACTCAAAGGAAATGGTAATCTCTTTTGCCTGGATAAATGGCAATGCTCACAGTTTTTCACTCTCTCAACAGGAACTGTTGGATTACATTTGTTAATAAGTAAAGTACTACTATTACTGGGGTGGCCTAATCTCCAATGCCACAGCTCAATCTTGTGGGATTCAAAATTGTAAATGGAAGCAACTTGAGAGATAGTGTTTGGTATGATAGGCCGGTCTGGTAGGAAATGATATAGGCCTCTATTTTCTTTTGCCAAACCAATCCTCTTGCTGGTTACTAGGTCCTGAACATGACAAAGGTCAGATTGAAATATGAGTGAGATTGGGAGGTCATGTGTGAGCTTACTAACAGAGACAAGGTTGAAGGTGAAGCTGGGAACTAGAAGAACATTATGTAAGAATAGATGTGTAGACAATCTAACTGAACCTATGTGTGAAACTTGGACCCTTGCTCGATTAGGAAGATAAACAAAAACTTCAAACACAGGAGAACAACTATCAAAAAGGAAAATGGAACAAGCAATGTGATCTGATGCACCAGTGTCAAATATCCATGTGTTTTGTAAAGTTTTGTGATTCTGATAAGTTGACAGAACACTAAAACGATTTCACCTTCTTTGAAGGTGGAGTACTTCTTAAAAGAAAACGTGTTCTTAAACTTTAACTTACTTATAAATAAAGCATGCATTATAATATGTATAACCGGAAGCACAAATCACACGCAATCACATGCATCAAATAAACACACAAAGTCAAGTATAGCACATAGCAGTCAATCTAAAAAACTTAAATATCGTAAGGCGTAGAATTTACCCCCTTTACACTCATCTCATTATCCAAGCCGGTTGACTTGAATCAAACGCTCAACTAACTGCTCGATAGTTAGACCCGAGGTTCTCCCCATTACTTGACACGTCCAACCTAGCTTTGCCTCTATTTAGAGGTGCCTTCTCGTCGAAGATGCCCAGTGAACCAACTTTGAACTGCCATAATTCCAACGTCCAAGTTAAATTTCAACATGGTCCAAATATGTGATCCTTTAAACCAAGCCAAACCCATAGTCCCTTCCTCGCATGCACCTCCTTTTCCATGCCAACTCCCTCAAATTTACCCAATTTATCCCCCTAGTCCAAACGTCCAATTGTTCACCGAAACTATTTACCTATTGATCTATTACTATGTCCAATGGAATGAACAATCATCCCATGTCCTTATTTTGCTTGCAACACGTAATGCCATCGCATAGTTCCACCAGTACAACAACTTAACCTTCTGTTGTTGCTATGACCTACCCTTTTATGCTTGTTCTTCTTACAACTAATCATCCACTTTTAATCATAATCATGACCCACACATGCGTCACGATCACTCCATACACAACCCATTAAAATTCTTGCGGCTATATGCAAACACACGCCTCTATCCGTCCCAAAACCACCCTCAACTGAAATTGGCAGGTGACGAACCAAAAGAACCTTACCTCCCCGGCGACCACGGTCCCAATCTTGTCCCCGGGTTCCTCTTTCACTTCCTTGGACAGCAATTCGTAAATAGTTGCCACCGCAAGAAGCCTACCATCGCCGCTATTCCCGATGCCCCTGCTCCAGCCACAATTCGGAGGCCATTGGCGGGTGGCAAAGATTCTTGGCCGTCTCGAAGAGTAGAGTTTCGCCTTCCTTGCATCGTCTCCCTCTCGGCTGTGGACGTCAGCTCCCACGGTTCCATAGTTGAGAGCTCCTGCTTGCGTTCTCTGGTCACCGTTACACTTCCTCTCCTGCCTGCTTGTGCCGGCTCCAACTGGAACAACTTGCCCAGTTCGCAGTTTGTTCCAAACTCTACCAGGAAATCCCCTTCCTTTGCTCGTGCTCGGTGCTCTGCTTGTTTCCAAGCTCCACTCCCTTCCCATTTTAATCTAGGTTTCCCCCCTTGTAACGCAAAGGAACTAAAGTGAATCGAACCCACCAAACCTAAACAATTAATCCCAATTAAACACCCATTAATCTCAGCCGTTACCACCCAAAATCCAGTCCAAATCGCAAGGCCCATCCAACCTAGCTCCTTGATTGGGTCTTACTAATCCAATCTACGTCCATAACTTCTTTGTTTTATACCAAAATTTGGCACTGTATGAACCGAGAGTCCACATTTTTAATCCTCATCGACATTACAGTAGAACCTGACAAATTACATGGAGGGCATAATAGTCATTTTGACTTCTAGAAAGAGCAGGGTGTAACAGACAGTCTAGCATCACCTTGTAGGCGTATCCCAATAAGGATCACTAATGTCTCTTCCAAAACTCGATTTTGTGCAATGAGCGGTGCCACACACGTTGGGCTTACCCCATGCTTCAAATTTCGACATGGAGGACCAACTGACTCTTATTAAGCACAATTTGAGAACCCATCCATGATACATGAGTGTGAAACATAAGGTGAGTCATCGATACCACATGAATCAAAGGTCCTAAAGACACTAGTAGAGTCATCGATACCACACAATCAACCAGCAGAACAAGGAGAAATATAGTGGGAGGTGGTGGTGGTGGTGAATGCTCCCACGGGGTAGTCTATTGGTGTTGGGGGTGGCACGACTGTAGGAGATGCTTTTGATACTCCATCACAGAGCGGCTCCGGTCCCTCTCGTGATCAACACCGGTGAGCATCACGTCATGTACCACCTCGAACCGATCCAGACGCTCGTCATACGCGTCCATGCGGGCGGCGTTCTACACCTGATGAGTTGAATACTGTGCCTAGAACTGGACCTAGTGGTCCATCATAGCCTAAGTCTACAAATGCAAGGCAGCAAACTGGAAATCGAACGAATGAGCAGAGGAGCCACCGTAGTCATGAGTGCCAGGAGGACGAGACGAAGAGCCGTGGTAAGTAGGATGATCCCCATCTCTAGTAGGCTCCTCCTGCTCAGGCCGGGGATCAGCATCCGCCAGATGTACCTCGGGATCAGGCAGACCCTGAACCTACGACACACCACAAGTGGAGTGTAGCAGCCCCATGTAGGAAAGTGTCAACTCAACAAAAATGGTCTCCTTCCTCCCCAAAGTTTAATTAGTTATGAAGATGCCAAAATGGTATGCCAGTAAGGTGATCAGCGGAGTACAGGGAAGAGTGGTGAGAGTCGAAGCTCCCTTGACAAAATTCTTCGCTAGAACATAACACTAGTGCAGGTCTTCATCAGCACTACTAATGGAGTGCAGGAAGTACATCGAGCGCTTCGTCAGGTGACCCGCCTCTCTACTCGAGGCATAAGTCTTGGCCAACATCTAGTTGAGAATGCGCCACTTGACCTGGAGGGTGGTGGCTTTCGTCCTCCAGGGCCACAATGGATTACCGGGGTTGATAGACTGGGGAACAGTGATCCGTCAATAGAAGCCCTGGAAGTCGAGCCTCCTCATGTTGACCTTCTCAACGATGCAGTCCAAAGCATCATCGAACTCGCCCGTGTACAGGTCCAAGACGAAAGCTGGATCATAGTATGGTACTTCCGACCAAGCTAGAATGTCACCTCATTATGGGCCTCAATATACTCGAATGTTGAGTAGAACTCGAGCATAGGCTCGAAGTTGACCTTAGCGGGCATCTGAAGCATCCGCCTCCACATAGGATTGTGTACCACTGCCTTCAGTGGCTCATGGTAATGGAGGAGGGTGAGAGTGTGCATGTCCCAGCAATGGTGCTTGCCGAAGGAGGCCGCCAAGGTGCGCTTGAAATGCTCCTTCGGGGCCTGAATTTCAAATCCCTGAGGAACTGAGGCTTGAGGTGGATTTTTCCATAGTCCTGCAAGAACACAAAGCCATGTTTGTGCTAAAAAAGAGCATGACGAAGGTTAGTCAAACCCCCACGCCTACGCAGAAACTCAACATAACCATGTTCCCATTCATAGTTCTCGAGCCGAAAACTCATAGATATCATCAAAATTGGGAGGGGGTGCTCGTAAACATGCAAGTAGGAATCATATAGATCGCAACCATAGCAAGTATCCATTAATAACATGGCTATAAGGGAAATAACCAACCCTCACAAAAGTGCATGAACTATATGCATTTTATCGAACACCTTTTAAGCATGTATGAGAGCATGAAGCATTTGGTGCAATGGGAGCTTATAAGGGCACATACATTCAAGCATAGTATTACACAACCATGTACACACCCTAGGCAAACCTTCCCCTCATTCAATTCAAGCTAATCACGCATCAAATTTCAATTCTCTACCTAAGAACCCTAACACTCAATTTTCCACAATTTACAAAGCAAGAGATGAAATCAAACCTGAAGACCCATGTAGAGATGTATCGAAAGGTAGGGTGAAGGTAAGGGGAAGGAAATGGAAGCAAAGAAACAGTCAAAATCAGTCTGGCAAATGCTCGTCGGAGCCTCACTATAATGTTGCTCGAAATCGCCAGGACCCAACATGCGTCAAAATGGAAGGACACTGGCGCTAGAATGAGGGGAGATGGGTATGTGAAGGGTTTGGCAATTTGAGGTCGGTAGGCGCCAGAAAATCGACGTTTATGGTGAAAAATCACAATTTCCCCGAGAGAGGAGTGGATTCCGACGACTGGGGTTGGAAGAATGGGGTTGCATGACCAGAATTTGCTTTATAAAGAATTGAGGTGCGTTGCACGGCCGTGTAGAAACTTGTGATTTAGTGTAATAAACTTGTGTGTGCGTTATGAGAATTGAGGTGTGCTTTAAGAAGGTGTGCTATTATATACTTGTGGTCTGCTTATGCAACCATGTTGGAGAGAGAGGCAGCTAGTGTACCATGTTTCTCGATTTGGGCCAAGTGTTTTGGTCGGAGACGAAGATTGAAAAATATAATGGAAAGATGATAGAAGATAGCGTGTGAATTGAAATTACTTGGATCGAATTCAAAGGAGAACTGGGCTTATGAATCCAATATACTATAATCAAATTGGAATCTATTGATCATAGCATCGAATGGTAGTATTGAGTCGGGGCAATTGGTTGTCAGATGGAGGAGGCGGTGAGAAATTGAGAGAGATTGAGAGAGATTGGAGATAGAAATAGAGAAAAAGAGCAAGAGCGCGAGCACACGAAATGGAGGAAGGGTTGGTAGTAGGAGAAGAGGAAAAAAAGATTGGGTGGTCTGCCCAAATCTTGACTTTGGTTCGTAAGTTGCAACCAACCCGCTGACAAAAGTGGATTAGAATGTAACAATTTTAGGTTATGGTACTAGTACCGTAATTTTATTTATAATTAACTAACCCGCAACTATGCTAACCATAAAGACTATATGTACGATAAAGATTGGTTGGTGTATGATAAAACCATATATATGTATGGCAAAGGCTAGCGTATACCTGTCATACGCTATTTTCCTGTGTTCACACCTATTCTTTGTACTTTGATAATCCCGTCCCCGTGAATAAGAACCGTTGGTTTTATGTTAAAGTTAAATTAATCTTATGGTTTGGGTTAGAGAATTGGGGACTGGGGTTAACCCATAAAAAGTTAGGGTATAGTATCATGTCCCAAAACTCCTGCTAATTCAAGATCTAAATAACAAAAATGGACAGGCGTACTGTAAGGTAAGCATACGCTAGGTATGGGGCCCATTTCACACACCATCATGGTCTTTTTTATGAATACCTTGATTGTGTGGGTACTTGATGTTGGTGGCGATGGTATGTTCCCAACCTCGACGAGCGTTGCGCCTGTATTTAAAACATATATGCTTAACGAGGGGCACATTTGAATTGCAAACAACTAGATTCAGTTAGTGGGATCCTTACCTTCATCTTAATGGGGTGTTATGGGTTCTGAAATAATGTTGTTGGTTGTCTCAATTATAGTAAACGTGTGTCATCACGACCCTCACGCGTTGCTCCATCCTCACCCTCCTTCATCTGAATTCACACAATTTGCAAATGCATTGATAACATTTCCTTTCAGGGTAGCACCTTCTCTTACACAATGCATTTTACACTTGAGTACCATTGTCATTCTCCAATGGCAATATAGTGTTACTGCAAATGAAACATATGTGAATATCAATTGTAAAATTTAATGAACTTGTCAAACCAAGTATAATCTACCACTGCGCTTTTTTTCTTTGCAGTTTGACAAGGCAAACTCAACAATTGATTTAAAATCCTCGTGAATATTGGCCTTCACCACCTTGGAAAGCTCATAGTTTGTGGGGTCCATTTCACACATCATCGTGATCTTTTTATGAATATCTTGATTCCATGGGTGCTTGATGGTGGCGACGACAGTACGGCCTCAACATCAACGATGCCTATATAGAGACATATATGTCCAACAAGAGCACATTTGCATTGCACACAACCAATGCAACTAGCCATTGGATTTTGGAAAAGAAAACCAAACCAATTGGTACTCTTGGGTCATGAACATAACTGCAAATTATTAGTTTGAAAACTCTTATACTATAAAAAATTTCAATTGTCATAAAGACTAATAGCATCCATAAAAACCATATTATTCGTACTACAGTGCCATAAATGTTAATCTACCTCAAATCGATGAACATAATCATAAAGGTACTCTTGGGTCATGAACATAACTGTAAATTATTTATTTGAAAACTCTTATACTATCAAAAAAAATTCAATTGTCATAAAGACTAATAGCATCCATAAAAACCATATTATTAGGATTACAGCGCCATAACACAAGATTTAACGTGGTTCGCCATTTCAGAAAGACTTTACTCTACGGTGGATAATAGGGTTCTTAGATTTCTTAATCAAGCATAAAGCCAGAATTAGGCTTAAATAAGCTGTCAAACACGCAGAGGCTTATGTGGACCATGTATGATATGTCCTCTTACATCAACGTTATATCCTCCACAGTCCACATACAAATATATATTTACAAAATGGTCCTCTAAAATTACATATTCCAACAATAAAAACTAACATATATAAATTATTAAAATTAGATACAGAACAACGCCATTTTTCTTTTGGGATACAAGTCTGGTAGAAATCGAATTTCGACAAGCTCACATCCAATCTAGCCTAATGATTCTAAAATTAGGTCACTTCCACATCCAATCCAAAATCCATCTAAGTAGCCAACAGACTTCAGTTGTCATTCCTAATTCCCTATTTACCAAGGTTGTCCAACCGGTTTAAGTCATTAAGCCGGTCAAGCAAGTGATTGAGGATTATTGATCTTATCAGAGTCCGATCTATTTAAAACGTTTATACATTTTTTAAATATATATTATTAGGACTACAGCGCCATAACACAAGATTTAACGTGGTTCGCCATTTCAGAAAGGCTTTACTCTACGGTGGATAATAGGGTTCTTAGATTTCTTAATCAAGCATAAAGTCAGAATTAGGCTTAAATAAGTTGTCAAACACGCAGAGGCTTATGTGGACCATGTATGATATATCCTCTTACATCAACGTTATATCCTCCACAGTCCACATACAAATATATATTTACAAAATGCTCCTCTAAAATTACATATTCCAACAATAAAAACTAACATATATAAATTATTAAAATTAGATACAGAACAACGCCATTTATCTTTTGGAATACAAGTCTGGTAGAAATCGAATTTCGACAAGCTCACATCCAATCTAGCCTAATGATTCTAAAATTAGGTCACTTCCACATCCAATCCAAAATCCATCTAAGTAGCCAACAGACTTCAGTTGTCATTCCTAATTCCCTATTTACCAAGGTTGTCCAACCGGTTTAAGTCATTAAGCCGGTCAAGCAAGTGATTGAGGATTATTGATCTTATCAGAGTCCGATCTATTTAAAACGTTTATACATTTTTTAAATATATATTATTAGGACTACAGCGTCATAACACAAGATTTAACGTGGTTCGCCATTTCAGAAAGGCTTTACTCTACGGTGGATAATAGGGTTCTTAGATTTCTTAATCAAGCATAAAGCCAGAATTAGGCTTAAATAAGCTGTCAAACACGCAGAGGCTTATGTGGACCATGTATGATATATCCTCTTACATCAACGTTATATCCTCCACAGTCCACATACAAATATATATTTACAAAATGCTCCTCTAAAACTACATATTCCAACAATAAAAACTAACATATATAAATTATTAAAATTAGATACAGAACAACGCCATTTTTCTTTTGGATACAAGTCTGGTAGAAATCGAATTTCGACAAGCTCACATCCAATCTAGCCTAATGATTCTAAAATTAGGTCACTTTCACATCCAATCCAAAATCCATCTAAGTAGCCAACAGACTTCAGTTGTCATTCCTAATTCCCTATTTACCAAGGTTGTCCAACCGGTTTAAGTCATTAAGCCGGTCAAGCAAGTGATTGAGGATTATTGATCTTATCAGAGTCCGATCTATTTAAAACGTTTATACATTTTTTAAATATATATATACAAATAAGATAGTAATATAAAACTTTAATGACTAAAATAAAATTTATTTTACATTGTAACATCCTGAACCTTTTTCTGACGAAGATATTGTCTGCTTTGGGCCTTAACCCTCCCGAATTTTGATTGGAGGTGCAATTCAAGGTGACTTCCTATAAGGCCACCCATCCTTATTGTACTTCACATTGAGCACGTTTAACTTCGGAGTTCTCACAAGAACTCGTCCATTTCACCCCAAAATATGTCTTATCAATTAAGATCGATTTCTTATTTATTAACCATGCATATCTCTCGTGCTTTATCAATATGAGATTTGCCTAATATCTAACATATATAATATATTTATTAAAAACTTATTAAAAAAAAACAACATACCCAACCCCCTAAGTCACCCACCATCTCCCTTCCCTCTCTTACCCTCCTCCCTCTTTGGCCTGGTAAAGGAAACCGTACCGGACATTATACCGAATTCTTTTCTGGTAGGGTATTTTGTGGTACAACCGTGGTTCAACCATTTCATATCGGTAAATACCGTTTTTGTAATAATAAAATATATTTTTTTGTCAAAAAACCGTGTCGGCAAAATCAGATTACCGTCTCGGAGTAATACCAGATGTATCAGGATATACCGGACAATAAATGAAAAAATACAAGTAGTTAGCAAATTAATAGAAAAAAAGAAGAGATTTTAAACAATAATTATGTTTTATAAAAAACTTTCCAATCATTTAAATATTTAACAAAATGACGGTGGCAAGGGGGTAATTATGCAGAAACAAGTGAGTCATTTGGTTATTTTTGGAAATACAATATAAGGATAGTGAGAGGGTGAGCAAGGAACCCTAGCCGCCTCTTCAGTCTTCACCTCGTTCTCTTCTTCCTCTCTTATTCTGAAAGAAAAAAATACCAAGAAACAAAAGCCCAGACCAAGTCTCAACCTTCCATCTTTTATCCCTTTTTTTGCGCATGTCTAACAAAAACGACGGAGGAAGAATAGAACCTTCTTCTCCTTCTCCTTCCTTGCTCGATTTACTCCTCCCCTTCTGCCTCTTCTCTCGATTTACTCCGCCAACTTACATCGTCGATGAGAAATAGAACCAGACCCACCAAACCGACCATAAAAGCGTCGATCTCCTCTTTCTTCGTCGCTTCATCTCCTTCCTCCCTGTTCCTCTATTGATTTACTCGTCCTTGTCTCCAAGAATTATTGGAGCCCAGAATTCACCCACACTTCCTGTTCCAACCACCAGCCATTTCCCAATTAGCCATCCCCTCACCGGAGCACTCCATCTGGTGGTTGCACCCCAGGATCACTTTCTGCTCTCGGCTTACCATAATGGCGGTCGCCCCATCATCTGTGAAATACCTACAGTCTTCTACCCCATTCACTCTTCCCAGTCAACTTTCCCCCAAATTTCATCCCCGTTTCCCGTCCACTGCCGCCGCAAGGGCGGACTCCACCGGAATCGGTTTCAGCACTCGTCGCAGTGTTCGGAGGAAACCTCCTGCGGTGCTGCGTGCCTCTGCTGCCGATTTTAGCCCGAGCATCGGAGAATTGTTGGGCGAAGTCACCGTGTTCAAAGCCTCCGGTGAGCCCGTCGTGTTCAAGGATCTCTGGGACCAGAACGAGGTATTAGAGCTATAGTCTCCCCTCTTCTCGGTTCCTTCTGTTTTGTTCTTTGAGCTGGATATTCATACAACTTTGATTGTGCAGGGGATGGCTGTTGTTTCACTGTTGAGACACTTTGGATGTCCTTGCTGGTAATTTGAATTTCGCTACCCCATTAAATTGATGGGGATCAGCTTTGGTTTTTACTGAGCCGCCATGGTTTCTGATTGTTGTTGTTCAATTTTTTTGGCTGAAGTTGGGAACTGGCGTCAGAGTTGAAGGAAGTTAAATCAAAATTTGATTCATCTGGCGTGAAACTCATTGCAATTGGTGTTGGTGAACCTAAAAAAGCCCTCTTGTTCTCCGAAAGGGTATAAATGATTCCTTTTTATCCCTTTAGAAAGGATGATACAGAAAGGTTTTGAAGGAATCAGTTAATTTCAGTAAGTTTTGAAGGAATCAGTTCATTTCAGTAATTATGAACTGATGATCTATCTCTTGATTTTGTCAGTTACCCTTTCCAGTGGACTCCCTCTATGCTGATCCCGATCGAAAGGTAAAAATTTGGCAGTACCCTTTTGATGAGTTGTTTCACCTCTATGTTGGGTTCATCGATGGCTAAAGCTTTGGTTTCGGGGTCAGGCTTACGATGTCTTGGGTTTATACTATGGTTTTGGACGAACATTCTTCAACCCAGCAAGTGTAAGTGTTTACTTTTTCCTCCATTGTTGACCATTTGGATGATTGTGAACCCCTTTTTGGGTTATTATCCACTGTTTGAATTCCTCGCTCTTTATGACAGGCTAAGGTTCTATCGAGATTTGATTCGCTCCGAAAAGCTGTGGAAAACTACACTATTGAAGCCACACCAGATGATAGAAGTGGAGTTCTACAGCAGGTTTCTCTCTCTTCTCATTATTTCAGAACTAAGAGTCTATTCCATTCTGAAGTAGTAATGGTTGATGAAACTAGAATCGACGACTAAGGTAATTTATGGCCGTATGATAATAATTCTATTGTGACGTGCTCATTCTTTTATGTTAGGGAGGGATGTTTGTGTTCAAGGGGAAAGAGTTGTTATATGCTAGAAAAGATGAAGGGACAGGCGATCACGCTCCGTTAAACGACATCATTGACCTCTGCTGCCAAGTTCCAGTAGCTTGAATTGAACAACAGAATTTGTTTTTAGTAATCATCAAGAATGACTTAGATTCTGTTCATGTTTTGCTCTTTGTATGAACTTGTAATTGCATATATGTGGTTGACACTCCAGAATGCCTAGTATGTATGTATGTATGTATATAAAGAGGACCGTGCTGGTAAATAAATATACTATACTAATATGTTCCAGTTGACATACTGCTGCCATTGTAGTTTTACTTCAACTAAACTACATAGAGAGCGCGGGAAACTAAACAACACACAATTACACAAACCTTTGTTTGTTTCTGATAAGCGAAAAAAACTCTCAGATTTAGCTAAACTCTAGCCCGGGAAGGAATAGGAAAACTAACTGTAATAATAATCCCCTCTCCCTTCGTCCCTATTCTGTCTGTGCTTCCTTCTTCTTCCTTTCTCCCCCTCTTTCTCGGGCTCTCTCTCTGTAAATCTTTCTTTCCTTCTTGTTTTCGCTGGGCTGTTCTTTCTTTCTTCTCCTGCTGTCGCCATGGAAGAAGAAATCAAGCAACAGCCATCAAAGCTGTTTGTCGGAGGAGTGAATAGGACAACCACAGGGCAAGAATTAGAGAAGCACTTTCAAAAGTACGGCCAAGTAAAAGACGCTTTTATCGTCTACTGCAAGCAAACTTCACGAAGCCGTGGGTTTGGTTTCGTGGAGTTTGAAGACGCATCTGCAGCTGATCTTGCTCTTAATGAAGATCACATCATTCTTGGCCAAAAGGTGAGCTTTTCTTCAAGATTTTTTTCCCTATCACTCCCACCTGTTTCTTGCGTTATTTATATTGTACGAAGCTAAGGTGCTAGGTTTCTTTCTTCTGTTGCAAGTTATAACAATACCTCTTGCTTGTAGCAGGGTTTATGACTAATTATGTATCTGGAATTACTGTGTGAATTGAGTAGGTGGATGTTTGCAGACCTAAACCGAAGAAAACGGATAATAATGAGACTGCTGCTTGTAACGAGGGGGAGAGCCATAGAAGAAGCAAAAGGGTATTTGTTGGAGGCTTGCCATCGACAATTACCCCAGAAGAGTTTAGGAGTTCCTTTCAGAGCTTCGGAGAGGTGAGTAGTGCGACTATAGTGTGCGACAAACACAGCGGCAAGCCAAGAGGGTTTGGGTTCATCACTTTTGAATCAGAAGATTCAGCGGACAGAGCTTTGAAGAACAGATTCTACCAGTTGAATGGGTCGCAAGTGGAGGTGAAAAGGGCAAATTCTAAGAACAACGCTTTTAATAATTTCGCCAGAAGAAACCATGAATACTCTGTCCCTGCTGCCCTGAACCATTCTTCTTATGTTAATGGTTATTACCACTACTGGTATAACCTACTTCATCAGCATACTTCAGGGCTCCCTTATTACTGGGTCCCGCCACCAGGAATGATGGGGAACTACTACTACGGCTACCAGTCTTGTTATCCAATGGCTGCTGCAAACTGTGCAAGTCTTTCAGGTGGATGGTCCTATGGTTCGGCTGATGCTATGCTACATAGCTATGGTGAGACAGACATTGTGGGACGTCGTCAAGAGGAAGATGAGACAAATATTGCAGATGGGAATGGTGACCATGTCCTGCTGCTCCTTGTTAATTTCTGAATGGTTCCTAGTGGCTGGGTCTGTTTTAAGTTTTATTTATATCGGGGAAATTTTGCAGGTGCAGAGGATCATGCTTGGGAAGTCTTGAGAAACTTGGACGAAGTTAATGGTCTTTCAGTGGATCAACAGGGAGCATATGGCGAGATCAGAATCGCAGGAAGTAAAATTCCTGATAACGAAGAAACCGGTAGCTCTTCTTCTTCTTTGGCATATATGTCAAACTTTCTAGTTACTGGTGGTCGATGATTGATCAACTAGTCATTTAACTCGAAACTGTAGGTACTGAGCATCATGTTGAACAAGTTTGGAGTAACTCGGATAGAATCAATAGCGAATTATCGGAGATCAAGTTTGGTAACATGGAACACCTAGAAGCAGCAGTAGGTGGCAAGATTGATGAGGCAGAATCTGGGATTGGAGACCTTGGTTAGTTTCTTTTCTCCCGTGGGACCAATTATGAGTAGCAGTGTTGCCCTGTTTTGAATAACATACATATATGTATGTTTGAAGAAGCATGAATGAGTTGCAATGTTTCTTTTACTTTTGATGAAACAGGTGAAGTAGATAGGGGAAATGCAGAAGTAGTTTCAAGGATGGTCACCTATTCCATCGAGAATGGCAAGATTGATGGTTGGAGCATGGAAAGGAAGCCCGCAATGATGGTGGCGGCAGCCTGCATCCACACTTGAAAAGCAGGGAGCTTGGTAGCGTTCTCTTTTGGTAGGAGCTTGATGTAGTGGCCTAGTGGGTTTGTTTTCGGGTGATTTGCGCATTTTTGTTTGGATATGAATGGGTTTGATCTACGAGGGGATGAGCTCAAGAATTGCCGTTTTGTGTGGATGGATGGATTGGGATCTTAATTTGTTCGATCTTTTTTTATATGTAGAACAAATCTGTAACTTCAATTAACTTGCAATGGTGTCGCTGTTTAATGAGGAAAACAGGGGTCTAGTCTATCCATCTAAATATATGTTTCCTCCCACCTGCATAAAACCCTAGTCATTTCGTGTGCCACCTCCGTTCCTCTTCTACCCCAGAATTGCCACTTCACGTTTGCCATCTCCTTGCTTGACTCTCGAATTACATTGATAACAATGCACAATTCTGTTTCTAGCACCTCTTTGTTGTTGAGTTTCCATATTAATGTCTGGCAATCCGACTCCGGAAGCATCAACATCGAAACATACATTCTTGCGAGCCTAAGGCCTAGAGTGTTGCCTGAGCTTTTGTGAACTCTGGAGGTGAACTCTGGTGTCCAATTGACCCTTTCCTTCTCACCATAGCCAAAACGAATCAACCATCCTCATCTTGAATCACCACAACCAGACCCGTTCCTCCCTCCCTCACTTTCGAAGGATCAACATTAATTTTAAAAGATCCTCATTTTAAAAGATCCTCTTTCTGGAGTCTGGACTCTCCCACCTATATCAAAGCGATTCGTGTCCGCCTATGAATCCGACGATTGATTGCTCCAATATTCATTAAGGTAAAGTTGTGATCTTTCAATCACTTCCCCTTCTTCTAATTTCGTGTTGTTTAATTGATGGTTGTTGTGTTCTTTCCAAATATACGATAGTGCCATAACAATCGAACATATAGCTTCATCTGCAACTTTCTCGAGCATTCGCATAGTCATTCTTTGCTTGATGTTGCTTGGTTGATAAAGGGATCTGAGCTATTCTGATTCTTTCAACTGGGTGGAAATTTAACTGCAAAATGTTGCTTTTCCATATTGAATAATCAATGAGTTCTAATACCTTTCCATGTCATCCCAAGCATGAGGTTGGGGTTTGACCTTGAAATTTGGATTGTTAGGAACTCATCTATCTCACCACAACCTTACATTCTCCCTCATTCCCACTCCACCTGATTCCATTCTTTCATTTGTGGTTCAACCACCATGAGGCTTCGCCAAATGTAATTGGGATTGCTCATAATCTCTGTCTTATTACATCAGTTGTTTGCACATTATCTAGCGATCGGATTGTGGTTAAAACTGAGAAAAATAAACCAGCAAGCAAGTAAACTTTGGTGATTTCAATTGAGAAAGAATCACTGGAATATTGCTCCAATATTCATTAAGGTAAAGTTGTGATCTTTCTATCACTTCCCCTTCTTCTAATTTTGTGTTGTTTAATTGATGGTTGCTGTGTTCTTTCCAAATATACGATAGTGCCATAACAATCGAACATATAGCTTCATCTGCAACTTTCTCGAGCATTCGCATAGTCATTCTTTGCTTGATGTTGCTTGGTTGATAAAGGGATCTGAGCTATTCTGATTCTATCAACTGGGTGGAAATTTAACTACAAAATGTTGCTTTTCCATATTGAATAATCAATGAGTTCTAATACCTTTCCATGTCATCCCAAGCATGAGGTTGGGGTTTGACCTTGAAATTTGGATTGTTAGGAACTCATCTATCTCACCACAACCTTACATTCTCCCTCATTCCCACTCCACCTGATTCCATTCTTTCATTTGTGGTTCAACCACCATGAGGCTTCGCCAAATGTAATTGAGATTGCTCATAATCTCTGTCTTATTACATCAGTTGTTTGCACGTTATCTAGCGATCGGATTGTGGTTAAAACTGAGAAAAATAAACCAGCAAGCAAGTAAACTTTGGTGATTTCAATTGAGAAAGAATCACTGGAATATTCCCCCCCCCCCCCCCCCCAATCTCATGTCAAGATACAACGAATGAAACTCTAGTGAGATAGGTAGGATCATACTGTGAGGAGATCACAATTATCTAGGGAAAACCCAAGCCTCCCAATCTATCGATTAAGGATTGACAAAATTATCTAGGAAACCCTAAGCCTCTTAATTGATCAACCAAGGTTTACAAAATCACTCCCTTGGAAAGTAATCTGGAATGGCAAAAACTAACCAATCAAGACGATATCATGACACTAATTCGATGAATGAGGGATGTCATGAATTGCCCCAGAGTAGATTACCAAAATTGTCAATATTGGGCTATGAGGGGATTTCCTCCTTCTAGGTTAACTATTCCCAAAATTGAGATATGAACAATCAACACCCAAATTCCATGAATAATACTTCAAACATTATATTAATCGAGAAATTTTACAATACTATATAATATTGGTGCTATAAGTTTTTGTCTTTATGGTACAATTTCAATTTGTACCTTTACGTTTTGTACAAATTCTTTTATGGTACAACTTAAATTTGTACCTTTATGTGATGGTGCAACTTCAAGTTGTAAAGTTGTAACATAACATAATTGTACAAATTTCTTTATGGTACAACCTAAACTTATACATTTAATGTTATGGTACAACTTCAAGTTGTACATTAAAGCACCAATACTATATAGCATAGTAGAAGTGCTCATATTAATCACAAACTCAACACACATAGAGTTCAATTCCTACAATCTAACACATCCTAGACTATGGTTCACAACATCCAAGTGATATTGGAGACTACTCCATCGCTACATGTGAAAATACAAATAAGAGAGCAGAAAAACTCATAGCAAGATGATCTTCCTTCTTCTTAGATGCTTGATTCGACCTTTAGAGAAGAAATCAAGCTTCCTTTAGCCTTGTGTAGGTGAAATTCTCCTTCCTTCTTTTTTAGCTCGTAGCTCTCTCTCTCTCTCTGTCTCTGAACCTTGAAGAAGAAGCTCCAATCTCTCTCTAGGACTCTCCCTTTTGAATTCAACCAACTATCCCTTATATAGGTCCCGAGTGCACAAATTAAGGTCTCACATCACGCCCGTGAAGTCGAAATTAAAACTGTTATCTCGGCTCAAAATGCATTGTTTCACTAAAAAACTTCACGGGCATCACAATCTGGACACCGTGATCTTGACACTGCCCGCGAGCCATATAAATCCTCCTGAACCTTGCAAACTTCACTGTTGAAGTGTTGACACCACAGTATGCACCCATCACAATTGCTTCGCAACCGTATCACCTCTTGAACAATAACAACATTGTCATGTGTAGCTCTTCCTAGGATAAAACTAGCTTGGGTAGGCCCAATCAACCCAAACAACTAGATATATTCATTTCGGAGAAAGGGATTCTGCGTAGCCCAGACCAAACCGCGATCCATTTTTTCTCCTTAGCAGCCCATAGGCCGTTAAACGTTCGGATATGGCCCAAAAATGTAATTAACAAACAACAGCCTCGCCCACGCCCAGTTCATTAGTCCGGTCCACCCGGCTCGTCTTCTTCCCGAAGATAATTACTTTTGCTCCCTTTCAAGGCTACTGACTAACTTCAAAAGTCAAAACCCTAAAACGGCTCTATAAACCCCAACCAAAACATCTTGATTCTCTCTGGAACCAGCAATGGGGAAACCTAAAGATAAACCTGCAAAACAGGCGAAACAATATATTGAAATCAAAGAGGAACCTATTGAGGAAGAAGGACAACGAGCAGTACAGCCACCGCTGGAGGCTGAGCACGAGAACAAAGTGAAGGACGAACCGGAAGAGGAGAACGACGATGACGGCGGCAGCGAAGCGGAAGACGAAGAAAAAAGCTTTGACGAGCTGGGGCTGGACCCTCGGTTGATTCGAGCTCTTAGCAAGAAGGACATTAGTATCTCAAAGCCAACCCCAATTCAACGCGTTGCTATTCCTCTCATACTGGTGATTTTCTCATCCATTCTTGTAGGCTTCATTTTTCGAGACTTGAGGTGGATTCTGGTTGGTCAAAGCTCAGTTGCTTTTGCTATTCGAATTTGGCGCTTTAGTCTGGAGAAGCAAGTCATTTTCACCTTTAAAACCTCTCAGCTATCGGTTGACGAGTTGAGCTCCTTGGTGAAGAAGTTGGATACTTAAAATTGCCTATGTATACATGCAAATTTATCATTGTTTTCAAACAGCTAGTTGGCCAATCCCCTTGTTTTCATATGGTTGATTTGTGGAAGAAACTTGCATTTCCTATCTTAGTTTTGTATCCTTGCTGTGGGCTTGTGGCTAAATTGGCATTGCTGGTTCTGTACTGTTGTTTGATTTTATTTTCTTTGTTCTGTTTGTAACATTGGTGCCAAATCAAAGGATTTATTTTGGTGTTCTTATTTTCTTCCGGCTTGATGGTATTGGTGGTTGTAGGAAGGAAAGGATGTGGTTGCACGAGCAAAGACTGGATCTGGAAAGACGCTAGCATACCTGCTGCCCTTGCTTCATAAGCTGTTTGCTGATTCCGGATTGAAGCAAAAGAATGCCCCTTCCGCCTTCATTCTTGTCCCGAGTGGAGAGTTGTGTCAGCAGGCAAAGATCTAAACATGCTGGGATGCTTTGTGGTTTTGTTTATTTTTGTTTTTCCCAACTGGAAGATGACGAGTTTGCTGTGATTTATAGGTTTACAAGGAGATTTCCTCACTCATAGACTTGTGTAAAGTCCCATTGAAGGCTGTGCCATTGAGAAGCAACATGCCTATTTCTGATATGGTTAGTTGCTATTCCTCTTTCTGGTTTGTAAGAAGGTTGTGCTACTTCAAAGAAAGATATATCTTGGGCTATCTTTGTTGGTTCAATGTCTTTTTATTCCATATGTTAAGCATGTGCAGCTGCTTATCTTTTAATTCCTTGCAGCGTGCTGCATTGTCTGGACCTCCTGATATTCTGATCTCGACTCCTGCTGGTGTTGCCAAGTGCTTATCAACTGGTGTACTTCAATCGACATCAATTGCTGATTCTCTGGAAATACTTGTTCTGGATGAGGTGAGTGTTCCCCAGGCTCATATTAGATCGCTTGCAGCACATGGATTTTAGTTTGCTATGAATTGTTTAATGGCCTGAAAGTACCCAGCCATTTGCAATTATATTGTCATTCTTAGCTATATATGGTTCAATCAAAAGGGCATAAAAGAATTCGGGGTTGAGTTTTGCTTGTTCTTTTTATAAGTTTGAAGCACTTCTGAATGACCATAATTGGCACTTTCAGTATTTTCCTTCAGTTTCTGGAGTACCATTACATATCCTTGGCCACTTTTTGCTGTTAAGTCATTGATTTATGATAACTTTCAGGCAGATCTCTTATTATCATTTGGCTTTGAAGAAGATCTAAAAGCTCTTACTGCTCTTCTTCCCAGACGTTGTCAATGCCTTCTTATGTCTGCCACATCAAGGTCTGTTTTAGATTTTTTTTTTTTTTTTTTTTTTTTTTTTTTTGCTTGATCATTGCCGTGGCTGATGGTGAACACCCTGTGATGTGTTCTGCTTTGCTAAATTGTGTCTTACTGCTGTCCAGGATCTGTACATAGGAATTCCCTCGCATGTGGAATTTGTAGGTCCTTGTTTAAATCTCATATATGATTTTGATCATTATCTTCTATTTGGCAGCGATGATGTCGATAAACTCAAGAAGCTTATCCTACACAATCCATATATCTTAACTTTGCCAGAAGTTGATGGTGTGAAGGATGAAGTGATTCCTAAAAATGTTCAACAATTTTGGGTAAGCAATTAGTGTCTTTATTGATGAAACAATATCGATCAACTTTATATCTCGAACTTTAGGTTGCTATTCATTTTGTTTTTGTCAAACATAAAAGGTTAAGTTTCTGATATTTTCATGGGTCAAGGTTTTCTCATTTGACTCAAGTATCAAAGTATTTCAATTCTTTTCTGAACTGTTGCCAAGGGATTCAACAGTGAAGCACAAGTTTCCTAACTCTTGAAGTAAGCTATTAAGCTTGAAAATCTCTTATGTTGGTCTATTCAATTCCTTTTGTAATAAGATTGTTATACTGTTTATGTCAATGGACTGTGTCCAAATCTATATTCATGATGAATCATGTTTCAGCGTAGTTTTGTCTGTGAACTGTAAGTTATACTTCAAGTTTTTCTCCTACTGAGATATATTCTTTCATATTGCTGTCAGATTTCGACCAGTGATCAAGACAAGTTAGTTCATATTCTTGCACTATTGAAGCTGGAACTCGTACAGAAAAAAGTTCTTATATTTACCAATTCTATTGACATGAGTTTCAGATTGAAACTTTTCTTGGAGAAGGTACTCTTAATTTTGTATTGTATTTTCGAATACATTTCATATCTATTTCCCACAAGTGTGAGCGCATCTCTAAAGCCGCCCCTGCTGATGCATAAGCTTTATTTTGCAGTTTGGAATCAAATCTGCTGTTTTAAATGCAGAGTTGCCGCAAAATTCTCGTCTCCATATTCTTGAGGTACCGGTCCACAGATGTTTTATATTGGACTTGTGTCAAAATCCCTTCTTATCATTAAGGACACAATGGTATGGTTTATGCAGATCTTCGTATGTGATGCGTGCAATTTCTGTAGTTTCTCGACTTGGCTCTGTATTTTTCTCTTTTCAGGAATTTAATGCTGGCCTTTTCGACTATCTGATTGCTGGGGATGAGAGTGAGGCAAAAGAAAAGGAAGTAGTTGACAAAGGTAGTAATGCTGATACCAAAAGGTCTAAAAAGTATCCAAAGCAGAAATTGGACTCAGAATTCGGTGTTGTGAGGGGAATTGACTTCAAAAACGTATTCACGGTATGTCAAATGATTTTGGTAGAACTGCTTATACTGAATATGTCGATCTTAGATTCACTTGTTTTGAGTCCTCGATTCTGCCATTTCATGGTGAGCTTAATAGAAGATCAACTTTTTTCCCAAATAAAAATCAAAATGTTGTTGCATATTAACTTGTTTATTCAGTTTGAATCAAGATCTTGTTCTTGTCTCTATGTTTTGTTGGGAGTAGAATATATTGACTTTTATCTGCTAGTTTTGAAAGAGCTTGGCAAATATGTTGTGTGAGCTCTTTAACTTGTTATCTCTGGATTTTGCTGGTGTTATATGTTTGTGGAATGCCCTTCTTTTGTTATTGAGTCCTTTCCGTGTTATCTTGAAGAATTTGGCTTGTCATGGCAAATGGTGTTCTGATGAATGACTTTCAATCTGTAGTTGATTTACCTAGTACTTGATAACTGTTGGTTCATGCTTTTGCTATCATATATTCTCTCTTGTGTTTCTTTCTTTATAATGTCTTAAAAGATTTGGCCATTGTAGGTCATAAATTATGATATGCCTGGTTCTGCTGTTGGATATGTCCATCGAATTGGACGGACTGGAAGAGCATACAACACTGGTGTTTCTGTTTCTCTCGTGAGTTCCCATCTCGGACTGTTCACAACATTACGTACCAAATGCTGCCTCAGATTTTTATTGCGACAGACTTTCCTTCTGGTTTAATCGCTATGTGGACGCTATCAGGTTTCTCCAGATGAGGTGGAAATTCTCGAAGAGGTAAAATCTTTATTGGGCAATGAGGAAGATGAGAATTCAGATGTCATTTCTCCATTCCCTTTGCTAACTAAGAACGCTGTTGAGTCATTACGGTATAGAGCTGAGGTAAAAGATTGTCCCTGGTTCTCTTGGTAAATTATTAGCTTAATTCCCTCAACTCTCTACGCTCGTTGGTTCTGATTTTCCAATTTGTAATCTTCCTGGCAGCTATCATAATTCTCCGTTCGTAATCAAGACTTGCCCTCCCTTTATCTTTCCGAAAGAACCACCAAAAGATTTTACTCAAGAAGTAGGGACAATAATTTCCTGATATACAGCTGAGTGCTGATAAACATGGACATATATCTTGCAGGACACGGCGAAGAGTGTTACAAGAGTTGCTGTCCGAGAAGCTCGAGCACAGGATCTGAGGAATGAGATTCTCAACTCAGAAAAGTAAGCGTTAATTTGATCCCTCTTAATTCCTCCCCATGCCATAACTCGTTCTATTCATAGTTTGGCACCGGAGTTTCTTATGAGCCGCCGACTGCCTTCTCTGTTGTAGGTTGAAGTCTCATTTTGAAGCCAATCCAAGGGACTTAGGTAATGGAAAAGTAGATTGCTGTTTTAGATGCCTATTTTTTCCCCATCCTGAGGTCAGAGTCAACTGATAAATTACTGTGATCTCTTCAACAGATTTACTAAAACACGACAAGAGTTTGAGCCAGCAGGCACCTGCTCCTCATCTGCGCAAAGTGCCAGATTACTTGATCGATGCTACCACGAAGGAAGCCAGTAAGATGGTGAAGCTTGCTAGAGCTGCAATGGGGAACAATCCTTCTCGACGTCAAGGGTTTAAAAGGAAGTTCAAGAAAGGAGGGGGAGACCCTCTCAAGTCATTCTCCGCTGAGGTGAGAATGAGATTGTTATTTCTTACCTGTGATGTGAATTGGATTCTGTTTAGGATCGGGCTTTTTTGAGTTAGTTGGAAAGTTGTGCTAATTGCTGAAAACTGAATTGTTTAGGGAGGAGCGAAGGGAGGTCGAAAAGGCGGTATGAAAAGAGGAGGCCGAAGCACTGATGGCAATCATAAACACAACAAGAAGCGGAAATCTCTGTGAGCCTTTGCAATTTTGATGCCCTCGTTTCATTTTTGGACAAATGTTGTAATAGCACAAAGGGACAGTAGTTGGAGGAAGAAAAAAAAGAGTGTATTTCTCAATTTCTGATATAAAGATCGTTCCAAATATACAAATATTGTTTTCTGGGTGAAAATCCGTGTACAGTTTTCATGTACATGTCATCCCAATTCGCGGTTGGGAAGCTAAAGGGTCGTTTTGTATGAATTATTTACTTGCCCATTCCAGATAATCGAAATTGCATAGAAACAGATCAATTCTAAATTTCTCGAATCAAGATTTGTTCTGAAATTGTTGCCACTCCCGACTCTCTCTTAACCAAGAGGGGTGCTTAATGAAATCTATTATTAGGGGGGAAAATTGAAATAGAAATAAAATACAAATCATTAAATTGAAATAGAAGGGGGAAAAAAAACTATGGACGTTTGCTGGCGGATGGTCGGGCCGGTAATGAGTTGTTTTACGATTCGAAATATATCAACATTCAACAATGAATTATGAATGAGACGTTTGTTCTAAGAAGAAGAAGAAGCGTAGATTTGGGAGCCACGTTGATGGAAGGACATCCGCACATCAATCGCTTACGTGGTCCAATTACTTACACCTTTCAATTCATTCATCCAGCCACGAGTTCCCATTGGTCCCTCTCTCCCAATGGCTCATTCATTCATTGTGAGATTTACATCCTTTGGAAGCAAACTCTTGAACTCACAGGTCAGTCGGATGGAAGTCGGAAATTATGGAACTTTTCCCAGAAATACCACTGTTTAAAAAAAAATTTCAAAAATACCATTCAATCCTAAAAAATTTCAAAAATAACACCTTTTTCAAAAACCGCCACCCCATCCTGCGGTTTACACGAAAACCGCTGGGCGGGGGCGCGGTTTTCTATACAAACCGGGAGGCAAAGGAGCGGTTATAAAAAAAAATTGGACCAAACCGCTGGGTGGGGTGGCGGTTTGGCCAACCGCCTCCCCACCCAGCGGTTTGGTCCAATTTTTTTTCGATGAACTCCTAACTTATGCTGAAACTTCAAACGAACGTAACTTTGCACTCGGGTATCCGATCATAGCGATTTTTTTTTTATTTCGCATAACTTTTCAAGATCTACAACTTTTTCTAGGATGAAAGTTTCAAAACAAGAATTATTTGTGGATATACGGGACCTTGAGAATAACTTTACCTTTACTTTTCACAAATCCATGTACATTTTAAAATTATGATTATCTTAAAAGTTGTAGATCTTGAAAAGTTATGAGGAATCAAAAAACATTTCATGACGTTCGGATTTTGGAGGACAAAGTTATAGCCACCCAAAGTTTGACGAAAGGCGAGACCCGGCGGTTTGCGGCTTGCAAGATCTCAAAAAGTTTGCGGCCTCCATTTTTTGAATCCGAATAAATTTTTGAGATCTTGCAAGCCGTAAGCCGCAAACCGCAAACCTCCGGGTCCCGCCTTCGTCTCGAAAAAACGTCATTTGCCACCCCGAACGAGCTTTTTTTTTATTTCGTCAAACTTTGGGCGGCCATAACTTTGTGCTCCAAAATCCAAACGTCATGATTTTTTTTTATTCCGCATAACTTTTCAAGATCTACAACTTTTAATATAATCATAATTTTAAAATGTACATAGATTTGTGAAAAGTAAAGGTAAAATTATTCCCAAGGTCCCGTATATCCACAACTAATTCATGTTTTGAAAATTTCATCCTAGTAAAAGTTGTAAATCTTGAAAAGTTATGCGAAATAAAAAAAAAATCGCTACGATCGGATACCCGAGTGCAAATTTACGTTCGTTTGAAGTTTCGGCCGAAGTTAGGAGTTGATCGGGAAAAAAAAATTGGACCAAACCGCTGGGTTAGGTTGCGGTTTGGCCCAAAACCGCCACCCCACCCAGCAGTTTGGTCCAAGTTTTTTTTATAACAGCCCCTTAGCCCCGAGGTTTGCATAGAAAACCGCGCCCCTGCCCAACGGTTTTCGTATAAACCGCAGGGTGGGGTGGCAGTTTTTGAAAAATGTGGTATTTTTGGAATTCTTTTTTTGAACAGTGGTACATTTGGATTTTTTTCGAAATTATCGGGATTTTTCCTATCAAGTGGAAACTGTAATATTCATTCTGAGATTATTAAATCATGTCATGTTTAGTCACTAGAAAAAATTAATATCAATTTTAGTCACTCGAATTACTGAAATATGTCACATTTAGTCACTCTCCTGTTAGTTTCCGTCCAACTTCATTAACGGAGTTGGACGGGGCTAACAGAGAGTGACTAAATGTGACATGTTTCAATAATTTGAGTGACATTCGTAAAAAAAAAAAAGTAATTCGAGTGACCGGAGTTGGACGGAGGATGACGGGAGAGTGACTAAATGTGACCTGTTTTAGTAATTCGAATGATGAAATTGATAGTAATTTTTTCTAGTGACTAAACATAACACGATTTAGTAATCCCAGTGGCCAAATGTGACATTTTGGGCAGTAAAGCCGTAACATACTAATATTGATGATCGAGATGCTAGACCTGTGTGCTGTCACTGCTGTGCATATGAAAGGAGTTTTATTCTCGAAACTTCTTTTAAATGCATCATTCTCTCTCACACGAATCACAATACTTGTTTCAATAAGATTATTTAACAAGTTCTAGTTAGCCTTTGAATCGGAAGCCCTAGACCATACCAACTCGCTTTGGACCACTTCTCCCACTAGACGGGACATTCTTGAAGCCAAAAAGGTTGGTCAATATACTCTAATCACTTGTATCAATCAGAGGTACCTATTATAAGCATGCTATGATGCAAATAAAGCGATCTTATGATATCCAAGCTAATGGGAGGGATATTCTGCGAGGTTAGAATATGCTCGACTGCTCGCTGTTGTGCCCTGCCCATAAGAATGGACTTCGCTCTGCCTCCTTCTCCTCGACAAGTGTAATATTCATCAAAGGATGTACGCTCATCTCAACTTAGGTTCAGGGGAATGAGGGGCAAGTAAACTTGTTAAAGTATGGAATTGACGCCTTTTAATGTGTCAAGTTTCACATATTCGGTCGTGAAAACCAATTATCCTGCACAACAATTTGTTCTATATAGCAAGGGTCGTTTGGAAAATATGAGTTTAAATCTATAGATTGTCAACAATTTAAATATTCTTACTCTTCGGATTTTTTAAAATAAATTTTAAAATGTTTATTGTTTGGTAACTGTGATTGTCAACATTCAATAAAAATAAAAAATTTAATTTCATATTAAATAACATGTTAATCCTTAATAAAAAAATTAGAGTGGTTTAAGAAATATTAAAAACTATGTTGATAAATATATTTAATATGATAAATAAATAAATAAAAGAGAAAAAATAGGAGAAAAAATCTCAAGAATCAAGATATATAATCTCTCTGATTATGAGAGATTTGATATCGTAGATTTTAGAGATTTGAAATCTCTAAAGTTAAAATCCATAATACAAAAAACAACAAAAAAACATAACATTTTACAAAATCTATGGATTCAATGAATCTACGCCCTAAATCTTGTTCTCCAAACGACCCCTAAATATTTTCTCTATTTACTTTATGTTGTTTCAAATTTACTTAGGCCTTGGTTGCTTAATGGATTTCATCATGGATTTGGTACATAAGAACCAACTCTCATGGACTTTGTACACAATCCGTCGTTTGCTTGATGGATTTAGTAGGGACAAATCCGTGGGGCCCACAGTATTTTTGGTTGCAAATCCATAGACCCCACGGACTTGGAAATTTCATCTTAAGTGGTGGGATTTGTGTGGGTGTCTCAAGTCCATGATGGTTATTTACTATTTTATCCTCATTTTGTTTTGTTTCTAACAATAAATAAGAGATAGTAGGGATAGAAAGGTAAATTTATAATATAACCACAAATATAATTATGCAAAATCCATCATAAAATCCATCAAGCATACAATGGTTTTATTCAAAAACCAAATTGATCAATTCCATCAGAAATCCTTAGTTTTATAAAACTCAAGTTTTAACCAAAATCTTCATTTATCAAATCCATGAAGCAAACGAACCAACTTCTCATAATCTACATTAACTGTCTGAATTGAAAAGGTAGTTTGACTTTGCTTTTGTTTTTGTTCCTTTTAGGTTCTTCATTCATCCAATCACTAGCACACACTCTCGCTTCTTTTTTCGGTGCTCCCACTATTCTTATTCGTATTTCTTTTGTTTCAACTCCCAATTTTATATATTTTTGCGCAAAAAATATGATTTTCGGTGAACTACACAATAATGTCAATTTTGATATGTTGCAATTAAGAAAATCAAAGACACGGTCACGATTACGTATTTACAGGTTACGTTATTAATTCTTATTAGGGTAAATACAATTTAATATCCAAACCTTTTATTTTAAACAATATAATAGCCAAACTTTTTCGGAAACAATCTAATATCCAAATCGTCAACTTTTTGTCTGTTTGACCGTTAGTTGACACTTCAAAAAAGTTCGAAGTACGACACTTCATCAATATCCATCAATATCTTCTCTGAAAAACCACCAACATATCGTAGTTCCAAACCCGAGAAGTCTATGACTCCACCATGATGGTATAGAATATCTAAATATTCAGTCATCTGCAATGCCAAAACAAGAAAACAAAGTTGTATCGTGACAATTTCCCCTAGACAAAGCTTTTTTGAAGTGTCAACTAACGGTCAAACGAACGAAAAGTTGACGATTTAGATATTAGATTGTTTTCGAAAAGATTTGGCTATTATATTGTTTAAAATGAAAGGTTTGGATATTAAATTGTATTTACCCTTCTTATTAAACAGAGTTTCTAAACTATACTTATATTATTCAATTATATACCGCCATAATTCATGGGAAACGTTCCTCTTCCATAAAGTAAACAACATTTTTATGGGTGTCAAAAATATTGTCGTTGTGTGTACACCAAATTATCTTAACGGCGAAAAGTATTCGTTTTCCGACCAATTAGTCCGGCTCAAAGCCAGTTTCCAGTATACTTGTTTGTAACTTCACTCAGGCCAATATGCTTGCAACGCAGTTTGTCTTGTTGGGTTAATTTCGGGTTACTCGCATCTGCCTACTTCCATCACAAATATCAGACCCGGAAACATGAGCAATTGAGCATTCAAGGAGTTCGGCAATTGTTATAAATTTCTGGCTGGCTAGTACAACTGTCCAGAAAGCGAAATCTTCCAGCTTTCATGTCTTGCCTTCAAAATAATTATCACGTAGTAGCTTTTCCATAACTCTTTTCTCTTGATCCACTTGCTTTTATTTAGATGTTCATCACTAACTTGAAAAAGGAGGACATAGTCCTTTCGTTTGGAATATTAATTATTTATTCTAAAGGTTTGGAAATCATATGATGTAATTGACAATAAAAAAATGCTTTTATTGAATCAACCGTAATTAATTTTATTTTATTTTCTTTTTTCATTTTATATAATTGTTATAAGTTTCATCATTAGCTAAAATTAAAGAAAAACCAGAAACTTGGGTGCGACCTGGGAGTCCCGGACATTTTCTCCAAAATTGTGCCAATGACTCGTGGAGACTCTCTCGGTAATGGTTTAGGTATCCCGGAAACGAAGAACTTCGTGTGCTACTTGGGATCCTGGTCATTCACGATCGCGTATCCAAGGCCACCTACGTGGACCTGATAGATAATGTGGATGTTCGACTTGCAGGATGGAAGGTCTCGACGATGTCACTGACATTTAGGATAACCCTGACTTAGTCTGCCTTGTCTTCTCTACCAGAGTACACCAGACAACTACTTTCCTACTGGCCAGTGTTCGCGAGTATTATCGATAAGAAACTCCGAGCCTTTATATGGGGTACATCCAAAGCAGGAACGAAGATCCATATTCTCGACTGGCTTACCCTTTGTCATCCTAAAGAAGACGGTGGGTTAGGGATGGGGGATGTCACAAAGATTAATGATGCATTCATGTTAAAGATTGCATGGAGGATCTTGGTGGAACCGGATAGCTTATGGGTAAAGGTTATCCGTAGAAAGTATCTGAAATAGGGCGAAGATGGTTGGCAACCTCAGACGACAGGACGAGTGCCAAATATTTGGCAAGGCATCCTTCATGTCCTCCACTTCCTCCCAAAAGATACAATCTAGAACATAAGAAGCAGTAGGCACAGTTTTGGATCGACCGTTGGCTTCAAGATGGGTATGTTCTTACTGAGTTGGCAAAGGACTTAGCATTGGAAGGTGTGGCACTTTCAGTGGCCGAGTTGGTACTCAGCGACAACTGGAATATCGATTTTGTTAGTGCTTTCTTACCCCTAGCTCGTGTGGTGAAGCTCCATGAAGTACCCTATAAGGTTGAGGCGGACGTGCCCACATAGCGCTTTACACCAAATTGCCAATTCACCCTCAAGGTTACTTACAACTTAATTGATAACAATAGCCAGCCAATGAGTTTGCACCTAATTTGAAGGATATTATGGCACACCCCTACGACTCAACGGATACATACCTTTTTTTGGCTGACCATCCTGGACCGCTTTTTGATGAATGTTGAGAGAAAGGATGCATCTTACTGATACGACCAACTTCCTTGTGTGTGGCGACAGTATTGAGATGATTCGTCATGTGATAGGGGATTGCCCTTAGTGTGCGTTGTGCGGGCTGACTTCCTCGAGACCCAACCTGATGATATGTTCTTTCAATCAGACATGACCAGCTGGCCAATGCATTACCTGGAGGAGAGAAGTAAGCCGATTGACGCTACTATGTGATTGGTGTTGGTAGGCTACTATGGAAGAACAGGAACTCACACGTGTTCGAAAAAACTATTTCTGAACCTGCCTAATTGCAATTTGGAGCTAGGAGAGTGAAACAACAGAATGTGTAAGCTTTTGCACGTGAGAGGAAGGCAGTAGGGGCAAGGACCGTAGGGGAGTGAAGGTTGGTCGGATGACGGTTACCACAACCAGGTTGTGCTTGCATAAATATTAACGACTATGTTTCACTGTCACAGCAAAGCTCGACGACGAGAGGAGTGGTTCGGGAAGATAGTGATAGATTCTTGGAAGCTTTGCGATGAACATTGGTGGCGAATCCATTGTCGGGCCGAGCCGATGGGGATCATTCAGGGCTTAAAGTGTGCTTGGGATTTGGACTTGTTCGTAGTCCATCTTGCTTGTAAAGAAAACCGCAGTGGCAGATTCCTCTAGTGATTGTGTGTACATAGTCCATCTGGCTTGTAATGCTGGCCACAAAGTAACTGAAGGTCAGGATTGAGTTTTGAAGTGTCCCACATTTTTCCTAGATAGATTCCAAATATTTCGAGATTAAAGGAAAAGGGAAGGATCGACCTAGGGGTTCCACAATCAGAGTGGATCGCCAGTTATGCCTATACCTATGTTTCTCCATAGCTTTGAACGTGATGGTTAGGCACTTTGCATAATCATTCTCGGGGATTTCATCGTCAAGGTTATCCTCCTTCATTGATGCTACAACATTTTCGAAGGTAGAGTCAACAATGTACCAGTTATCCTGGATCAGAACCTCGCGGAACAATGTCCTAGATCCTATACCTCATGTTGATGGCACCCGCACATCAACGACTTCCGAGTTCGGTAAAACCACAACCAGAATCACCAAAGAACTCAGGTTGCTCGTGTCCTTGTCTATTACTTCTGCTTCAAACAACGAAATGGCGCACATGGATTTTCCGTTTTCTTTGTTTGTTGGAACTCCCTTTCGATTCCTTTATTGGGGGATGAAGTAGCAAATGTTAGTCGACGGATGGCAATCTTCAGTTCAAACGAGTTGGTGGTCGGGGAAGCAGCCTCAGCATGGACACTGTTATGTTGAAGATGTCGATGCTAGATACCACAATCATAACATTCATACCAGCATTATATCTTAGTCATACCTGTGTCAATCAACTTAATATCGCAATCATACCGCCATATAAATCATAATCATTGACCAAAAAATGCCTGACATGTTTCAACACAACTCGAAGATGCGGATGCATCCAAATCAACAACTGCCCTTTGTATATTAAGATCACCGGATGATCCTTCCATCTACAAAAACAACAGCAAAAAATCGCCCACACATTTCAAACAAATCTATAACAAGTATACATAAATCAAATGAAACTACTAAAAATACAGATTTCTACCAGAATATCAATAGTAAACACACAAAAACTCAAACACATCAAGCCTAAAACATAAATCACAGTGATCAGACCTTCAATTTACAAGGAAACTGCTATGTTATACCTCAGAATCACTGTACCGCTTTGTTATACCTCAAAATAACGAACGATGAAGCCGAAAAATGATATGTCTAACAACGGACAACAATTTACCGATGAAAAGCTTTTCCTCCAATCCAAACGCAGGCAATCAACTAAAAAAACGCAGAGACACTCTCTGTTATACCTCAAAATCGGTAAGAAAACTCCTATGAAAAAGACTTGCACACCAACACTGGTTTTAAAATTCGAAGATGTGCATTAAAAGCCTAATCAAAAGAAAAAATGAGAGAATTGGAAGTAAGAAAAAGAATCGGGAAGGGGACTAGGGGAGCATGGAAAAGTTTAAAAATGGTAAGCTCTTCCCAAATAAAGAAACACGAGGAGAACAGAAAAATCTTAAAAGCACCCGCTCACACACAATCGTCGTGCCCTACAAAATCACACCTTGACGAAAATACCCTCGGCGTTTTATATCATTGGATCACCGCCCTATCAATCCTAACCATCCATGAGTAGTATTGGAGCGATACAAAACTATATGATTTTGTGGGCTCAAGTTAGGGTGCATAACCATTGGTTATGCACCAATCAGTAACTAAATTTGTATCATTTTTTTAGTGGGCCCAGAAAATCCAGATCCAAAAGTGAAGAATTAAAGACATTTTATTTTCACTAGTTTTCTTAATCGGCTCTTATCTTCTTCTTTCTAACTCGGATTTCAAAAAAAAATTGCACAGATGGAACGAGTTCGTTGTGTTCTACAAGTGAGATCCATTTTTAATATTTTTTGAGAAAATTTTTTCATACCTCTCGTTACCAACTCCATACCATATGGTATCTCTTTCGTTTTTAAGTCATTTTCAAAATTTTTTGCACAAAATGAACAAGTTAATTATGATCTATTGGATCTAAAAATTTATGGGTGAAAAAATACAGGACCAAAAAATATCACACTATACTACCCCGGTATGAGATTGGTATCTTGTGGTACGCGAACATACCATATGGTATGGACTGGTATAAAATACCTTCTTTTTTGTTAAAAAAAATGTCAAAATGGATATCGTTTTGATAAGCACAATTAATATGATTTGTTTGTGCAAAAAAAAACAAACTTATAACAAAAGAGAAATCGTCCGTTAAACATTAGAGAAAAAAATTAAAGACTTTTTAAAGATTGGATTATGAATAGTTATACACCACAAAATTACTCATGTGATCCGCTCCCCATTTTGTATAGTAACCAAGCCCTTTAAAAAAAAATATGATAATAATCGTGGAAAGTGTTTGTCCTTTTACAAACACTCGGTCTCACCGTAATTTTTACACTACAATCCAAGAAACCCCCCCAAATCGGGGGTGTAAATATGGTCTCAATTTCGTGGTTCGGGGTCGAGCATTCACTGCCACCATCACCATCAACATCATCAGCACATTCAAAACCCTATACAACCAGATCAGTACCTCCCCTCCATAAAACCCAACTCCTTCCCACCCTCCCAACCAATTCGCTGGCTGCCGTCGCTACCTCCGCCGCCTATCAATTCTCCTCCACCCGCCGCAACCACCAGCTTCTCTTCTCCTGTCTCGCTTCGCCGGGGAAGCAGGGCAAGAATAGAAACAAGGGAGATTCGAGAACCTTCTATCCAATTTCTGTTTCTTCTGCTGCTACCGAGCGTCGACGCCATTGTTGCTGCCGCCTCGGTTCCGCAATGACGGCTGCGGGGATGGAAGAAGGGGGCGCGATTTTGGGGGCTCTACTCGCATCTCTGCTCGGGATGATCCTCCTGTATCACTTGTTCGGTAAATCAAGGAAGCGAGCGGTAGTAGCTAGGGAAGCGGGGTCGAGTCCTGCGAAGACGCAGAACGACGGGGAATTCTCGCCGGCGGCAGGTACCGACGTAATCATCGTGGGCGCTGGTGTCGCCGGATCCGCTCTGGCTCACACGCTTGGGAAGGTATGTCGAGAAACGCTTGCTTGCTTGCTTCCACTTTGGATTTACCTTTACCCCCCCGCCCCCCTTTCAACTGCGTGGTTTTGGGGCCGTTCGTTCGACCTGGTTGTTTGTCTGCTTCTGGGAAAAGAAAAAAAAATCTGTTCGCCGATTTGCCGAGATTCGAAAAGGCTAATCGTCATGCTTGTTGCGTTTTTTGTTTTTTTATTTTCTGCAGTTTTTCATTTTCTTGTTTGTTTAACTTTGACGTGTGGCTCTCCGATGGACGGTGGCGTGTCCAAGTGGCCAAGCCGGCATTTCAATAAGATCTGTTGACTTGACGGCTTGACGCTAACTCGGATTGCGCCCGTGAAACCATGCTCAAGAGCAATTTCCCTTTACCGTGGTTAGTTTGACATTTTTCGCTATTTACCAAGGGTGGACAAGTGGTTTGAGGTTCAAGCCAATTTTAATTTAATATACAGAGTAAGTTATGTATATATTTAACATATTATAAAACAATCCGACTAATTTACATTCATATATTACCAAATTATTTCTTTAAAAATAATATGTATTACAAAATTATCAATCATCATCATCAAATTCGGTTTTGGTTGGTCATATTACCGGTTTTTTAATTGGTTTAACCTGACTTTAATTGGTCAAACACAGTTTTGATTTTTTTTTTCCAGAACCATCCAACTGGAATAAATTCCAATCGTATAAATGGCCGGTTTCAATAGGATCCAATTGAACCGGATGACCGGATTGGATTTTGATGGTGGCCTGGCTACTAGAACTAACCAGAATTAGGGGGGGATGGTGGCCTGGCTACAATACAAATCAGCTCCATTCTTTATGTTTTTTAGTCTTGAGTCTTTACTTCTTTTGGGTATTAGCGAGTAAATATTTTTCTAGGCGTGGCCGTGGTTTTATTGCGGAATTGGAAGCTTTCCTCTAACCGATAATAGAATACAAGAATGCTTTTTCATGGTCTTAGAATTTCGTTTCTCTATTTTCTACTATGTAAATTGGAGGCTTCTTTTGTCCTTTTTCATGGTCTTCAATTTCCCCATTTAATAACTAGATTTTTCCCAACGGTTGGGCAGCTGAATTCATTTTATCATTTGCAATATCGGTCTAATTTTACATTTATATTTGAATGAATATTCTAAATTGTATGCCTAATGCTAATATTAGATGTTTTGTACAAAATAGCTATGATTTCTCGTGCGATATCTCAATTCATGAAACATTGATTCTTGTAAGAGAGTAAGTAATTTGTCAACTAAACATTCATAATTTAATCAGTAATTTATAATCTATTAAGTAGACCATACATCTCGTAAGAGATCAATTTGTCTCTTAACTAAAATCTACCACAAACCCATATTTTAAATTATCAACATTATTTTATGCTAGTTGGATTCCCAACATTCGATCATGTTCTGAAATTTTATCATACGTCTACTTATGATGGTTAGATTTGTTAATCCCAACATGTCTTGGGGAGTTGTCCTAGCAATATATATTTGTAAAAAATTCTTGATGTTTAGACAATATTTCGGTGAAGACACTTTAATTCAATTAGTGTATGCAATAACACCATACAACTTGGATGAATATAAAACAGTGCGTCTTGTAGTAAATATAGCACAATTGAAGATTCGTTTTTAACTCTAAATTCAATATATGTTTTAGAAATATTTTATTCCACGACATAGAAAAATATAGTATAGACTCTTCTAGTTTTAAATAATTATATACAGACATTGAACAAGCATAAGAGTATCTAACACTTAAGCCCAAAATTTATTAAGAAAATTAGAAATGAAAAACAAACAAAACTCAAAATAGTGAAACGTAGTAGAAAGAAATGTCCGAATAGAAATATTATTAACCAAACATTGACCGTAAAAGCAAGTGAAAACCTAACAAAATAAAGCAAAAATAAAGAATAAAAAAATAGGACTATGTCAAAGCTGATGTGATAAGAGGCTTTTTTCGAATAGTGTTTAATATTTTTCATAGAAATATCGTTTTGTCCGAGTCGTTTGGATCAAGGATTTAAAAGATTAAAGCTTGTGTCAAAGTCTCGAATTTGGAAAATGAAGCATTGGTGGCGAATTTGGTCCATTTTGGATTTGAGAAAATTGTTGTTTGAGTGTTAGATTTTATGATAGATTGTGTTTAATATAATTTATTTATAAGATTGAATTAGCCCTTTCGCGTTTGTTAGAATCTTGTAAATATTTATTGATCGAGTTTGTAAATCCTACAAATATTTGTATAATGGTTATTTGAAAGCTTATTCTTTGAAGGACTTGTACACTCAATATTAACCATTTACCAACGAAAATGATGAATTGAATACATGTGAAATCGAGGGTGTATTATATACACTGATGTCCTTTTTAAATCTATAGACTTAAAAGTTAAAACAGATTATGAACACATAAACTGAATATAATGGTTATTTAACAATGCTTATAAAATAGAATGTATCAACTTATAAAAAATTATGTGTATAAGATACATATCCTTTGTTCATAAGGATTTAACAAGTTTAAAAAATGTTGGAGCCGATCTATGATTGTCCGAAATAATTGCAGTCTTTTTATCAATGAAATTATGAAGAGTCTAGTAATCTTAAATTAAAAATACAGGCTATGATCACTATGGAAAAGATACAGGCTATGATTAAAACAAAAAAAAAAAACAAAAAAATTTAGGCCATGGTACTCTACGCTCCACCCCATTGCTATTCAAGTTAGTTTGTTTCGTTTCATGGTGGAAAATTGTGAAAACCCGTTTGCTCTGATGCAGGATGGAAGGCGAGTTCATGTGATAGAACGGGATCTGACGGAGCCTGACAGAATTGTTGGGGAACTTCTCCAACCTGGGGGATATCTAAAACTCATTGAACTTGGACTTCAAGGTATGTAATGTACATGCTTTCTGAAACGCTTCACATGCATTCTGATTCCAAGTCCTGGCTGCGATTTGCTTAGCTGAAATGTGGAGCCTTCTTGCAACCCTTGCTCAGATTGTGTGGAAGAAATTGATGCTCAACGAGTTCTTGGATATGCTCTCATGAAAGATGGCAAAAGTACCAGACTTTCATATCCTCTGGACAAGTTCGAGGAAGACGTTGCTGGAAGGAGCTTCCATAATGGGCGTTTCATCCAGAGGATGAGAGAAAAAGCTGCTACCCTCCCCAAGTAAGTAAACACTTGGGGACTTGCCCCTTCTCTCTTTCTCTCGCTTCCCTTTTACTAGCGTGAGAGTTTCTTACTCGTTTTTCGTTCTTCACGTGTTTGTTTAGTATTCGATTGGAGCAAGGGACTGTGACTTCCTTACTTGAAGAAGATGGGGTGATTAAGGGAGTTCAATACAAAACCAAAGATGGCCAAGAACTCAAGGCTTATGCTCCTCTCACTATTGTCTGTGATGGTTGCTTCTCTAATCTGCGACGCAACCTCTGCACACCAAAGGTGAAGTTTAGTTTAGTGTTATCAGCACAATCCCAGTTCCATTTTTTCTGATAACATGCTCTTTTCCTGAGATGTAACTGTTTTCTCTCCCGTATGAACATCATGAGTGCAGGTAGATGTGCCGTCTTGCTTTGTGGGTTTGGTCCTGGAGAACTGTCAGCTTCCATTCCCAAACCATGGGCATGTCATTCTAGCAGATCCATCTCCAATTCTGTTCTACCCAATCAGTAGCACAGAAATCCGGTGTTTGGTTGATGTACCAGGGCAGAAAGTGCCTTCAATTGGAAATGGTGAAATGGCTAAATACTTGAAGAACAACGTTGCACCTCAGGTATCAATTCTGCATAATAGGTTCTTTATTTAAAGAGAACAAAAGGGTTTACTAAACGGTTAGACACTGGTAGGTGTTTCCCACTTACAACTGGAGTTTCTGATGAAGCAAGTTAACCTTTCAGGTCCCTCCGGAGCTTCAGGATGCCTTCATATCTGCGGTCGAGAAAGGGAACATAAGGACGATGCCAAACCGAAGCATGCCAGCAAACCCACAGCCTACACCTGGAGCTCTTCTGATGGGCGATGCTTTCAACATGCGACATCCACTGACTGGCGGCGGCATGACAGTGGCACTTTCTGACATTGTCGTTCTTCGAGATCTCCTCAAGCCATTAAGAGATCTTCGTGATGCGGCCTCCCTCACTCAGTACCTCGAATCCTTCTACACCCTGCGGAAGGTTTGGATACTATTTGGTTTTGGAAAGAAGTGAACTTCTTTATGTATCTCACAAACAGTTGTGCATTCTTCTGCCATATTATGTTGCCTCTCACAGTTTCTAAGTAATGTTGTTATGAACGTGGTTGTTCCTTACAGCCCGTGGCTTCTACTATCAACACCCTGGCAGGCGCCTTATACAAGGTGTTCTCCGCTTCCCCTGACGAGGCCAGGAAGGAAATGCGCGAAGCTTGCTTCGACTATCTGAGTTTGGGAGGAGTTTGCTCGTCTGGGCCAGTGGCCTTACTCTCTGGCTTGAACCCACGACCCATGAGCTTAGTTCTTCACTTTTTCGCGGTCGCTATCTATGGAGTTGGCCGGCTGCTCTTACCGTTTCCATCTCCTAAAGGCTTCTGGATTGGAGCTAGACTCATCTCGGTACGCACTTTTCGATATCTTAACATATGCAAAGTCTCTTTATTTTCTTCTGTTTTGTAATGAATCTCACTCGCCTGATTACTGTAAATTTTCGTTGTTTTTTTTTTTCTTCCACAGAGCGCTTCAGGTATCATCTTCCCTATTATCAAAGCTGAAGGAGTGAGGCAAATGTTCTTCCCTGCAACAGTTCCAGCCGTCTACCGACCTCCTCCTCTTAACTGAAATCAAATTCACAGCACTATCACTGGACCGAATATGCTACCATGTTCTGAATTCCATGTTCACGAGCTCATTTCCTGGTAGAAGATGAAACCGTTTTGTGGATTGTACTTGAACATTCTACGTGTGTTCCCAGAAACTAAGTGTGCAAAAATTAGGATACATTGTGCCTGTATATGTAATAAGATGCTTAACTAGACCAAATACTCTTTTCTAGTGCAATAAGATGCCTACTCTTTGTACCCATCAACAATAGAATGATTATAGACAGTACCCATCATCAATAGAACGATTATAGACGTTGCCTTTGTTCAATTTTTGGTCATGAGTTCATGGGTTCAGACCAGACTAACAATGCTCAAGCTTACATGAGTGACCAGCTTAGAAGGAATCGTCCGCTAACTAGAAACTGAACCGAGCCAAAATCTCTTGTAAATGAAGAAACTCATGCATACCATCCACATCAGACAATAGATTCTTGACATTGGATTCTCGATAAGCAGACACTTCCCCAAGTTTACAACACTGGGCACCCTCTATAAGGAATACCAATTTCATGGGTAAAGAAGGCGATCACCTTGTTCTCTACAATTTCTCCCTATCTTAATCCAAGTCTCCTTACTAACTTAAGTGTTGAAAGCCTTAAGCCTTCCAAAACTTGGAGGGCCATAGTATTATGTGCATACCCAGCTGTAGCCAGTCTGCTTCATCGTCGCAAATTTCTCCGCCTGCTGCCTCACGTTAGCTGCTTCTTCCCACTGACCAGCGCCTGCATATATGTTTGATAACAGCACATAAACAGATGCATTGTGTTGTTCAGTTTCGAGAAGAAACCCGGCTACCTGCCTTCCCAATTCCAAATTACCATGTGCAGCACAAGCACTGATCAGTGTCCACCAGATATTGGGATGAGCTATAAAATGCTCACTGTTTATTACCGTCTCCACCTCACCAAATTCCCCAGCTCGACCCAAAAGGTCAATAATGCAAGAGAAGTGATCTAAGCTGGGTTTAATCCCATATCTATCGACCATTGAGTGGAAAACTCGAGTGCCATCAGCAACCAAGCCTGCATGGCTGCACGCAGAGAGTACAGTTGTGAAGGTAGCCTCATCAGGACCAAACCCTAATGAAAAGTGTTCCATTGCTTCGAGATACTGCACAGCTTCTTTCCCATTTCCATGTTCAGCATAAGCAGATATTAGGGCATTCCAGGAGACTAAGTCTTTATGAGTCATGGCACTGAAGACCCTCGAAGACCAATCAAGAAGGCCACATTTCGAATAAGTTGTGATCAGGGCATTACCTAAAGCCCCTTTTAGACCAGACCAAAATCTCAGGATATAAGCATGTATCTGTTTTACTTGGTCTATAGCTGACATGCTTGCACATAGACTCAAAGCAATGGTGAGGGCATATTCATTCGGGCGAAATCCTGACATTACTAGTCGAGAGAAATGTTGCATGCCTTGAATGTGAAGCCCATTTAACAAGAGACCTGACATGATAGTATTCCAAGAGACCAAGCTTCTAGATGACATGTCTAGAAATACTTTATGTCCTTCTTTCACATTGCCATGTTTGCAGTATCCCGAAATCAGTGAATTTGACACCTGAGTGCTTGAAACTAGTCCTCTTTTGATTACAGTGCAATGAAACATCTCCAGAGTCGCTATAGAATCTGAGCTTGCTAATAAGCTTCCATATGTAAACACGTCAGGTCTAAAAATCTCTGTCTTCTGCATTTCCATGTATGTGGAAATAGCTGATCCACTAAGGTTAGATTGAGCATAGCCAGATATCATAGCATTCCATGATACATCATCCCTATCTTCCAGTCTCTCAAAGATCATGCAAGCTGCAACCAAGTCCCCAAAGTTTGCATACATAGATATAAGTGAATTGCAAACAGGGGTGTAAGCTTCAAACCCCGTTTTGATAACTTGGGAATGAACTTGACATCCGATTCTAGGGCAGGAGCAGGAGCTGATGAGACTCATAAAAGTCAATTCAGAAGGTCTAAGACAGCAGCCCAGCATCTCCCTAAATATAATGATGGCCTCATCAACCATCAAAGCACTTAGGAAACCGTCAATCATAACATTGTAAGTGATATGATTGCGCAACTCGTCTGCTACTTCCTCAAATACCAAGAGGGCATTACCGAATTCTTCATAAGTAAAATACATGGTAATTAGAGCATTCACAACAGAAGTTCTCGCCAAAGAACCAGTTCGGATCAACAGTGAATGTACCTGGCTCCGTAACTCGACTCTTTCAGAGCAACACCCGCTGAGAACACTTCCAAAGCTGTAATTATCAGGCATAACTCCTGACCTAATCATCTCTCTAAACAGCCCAAATCCGATCACCTCGTTCCCACTCTCCACGCACCCGGTGATCATCGCATTCCAAACGGGCACGTCTCTCTGAGGCAATTTATCAAACAGCTCAAAAGCATACTTCAAATCCCCCGTCTTGGAACACTCCGACAACACCGTAGTATAAGAAAACGCATCAGGGTTTCCGATTTCCGCGAAAACCCGTTTCATGGAGCTAGCATCCCGAGCTCTGGCGTGCAGCAGAAGCAGCGTATTCGAAACGTGGAGGTGGGAGTGCAGGCCGGATTTAACGGCGTAGGCGTGGAGCCCGTTGCCATACGCGGTGTTTCGGAGATTGGCGCATGCGGTGAGGGCTGTGGAGAGGGTGTACTGGTCTGGTTTGAGATGCTGATGGAACGAACGAAAATCGTCGAACAGATGGAGCGCATCTTGAAAATGGCTGGAACGAATCAAACTGGCGAGTCGACGATTGAGTTGCAGGAGTTGGTTTTTGGCGGGTACAGTTATGGCTGGGTGAAGGAACTCTCTCATAGGGTAGAGCCAGTCATGGGTGCTCGGTTCCTCCTGGCCAACTGGTAGTCTTCATCATCTACCCATATATTACCATATGCCCCGCTGGTTGGCCGGAATATTTGAGTTTACAAAATTTTTTGAATTGTTCATTAAATATTAAATCAACAAAAAATTAATTTGTTATTGTTTTAATTATACAAAAATAGTCGATTACTAAATTATTTATCCTTAATGCTAAAATCAAAAGGATGTGATGTACCGTTTCTAAAGAAAAAAGGATGTGATGTACCCCATATATTGATTCTATAAATGCTCTTAATCAATTATTTTTGTGAACTCATATAGAATTATTGAAAATCAATGATAATTGTAAACAATATAGCTTAACCGAGAACAGGAAGCACTCTAAAAATGAGATCTTAACTAAGAATAAACCTGAAATAAAAATGAAATAAAAAGAACTAAGATATTAAGAAAACAAAAGTGATTATCAACACCACCTTGTCTAATTTAATTTTTTCTCAGTAATATTTATAGTATGTAAACCATCTATATTATCCATAACCGGACTCTGTACTCTATAAGCATTTTGGAGTTTTTACCACACCATCATATTAATTAAATACTAACATCAAACACAACTTCAATATCTTCTACTAAAAAACTTAATTTGTGGTTATATTTTTTCCGGATGAATTAGTACTCAATTGTTAATTTGTAGCTATATTGATATAGTCATAAAAAAATAATTTTTCCATGAGAATTAGTTTACAAAAATTTTAGAAAAAAACTCAAAACAATCCAATACAATACCAGACTATCAGTTCATTTAAAATACATAATAAAAATTATATTAGTAAAGGGTCACAGATTGATCATGAAAATTAAATGATATTGCAAAAGCATAAAATGAAGGAATGTGTTGTACAAAATAAATATAAATTTTTTTTATTATAGACATTTTTAAATTAATTTTAGAGTTCATAATCAAATAATATTCCAAAAAATATAAGAAACCTTTTTGTAAAAAATATTTTTTTAAAATGTTAAACATCTTTTATATTCTCTCTCCGAGTTTATTGCGTGCACTACTAAAAATAAGGAGATAATCTTTTTTATTTTATAGTCAAGGTATAATTATTTTTATACCCTACTTACAATTAAGGAGAAACAAGGATTGAAATGGTGAGAATCCTGCAAAACTCCACCATCTTATAATTTTTAGATTTAAAGTGAGTTATTTGTTGTGAGTATTCTAGACAGACTATGCCTATGTTTGGGCCGTTTTTAAAAGTGTTTTTTGGTTTAAAAAACTAAAGTAGGATCAAATACCTCTAAAAGCTCGACTTTTGAAAAGTTGGAAAGTGTTTTTATATTACATAAAAGCAGAAGTTTCAATTTGGAGCTTCTGCGAAAAGCTATTTTAAAAATATAATATTATCTTTACTATATTTTAATTTATGGCAGAAAATATAATTTTCTATAATTTATTTAATATAAAAGAAACCAAAATCCATTTTACAATTTTAATTTTATATTATAATTCCCTTATAGTCATATTACATAGCCTCTTATATTAAAATGCACTTCTACTATTTTTTCAGCTAAACGCTAAACTTTTTTTTTAAGTGCTTCTCAATGGAGAGTTATTTACAAAAATAATACATAGAAGAAGTAAATTCAAAATATAAGTATATAACCATTTTAAAATGTATTTCCCAAAGGGTTAATAGCATTTTATGCCCCTATAATATTGCAAATTAACAAATGTGCCCCTGTATTATATTTTGGCACAAACGTACCCTTCTAATACCACAACGTAATGAAAATACCTTTCCGTTGAAAATTTTGTCAAGTGGTCGTTAATTGGGATGGAAAATGATCGTGTTACCCCTAATTAAAACTATAATTTAATATAATTGAGTCCAAGAAAATTCAAAATTTCCTAATTAAATGTCATTTGTTCCATCCGACCATCCCTCCATTTTCACTTGTGAGAAAACCCCACCCCTCACAATTGCTTCTTGTCCAAACGTTGGTGAAGTTGCAGCCGGCAAACACGATCAAGCGAAAGCCTCCCTCCAGTGACGCTCGAGGTAGCCTTCTCCCGCCATCTGAATAGGGAGTAATCACTCATGCGGCCACCTTCCCTCCATCTGAATAGAGACCGATGTTGACCGCTCCTCCGTCGCCAACGCAGAAGTTTTGCTCCTACGTTGCTAGGTCCGATTCTGCTTCGCGATCAGATAGGTGTCGGCGGAGTTTATAAGAGGTTAAAAGGCTTAACTATCCATTTCCCAACAACTCGAGTTATTGGGGCCAAGTGGTTAGTTCGCTAACATGGTATCAGAGCCTAGAATCGAAAGGTCATGGTTTCGAATCCTCATGACGACCCCCATTTTCAGCCATTTGTTTAGCACAAGGGATGGTATGTCCAACCTGTGCAAACTAAAGCCTCGTGGTTTGGCAGCACAAGGTTTCAACCTGTGCAAACCGTAAAAATCCACAATTCGGCATCGGCTTTCGTTTGAGGGGGCGTATAAGAGGTTAAAAGGCTTAATTATCCCTTTCCCAACAACTCGAGTTATTGGGGCCAAGTGGTTAGTTCGCTAACAGAGTTGGTGGACGGAGATCAGCTTGGCGCCCAACGAGTAGCAGCGCGCCAGTAGGATTTTGTGGACGGCGGAGGTGAAGAGCGAACGCCGGAGTGGGTGGGAAGGTAACCCTCGGACTGGGTGGTAAGGTCGTCGAGCGCTCTGGGGGAGAATGAGATTAGATTTACGGATTTTTTGTGAAATATATTAGGGATTTTTTAATCCGTTTGCATTAAATTTTAATTTCAGTTTAGGGGTGATTGGGTCGCTTCACACCCTAGTTAACAGCCACTTCACAGTATTTTTAACAGAATGGTATTTTCGTTACGTTGTGGTATTAGAAGGGTGCATCTGTGCAAAAATATAGTATAAGCATGTTTATTAATTTGCGATAGTAGAGGAGCACAAAATGCTATTACCTCATTTCCTAGTCATCTATATGGTTTTTTGGACGACAACGCTTGTTGCTAGGCTCATTTGAGCCATCCCAATTTCAAAATAGTCATGTATCTTCTCTTGCAGTTTGGAAACCTCTTGACCAAGCCTCCTCCGACGGCGGTTGGACATAATGCTGGGTCTGCGCTAGTTTCTTCATCAATTTGGGGCGAGTCTTCTTTCTATGGGCTTGTCTTGAGATTGTTAAGCAACTTTTAGTTGACTTCTCCATCATTGGACCTCATATTTCTCACAAAAACTCCATATTCTTTTCTTTATAGCTCTTTTGGTCTTCTAGAGTTCTCTCTTGACCCAAACTTCCCTGTGTTGCTTTATACCTTCAAAACCAACTAAAACATACCCAGAAGGCATCGAAGAGTAAAAAAACATATATTGGGTCTATTAAAGGCTAATTGATCAAATAGTTATGATTCAGATAAGAAAATATAATTGAAATGACTAAAGATGCATTGGTAGAAGGGGAAATGTATCAAGAATGAGAGTGACAAACATTATAAATGAGGTGTCATCAATGCTCCGCTGAACAACTTATCATTCCCAACCTAAATCAAAACAGAGGTGCTCGTAAAATGAAAGCGCGCATGTGAAGAAGAGAAATAGTTGAGAAGAGCCAAACCTCGAAATGTCGGATGAGGCATGGAAACGACGAAAGGTGAAGGCCGATGGTGTGAGGGTTCCCTCGGTGGAACAAGGTAGGAAAAAAGAAGATGGTGATAGAAGGCGGAAAAATGATTTGGAGGCAGGGTGTTTTGGTTGGTCGTTAATTTTTCAACATGATGAGCGTACCCTTGCGTGTATAATGTTATTAATTTTGGCATCTATTTTCTTAATAAAAAGTAATCAAAACCAATTTTTTATTTGCTTGAGTTAGTGTCAGCTCGCTACCATTCGAAGGTCGGTCATCCTCATGTTGTGGCTCCTTCACAAGGGCCGAGGTATAGGTAGACGGAAAGAGCGCAAAAATAACTCCCCTACTTTCCCGCTCTAAGATGAAACAAAACTTTCGAGATGCTACAATCCCAAAAGAAAGAAGAAAAAAAACAAAAAGTTGTTTAACGATTGTGGTGGACGTGGAGAACATAACCGTATAGAGCATTTTTTCTTCTTAGCTATAGTTGAGAGTCTTGATTTATGCCTTGTGTCTACCCCCTTCCACTTTTGACACTATTTCGAGGACGTTTCAAGTAGGTCAAATGTGACTATAGATGGTCGAGGCACCCCTAGTCATTTGTGTCCCACATCTGACAATTCATTTCAAGTGTTGGGGGATTTAGACGCCTCAAGTTGCATGGTTTGATTGTATGTTTGCTCGGGGACAAAAAATTGCGGAAGTGTGGGGAGATTTGTCTAACCTCCATTATGGAGGCATTTGTGTACTAAAATATCATGTGTACACCATATAGCAAACTAATTTAGGCCAATATGTGTTGATATAAGTCGAGGCTCGAACTCCTAGGCTTAAGCAATAAAAAACGCAGCAAAGATCGATTAGAAGCACAATGATCACAAAACGAAAATTAACCCAAATCTAATCCACACGTCGGGAAGAGGGCCAGGTATATGAATCATTATTCGGCTAGGATGATTTGCTAGCAGAAAACATCGGGTCTCTTCTTACTGATCCGATTCCACGAATGATAAAGAAAAAGATGAAAATTTTGGTGTTGAACACTCAAATTCTAGGTTTCTTGTTTGAATAAAATTGTTCATTAACCATTATAAGAATTCGGCCAATCTCTTATATAGGCTACTTAAGTTTTAGGCCAAAATTAACAAGGAAAACCATAGCTTAAGTCTCAAGAAACCAAATTGGAAAAGAAACTAAAAACAAGGCAGTTGCAATTCGGCACCAGCCTCAATCCTCGCTCACGCTCTTTCATTCCCCGGTCGGAGGTTGTGGGTTTCAGGGCCGAGGGTCCTCCTAGACGTGATCCCCGCTCGTGGTTTTCATTCCCCGACCGGGGGTCGCTTCCTCCATGCCCAGGGATTCGTCCAGACATGACTCCACTAAGATAGACAGCACCTCTTATCCCACGAACATCTCGGGCTCCATACTTGCAAAGTTCTTGGCCAAATAAGCTTGAAATTGACCCTTGAATGCTTTGGTTTGGCTTTTAGTGGTTGGACTTTGAGATTCAAATGTTGGCATTGTGATCGCCTTAGTGTCGGTGTCGATGCCCTCATCATGCTATCTATACTTCGACCATGAGTTTTGGCATAATTTAGTTTGGTATGATGGTTCACCATGGGGAAACTACCTCATTTTGCCATGTTTTATACTTGCTTGGTGTCTTTGATGATATTTCAGGTACTATACTTGATTGAAATCAATTTGGGATTCACCGAGAGCACATGGCAAACCCGAGAAAGCAACTAAGGCGCTCAGATCACGACCGGTAAGTGACCAGGACTTGACCAGATCACGACCATAGCACAGGATTGCTATTGCAAAGTCAGATCACCTGGCCGCAATCTCAAGGAGGTAGCTGTTAGAAGATTACAAAAGGAATCACAGTCCAATACATGGGCCTTCACATTCAAGACCACAAAAAGATTGTTGTTGTGACTTCTAATTCGCGACCATGAAGTCTGGTCCGCGATATCACCTCTCGAGCAGCCAAAGGCGACACCAGTTGGAGATCACGACCTGAATTAAGAGATCTCGCCCTCAAACTCACTTGAGTCAACCATGATCTCTTATGTGTTGTTGAACTCATGTAAATAGAGGGTTTCACAATTGCATAAGGGAAGTGTCGCCTTAGAGCAAAAAATTAGGGTTTTATGAAGTTTTTTGTGAGAGAAAACCCCTTGGAGGAGCTAAGGAAGGAAGAATCCATCCAAGATACAAGGAAGAGGGTGCAATTCATGAAGAAGAAGATTTAAATCTTTTCATCTCTATAGTTTGTATTTCCTTTCTTTCTTTATGAATTGAACCCATGAGGTTGGTTAGGGAAGATGAATTCTGGTATGTAAGTGGGTTTGTAGCTGGGTTTTGTTGATTGAATGCTATATATGACATATTTTGTATTCGTCTAGTGTTTTCAATTTCTCTAGCTATGGTGTGGATGCATGATTTGGTATATGACATGAATAAGCCATAGGTTAGCCCTAGGTTAGTTCTTGATTATGTGTGAATGAATGTATCCTATCTATGTTAGTTGATTGAGAGTCCTGCTTGGTAGATGAGGTGGATATCCCCTTCCAACTAGGAGCTCACCTAGATGATGCTTGCTAAATGATTCCATGACCATTGACTCGTCAGGCTTGTGTGCGGATGAGTTAGACTTGTTTAGAGGATATATGACTTATTCCTAGTTAGGAAAACTGGTTGAAGTGACAATAGGTCAGTGGACTTGGCTAGGAGGGGGTCGAGAGACATGTCCATTGCACCGAACCCACTCTATAACATTCGCACCATGAATTTTCAGTAAAATAAATCGACTACCTATCTTATAACTAGAAGGATTCGATCCTAGACAACCATCTCATCTCTAGCGACCTCCCAACTACTTGGTTGTGTAGTTAGTTAGGTTAGTTTAGTCATTAACCCAATTTTTCCATCTGATTAGATAGTAGTTTTGAGTGAAGTCATAGTAAGCCTAGGGTTACCTTGAAATATGATGGAGCCACTTTAGTACAAGTCTAGCATTGATCTACTTATCATTGCTAGGGGTATAAGTATTAATGCTCTTACCAGATACCAAAAGTAATCCAACACAGCCCAAACAACCATCATTTCAACCCTTTAGTGGTTGTTTCGGTCGTGTTTGATAATATTTGGATATCACGACAAAGCAAATCGATCGCTGGACCTGTCTAGCCTTATGCCGGACTCAGCCGTACTCTACTCTATTATAGTAATTTTAGTTGTGATTGATAAGCGGGTCCTGATTGTAAGAGATCAAGCCAATTGTCCCAAGGATTAAAAATTGGGCTAGGAGCCCATGTGCGATCTTGTATGTGGAACATCACTCCTAATTTGTCAAGCACTAACCAAATTTGTACTTGCAACACACATCCTTGAATCAAGAGAACCATGGATAGTCTCAATTTTAATCCTCTTGTGTTCAACCATCGAAGCACTCTCTCTTTACTTTAAAACAAACTTTTACTTAGAAATGAGATCTGGGGATCTGAACCCAATAGGAACAATGTTATTGTCAGTTAACCATCGCCTACTATTAAATCTTAAACCCTTTTTTTATTTGACACATTGATCGTGGGTAGCTGAAAAGTGCAAACGACTTGGATGAGTAGTTCGATTACCTGTACATGACTTGGATAAGTCATTCTCGATTAAACAAGTTTTCTTCAGGTTTTATTTCTCAGGAAACGACAACTTCATTTTTATTTTAATTTTTTTTTTCTGCTGCTACAATTATGAAAAACAGAATGGCAAGTGAACGGGCCATAAACTTTTTAGATTGGTGGTTCAATAAGATGCTCGGATCCCGACCCTATTTTTCTACTACGTTATATGTTTCTTTGTTTATTTATCCCAATACATATCAATACTAATAAAATTTCAAATATTTCTTGAGCCACTCTAATTCTTTTGGTTAAGTGTAAACATGTAATTTGATACAAATAGAATTCATATTTTTTTTATTGAATTTTAACCATGAAAGTTACCAAACAATGAATATTGTAAGATATTGTAAAACGATCACTCAATTTGTCTAAAATGTGATTCCTTAAGTTACTTAAGGGGTCGTTTGGTATTTGTGAATGTTAGAGTTGTGTTTTTTCAATACATGCATTGTCCACAATACAATGTTTGGAAGTGTCAAAGTGTAAAACAATGCATGTACTGTTTTAGGTACGTCCCACCAGCAATCACAAAAAATGATGCACAATCTTAACTAAAAGTTGAGATTGTTGAGATTATTGATCGTAGATTTGTGTCCTCTTTTTCTTTTCATTTATATTCCTATTATTTTTTGTCTGATACTAAAAGTTGAGGATAAATGTGATATTTTCACATAAAGTAACTTTATGTTAGTCAATACATAAAATAAAATCTCATCAACCATACAATGTATTATTAAAATGTATTCATTTGTACCAATACATGTATTTATTTTGCTGTGATTCATTACAATGCAACGATTTAACATTCACAACTTCCAAACGACCCCTAAGTTACCGTTCAAGTAAAACTAGGTCCGACCGAGGGTTACCCTTCAAGTAAAACTAGGTCGGACCGAGGCTGGTTACTGGTTTCCCGGATCAACTGCAGGGCCCGATCCACCTTTCTTTCCCTTTTCTGATTTCTCTCTTTGCAGACGCGAAAGTCCGGAATCAAGGTTGTTCTCCAAAAAAAAAAAAACCCCCTCATTTTCGTTCTCAACCTAACCTCGTCTCTTCAATCCAAGCCCTCTACTCACAGGTAACAATGGCGGGGCGTATTAGATCAGCTCTTCCTCTCATCAACAGGATTGCCAGATCCGATTCTTTTCTCGCTCCTCACAAGGCCGCCGTTCACCGCACCCTACAGTCCCCGGTCTTCGCTTCTTCATCTGAGGTAATAGAAACGGAGAACCAGTTTTTTTCCCTCCAATTTTGCGAATACGGACAGTGTCTAAATAGAGAGTAGTTCTGACTTCTGAATCCCTCAGCCAATTTGATTTTCTAGAGTTTGAAACCCATAGGAGCTGCGTGTATCATCGTTGTAATGTCATCGGATTGAGCATATTTTTTCACGTAACAGCATTTTTCCACTGGATTTTACCCTTGTGCTCTTGTGGAAGGCTTCATTTTTTCGTTTTGAGTTTAATGTTGAAGATAAGTTTTCTTGAAGTGGTTCTCTCGCGGGGGCTGATTATACTTCGTTTGCTTTTACGCTTATGATTAACGTGATCTGGTTTCTTGCAGTCATCCAGGTATTATGCCACCGCAGCTGCACCTCCTAAGGAACAGAAAATTAAGGTATTTGAATTCATGGGCATGTCTAATGCCAGTTTTTTTTCTTTCCCTTGTGTATATATGTGTGTTCGCTATTTCCTTGTGAATTCCTTTTTCAGATGCAGGGTCTCATAAACCTGTTTGCGTCATAGTCTAACTTCTGTATGAGGTTTTGGCCATTCACTAACCTGTTCAAATGTTTCCCTTCCCTGTCTTGTTATGCTATTTTGAATAACTCTTAAACTCTCTATGAGGTGATTTGGTGTGTTTAACTCACTCGCTCGAGACTGGATCATCTGTTCTTTGAACTTCTATATGTTGTGAATCTGTATACATACATGGGCCTGTTAATTGGGAGATGTTTTTGACTTCAGCACCTAAAATGTTGAGCAGTAGGGTTGGGTCTGTCGAAGAAGTGTTTGGATGTAGAGCATGTACCAAAAAAATCAAACTTTCTTGTTCCATTGTATAATCTTCCTCTAATGGTTTCTATATTTCATGTAGCTGCCAGTAGCTTTGTATGGGGGAGCTGGAAACTATGCCTCTGCTTTGTACATTGCATCCAAGAAGGCTAATGTGCTGGATAAAGTCGAGGCTGAACTACTTGATCTTGTTCAGGCTTTGGAGAAAAGTCCTACATTTTCTCAGTTTACGAAGGACTTGTCAGTGCCTGCTGATACGAGAGTCAAGGCCATTACTGACATAGCTGAACAAGCCAAATTTTCACAAGTTACCAAGACCTTCCTGAGTAAGAATCTCCAAGTAGGAACTAGTATTCATCTTGGGAAGTAGATATTACTTTTGGTTTCCTGCTACCTGAATACTTTTCTATTCTGTTATACTCAATTTTTGTTTGTGCTTGTTGTTACACTAGAAGGTTTTAGGTCTCAAAGCTCCTTGTTTATGCTAGTGAAGCATACCTCTTCATATACTGCTGCCAGACAAAAGTTATTTGTTTGTCATTATGATTGTCTTCTCTTATCATTTATTCCTATCATCCTATCATCATGGTCCATCTATTGACCACCTGGTGTCGACTTGTTGGGTAATCTGGTGAATTATACGTTGGACTTTCTCATTATGGATGCACCTTTCTTTTCTAAATGACAAAAATAATAGTGTCTCTTTATCATTTACCTGGATATCGTATTGGCTCAAGGCATAAGAACTGGCACTATGCTTGTTGCATGTTGTGGGATGTTTTATACTTTTATTCCACTCACCGAATGGTAGTTTGTATATAAGAGTTGCGCTTGACTTAGATTAAACTGGCGTGAAAGCGTAAACATGGGTTGCTTGCATGGGCATTGAAACTTATCATTTTTAAGTTTCTAGAACAATAGGATGTAACTCCTTAGATTAGGCTTCATGGCTGTCAATTCACTTCTACATAGACCTTCAACTGGGCCATTCAATTGATCATGTTCACTGTTGCTTCTATATAACTTCAAGGTTGATGCACCTGAGTAAAGCTCGGTCATTCCTCATTACATTACTATGCAAAGCTTTAGCTGCTGTTCAGTCTGCTGTTACTAAAGCATGCCTGAGTTGCAGAGGGAATTCACCTAATGGTGCTTATGTGTCAGGCTCCTGATTTCTTTCTTTGACTTTTTGTTTTTTACCTTTACAATGGCGACTCTCTTTGGAATCTGAGATGTGCTTAAAGTGAAACTTGAACATTGTACATAATTAGCTTTTGTATTGGATTTTGATGCTGAGAGATAGCTACTATAATTGATTTTTGGACCAGTTGTTCTTGCTGAGAATGGAAGGCTGCGATCCATTGATACAATAGCTAAGAAGTTTGCAGAGCTGACAATGGCTGATAAGGGAATTGTCAAAGCTACTGTGACAACGGTTATGGTGAGTTTTACTTTGAAATGCATCAAACTTTCTTTGCATGGCTCCCTGATTTCTGTAGCAACTGTTGCTTTCTTTTTAGATTTATTAAATTAACCATGAACCTGTCACAGCTCTAGTAGTAGACTAACATAAATGTTTCAGCCTTTTGAGTTTGATGCATTATATAGATAATTGGGAAATGATAAATTACTCCCCAATTATGGGAAATAACTTGGGAGCTTTAATCTTACTTCAAACACGATGCTTAAGAATGCAGAAATTTGGACTGATGAGTTGGGATAAGAGTGCTGGCCGAGAAGTTATTCGGATTCAGTGGCCTGCCATTAGGGCTTATTGTTAGTTCTATAGATCTTCAATGCAAAAACATATATGGTTTTTATCAGTTTGTTGGGATTGAATCTGTCTTGCTTTTATTGTCTGACAATATTGCATGTTTGTACTTTACCAACCAGCCCCTCCCCCCATCGGAAGAGAAAGAGCTGAAGGAGACACTACAGCTGATTATTGGACAAGGGAAGCAGGTTACACTTGAGCAGAAGGTACACATGCTGCATATTCGTTCACAGGAACACTAGTTAGTTCCTTCTGATATCCAACTGAACTTAGAAAGGACATTCAGCTCACCGAATCTCTCTGTTCTACTCTTTCTTTCCCCCCAGATTGATGCTAGCATCCTTGGTGGTCTTGTGGTTGAGTTCTCACAGAAGGTGTTTGACATGTCCATTAAGACAAGGGCAAAGCAGATGGAGAGAGCACTCATGGAACCAGTTCAGTTCTAAACCAGTTAACTTTGGCCCATTCCAGTTCAGTTCTTTGCTTAACATTTCTATCCAATTATAGCATTCCATGGAGGAAACACTGTTAGGTCTCGTTTTGTTTTCTTGACTAGCCCACCTTTGTTATGCGATGGAAAATGCTTCGGTACAAAGAATAATAATGGATGTGGTCACATGGCAACAGCTGACCAAATCTGAACCGGAGTTTGTTTTCTCAGCGAGTTGCCAAACTTCAAAAATATTTTTATTTTCACGTTTATGAAGAAATTGTTGAAAATGTTTTTTTGTTACAAGTACAACAACAAATCAAACTGTTGCACAACGCAGCCCAGGGGGAGAGTTTATCGGCTCACAGAGTATGATCTTTTCCCTTTTGATTACTGATCATGAGTTTCTATCTGTTTTCATGTATTCTTTTGTTCGATTACTGATGTTTTGTGACACTTTTGCTGGGATTAGGGATGGCAATGAGTCGGGTTTGGATTGGGTTTTGCTAAACTCAAACTCAAACCTATCGGTTTATTCGTAAAAAGATTAAGCTCCAATGTTCTTAGATCGCTCCAATCCTTCACAAGGTTGTTCTTCATCACTTTCTCTCTCTAGCTGTTTCAGAACTTGCAAAACCGGAACCCTTCCAAATTGTCGGAGTTGGCCTTTTGTATGTGGAAGAATTGTGAGTTATGGCCGTACCTTTTTGTCCTCCGCCTGTAACTTCCCAAAACATTGACGTGTCTTTATCGCGTAAAACATGAGTTAAGGTATTCCATGGGAAGTTAAGGTCAAGGCCGTAACTTTTAATCTTTGCCCGTAACTTTAAAAGGTGCTCTGCTTCTCCTGATCGTAAATTTATGGTATGAGCTAGAGAGTTACGGCCGAGATCGTAACTTTGAATTCCTTGCTGTGAGTTTAAGCTGATTTCTGCCTGATCACTCCAAATTCCAAAATGTCCTGAAACTTGCTCCCAAGCCTCCATTCACGAACTAGGACCTAAAATATCATGAAAAACAACTACCTAGCGTAAAATAGGCCACAAAACAATCAAATGCTAAGCCAAACGATCCAAAAATATCGGGGGAAAAGTGTAAATACGGTGTTATCACTTATTAACAGTAACAAATTTAAATGTAGTAGCTTAGTGTTTGTGGATGTTCATTACGAGTAAGGGACATGCGTTCGATTATCCTTGACTTCCATTTTAGTATTTACTTCGCAAGGACGATGCAATGTCAGAACTCCCAATTTTTAGGAATTGGCAGGGGAAATTTTGTCTTTACGAAAGGATTATAGAGGTAAGTGATGATGGAGAAAAACTCCCAGCCTCCTATGCGTAGGGATGGCAATGGGGTGAGTTTGCCTAAACCATCCTCATTCCCGTTTACAAATACCCAAACCCATACCCGCCTCATACCCATGCGGGGAACATTTTGCAATCCCATCCCCATACCCTTGGATTTCGGGTACCCATGGGTAATACCCGCTCCGTACATCCAACATTATTATACCTAAAAATTTACTAGAAATTTTTTAATTATAACACTAAATGAACCTACTATATCATGAAGTCAACAAAATACGATCATTTTCTTAATGTGGTTCAAAGAATATGATACTAAAACATCCGTTAATACATAATACATAGTATAATATTTTTCAAATTATTATGCTCTTACTCTAATACATCTACTAACTAATAATTAACTAACATAATCTTATTGACAAAGGGAAAAGTGAAAGAGTAAACAGAGAATTGAGGAAAATGGGTATGGGTATGGTTACATCCATTATCATTTATAGGTTACAATTTTATCCACATATTTTTTTGTATGTGAAGAAATTCTCTTGGTGGGCCGGGCATGAGTATGGATATGGGGCTGGGGAGGCTAAAACCATACCCGCCCCATACCCATCTAACTTTTTGCGGATTTACCCATACCCGCCCCATACCCAGTCAAAACGAGAATTCCCCGCATTGACTGGGTCGGGGGCGGTCGGATACCCGCAACCATGGGTTGGGTTGCCATCCCTACCTATGCCTACTCTCTATTTCTCTTTTCTTGCTACGTCTCATTCTTCCTTCCTCTCTAAGACCATCAACAATGGTGGAAGGGAAAAGAGGGAAATTTGGGTGGGAAAATAGGGAAATGATGGTTTGGGAAAGGGTTTGGCCACAATGGGTGGGAAGGAAAAATAGGGTAATTGATAAGGGTTTTTTTTTTTTTTGCCAAAATCAATTTAGTGTTGATCTCATCACTTTATTAAGATAGTTATAGATCGGAGATTTATATCCTCAACTATCAATATACAAATTAATATCCATAACTATAGTTGTGGGTCAAGATATGGCTAACAGTCTGTTACCACCGTTAAATTTGTAACGGAGACTGCCATGTCAGCATCCATATTGGCGTCCACATCAGCAAATAATTAAATATATAATTTTTATTTTTAAATTAAAAAATTAAAGTTGAAAAAAAAACTCAACCACTCTCCCCTCTTTTTCCCCCTATCTTCCTCCACCGTCACCTTGCTTCCTCCGCCCTCCCCTCTCTCCCTCTTCTTCTTCTTCCCCTATCTTCCTCCACCGTCCCCTGGCTTCCTCCGCCCTCCCCTGTCTCCCTCTTCTTCTTCCCCTATCTTCCTCCACCGTCACTTAGCTTCCTCCGCCCTACCCAGCCTCTATCGTCTCTCAACTCCTCGTTAATCGGGACTAGCCGTCCCTCCGCCGTGGCAGCACCACTCGTCGTCCACTGCATCCACCGCTCCTACGACTCCGTCAACTGTCCCGCTGGCATCATCCGCAGCAGATCCGACTGGCAGAGCTCATGCGCCATCCTCTCCAGCAAAGTCGCCACTCAGGAGCAGCCTAGATCTGGAAGAGAAAATGGACTCGATTTCATAGATTCGGTCAACGGTCACTAGACTATTGACCTGGATTTGGTCCCGACCTACGGTACTGCGACTGCCGTCGACTCCAGAAGGCGTTGATTATCACCGACCTCGATCCAGCTCTGATGCATAGAGCGCAGCTCCGAGTCGCATACCGGGGAGTCCCCGGTGCGTACTCCGAGGCAGTGGTGGCTTCTTGTCGACGATGAGCTCTCCAGACCTGGATCGAAGATTGGGGATTTGGATTGACGATTCGTTACTTCCGATGGGTGAAAGAAGAGGGATTGGGGTTTTTGGTAGGGGGGACTCAGGCAATGGCAGTCTCGCCGCCACGCCTGCAGGACAGTGAGTGGATCCTCGTCGGCGACTTCGTGTCTTTGCAGACGAAGGGGGAGATGGACAAATGAGAGAAGAAGGGGTTGAGGATAAGAATTGGGTGAATGGATGTGAGAGGAGGGGAGGGGTAATATTTGTTTTATTTTTTACGTTTTATGTTATTATTTACTTAATCAATTCCACAGGGATGTCACGTTCTCAATTCCACCTCAGTTTTTTTTTGCCGGGTCAGCATTGCAGAAAGACCTACTAGGGTATTAACGGACAATTAATGATTGGATATTAATTTGTATATTGATAGTTGAGGATATAAATCCCTGATCCATAATAGTTATGGATATTATATTGTATTTGCCCTAATTTTTATATAAACAGTAATAATTAATTAAGATGAACATTTCGATATAATTTTTTAATTTGAACATAATTTTTTTATCACTAATTAAATATAACGTCATCAATAACGAAAAATATAGATGTTGGAAATAAGATTGTAGGAAATATTGCTGTTAAAAAATATGAATGTTGAAAAATATGATTGTTAGCCAATAACATACTATAATCACAAATTAAAACAACTAAACCAATCAAAAAAGAAAAAGAAAAAAAAAACCATCGGGTCCCACCAACCCCTTTTTCTTTTTCCTTCCTCCATTTGTCCTCTAGTGAAGAGAAAACCCTACCACTTTTTCCTTTCTTTCCTTTTTTCCTACCCTATTGTGGGATTTCCCACCTTTTTCCCTCTTTTTCCCATCTTGTTGTGGATAGTCTAAAAGAGCAAGGAAAGAAAAGGAAAGACCGATCATTCACCTTCCTTCCTTGGATCTCCAGATGTCATTAAATCTCGAGTACTTTAATGCAAGTCTGCAGATTGGTCTGACAATCCACAATCGTCGTCAAATTCCCAATGAACTTGATCGTTTCACCCAAATCGAAAGATTGAAGTGGCGCTGCTGGCAACTTCCGCTATTATTGTCGTCATTTGTGGATCGGCGCCTGAGCTGCAAGGAGGAATCTTTGACGGTCAGATGGCAGAAGACCAATGCAAGGAGACTGGATATCAGCAGGCAAGAAGATTGACGGTTGGAATGGAGACGCTTATTTGTCTAAAAGACTCCCTCTCTCTCCCTCCCTCCACTCCACTCATCCCTCACTATTACTATTCCCCACTCCTATCTTTTACGTATCACTATCAGGCAAGGTTGTCAAATTGTTTATAAGGTCGCACTGGTTTGGCAAGTTAAACCGATATGTGCTGGTTCATGCAAGTTTATATCGATCGATACAACTGGTATGTGCTAGTTCATGCCGATTTAACAAAATATGTAGAAATGTGAAAACTATTAACATAAAATGAATTTAATCATATACAATACATATTTGATGATACTTTACTTGCAATTCATATTCATAATAAAAAAATACATTTCAAATAAAATAACAAATATTCATATTTAAATGCAACATTTAATGTTGTTATCTGAACATTTATAATTTTATCCAACAAAATTACATCAACATATATAATAGGAACATTGTTATCCCAACAAAGGTAGGAAACCAACACATTGGCGAGCTTAGGGGAAGGCAAGGAGATACCACAGGAGCACAAATTGGAAGATATTTGCAGAGCCCATAGCTGAGGATAGCCGACCCGAAGTAGCGTGAGGCAGGGTATAGGTATCTACTTCCGACCTGCCCTGACCCGCCCCGCCCCGTTCATTACTCATTTTATCTCAATTTTTTTATGGTATCTACACATATTTATGCTATTTTGATTTTTCTTCAACTAGTTAGAGTCAATCTTTCAACTTGTTTCACTCAATTACCCATTTTATTAGCCGCCCCGAAGTAGCGTGAGGCGGGGCATAGGTATCTACTTCCGACCTGCCCTGACCTGCCCCACCCCATTCATTACTCATTTTATCTCAATTTTTTACGGTATCTATACATATTTATGCTATTTTGATTTTTCTTCAAATAGTTAGAGTCAATCTTTCAACTTGTTTCACTCAATTACCCATTCTATTATCACTATTTTTCACTCATAAATTATTTTTTTCCTTTGTTTTATCGTAAAAATAAAATTTGCATGAAATTTTTCCAAAAAACATGTAAGAGTGGATCGACCCGTCTAGCCATGAGTAACCCGTCCACATCAGCGTGACATCAGTATCCCTCTCTCTCCTGGAAAGTTTTTATCTTTTTCTCTTTAATCTTTAACGTACGATTTCTCTCTCGTTTTAAGTCGAAATTTAATTTTTTTGCACAGATAAATCAGACTAAATGTGCTCTTTAAAATGATATCCACTTTGATATATTTTTAGTATAAAAAAATTGAATAATTTTTTACCAGTCATTACCATATGGCATACTCCTATTTAATACCATATGGTAAAAAAGCGTACCATGATGGTATGAACATAGCAATATGGTAAGAAGGTTGAATACATAATAGTAGGAGTATACTAACTATCATTTACGACTTTCATCATTGTTTACTACAAGTTACCACCCACATACCATAGTGGTAAAGTATGATAATTTTTTGTCTAGTATTTTTTTCTCCCAAAATTTGTAGATCTAATAGATCATGATGAACTCTTTCCTTCTAAGCAAACGTTTTCAAAAACGACTTAAAAACGAAAAAGTTATCATATGGTATGTAGTTGGTAAAAAAAGTTTCTCGAAATATATTGAAAATTGATCTCATTTTGTAGAGCACAACGAACTTGTTCCATCTGTGCAAAAAAAGTTGAAATCCGAGTTAGAACGAAAAAGATAAGAGCCGATTATGAAAACTAGGAAAAATAAAATGTCTTTAATTGACAACCCTTAGATCTAGATTTTCTAGGTCATCTAAAGATTCGGATTTAGTTACTCATAGATCAATAACCAATGGTTACTGACCCTATTCTAAAGGCGTACCCGCCCTGCCCCACCTCCCAAATTTGCTCGCGACGCTACATCACTAGCAATTAGGGATGACAATGGGTTGGGTTTTGCCAAACCCAAACTCATGAGTTTATCCGTGAAAAAATCCGGGGTAAAACCCACTGGGTTTGAAAAACTCAAACCCAACCCAACCCGGTGGGTATCCGTGGGTTCATGGGTACCCACGGGTTTTTGTCGTAAAAATTTTACAATAACAAGTTCTTATCAAAATTAAAGTCAAATATAAATCTCTAAATACAATTTATCCATATATAAAACATCATTCTAGAAAATTCAAGCAAATCACAAATTAACTATACAAATTGTTCTAGAAAATTCAAGCAAATCACAAATTAACTATACAAATTGTTCAACACCAATCTAGAAAACTCAAGAAAATTGAAGCAAATCACAAATTATCCATAAATAACATGATTAATTGAAAGGTTCTTCATTGAGTTTCTTCACTCTTCATTTTATAACATCAACTTCATTCTACACAATTAAAAAGAAAAAATTAGACATGTCTCTACAAACATAAATAAGATTAGTTGTTTAGAATATTAAATATATCGAGAAAATTAATTATATGGGTGTGGGCAGGTACGCATGGACCCGGTTTACCTAAATCCAAACTCAACCCAATCCAGTGAATAATAAACGAGTTTAAACCCAAACACAGCCCAAAAACCGTCAACACGAATTTTACCCGCGTTGACCGGATTGGGTCGCATGGGTACCCGTGATTTCGGGTTTTGTTGCCATCCCTCCTAAGAACAGAAACGCGTTTACAATCTTGAATCCGTCTGTCTGTCGGTCGGTCTCTATTATTATTAGAGCCTGAAAGCTGCTGCTGCTTATAGTTGCTAGTTGTTACTCACTGTTACTACTTACTATTATCCAAATTGAGAGAGGTGGCAAAAAAGCCGAAGCAAGGAGACAGACAGCAAAAGACCCACAATTCCCCCCTGCTCTCAAGTCTCAACCTTCACTCAGATCTGAGATCCAAATCGATATTCTCACTCACTGGTCAGCCATTGATTTCTATTTCTCCAACCCCTTTGCCCATTCTCTTCTTCATCATTTCAACGTCCACAGCCTGATCTCTCTCTCTTCACTCTTTGTTTTGTGTTCCGTAGCTTTCCTGCAAGGGTTGTTGATCAACAGCTGCTCGCTCACTTGTTTGCTTTCTCTTTGGTTCGTCGTCCATCATCAATCATGTCGAGGAGGCAAGTCGGCTCCGGCAGGCGATTCGTCGACTCCGGCAACTTCCCCTTCGCTTCCGCTCTCCATCATAAGTCCCGCCCTTCTCCTCTACTCTCCATCGGTCTTGTCGTCTTGGTGCCTACTTCAGCCCTCCATTTTTATTATCAGCTTATTCATCTCTAATCTTCCCTGATTAACCCCCTTTTTTTCGGTTTCTACCTTCCCTTCACCAGGGAGCTTTGCTTCTCATCGCCTATGCTTATGGCGGCCCAGGTATATCTTCCTCTTGCCTCCCTATTGCTTCATTGAATCCCAATTGTGCATGGCTTGATTCTGATTGATGGCGATTTGCAATTTACAGGTTTGTTCAGGGGTAACAAGGATATCAGCAGGATTGAAGGTGGGCATTTCTGCTCTAAGTCTTTGCTTTGCTTGTTTGTTATTCACATCCGCAGATCCTTCAATTGTTAGGCATGGTGGGAAATAAATGGACTAGGATCTGGATTGTTTAGACTTGCGTAGATCCCAGTTTGACTCTCTTTGACTTCAGAACTTGTTAGTCTTTTTGGTTTTAAAAAATTCATGCTTTTGCAGAGCAATGCACATTAAAATTGTTTTCTTTTCCTGCATGGAGTAATCTAAGTTGTTCTTGCTTCTGGGTGCTAAGTTCGATTTCTGCCATATACATTACTTCGGGTTCATTGGTGAATGTGGCTTTTCCCAACAAATGGGGCTGACAGGCATCCTATAGAGATTTGTGGATTTGGAAGTGGGAATGCCTGGAGAATTCTGGTGTATCTGGAATTTGATGTGCGTAGAAGCAGCTACTGACTTCAAGCATTATATTTTTCAGGCGACTATACATGCACAGCAGAAGTCCTGAGATCTATACCATTTCTGAAGAAAGCATACGGAGACAACATGCGTAAAATTTTGCATGTAGGTCCTGATACTTGTGCTGTTGTCTCCACATTGCTGAAAGAAGAAGAAACTGAAGCCTGGGGATTGGAGCCATACGACATCGAGGATGCAGATGCAACCTGCAAAAATCTTGTTCGGAGGGGGCTTGCTCGTGTTGCTGATATCAAATTCCCTCTACCCTACAGGGCAAAGTCATTCTCACTCGTTATTGTGTCGGATGCTCTTGATTACCTTTCACCAAAGTACTTGAACAGGACTCTTCCTGAACTGGCTAGGGTTGCTTCTGATGGTCTCGTCGTCTTTACTGGTATTTCACGCATACTTCATAAGCATTAACTTGGTATGAAGCTTTGTGATTGAAGGTCTTCTTTCTCAAGTAGGTCTATTTGTAATGAGGCCTTCTTCAAACTGTATTTGATGTCTATAGTTGTTAAATCATTGGTGCTTTAGTTTTTGTCTTATGGTACAACTTGAAGTTGTACCTTTAACGTTATGGTACAACTTCGGGTTGTACCTATACTCTTTTGTAAAATCAACAAAATCGTTTTATGGTACAAACTAAAGTTGTATTCTACCATAACATAAAGGTCAAATTTTCTTATGGTACAACTTCAATTTCTACTTTTAATGTTATGGTACAACTTCAAATTGTACTTTAAAGCACCAATACTATGTTATGGTACAACTTCAAATTGTACTTTAAAGCACCAATACTAGTGCTTGAGGCAACTATCATTCTCTTACCTTGGTGCTTTTTCTTTTCAGGTTATCCTGGCCAACAGAGAGCTAAAGTTGCAGAACTGTCCAAATTTGGACGGCCGGTGAGTGGATTACATGATGCCTTTGCCTCTTTGCCTCCATATCTATAGCTTCTTTTGCAGTATTTGTGCTGTTAGCTATAAAGTCTTAGTATTCACAAGTCAAGTTAGCTATCTAGCTATGTTAAGTCTGGATGACCACTAAACTGATTCTGATTTTTTTCATTTCAGCCCAAAATGAGGAGCTCCTCTTGGTGGATTCGCTATTTTGTTCAAACAAGTTTGGAAGAAAATGAAGTTGCTCAAAAGAAGTTTGATCAGGCAGCACTGAAGAGGTCGTACAAGCCAAACTGTCAAGTATTCCACCTCAACCCATACCATTAAGTTTAAGAGACGGAGAACAACTTACAGGCCTCAGTTCATGCAGTTTTTGGTTCCTTCACAATTGAGCTAAAAATATATATTTTACTCCCACACAAGTCAAGCCATCATTCTCTTACCCAGTTAGCTAAATCTCATGGAACAAAAATGTTCTTGCCTAATACATTATGTTGTATCCTTTTAACATTCAGACAATCATTACCTTATTAATCCATGTCAAGTTTGTTGATTATAGCAGTCACCTCCTCTGTTTTGGATTCAGCTTCCCCAGTGAGGTGGATATGCCTTGTTTGATGTACTGATGGGTAGTTCCAAAATTAGACTAGCAGCAGGTCAATTTGGTTTGTTTCTTTTAGTAATATAAAAAAATGTTTGGTTCTAGGTTTCACATCCCGAGTGCTTGATGAGTTGATGTACGTGGAAAAGTTATTTACAAAATTGTCGTTGTGTTTATCTAACGGTTTGAGATGATCTGATTTGCGATACAAGGATCTAAAGTTGATGCCTAGTCGTGTTTCTAATGGCTTGCAAACGTTGCATAGGTTTATTAACATGCTAATTAAGTTCTTAAATTCAAGATGATTTCTTTTTGAGGCAATGTCGAAAATAAATAAATAAATATTCGTGTTGAATGGGTGATGCTAACGGACAATGTAACCTATATTTTTATTCATGTGAGATTTAGAAATGTCTATTTCGTAATTGATTCGGCGGTCTGTGTCATAGATTGGCATGGTAAGAAGTAAGTATCCTACCGTTTAGAAGTGCCGCTAGCTAAATAGTCAATGACAATTTTACTCTGGCACTATACCATAAGTATGATTCTTACTTCTCTCTGTTGTCTTTGTATCTGGCTAGGTTGTAAGCCAGAGCAACAATTTGCATCAGGAAGTTAGCTATGATCTCACCATGCAATGAACGACTTATGAATTAGGGTTCTCAAAATTTGTGTACTTTTGTGATCTCCTTATCAGTAACCATAGTTTCTGAGACAAGAAACACTTTAGTTGCTCAAGAGGATTGTTGATCTCCCTTAGTTGAGAACATCGCTTCCACCTCAACAGTTCATGTTATAGCACGAAATCTCTCAACAGTATGAGCATAAGTTTCTGTCTAAGTTGTGCTAGTAGTTGTTCTAAACTTAAATAGAGAGAAAAGGCTTATAGTTAATTTAGGAGACTAATTTTTTTTTTTAAACCTGATGTGCTAGCTCTTAGCCTTAACCCTTAAAGGATGATGACTATCATAAGCGGGACTGAAGATTCTAAAACAGATTTTTAACCTATAAGAAATTAAAAATTGATAAGATTCTAAAACAAAATTGCATTGTTGAAATACGGGTGATCAAAATACGTGTAATTAGTCGACCTTGAGTTAAAATAGTCGGAAAACTCACAAAGATTGTTAATATAAGAATTCGAAAATTCAAAATGCATCGCCATAATACATGTGAATCGTGATTAGAATATGGATGATAAGTCAACTTCTACTAGATTAGTTTAAAAACTCACAAAAATTGTCATTTGGTAAAAGATTGAAGGAAAAAAATACGTCGTCAATTCGTCATAATACACGTAATCGGAATACGCATGATCGGTGGGCATAAGTGAATTCCTTGATCTCTTCTAGATGGTAAAAATTAGTCAACAATTGAAGAGGTGGTAGAAAATTGTCAAACAATTGAAAAAACGGAGTTGTTTTGATCAAATGAAATTGCCACTAAAATTCATGGTAATTCCAAATAACCCACTTAATGAATAGTAAACCCTAAACCAAGGCTTTTATATATCAACAACAACAACAATTATCCACCTAAAGGTCCGGTGATATATATATTTTTTTTTTACAGATAATGATGATAAGTAGATAGCATTTTACTAATTAACTGAAAAGGACATAGGGGTCGTTTGGACGTGGAAATGCAATGCAGTAATTGGACCCAAATACCACATAACGCAGTAATTGGGTTTAAAACCCACGTTTGGGAGAGCAAAAAGGGTATTGGAATTGGACCATGGAAATTGGCTTCAATTACCACATTCATGGTAATTGAGAATACTACACCTCCCCCTAGTAATTTGACATTACCACGTTTTCTTACTTCTTTTTCCAAATTCCACACCATCAATTCCCACAAAACTAAACCCTATCCAAACGTGAAATTTTTTTCAATTTCCACAAGTCAATTCCTTGGTTTTGTAAAACATGGAAATTCAGACAAATTCCAACGTTTTCAAATTTCCACATCCAAACGACCCCATATAGCAAAAGTACATAGAAACAAAAACGAACTTCTGCAAACTGACGCTGGACCTCGCCAACTAATACTGAGACTAGCTAAACTCTCTTAAAACGACTTAAGGCACCTCTTGCACACATGCAACCAGTACAGAAATAGGCGAAGAAAGTAACGACAAATAGATGCACTGGCAAATCCCCAATCCGGAGCCTTCACTTAATACCCTGCAGAGTTTCAGGAGTGTTCAAATGGTTACTATGCTAATTACCAAATAAAAAAAGGTAAAATTCTCTTAATTATGAAATACAATATTATAACCAAACCGTCCAAACTAATTCAACAATCAAATTAGCCAAATTAATGTTTAATCGGTTTGGTTAATTGGTTAACCAAAATAACCAATATAACATCACATTATCATTAAGTGAGAAAATTTTCGGTCAGTGTATCAATAAATAACACATAACAATTAACACACAATTATAGTTAACCATTAACATAAATACATGTAATACAATGGTTATGGTTATGCAAAGTATTAAGTATGTGTATATAATATAAATTAGATATATGACTAATTATGTAACTAATTCATTTGGTTTGATTGGTTATGAGTGTCTAAAACTAAACCAAACCACCTGAATCAAATAAACTAAAATTTTTAACCAAACCAAATCGATTATCCAAATTAACCAAACTAAATCATTAAAATACTACCGGTTAAAATGGTGACTACTCCGTTTGTCTTAGTTCCCATTCCCTCCATGAAAGTTACGAATTCCTTCAAAGAGGATTGCCAAGGTTGCAGCACGAAAATCTGGACAAAGCTCCAACCAATTCCCTACACCTGCACAATTCTGCAGAAGATCCTTTACTTTTCTCCGCTCTTGCGCCTCCAAATAAGAGGGACACTCCTTTATCTTGCCATTGTCACATCTCTTTCATATTTCCAGTTCATACATAAGAACTATCCACTTGGTACACCATACACTAGTTGCAATCATTACAAGCAATCGGAAATAGTTTCAAGAACTCTCAACATGTTTCTGTGTGTACCTTCACTAGAAGCTACCTCTTACGGGGAAGATCTTATGCTGGTTGCGCATATACTCCTCAGAAGTTACCCCTTATCACCAGTAGTCTCCACACGAACAATTACCTCGTTCGAAACAATGAAATCTATTCGCATCCCTCACAGTAATTTTCCTACAGCTAATCTGAGAAATGTATTTCATTGCATTATGGCAATCCCCACATATCCTCAAGTTCTTCATCACAACTATAGGTGCCCCATTTGTAGTCGACAACAGTCCAAACGCAACAGCTAGTTTCTCACTGTGATGCCTTAACCTAGTCTCTTTTTCCCCTTCTCCTGTTTCATAACCCTTAACCAAAGCGAATCTCAAATCCGGTACATATCCAGCCTGCTTGATCTTTAACACCATCCAGTCCAAGTAGTCATGGATCTCCTTCATCATGGGATGCGAATTATCTTCTGCTACAAAAACATGTACCCTGTTGTGTAACTCGAGCCAACTACAACCAGGCAATTTTTTTATTCCTCTATCTCGCATAAGCTTTCGAACTCTGGATACATCTTCCCATTTGCCAAAATCTGTATACATATTTGCAAGCACAACATAGGGTGTAGCATTTGTTGGTTCAAGCTGCATCAACTCATTAGCTGCCATCTCAGCTAGTTCCATCTTACCATGTTTCCTGCAGGCTCCAAGCAAAGTTGCCCATGCTGCCATGCCAGGGGTAAATGGCATCGTTTCAATGAGTCTCTTGGCTTCCCCCAACTTCCCAGCGCGACTCAGAAGATCAATCATACATGAGAAATGTTCGGCTTCTGGTTCTATCCCAAATTCATTTATCATCATGTTGAAATATCGTCTACCTTCCTCAACCTGACCGGTGTGTGCACAGGCCGAGAGGAGAGCAATGAAGGTTATACTCGTGGGGACCATTTTCACTCGAATCATTTGGTTGAAAAGCAAAAGTGCCTCTGATCCCTTACCATGTTGCGCATAGCCGGAAATGATGGAGTTTAAAGATACGATGTTATGCTGGGGCATCCTGTTGAATACCTGTCTTGCATAATCGAGACTTCCACACCTTGAGTACATGGCAATTAGGGCGTTATTCACTTGAATTCTGTTTGAAGGGATATCTGTCTTTATTGCCAGGGCATGGAGCTGTTTGCCCGTAGAAGGAGATGAGAGAGTGGAGCACGAACTAAGAGCACAGGAAAAGGTACAATCGTCTGGCTTATGACCGGAAAGCTGCATTTGTTTCAGACAATGGAGAGCCTCCTCCGAGAGTTCATCATCACGAGAGTAGCAGGAAATCATTGTGTTCCAGACAACTGAATCTGGTGCAGGAATTTCTTGGAGTACTTTGTTACTGTCCAACATTGTGCCTCCACATTTTGAGTACATATCAATCAACCCGCTCCCAACATGACTGTTACAATGAAGCCCAGTTTTGATCGATTTGCCATGGAGCTGAAGTCCCCAAGACAAATCATTTCGACTCGTGAATGCAGTCAGCATACTTGCCACGGTGAACATATCGACTTCAATCCCTCTATGAACCATGTCCCTAAAAAATTCCATCGCCTTAGCACCATCCTTGTGCTGCCCATACGCCACAATCATAGAGTTCCAAGAAACTTCATCTCTAACATGTTCTCCCATCGCAACAAACACCTGTTTAGCTTCTTCCAGCAGACCATTCTTCCCATAGAACGTCAGAAGGGAATTGTTAACCGAAACATAAGAATCATACCCGCAGAAAACAGCAAGAGAATGCAACTGTCGCAGCAGCGCGACCTCATTGCAGCAAGCGGTGATCATTCCGGAGACGGTGAATCCATCCGCATCGATGAGTCTCTCTCTCATTTCCTCGAACAATCCCAACGCAGCAGCGGCACTGCCGCAATCCGCATAGGCGGAGATTAGGGTGTTGTAAGAAACAAGGTCCGGGTGAGGAATTTCGTCGAACAGCTGGCGTGCATGTTCCGGGAGTGACCTTTTCGCATAACCATCGAGCAGCGCGTTGTAAGAGAAGACATTAGGCTCGAGGGTCTGATCGAAAGCGCGGCGGGCGGCCGTCAGGCGGCCGCATTTGGAGTAAAGGAGGATGAAATGATTGGAGAGGTAAGTGGTCGGAGGGAGTAAATGCTTGAGGTACAGTGCATGGAGGGATTTCCCTGTTGAGAGATCCCTGTTGAGGATGCAATTTTTGAGAAGGTTGCGGAACGAGTTCTGAAAGTGGACCATCTAAATCCCCCCGACTCGTACGAGAACTTCACTGCCCATTTCAACAACGTTGTCGTCAAACCTTAAAGCCTTTTGGACTGAGATTAGCCTGGGCTGGACTTCAGAGGCCCCTAGAGTTATTTCAAAAGTGCGTCGTCAAACCTTAAAGCCTTTGGGCCCGACTGAGAAAAGAAGTTCAATGTGCCAAGGCCCAAACGGCAACGGTCTGGATTAGTTGGTTTGTTTTCCTTCGTTTGAGCCAAGAGTGCAGGCGCCTCCCACTTTTAACTAGAGTACGAGGGAAAAGACTAAAGAGAGAAAGTAGAGAGAAGTTGTTGTAAATGTAGATAAATTGTCATTTATGAGGAGAACACTTCTATTTGTACAAGTCTGGATGTTATGTGGAAGGTTCATGTACCTCAAACTCTCTGTAACTGTACATTGTACTTCTGGTCAGAATAAGAAGATGTTTGGTGGTGTAGAGGGTGTCCCCCCCTGGCCTCTTCCTTGCTGACGTCAGGTGTGAGAACTTGTCTCTTAATCTTGTCTACTTCCTCTAATGATGTAAGTCTTTAGGGTTTTGCCTCTATGTCTTGGCTTCTCTTGGACTCTTTTTGTGGACCTTCTCCAAGTATTAGGCTTTACCTTCATACCCTATCAATTGCCCCTTTAGCGTCGGTATGAATATCATGTTGACTTCAACATAAAGAGAGTATTTCGCTAACCTTGCTTTCTCGTCTTCTCGATCAAGTGTTAGCTCTCTTATTTACTTAATCGGCACCAGGCTCTTCCTTTCAAGCGGGTGTTTCATTCCCTTATCCATCTTATGATCTGTTGAGCGCTTGTGCACCCTCGTGGGCGTGCTTGCTTCCAAACAAGATGCAATAAAATGAGAAAGAATAAGCACATGTCTCAAGTAACGAAGACTAGCTAAAGAAGCAATCATGCCCCTTTTATCAAGCGTCTGACGCTTGCATTTTTCCTTTCCTCGTCAATTATTTCCTGAGTGCCTGCTCTTGCATCTTAGAGGATGCGCCTAGACTCGTGTTAGGAGCTCCTAGGCCCTACCGATACGATCTTCTTCCAATCTAGTTGAGCGATTTAGCTCGTGGAGGATTCAATCTATCTTGACAATCAAATGAAATTGAAATAAATTTCTCAGTTTTCCTTTGAACACTCTGTGTCTTGCCCATTTGTGACGAAATCATTTTTGTCATGACATATTTAATACGACAAATTCTGTTTGTCAGCAGCCTGTTTTTGAACCCAATATTATGTGACTTCGTGACAATTTATTTTGTCAGTATATATGGATATTATGACAAATCAAAATCCGTCAATATCTGGATAATCTGACATCCTGATTTTGTCAACATATCTGAAAGTTCACGAATACTGCAGCCAACACAAAATTTTCAACAACCTTGTTCATAATCCTTAATTGAATAACAATGGTGAAAACTAACATAACATTCTGCCTCCATCAGTTCCACTATCACAAACAACCCTACAGCAAGTCCATCTGAAAATGAAAGTTCTACCGACTACCAAACTTTCTAACAAAGCATCCCTACATGCCTCCACTGTCCATGCCCATCCAAAATAAGGTGATGACAGTTCAATCAAGAACTTCTCACTTCCTGTAAACTACCTGTACCGATGAGAACAACAACGTTAATTCTTATTCCACCACACTTAATGAAAACTAATGATGTCTATATATGCCACCAACTTAACGAAGATGGTGCACTAACTATGTAGTGGAGTAAAACAAAACATTCTTCACATTATCTGTAAAGGTTTGTAAAAGCATGACAAGAACAAATGTGTTTCTTCAGAAGTTAGTACCTTCAAACTAAGTTGATCTTTCATTAAGCTTTTGAGCTAGGGACTCCACATAGTCCTTCAAATTGTCCTGTGACTCTTGTAGCTTGTGGATAATCTCTTTCCGAGTTTGAATATCCTGTTGCTGCTCTTCTATTTGCTGCTGTTGGGATTGTATCTGTTCCTCAAACTCTTGCCTCTGCCTCTCCCCTTCAGCCAATGATACTCTTTGAGACTTTGAAAATCCATACGACTTATATGAGGCAGCTAGCGGTCGGCCCACACGCAACATCTACTCTCATCCCACTAAAAGAATCTAGGTCATTATCTTCTCCTAGTTCACCTCTCTCAATTCACAATCTCTAATCGATTCGGCGAAGAGCAAGCATGCGGCAACCATTAAAAGCAGGCCAAGAAATTGAGAAATTATTGCTGCCCATGTAGCTTCAGTTCTCTCATCTCCAAATCCTGATCGGCAAGTGGTATGAGAAGTCGCTAATATTAAACAATCAAATATCCTAGCTCTAGGAAAACTCAAACTCCTTTTTAGTCTCTTTGATCTAAATTATACAATCAAATTTAATTTATATATTTAATTATTAATTGTAAATTTAACTAATTTCGTATTCATTAATACCGATTGAGATACCAAAATACCGATTGGGATACCGAAATATTTAGGGATTGAGATTGAGATACCAAAATTATTTAGGAACTGTGATTGGGATTGATGATTTTAGAGTGTAATTCGGTATTCGGTAATGAAAAACCTCTCGAACCGACCACACACTCAACAAATCAACCACCCACAAGAGCAAAAAAATTACATTTCCTTTTGAATTCCACTCCTGTGTACTGGTCTCCACATTTTATCTTTTAGTCTTTTGAATTCATCTCTCTCAGGTTTTTTTTCATGGAAGTCGAGCAAAACTAGGGGGAAAAAACGAACCACCCCAACCCGTTCCTTTTCCTTCTCTCGATTGATTCTATCCTTCTCCTCTGTGTCCCGTCCCAAAACACCATCGCTTCTCCTCTTTGTCAATGCGATTAAGAGATCCTGACGGCAGGTAGATTGGCGACGAATGTGACCAGATGTTCGCCGGCGAAATAGGTAATTTTTTTTTCTAGGTTGCAGGCTGAATTAATCATGTTATTTATGGATAATTTGTGATTTGCTTTAATTTTTTTGAGTTTTTTTTTATATTGGTGTTGAACAATTTGTATAGTTAATTTGTGATTTGCTTGAATTTTCTAGAATGTTGTTTTATATATGGATAATTTGTATTAAGAGATTGATATTTTACTTTAATTTTGATAAGAACTTGTTATTGTAAATTTTTTACGACAAAAACCTGTGGGTACCCATGAACCTGCGGATACCCAGCGGGTTGGATTGAGTTTGAGTTTTTCAAACATAGTGAGTCTGAGTAGTGAGTTTTACCCCGAATTTTTTTCACGGATAAACCCATGGGTTTGGCAAAACCCGACCCAACCCGACCCATTGCCATTCCTAAATAAAAGGGATGGGTTTTGATGTTTGGGGTAATTTGGAATGGTAAGAGTTTAGAGCTTCTATTGAAACTGAATATTGAGAAAAGGAGAAGTAGAGACTAGAGATGATAACAATGATGATGATGAATGACAGTAATTAGGTAATTTCTCTACCAACCTTATTGTGTTGATGTTTGTTGTCGGTTCTACCCTCTTTTTCTCCAGACTTGTAGTTGTTGTCTTTTTCCTTTTCTGCTTCTAGCTTATTTTCATTTTGTTTGTGTTGTTGGTATAGTGTTGGCTAGAGGAGAAGGAAAGAAATGAAGTTTTATTGGTCTTTTCTCTGTTTTCTGTTGGTTATATTGTTATGACTGAGGGGAGATTGTTGATTTGTTGTTGTGTTTTCAGGAGACCAAGGGAAGAAGAAGAGGAGGGAGTGGTCTGAGTGTACAAGGAAGGGAAGAGAAGTGTGTGTATTTTTTTGGCAGAGTTTTGTTTGAGGGAAGAAGAATCCAAAGGAGGAAGAAGAAGCATATCCTCCTTGTTTGTCTTTCTGTCCTAGAAAAGAAAAAGAATGGTAAGAGAGTTCCCCAACTAAAGAAAAAGAAAGGAGCAAGAAGAAGTCCAAGAAAGGAGGTACTGTGTAAGGAGGAGTGTTTTTTTATTATTTCTTTTGCCTCTTTCTGCCGAAAAAAGAGGAAAGAAGAGTGGTTCTATTTGTTTGAAATTGAGGAGGAAGAAGAAGAAGAACAGCAGAAGAAGAAAGTCGACTGGCCTCGGGGAATAGGTAAAAGAAGAAGAAGAGCCGAGAGTCTCCTGGTCCGAAGCTAGGGGAAGAAAAGAAGCTCCTGTTTTATAATAGGCGAGGTCACTGTTGGGCTCTTCAGTGGAGCATTTTGATTGGGTAGTAGCTATATAGGTTGTTTTGTATTTTCCTGATTGGTAGTTGAGTGTTGGGTTTTGTCTGGTTCAATCAGTTCGGTGCGACTTAGATTGTTTTTGGTCTGAGTTTGATTAGGCCAGTCTGTTACATCTGGGTCTGGGTTTTGACTTGGGCTTGACTAATGGTTGACTTGGGTTGGCTAGAGTTGACTGGGCTTGCACTAGAAGTTTAGAACTAACTTGGGTTGGGTCTGAGTTCACTCGACTTGACTTTGGACTGGGCTTATGCTGTACGATTTGACTTGGAGCCTAAATTCTTTTGTTGTACATAATGTAATAGAAATTTAGCAATGTAATTCATTATGATTAGCAATGTATTTATCTTAATAATGTCGCGATTGACTTTGTTTTATTATTTAGAAATCAAGGCCCACCGAACCAACGACTTAATGAGATGGCCAATAAGCAATGCAAACAAAATTGGATTCATGTCTAACCCGATAAACTCATCACTATTAAATTGTACCAAACAAGATTTGCTATTGCTAATCTAATTTGAAGCAAAGTGACGATCTATCCCAAATACTATAAATACATTTTAGCTAGAAACGCTATTGCAAACCTCAAACACAAACTAAATTTTATTTAATTAAATATGTTTTAATTCGAACAAAAAATGGTGTCTACAATTACTAAAAAAAAATAAATAGCCACCCTACCCCATTCCCTACTATCCACCCTTGTTGGAGCCTAAATAACTCCACCACAATGGACCTTGCCCTTGGTTTTACCATCACAGATGACTTTGACTCGAGCAACGGAAGCCACCAAACCCATCAAGCTGTCGCCCTTCGTGCCATCTCCCTGGACTTACCAAAACAAGGACCAAGAGCATCTCCAAAGCTGCCTCCAAAATTTTAAATAAAAACCTAATAATCCTCGTCACAGTAAAGTTAACCAAGATCACGGGAGTATGAAGGAGACGGAGGAGCAGTGGAGAGGATCAACTGATATAATTCAATGAAAGCTTCATTGATGCGCATCAATCAGCTGAGTTGGCTAAATAATACTCAGCTCCAACAAAACTGGTCAAGTGATATATTTTAACCAGATAACTGCAAGAGTTCACCGGCACCAGAATGCACCAACAAGTTGCTGTCGCGAGGATTAAATGATTGACTAGGGAAATCAAAGTTGAGCCAGGACATAATTTGATTACTCTCACATGAACTCTTATTTCCAGTGGAAGCTCTTAATTTTCAGAAAAAGGAAAAAACAGAGAATATTGAGGCTATTTACAAGTGAAAGTTGTAGCTGGTTTCTTCTATCCCGCTGTCAAGAAGCCTCTACAATGATGTCTGTCAATAAGTGATGCTGTGGACAGAAGCCTACATGTTGAAGGTTGATTTCTGGTGCTTCGCCTTGGAGTAGTCATCTATCCAACCTCGGATAAGCTTGATCTCAGTTGCTCTCTGTTGGATCAACCAGTCAGGATCCCCTGGGGTCGAAGGCCGCAAATCGATGTGGTGCGCACCTGAGCATTAAGCAGCCATTTTCCCCCCCTCCATAAATAAGCCAAGAAAGGAAACATAGATAGAAACAAGTTACAGGACGCTTAACAATCACAGTTGGTAGTCCGCAGACAAACAAAATACCAAACAAAGAGCATATTTTGCTTAATGTTTTAATTCGCATTCAAAATCAACTATACTTCAGCAACACAAACGGCATAGTTATCACTGAGCACAAATAAACTTTGCACAATCTGTAATAGTTCAAAGCTTCTTATTCACAATTTGGGTACGCAGGCTAGTGCAATGCCATCATTTAGGGCATCTGAAGTAATTTTGGTTTAGAAAGAAAAATAAGGCGTACCTTCTTCCGTAACAAGGGCAATAATTGTGTCGGATACATTCTGCAAGACACTGCCACAAAAACGGTTGAACCACCGTTAATAAGACAACAGCTCAGATTGTGAAACCGTTTGATAAAAGCTAAAGTTGCCGAGGCTAGTTTACCTGCCACCACTCCATGGATCCAGCAGACCATTAGAGAATATCATGTTGCTTCCAAATGTTCTCAGGGCAGTGCGGATATCCTTCATGGCAAAAGCAGCGGAAAGAATGGAGTACAATGTTATCAGTAAGGTGTTCTGCAATTTTCAAAATTACGGAAGTGACAGAAATGACCATGGCAGGCAGATCTAACTCTAGCTGTTTATCTTAATCTAGAATGCCCAAAATAATTTCTACATGCAGTAGTATGCATGTGCAAAGGGAAACTTCGTCAACATTATCAAAGATTAATGGATTGTGTTTGAGTTGCACATTTCAGTAGTAACTTATCTATTGTTTCATTCACCCGTGGAAGTTGGCTAATTTCATTCTCCAAGATATTCGCGAGGAAAGGAGAATCAAATACCAAATAATGCTACACGAGATCAATCCAACTATCCATTATTATATTTAAATCCTCGAGCAACAAATATGAAACAAGATAATTTTCTACTTTAAGAACTTCCTCGGTTTAATATTTTTGACAAGTCGTGAGAAATTCAAGAAATACCATCATCTTTATCATGCTCCGGAGATGCCCACTACAACTAATTGTTGCACTAGGTTTTATTTTCAGGTTCCATACAAAGATCCTAATGCCGAGTAAACAGGGTGTCAACAAAGTTTGTGTGCCACACCCCCACGAAATTCCAACTATTGACAAGAAAAGAACTCCTGCCGAGAAGGCAGTAATCCTAAAAATTAGTTACTCCAAAGACACATTTAGGTGTTGTTTTACTGGTAATGGTATGTAAAAGAAAGACAATTGCACGCTATCCAGGCATTGTTAAACTCAAAACTTGACTACTAGGCTACTTTTTTTTTTTTACTTACATGTCCACCAAATTCTGTTGTCACCCATCTAGGTCTTGGCAGAACACTGAAAGTTCTCCAGCAGTCCTGTTCGTAATCAGAGTAAAGAAAATCATACGGAGGAAACATGCTTGTTTCCTTGTCACTGGACATTGGCATAACCATCTCAGTGCATGCCTGGGAAAAAGTAAACAACATTAGATAAATGTAACTACGGCTGTGAGCAGCATCCATTGTTATCAAATAATAGGAATACTGACAAGTAAGAGACTAGGGCTGAAACTTAGTGACCTGCCAATTCCAACCATCCAAACCGTGTGGATCATCATCAAGTTCAAAGCAGCTAGCTGTACCAGTGTAATTATAATAGATGCTTACACCAGCAAAAATGCGCTCCAATACACTACTCCCTTCAGGACTGTCATCAATTTTCCTGCAGACCTGAGAAAAAGCAGCACAGATGTCTCCGGTAATGGAATGATCTCAACTTGCCCAATTTGCATTCACAAATGTCCTCAGAATCTATTTACAACTATCAGATCATCCACAGACATCCCCCAATCTTTTTGTTTCCATCCAATCCCATAGAGCTAAACAGAATGCATATGAATTGATATGAAATAGAATGCAGCACCAAACGACCTCTCTAATTGGGTGGCCAGGCAGAGGCATCATAAAGGAAGATGGATAAGGGTAATCCACCATTGCCAAATAGCTATAAGCAGATTCCAACCAGCCAATGAGATCTCCAGTACTTTTCAACTCCCTGCCAAAATTATCTTCAATCAGTCAATACCCAAGGAGAAGACAACAAAGGGAAGACTTAAAATCCTAAGAGCACAATATGCATGTAATATTCGACTTCTATTCATATCGTTTTCCTCACCGACAGAAGTGGAAAGTTTTGGTCAATAGTGAAAGGCCATTGTCTTTCCGGCCCTCGGCCTCTACTTCACCCCATGACTTCTTTATGGTATCAAAGCAGCTGGTGCTTTCACGCTGAGGGCATATAAAATAACATGATTCAGCATTCATGAAACAGAAATAGAAAGAAGGAACAAATTCGAAGTACTAAGAACAGCATGCCTTGAAATCATTCGAAACGATGTTGTAAAACGTGTCCGGTGGCACGATGTTTTCGAATTGAAGAATTGGAGCTGAAGAAGCCAGTGCACCAACTGTAAGGTGTGGATACTTGAGCCTCATCCACGCTGCTAACACTGTACCATCCAAAGAAAGACCTAGCAATTAGCATTCATCAAAAGGGGATTCATGAACAGAATCCTTCCAATCAAAATTTGTGGTTGAAACAGAAACAAGAGAGCTAATGAATGTGTATGGACTCTTGTAGCTTGATGTTGTGAAAATAGGAATGATCAAGTCACATTACTTCCGCCATAAGATCCACCAAACAGCACAACCGGGCAATTCTCGGCGGATAAATTCCTCTTCAAATCCGTGATCAACACTGCGTAATCAGCAAGTGCTTGCTCAGCAGTTAGATACGCCAATGTTGTAGCGTTCTTATAAGCTTCTTCCTGGCTCCCGTACGGCATCGATTCCCCGTAGTAACGATGCTGAAATAAAGATTCGTATCTCTCAATTGAAACAGGAACTGGGAACCAGAGAGCAAAATTAATGAAACCCTCGGTACCTCGGGGAAAAGGATCATGGCGCCAAACCTCGGAGCAATCTCCCATACAAAGCCGGTGTTGACGGCGAACCACTCGATGTCACCTTCATTTCCACAGTAGAGGAAAATCGGCCCCCGCCGTTCAGGACCAATCCAGTGCTCTGTGTTTATGAGGTATCGTTGTCGAAACTTGGGAAGATCGGCGAAGCTGAAGTGATCGAGGTCCTGGAGAAAGTATCGAGTCTGGTAATTGTACTGCTGCCGCTGTTGGACTTTGATTGGGTGTGAGCGTTTACCGGGAAACAGTGGGGCGCGTCGGAAGGATGGAAGTGTTGCTGCCGGCTGTGACGGCGGAGATCGCGAAGATGCTGGAAAGACGGCGGCGGTGGCGATAACCAGGAGCAGTAGAGGAAGGAGGGGTTTTTGACCGTCGATTCCCATGCTCACTGGTGAGCTCTTTTTCGCCGTAGTTTGCTCGATGCTTAGTGAGTGAACTGTGGTACTAGTGAAGGAATATTTTGAGGTGGTTTTGCTTGCAGGAGCAGGATTTTTAGGCTAAGAAAGATGGTTGCTTTGCCGAATGACGCGTGGACGATCTTTTAAATCGCGATTGTTAGGAGCCAGGAGGCCAGTCGGGACTCGGGACGGTAATGGGGCGGGTCGAATTGAGAGCGGATCCAGTGACTAAGGGGGTGCTTAGTCACTTGACTAAGCCTCTCCCAGCCCTTAGTTCTGGACACTTCAATCCAATGGTTAAAAAGTGAGAAGGGTGACTCACTAAAACACAACACCTAACAATGGCCAAGTGTAACCAATGAAAGGGACTGCAGTATAGTGGCACAAGTAATAAATATCGAATCCACGGGTCTCTAGAGTTACTATTACTCAGCTTCAGTTCATTATCTAGCAAACTAGATTAAGGATTGATTAACTAAACTACTCTACTAACTAAACTAAGTAAAACTACTAATTACAGTTTGGGAACTCACTTAGGTATGATTCCCCCTAGCTCCTCAATCAGGTCCAAGTTGTAATTCCTTTTGGTTGATTTACTGTTGATTAAACTGCGGAAGATCCGACAGTAGCTTGGAATCTCTTAAGCTGACCAAGCCCTCTCAGTCTAACTATCCGGCAGACGACTAGTCTTCACCGGGATAGAAAGCTGAAGCAATAAGCACAGAACTCCACTACTGGAATTGGATTCCAGTACAAAGCAGTAAACTGGCTAACTCTCGTATAGCCAATCTCCTACTACCGAATGATGAGACTCTAGCAACCTAATCAGATTCTATCTATCTCAGATTGCAGCAGGAATCAGGAAAAGTTGATCAGACTTCAATTGACTCAATAAACATGCATCATTCGATTATAATCAAACAATATAGCATCCAAAACTTCATACAAGAAAGATCCTAACTCATGGAACTAAGGTTCCTCAAAACCTAAGTGAAGGGAAGTTACTCCATAGAGAAGAGAGAGACTGCAGAAATCTGATCTAGATCTTCAATCTCCATCTCCAAGCTTGATTCCCGAGCTCCAATGGCGAAGAAATCCTCCAAAATAGCTCCAAGAATGCTCCCAAGTCGCTCTCTCTCTCTAGGGTTCGTCCCTTGGGTGTTTGGGATCCAAAACCCAGCTCTCCCCCTTTCCTTTTGCTGAAAATCGGGTTTTAAACAGCAATTCCCGACTCACACGGCCAGGCCACACGGCCGTGTGGCTTTCCCAGCTGCCCGTGTGAAGGCTCGGTGATTTCCACACGGCCACATGGCCAGGTCACACGGCTGTGTGGCTTGTGCCCGTGTGGCTTGCTCAGCCTCTGTTTAATGCTTCGTTTCTCCCTCGTCCGGACTCCGAATCAGTCGCCGTTTGATCCCAGACGCTCGTAGTCTCGTCCTCTTTTTTTTCATGACAAGCTTGCATGATTCTTTGTCCATAAAGTGAGGTAGAAATCCATTATTCTTCAGGTCATACCCGAGTTTCTTCTCCCGAATCGTCAATTGATCTCTGATTGACTTGAAACTTGCGCCTATGCTTCACTTTATGTGCTAGGACCTGAAATGTGACAAAGGAACACAACCTAGCGTAAAATAGGCCAAAGACACGATAATTCAAGCTCAAACAATCAAGAAACAAAGGGGAAAACATGTGCAAATACCGAGTCATCAAAGGGCTATTTAATTAATTACATGGGTAGTTTGGGTATTATGGAAAATTATGAAGTATACAAACCGGATTTACAATCAGTACAAACCATACAAACATACGAACACTACAAACTAGAGCGACAAAACATACAAACAGATTTACAAACATTACAAACGTTTGAACTGTACAAACAATACAAACTAGACCGACAAACAATACAAACTATAAAAAAAAGAAAAAAAAACCGGGTTGACTTTTGAGGCTCCATCCCTATATAGAGGGGCTCCTTCCCAAAGTCAACTCGGGTGTTTCTTTAGACATACAAACAGTACGAACATGGTGGACAAAAATGACAAACTAGACCGAAAATCCATACGAACGGGAAAAAACTCCCGGGTTGACTTTGGAGGCTCCATCCCTATATAGAGGGGCTCATTCCCAAAGTCAACCCGGGTGTTTTTTAGACATACAAACAGTACGAACATGGTGGACAAAAATGACAAACTATACCGACAAACCATACGAACTGAAAAAACACTCGGGTTGACTTTAGAGGCTCCGTCCCTATATAGAGGGGCTCCTTCCCAAAGTCAACCCGGTTGTTTTTTAGACATAAAAAACATTACAAACATGGTTGACAAAAATGATAAACACGATACACAAAAATAACAAAGTTTACAAACATTACAAAAAAAACCGACAAACATTACAAAATAACAAAGCGTACAAACATTACAAAAAAAACCCGACAAACATTACAAAATAACAAAGCGTACAAACATTACAAAATAAACCGACAAACAATACAAAGCATACTAACAGTAAAAAATCTCTCTCTCTCTCTCTGCGCCACCAGGGAGCCAAATAATTCCAATGGCAGGACACTCTCTCTCTTGGGATATATTCTCAAAGGAAGGGGAATTATGGCGCCGTCCCGGGAAAAATGGGCCGCCGGCGAATTACACGCCAGAGGAGTGAAGGATCGGCCGACGGGAAGGTTCGGAAGTCTCGGCGAAAAAAAACGCAGGCCGCGCGGAGAAGGGAAAGGATCGGGGCTGAATTTTTATTTATTTTAATTGGTAAATAAAAATTAAATAATTAAATTACTACATTGCCCTTCATTAAATTGGATTAATCAGGGCCATTGGATTTTAATGAGATGGAAGGGCTGAGATTCACTTAGTCACATGACTAAGGGACCCCCCCTTAGTCACCTGATCTTAGCCTTGTTGAATTTCCCATGTTCATCCCTAATAAGGGTAAATTGCAATTTTGGTAATTGAAATTACTTAAAAATTCACGTTTGCGGCTAAAATTAATTTATTCTATTTGTAGTCACTCAAATTAGTTCAATAGTACAAATTTGGTCACTCTACGTTAGTCTCCGTCAACTTTAGCTTATGTAACAGTCAACTCTGAAAATTGACCGTTAAATAAGTGATGTGACAATTAAAAAAAATAAAAACGAAAATTTAAAAATTTCACCTCATTATCACAATAAATAAAAACAAAAAATAATTGCAATAACAAAATATGCAAAATTGGGAAACAAAATTCATTCCTCATCTTTTCCCGGTTCCCCATCCCACTCCGGCGACCCTCATGACTGTCCACTCCATGCCCCCTGCTCCCGATCTTCAACGCTTTCAACCACAATCTTCTTCCCTTCATTTAAACCCACATCAGGTGTACTCGAGACACGCGAAGGTAGTGTTGAATGTGACAGTGGAAGGGGGACCCAGGTCCGGTGAGAACGATGGTGAAACTGGGCTCCACCGTCGAAGAGACGATTGGTCTCGTGGTGAACAAGTACTCCGAAGAGGGAAGAACTCACAAGTTTGAAAGAGATTTTGAATCGTCTACGAATTGCACCACTCCCACTTCAGCCTCCAATGTGAGTCGTTCGGGGATAATAATTCCACGTTCACTTGCTTTCCAATTTTTATAGAGGATTGGATTCCCTTGTTTTCTAGTTTCCTATTTCCTTTCAATTTTCAATATTTCCAATTGTAAGTTGTAACCACCTTCCCCGTTGGCTGATTCTGTCAAATAATCTAGCACAATCAACGAAATAACACACAATGTTTTTTAACGTGGTATCATCAATGTGACACTAGTCCACGGGAAGGATCTCCCTCTTAGGTTTTGTCTTTTCTTATTCGTTAACCTTGCCATGTACAACCGAGCAACTATATATAGGGTTCTACAAGATTAATCCTAACTACATATTTACATAATGGTACCTAAATTATATATATTCAACACCCTCCCTCAAATTGATGTTGGGTTCTTAACATCAATTTGGAATCTAGGTACAAGTGTCTACTTGAGGCAACAACCTTTGTCAACAAATCTGCAGTTTTTTCCTCTGTATTCAAATAGCTGAGCTGGATTGACCCTTCGGCTATCAATTGGCGAATATAGTGAACATGTACCTCTATGTGTTTTGTCCGATCATGCAGTACTAGATTAATTGCTATCTGTATAGCACTAATATCTGCATAGGTTGACTAACCCCTCGCCCAATTGCAACATTCATGCATTAAATCACAAAATCCCCTCACCTAAGAACCCTAATCCGATTCTCCAAAATTAACAAAGTACAAGTTCAAAACACACCTGGAGACTCAAGTAGGATCGAAGGGGAAGGTGAGGAGAGGGCGAGGGAGTAAAAAAACAGTCGAAAAACTGGCCGTAGAGGCTTGATGGAGCTTCACCTGAAGCTCGCCCAAAGCTCATCGGAAATCGCCACGCCGGAAAAAATTCGAGCCAAATCGCTCCAAAACTTTGGCAAAGGGGCGTCCGGACGTGGGGATATTAGGTGTAGTTTTGGATTTTGGTTTGGGTGGCCGGAAGTCGCTGAAATCGATGGAAAACAGAGGTTTGTCGTGTTTTTCGGCGGTGTTTCAGAGAATTCCGGCAGAGATGAGGCATGAAGTGAAGAGGAAGGGTTCACGAACGGGGGTAGATTTTTACGATCACTAAGACCGTGAAAATAACTCTACAACCGTGATCTCAGGAAAAAAATGATGCATTTTGAAAAACTGGGACTGCCCCTCGAGATCACGGTCTGACGATCGCGATAATAGAGCTAAAACCGTGAATTAGAGAAAAACAAAGCATTTCCTAAATTTTCAAGACTCGATCTAATCAACCGTGGCCCTAACTCAATCAAAACATATCCAACACATTCAGTCACACAGCTCTGGCACGGTGATCACTATGCAACCACTTGAACTCATCACTTAATCACAAAAAGAGAAAATAAGAAAAGAAAATAAACCTACGTTGGATTGCCTCCCAACAAGCTCTAGTTTAACGCCACCAGCTCGACGTTGCGGATCTTTCATTTTTGGAAGCACGAGGCCTCCGAGAGTGGATCTGACACGGTCTCAGGGCAAGGCTTGTCACCTCCCATCTTACGCTCCAAAGGATGGCCTTCTTGGTCGGGCACTTTCGCCTTACCCTTGCTCTTCTTTTGGGTAAAGGCGTGGCTCATATTTGCACGCCACACTTTCTTCTTCCTCCCTTCGGGTTTGGTACCCACCTTAGGTCCTTGTTTCACATCATCACAAGGAGTAAGAGCACTAGTGGGGTTTGCCTTGAGTGGCTCCCCTCCACTTCCAAACATACCATTCGATTCCACTTCCTTAATATCATTCTTCTCACTCTTAGGGTCAACCGAAAAAAATAATTTGCTCCTCTCCATCTCTCAAGATCAAAGTACCCTCATTAACATCGATTAAATCATTGGTGGTGGCAAGGAAAGGACGTTCTAGTATGAGGGGCATATCCGCATCTTCACTGATGTCAAGGATGATGAAATCCGTCGGATAATAAAATGCGCCCACCCTCACTAGAACATCTTCCACAATAAGCCTAGGACTAATCACCAAACGTTCAACAAATGTGACACTTAACCTAGTGGGTTTCAATTCACCTAGGTTCAATTTCTTGTAAAGGTTAAATGGCATGACGTTAATACTTTGACTCGCACGAAACTACACCACAAATTAATCGCAACTAGAGTCCAAGTTTTTAAACTCTAGCCGGGTGCAGTATAGAGCAAGTATTTAAATTGTCAACCCGGGCCGGTCCATGTGCCCCTACTTCAATCGCTTAGGTTGTTATCTAGCAAGCAACTTTAGGGTTTAGGTTTATTGGAACTACAAACTAAACAAGCAAAGAAAAGTAAATAAAGGAAAATCCTAACTAAGGGAGCTTCACCCAGGAGTTTCTCCCCCCTAACTAGCTACCATGACTCGTTGGATTGAATGGAGTCGTGTGGCGTAGGTGGTTGTGAACCGCAGGGGTGAGCAATTAGTGATCGATTTGTCACGGAATCAAATCACTAGGGATCGATTTATCACGGGATCGAATCACTAGCGATCGATTTGTCACGGGATCGATCCACTCACCAAATCTAGGGGAAGCACTAGGAGGAGCAACTAGTGATCCATTTGTCACGGGATCGATTCACTGGAGGTCGATTTGTCACTGGATCGATCCTCTCACTCAGTCACTAGTGGTTGCCTAGGTCACTCCATCAAACCGGAGTTTGAGCGGCTTAATTGCAACCAACCTAGATGCAAACTGGTAATCGTGAACCGTAGAGGGATGCATATATGGTTGGAGACCACAATCTCAATTGCTAGACCGAGGTAAGCATGAAAGGCCGTGTCACTCGACCCTCTCGGTTTAGACAATCGGTAGTTCACTTACTCCCTCACTCAACTCTAAGGTTGGACGACTTGATCACGATTAACCGATTTGCTTAACTCAATATTGAGGGTTGCCCTAACTTAACCTAGTTTAGGTGGCTTAGAAAGCGGAAGGAAAACCAACTCGATTGAGTCTCCCTCAAAAGGGTATTTTCCTCTCTAAGCTAGGCTAATGTGGCTAATTAGATTGCTAGCACCAACATGCACAAACCTAAGGGTGCTAAGCACAATTATGCACAATCCTTAGGTTGCTAAGCACCAAAATGCACAAACCTAAGGATGCTAAGCACAAAACATGCACAACCCTTAGATTGCTAACCATGAGCATGCACAATCACCATAAAAACACCTCTAATACTCAAATTGATGCAAACCCACACTTAATCATTCAATCTAAACAAGTACTTACAAAGTATTAGTTAGGGATCTACAACACCTAAAGAGAAAAGAGTGAGTTTCTAGAGAGAGAGGGATTACAAATTTGAGCTCAAGATCTTCTTCTTCTTCTAGGCTTGAATCTTCCACCCAAGCCACCAATGATGCTCCAAGATCACTCTAGCACTCTCTCTCTCTCACTAGAACTCCCCTTTGGTGTTTAGGTTGACACCCTAGAGAAAGAAAGTGTTTCTTCTCCAGAAAAACCGGCTCTCCTTTGTCTCTCCCCACCGTTGTGTTCATATTTGCCCGAGAGTGACCAGTTCACAGTCGTGAACACCTAAACCCGTCCTTGACCTCGGTGTCGTCCAAAAAGTGCCGCTTCACTCGCCTGGGTTCACGGTCAATGGCCCCAGTTCACGGTCTTAGAGATCGTGAACTGCCTTGTCGTCAGTAACTTCACGAACCTCGCTGGACTGCTCGATGTACATAGCTTGTGGTCCATGTTCACGGTCTTAGGAGACCATGAACTGCCTTATCCGGCCATGAATTGCGGTTGTTTCCTGGGACGCCTTCACTTCACTGTTATGGGGCAATTGTCACGGTCATCACACTTTTCTTCGGTTTCTGCGCTTTTTGACCTCTAAATATCCCAAAACTCGTCCTCGACCCTTCCACACGTGCTAGGACCTGAAATGTATCAAAACAAGCACAACCTGCCGTGAAATATATCGATGAACGATGAAATACTAAGCTAAAAGAATAAGAAATGAGGGGTAAAATGTGTACATTTGGGCCTGAATCATGCTTGCACCTAAATCCGCCAAGAAATTTTCTATATGGCATATGCTACGATGCAAAGAGGGATAGTGAAACTACCTGGATCTTGTTGCTTTTTAGGCAACTTGTTCTGAATGAAGGTCAAGCACTCCTCGCCTAAGGTGACGATTACGAGTTCTTCAAACTTTTGCTTCTTCGCAAGAAGCCCCTTTAGGTACTTGGCATACCTTGGCATGTACACCATCGCCTCCAAGAAAGGAATTGTAATGTGGAGCTACTTGAGAATCTCCATGAACTTTCCACATTCCGCCTCCAACTGGTCCTTGTGCACTCTCGTAGGTAAAGGAATAGGAGGCTCGTACTCAGCCACTAGTGGTGGCTTTGGCAATGCCTTCTTATCCTCTCCCCCTTCTCCTTCCGGGAGTTCTTGATCATCAACTGTTGGAGGGGTCTTTTCTTCTTTGATTACCTCCTTAGCAACAACATCCGGAGTTACCTTCCTGCTCCTCAAGAGAATAACATTCAACCTGGCATTTTGATCCTTGGGGTTGGCAATAGTTTGGGGAGGTAGAGATCCCCTTGGTCTCTCGGTAAGGATCCCGGCAAGATTGCCGATTTGAGACTCCATGTTTTGAAGACTTGCTTGATGGCTTCTTAGACCCGTCTCAACAGAAGAAAACTGTTTGTTTCTACATCCATGAATTGCTCGATCTTCTCAAACTTTTAGGAACTAGTACTCACAAATGTGGTAACTAGGTCTTCAAATTTCGCAAACTTATCGGATTGTTGTTGTTGGAACCCTTGACCACCTTGCGGTTGGAATGATTGTTGTTGGAAATTCGAGCCTTGGAATTGGGGCCTTTGTAGAATGAAATGAGGCCCTGGTTGATAGTTCCTCGTCGGTCTTTGGAAATCGGGGGGTCTTAGATTTCTTGGGGAGGACCAAGCAAAGTTTGGATGGTTTCCCCACCCCAAGTTTTAAGTGTTGCTATAGGGGTCGTTATTGTTTCCCGTAGCATTGGCGATGTAGCTTACTTGTTCTTCGGAGGTGCTTGCTTCCTTCATCAATTGGAACTCCACAATCTCATGGTTGGTACTGGAACACTAATCACACGCCATCAATGGCTTCTTCAAAAAGTGCATTGATCAACTATTCAATCTTGGCGGCGAGCGGAGGACTCGCCTATGTGGAGTGTACTCCTCTCTTGGCATCCCTTCCACCACATCTCGTCGAACCCCAACCATACCCCTTTGTCGCCATGTCTTCAAGCAAAGAGGTCATTTTGAGTGGAGTCCTCTTCGTCAAGTTACCTTGACATAGAGAGTCAATGAGAATCTTGTCTTCTTGAAGGAGACCGTCGTAGAAGATTTCGATCCAAAAATTCTCTCCAAACCCATGATGCAGGCATTGGAGGAAAAATTCTGAGTACCTCTCCCATGCATCCCTCAATGTCTCCTCCTCCTCTTGAGCGAAGTGGGTGATCTTCTTTTGCCACTCCACTGTCTTGGAAGGTGGACAATATCGGGCCATGAGCTTGTTGAGCAAGTCGTCCCATGAGGTAATCGAGAGGGTTGTTCTATTGTTGAGCCACCGGAGCGCTTTCCCCGCATGAGAGTAGGGGAAAAGCTTCAACTTCAAAGCCTTATCGGATACCCCATTGATCTTTAAGCTTCTCGCAATCTCAATGAATCTCTGGATACGATCCCTTGGGGACTCATCCTGAAGACCTTGGAACTGGGTGTTGTTCTGGATTATTGTGAAGAGGTCGGGCTTTATCTTGAAATTGTTGGCGGCCACGGGTGGATGTAAAATGGTCGGTTGGATATCCGACCGCCCGTGGAGCGATATAGTAGCCCATGGTCCCCGGTTCTTCATCTCCATTTGGAGCAATTTTATTCTCCGCCATCTCGGCTTCACTTCCTTCCTCTTCCTCTGGTTCAAACTCCTCTTCAACTACAACTTCGGGACCAACTTGTGGTTGTCCCCTCTCCTCTACCATTCTTCTCGATTCTGCCAGCTCCCTCTCATGAGCCAAGAGTCTGAGAGTGCGGTTGAGTTTCTCGACTAGTGACGCCCAAGGTTTCTAATTACTCTGGGCCATACACCCTCCTGCACACACTTCAAAGAAACACAACTCGTCTAACACAAGCAAGATTCATAAACAACAAAATAAAAAGCAAACGCTATATTAACATCCAACAATATTTTCAAAACAGTGGACCAAGGTTCCCCGGAAACGACGCCAAAATCCTGACTCGTCCCGAATATCACAATAAAATCCCGACTAAGGTCCAAGTATAAACCTTAACCGGGTGCGGTATAGGGAAAGTATGTTTTAAAAGTCATACTCGGGCCGGTCCATGTACCCTACTTCAATTGTTTGAAAAAATTATCTAGCAATCGAGTTTTAATTGAAACTATAAACTAAAGTTGAAAGCAATTGGAAATAGGGATGGAATTCGGTACGGTATCGGTATCCCAATAACAAATAACGAAATCCCGAATACCAAATTATACTCGAAAGTCAATCCCAATCTCAATCCCTAAATAATTTTGGTATCCCAATCCCTAAATATTCTGGTATCCCAATCGGTATTATTGAATACGAAAATTATTACATTTGAAATAAATAAATAATTATATAAATTAGATTTGATTGTTTAATTTAGGGCAAAGAGACTAAGCAAAGAGTCTTGAGTTTGCCTAGAGCTAGTATATGGATAAGGAGAATGAAGGAGAGGTGACATCTCAAGTTCTTGTCATTGGTAATCTTTAATTTGACGAATTGAAAGCTAAGAGTCGACTAATACTAGTGTTTGCTTTTTTGTGTTATGAAAATAACAAGTTATTAGGTGAGAGATGAGAGTGACTTAAATTGGAAAGTCAAAATTGAGCTGGATGGGGACTTTTGAGTTGTGAAACAAAGATGAAATTATCAATATATAATTAAATGACACTCTTGGTGGTTGAGGGTTATGTAGTAGTGAATGAGAGAGTCTAGTTGAGAGGATAAAATACACACTAGCTTATATTTTGGTATTGATCAGTATTTTGGTATATACCGATCTCAATCCCATAATCCCCAATACCGAATTACAATTAAAATTCAATCCCAATCCCAAGAAATACAACGTGTATTCGGTAATACCAAATATAGATAAATTCGGTACGGTGTTCGGTATATCCCAAATAGCGGTACCAAACTTCCAGCCCTAATTGCAAATATAAATGGTTTTGAACACTAATTGAGAAGGCTTCACCCGGGTGTTGCTCCGCTGCAAATAGTGATGGCAACAAAACCCGAACCCACGAGTACCCACCCGACCCAATCCATTCAACGCGGGTAAAATCCGTGTTGACGGGTTTTGGACCGGGTTTGGGTTTAAACTCGTTCACTATTCACCGGGTTGGGTTAGGGTTTAGGTAAACCCGACCCATGGGTACCTGCCCACACCCATATAATTAATTTTCTCGGTATATTTAATGTTCTAAATAAATAATCTTATTTATGTTTGTGGAGACATGTCTAATTTTTTCTTTCTAATTGTGTAGAATGAAGTTGATGTTATCGAGTGGAGAGTGAAGAAACTTTATTGATAGGAAGAAGCTTTCAAGTAATCATGTTATTTATGGATAATTTGTGATTTGATTCAATTTTCTTGAGTTTTCTATATTGATGTTGAACAATTTGTATGGTTAATTTGTTATTTGTTTGAATTTTCTAGAATGGTGTTTTTTATATGGATAATTTGTATTGAGAGGTTGCTATTTGACTTTAATTTTGATAGGAACTTGTTATTGTAAATTTTGTAGGACAAAAACCTGTGGGTACCCATGAACCCGCGGATACCCACCGGGTTGGGTTGGGTTTGAGTTTTTCAAACCCAGTGGATTTTACCCCGGATTTTTTTCACGGATAAACCCAAGGGTTTGGGTTTGGAAAAACCTGATCCAACCAGATCCATTGCCATCCCTACCTGCAAATGTGTGGTTGAAGCGGTTGTAAACCGTAGGGAAGCGCAACAAGTGAACAAGCTTCACTCTCTAGGTCACTAGGCCAAGGGATATTAAATCAAGCTACCAAAGTAGCTCTCTTGGCCAATCGACTAAGGGTTGCTTAGGCTTCTCCCTCGAACCGTAGTCCGGACGGTCAAAATAAAACCTACCCAAGGTGCTAACACGTAGCATGAGGTTTGCCCTAATTCAACCTAAGTAGGTGACACAATTTGGCCAAGAAATTCCAGCTTTTACAAGCCTCTTAGCAATAACCGGATTTCCCTCTACCTAGGTCAAATTGGCATAAGATTTGGAAATGGAAAACACAACACAACTGATAAACCCTAACTAGTCAGCATTTATCGAAGGGAGATTGATAACGGACAATATTGTGCTTGCTAATGAGTTAGTTAAGTGGTATAGAAGGAAAAATGTCTCCCTCGATGTGCTCTCAAGATCGATATCATGAAAGCTTTTGATAGTGTAGACTGGGACTTCCTTAATTGTTTTTAATGGCAATGGGATTCCCTGAAAAATTTGTTCGTTGGATTAAGAGTTGCTTAGAGTCAGCTAGCTTCACAGTGTGCATAAATGGAGGTCTAACATGGAATTTTCCCGCAAGAAAAGGTCTTAGGCAGGGTTTCCCCTTGTCCCCTTACTTGTTTGCCATTAGTATAGAAGTATTAAGTTGTATGTTGGATCGTGCGGCAGAAAGATCTTTTCTTCCGTATCATCCTCAATGCAACAGTTGAAAGCTCACTCATCTATGTTTTGCTGATGATTTGTTGATCTTTACTAAAGGGCCAGTAGAAGGGGTAGAAGTAGTAGCTAAGATCCTACAGAAATTTTATCTAATCTCAGGGCTTAAATGTAATCCAAGCAAGAGTGAGATATTCAGTGCAGGGGTGTCTGAAGGGTTAAGGGCAGAGCTAGCAAGAACTTATGGGTTTCAGGAAGGGCATTTACCAGTTAGATATCTGGGGCTTCCTCTCAATGTAGAGAAACTCTCGGTAGAAGATTGCAAAGCTTTAATCAATAGAATTGCTGGCAGAATCAAAGGATGGCAGCCTAAACTTCTATCATATGCGGGTAAATTAGAGATGGTCACTTCAGTGCTAGCTAGTATGACACAATATTGGATGAATGTGATTTTGCTCCCTAAAAAGGTAATCAAGGAGATAGAACTTCTCTGCTCTCAGTTCCTATGAGGAGACTTAGAGAAGAAGAAAAAGGCAAGGGTGTCCTGGAAAATGGTGGCTCTGCCTCGTGCTGAAGGTGGACTGGGTTTCAAAGATCTCAGTTCTTGGAATAAGGCGTGTTTAGCGCGACATATATGGGGAGTACTGTCTGATCAAAAAAACTCTCTGGATTGCCTGGTTAAAGGATTACAGACTTCGAAACCTCGGCATCTGGGAGGTACAAACGAGAGGTTCTTGGGTTTGGAACAAAATCCTAAACTCAGAGATCTTTTTGCAGATAAATTGTGCAAAACAGCGCGCGGGGTGGAATGGGAAGGTGCTGAAATGCCCAGATTCCAGATTAGTAAGGTGGGGCAGAGTGTTAGACCACAAGGGGAAACAGTGGCATGGGCAAATTTGATGTGGAAGAAAGGAATACCTAAGAACTCGTTGCTGGTATGGCTTATATTGTTGGGGAGGATTACTACATTGGATAAAGTTCAATGCTGGAATGCAGAGGTAAATGTCACCTGACCTTTGTGCAAGCAAGAAAATGAATAGCGAGAACATATTTTCTTCCAGTGTGGTTATGTGCTGGACGTTTGGAAAGCTGTGTTTCCTGATTCATGGCAGCTTCCTATAGAGGCTAGCTTGCAGGCAGCAGTGATAACAGCGAATAAGAAATTTGGTGGATGTCAAGTGGGTAGAATTCTATGGTGCCTTGTGTTGAATGAACTATGGAGAGAGAGAGGTGTAGAAGACTCTATGGAGGGAAGCAGATGCTAGTGGTTGAGCTGGTCCTGAGAATGTAGAAGGTAATGGAGGCAAAGGAGCTTGGGGATCATGATTTTGCGGCGTCGCCAGCAGCAAGGTTTCTTTGGTATAAAAGCTAGTTTGCTAGTTGATTAGTCTGCAGTAGAAGGAACGTTGTTCTCCTTCTTTTTGGTTTGTGTGGACAGTCAGGTTTCTTGTACAAAGTTAAAAACTATGTGCTGATAGTAAAGATGAATAAAATCCCACCCACTCATCGGGGGGAAAATACTTCAATACTTGTATTAAAATACAACCACACACGAGTTATTCAATCCATACAAACATTCACATAATTCTAGCTAGGATTTACAAGCTCTCAAGTGAAAGAAAGGACTACTCCATCCTAAGAAGTGGGATTACACAAAGGAGAAGAGAAAAGACCATCATGATAGGATTGCCTTCTTCCTTTTGTGTGGAGATCAACCTTTGAGGATGAGAATCCCAAATCTTGGAGCTTGAATGAAACCCTAAACTTCCTCTCTTCTCTTGTTCGACACTTTGTCTCTCTGGAAATATGAAGAATAAGAATTTTTCTCACATTATGTTCTCTCCCTTTTCTCTTTCATCTCAGCCCTCCATTTTACCCATATTGGCGACTTTTCACGGTCCCAGTTTCACGACCGTGAAATATAAGCATGGACCGTGATGTTGAGCAAAAACGTCATTTCATTAATGCTCTTCACGGTCTCGAGCTAATTATCACGGTCGAGTGGCCGTGATATTCTGAATGCTCGCGAAATGGACGAAACCCCTCTGGACTCCATGCACTTCACGGTCGGTGCCTTGTCATCCCGGTCTGGCTGACCGTGAACTTCTGGCCTCCACCGTGAACTCCTGCTGATTGCTCCCTTTTGATATGTTTTCGCCCCTTTTTGCCCAACTTTCGTTCTTGAGGTCGATTTCACCTGCTAGGATCTAAAACATACTAAAAACAAGCGCAACCTAGCATAAAACTGAGGAAATGGGGGTAAAATGTGTACAATAGGACCCGAATCAACCACCTCTCTAGAGGAGCCACCAAAGTTAGAGCCCTTCCCAACTCATCACGAGTAAGCATTCCTGAGGGGGGGCAATCTACCAGTCATTGTCAGCTTAGAATTCACCCCCGAACAAAAAAATGGCTGGTGATTCTACTAAGGAAGCATGAGAGAGCACTAGCATGGAAGATCATAGATATTAAGGGCATTAGCCCCTCATTCTGCTCTCACATAATCCTCATGGAGGATGAGATCAAGCTAGTGGACAACCTCAGCGCAGACTTAACCTCAACATGCAAGCTCTGGTCATGGCATAGATTATCAAATTGTTGGATGCCAAAATTATCGATCCGATCTCGGATAGTGAGTGAGTGAGCCTCACTCAAATAGTACCCAAGAAAAGAGGCATGACAGTCGTGCCAAACAAGAAGAACAAGCTTATCCTTGTGCGCAAAATAATAGGATGACACATGCTTAAGGAAATGCAATCAGTAGCTCGGGGAGTCTTGAGACTCTCCCGTTGATTAGTGTTTAACCTTTTAGGGATACAACTTAAATTTATTATCTTTGTTTTTTGTTTGATTCAATATGTGTAACTCCTCCAACTAGACAAGAGTCCATCTAACTTTGTCTGGAATGCGTTAGGATGAATACTAGTTTTTTGGTAACCATCGTGGCTACCTACATCTAAACCGTTCATTAGCTCTATTTTTTCCTTTTAAAAAAAACGGTCAAGATTAAATTAAAAATAGTTTTGAAATCAAAATAATATCACACGAGATTATTACCTATATTTATAACTTAGCTTCCCCAACCCTACGTCTACCCTCACCACCCTCCCACCTCCCCTCCCGCCCGCCGCCTCCCCACCTCACCCTCCCTAACTCCCCACCCCATCCCACGACTCATCTCTTCTCTCTCTCTCTCTCTCTCTCTCTCTCTCTCTCTCTCTCTCTCTATCTCTCTCTCTCTCTCTCTCTCTCTCTCTCTAACAGTAGGAAGGAGCCGATGGACAAGCGTCCTAGGAGAGTACTGGACGGCGGAGGACGTCAAAGCAATCGCCAGCGCTGGCCATCCTTTTATCTCCGACCCTCTCGTCTCAATGGTATTGTTTTTGTCGCATTTGTATTGATTTTATTGCATTGGTATTGTTTTTGTCGCATTGGTATTGATTATCATTAGTGTTATTAATTTTCATGTATTGGTATTGATTAAATCTGCAATGGTATTGAATTCTTTTTTGAAATAGTATAGATTTATATTGGTAGTTTTCGTGTAATGGTATATATTTATTTCTACAATGGTATTGATGTTTTTCAAAGTTGTAGTGGTTGTCTAATGGATTGGTAGTGATTTCGTGTTTTTTCTTTTGCAGAAAGATTGAGAAAAATCAGACAAGGGGATCTGGCTGGAGATTACGGAAATGAGAAAAAGAGAGAGAATTGTAATTAATAGATTTTTGTAACTAGCTAAAATATAATTTATTAAAAAATTAATTAATACAATTTATTTTTCCTACCCAATTTACTTTTAATAACCATGGTGAGTAGTAATCGTTGTAACCTGTCCCAACTTCGGCCGATTAAGAGATGTAGATGAGGTTATACATTTGATACTCAGGTCTATAACAACACGCTTATTTATCAACAATTTTTTAAAGGTAGTCAAATATTAGTTCTTTCTTGATAGGTATTGCCATATAAAAGGGGATTGCTTACCAGGCTCATCTAAGTATTTAATGATCTTTCCTTATCTGAAATTTAACCAATCATTTAAACAAAGAAGAGTTAGATCAGACAGAATCCAATCAATTAGATCATTAATTGGCCAACCGCAAATGGGAATACAATGTGGTTATGTGATTTTGTGTTATATTTCTTTTGTTGCCTATATTATACGTGGTTGTTTTTTTAGTAAGAAATGTGATTGTTGTTAGATTACATTAGACTTCTCTTCATAAACAAAAAAATTTGACAATCTTTTATAGTATGGATGTTTTATATAAATTTATTTTATTATACAACCCAAATATTACCTTTAATGGTATGGTACGAATTCAGTTTTTTTTTAATTATCTAAATTTAATTTACACCTATATTTTTTTAAAAAAATATTAATTATATTTATACATTTATATTATGATACAAACATATAAACTGTGTTTGTACATTGAAGACTATAGTACGAGTTCAATTTGTACCTCAAAACATATAGAAGCCTAAAAAAACATATATAGAAGGTTGTCAGAAAATATATTTATCTATGCATGCTGCATATAAAAAGTCTGGAATGGTTTTAGTTATAATTGGTGATTAATTAATTAAATGACGATGATCATCATCATGTATTGTTTATGGGTGACCTAACTTCATCATTCTCCATAGCCGACAAAGGCATTATTGAAAGTGCATGCTTTTCTATCTAAAATATATAATAATGCATAAATAAAAATCAGAGGTAGGTCCCAAAGACACTCCTCCTTGTACATCAACTTTCTAGTTAAGCAAAGATCCGGATTCTTGTTAATGGATCGTATTCCTCCTCTCACCAATATTAATAATTAAGTGAGAAAATATATTATTATTATTATTATTATTAGATTAATTAATTGTGTGTTTTGTGTTTGTTGCTAGGTATTTGGTATTGTGCACCAAAGACACGGTCTGCCTTGAAAACTCTCCAATCGTGTGTGGGCCGTTTTACCTACTTTTTGGTTTCTTTCTCAAGTTTTTCTTTCCCACACACAATAAAGAAAAGACAAAAGAATTCCAATGGCAACAACAACAAAAAGGAGGCTGTAGCTTTTCTTCAAGGTTGTTAAACTGGTTTAATTTTCACGGTTTAGCAAGTGGTATAGTTCAGATAGTGGTATGATTGATTAGTGTCGATTCAATCCGATTTAATAAAATATAAAAAAATAATTAACACCAAAAGAATTTAAGCATATATAAGACATATTTGAAGACAATATACTTACAATCTATATTCATATTTAAATCAACATTTCAAAAATAATAACAAATAATCATATTTAAACACAACATTTAACGTCAACACTCAAAGTTTTATACTTGAATCCAACAAATAAAATCAAAATTTTGCTTTTAAATTCATGAAATGAATTACAAATTAAGTTTTTTATTAATTAAATTTATTAAAACAACTTCGTTTTGTTTATAGATCGAAAGTCGCTCATGCCGATCATAACGATGGTAGTCACACCAATTTTATTACCGGCACCTGTTAAACTAGCTTCAACCGGCCGACATTTCGCTTGCGTGACAACCATGCTTTTCTTCCCATCATCATCACCATCTTCATCCTGGTTAAGAGAGAGCTCTTCCCACTTCTTCTCTTCTTTCCCCCACTTCTCAATGATCATATGCAAGAAAAAGAAATTGAAAGCCACCATCACCATCTTCATCCTGGTTAAGAGAGAGCTCTTCCCACTTCTTCTCTTCTTTCCCCCACTTCTCAATGATCATATGCAAGAAAAAGAAATTGAAAGCCACCCCCCTAGGGTGTTAGTGGTAGTGCACATCCCTTTCTATGCTTGCTAGATATAGCTAGCTTTTTCAACATCCAAATAATTCGCAAGCAAAGGAGGCGATTAAAATAAATAATATGTATAGCATGGGGACAAAGTTCAAATCCAAAAAGGAAACCCAATACTTCAAAAAGATTGATGATGATGATGATGTTGTATTATGTATATTAGTGAAGATTGGTCTTGAAACTAAAGAGACAACTTTATCATTATCTTGTGAAGGACTATGGCCATAAATGGTGATGTAATTATTTGGTTTTTTAGGATTAATTATCTATATAGTGATATTATATACAGGTTGTTAAATCGGTTTAAGTCATTGAGCCGGTCAAACAAAGGGTTTGAGATTTAATGGTCTGATCGGGGCCCGGCCGGTTTGAGCCGTTTAGATGTTTTCTAAATATATGTACAAATAAGGTAGTAATTAAAGATTTAATGACTGAAACAAAATTTATCTTGCATATATCTATTAAAAACTTATTTTTCACAAAATAAATCTACCTTTCTAACCTTCATGATCCACCCATCATCTCCCTTCCTTCGTTCCTCTCCCTCTCTTCCCCCTCTCTTCTTCTCCCTTTTAAGTCGTCAGACCGATGGACTTTCTGGAGGCCATTTTGAAACTTGACTCGGATCGGATCGGGTCCAACCGAGAGTTCAATAGGGGTCTAACAACCTTGATATACAGCCAAGGATAAAAATTGGGGGAAACTAAAGCAGGCTGAAAAGCGACCTCTCCCTCTCCTCTTTCAATCGTCTATATGGTGTGACGAATTAAATCATTAATTAACAAAAGAATGAAATTTGGGTGATGGATGAGCAATGTGGACATGGTACCCCATTTCTTACTGGTTAAATGTAGGGATGGAGTGGGAGACAGTTCATGTGGTGGGGAAGGAAGCAATATTGCATGTATTAATTATTATTAAAAAGGCCATACTTTGGGGACTCAAATATAACATTATTATTAGTTGTTAGCAGCAGCCTCCCTGCAATAATGGCATGATATCCAATCAATTTCCTCCAAAACCAAACCAAACTACTAACCACAAAGCGCATACAATTCTAATCCTGTCATTATTGATGATAATGATAATGATAATAATAATAATAATAATAATAAAGGTTGGGATTGGGGGAGGGTGAGAAAAGAAGAACACATCTCTCTCTCTATTCCAAACCCAATCTTCTTTCAATGAGTCTGCAAAGAAATGGGGATAATGTTAGGAGAAATGGAAACATGAAGAGGGTGAGCAAAAGAAGGGTGGGGAATCATAATTAGGACACCATAGCAAAAGAGAGGTGGGAATAAGAGTAAGAATAACAACATCAAAACTACTTGTGATTGTCAACAATTGCAAACTACCTTTTGTTAATAAATATCACACGATGCAGATGTTCGAGGCTTAACCAACCACTATATATTTGGGGGGAAAAATTCTCGATAATTTGCAATGCTTATTAAGCACGACTGGACAAAGTCAGAATAAAAAATATAAGAAAGGTGCAAGCACCATCATAAGAGTTAACTCACTCCTCACCTACATATACCAAGCATTACTACACATGATGACATGAACCAAGGCAAAATCCGAAGCAAATTCCAAGTTACCGCCGCCACCTTTTTAGAGTAATCACAGTCAAAAAATAAGTGACTTCGTGAATCATTAAATCCAGAACACAAGACACAGTTTGGATCAGTACTGCTCCTACATTATGCAATCAGTTTATCTCTAATAATGATCCTATACTTCATAATGAGCCAGACCACGAATCGATTACTAGGGATATTGTATTTGATCCATAGCAATTTCCACTAAGGAATAATAGTATATTTAAAGAGTTTCAGACCAACCTGATTTTGTATACGTCTCCATCAGTATTCCTTCCTAAGAGATAAACCCTCCCCCTTCTGCAATCAATCTAAAATGGAACCACTATCGGAGTTTGAGTAGTTTCTTCCAAATCCAGGAGCCTTTCTGGGCTCCTTTCAGATCCCATTAAAGCCTCCTTTTTGGAAAAAAATTAAAATTACGGTTAAAACAAAGAAGGTACAAAAATTCTAGGTGGACACTGATGGACAATGTAAGCTCCACGGATATTTTGTTCTACCAAGCATTTGTGGGAATGGAATTCCCCAAAAGATGCTATGATGATCCACTGAAACTCTTTGGCCGGTTTCTTAGTCACCGAGGTTCATGTCAAGTTAGCTCACGAGCGAGCGTATCAAGCTGCGCATGCTATAGTTCAAGTTTGGCTAGTGCGAGCCGACTCGATAAATTACGAGACGAATATCAAACGCGTTTTTTCCGATTCTAGCGCCAAATTACTTGCAAACGGTTTGGCTCATTTACAGCCCTAACGAGAAGCTTGTTGCTCTACCGATTGATCTTAACTCATGGTGTCCATCTCTACTCAATGAATAAACAACAATTCAAAATCAATTAACAACTTCTATATATGGTTCTGCTATGAGCAGAAATTCACCATAACAACAAAAACCAAAAAAAAAAATGTTGCCGGAAATGTAACGACGTGATTTAAAGTGAGGAGGGATGGAAAAAAAAAAAAAACAAGTTGCAACAACTTTCCATGCTCTAAATTTAGTAAGAGAGGCTTATAACTCACATCCAACCAGTTTCTCAGGTTTTCTCAAACTAAAACCACACACATTATAACTTTAGACAAAAACATTGAGGAGTTGTATCACCTTCTGGACTACACATAGTTGTATCACTGTCTTTAACATTTCAATTATTATTTTTATTCTTTACTGGGCATATCAAATTGGCTGGTTCACCACCATACTTTGATTCGACTATCAAATACCGCACAACACGATTTTTTTTGTCATTTGCTTGTACAATGTCAATTTTAATTTTAGGGTTCGATATTTTTCGATTGAACCACCAATAACGTACAATTTTATAAAACAACGGTGGTAACAGTGAAGTTTGGTACGTTGATGGGGTCGGGCGATCTACTATGGAGGGGCAGCCCGAATCGTTCTCATCCATAGTTGATGCATGTTGTCTCTCACTCCTTAATTCATTATTAACCACAATTTTACGCATTGCTTCCTTATCAGGCTAGTAAAAACTAAAAAAGCTTAGTTGATACTTGATATGCCACGTAATGTACGGGAATATATACATAATATAGAGATATATATTCTTTCCCCTTGCTTACGCCAACCATAAAAAGGGAGTCAAATTTGAAGTGATAATTAGTTTGACAAATTGAGAGGCACTCATATGGTTGTTGGATGTTGGCCGGTTGAACCTGATTTAATCGATGCCGGTTATCAAATCGGCATAACACTATTGAGACGATCTGCATGATCGATTTACGAGCTCTAACTAAAATGACGTCATTTTAGTTAGAGCTCGTAAATCGATCATGCAGATCGTCTCAATAGTGTTATGCCGATTTGATAACCGGTTATTTTATTGAATTCGATTGATAAAAAAAATAGATTTATTATATGTTTTATGAATATAAAAGTTAAAAGTTTGTATAATTTGTTAGATTTAGCTATAAACGTTTAGATATTGACGTTGAATATTGTATTTAAATATGATTATTTATTATTTTATTTGGAATGTCATATTTTATTAGCCAGACATTAACTGTCACAAACCGGTTGTACCACACTGGTCATACTATTCCACTTGATTAACCAGCGTAGCGGTATAAATCGATTTAACAACCTTTACACTCAACATATCATTAAAATTTATTATTTTCTACCAGATATTAATATGGTTAAAGACTTTTAGGCCGGGAAAATGATTAGTCAGGGGGGGAGCACTGCTAAGATAATGGGAAAAGGAAAGTTGGTTTTTTCATGATTGTTAGTTGGTTGCAATAATAATAAGCATCATAAATACAAGTGGGGCTTTGGGAATGGTCAACCTTTGTATAGAGATAGACCGGGGTGGGTTAGCATGCTAACCCCCTTAGGGGTTGGAAAAATGACACCCCTAGTATATTAAATACAACTATAGAATTTAATACACACATTAAATATACATTAGGAATTAAATGTACCATATTAATTAGGAATTCTCTCACTATTAAATACACATTAGGAATTAAACACACACATTAAATACACATTAGGAATTCTCTCACTATATTTGATTTTTCCTTTTTCAGCAGTCTCCGACCACCAGACTTCATCCGACCGCCACACTTCTCCGGTGAAAATCCAATCAGCAGACTCCCTCCGACCACCTCCAAAAAATATACCACTGCACTGATACGGTGTACCACTGTACTGGTAGATATACCACTGCACTGATACGTTGTACCACTGTACTGGTAGATATACCACTGCACTGGTAGCGATATCAGTGCACTGGTAGCAATGTCATATCTGAGTATCAGTGCAGTGGTACAAATACCAGTAAAGTGGTAATTAATGTGGTGTATTTAATGCTTACTTTGTATTTAATAACAAAATATTTATTATGTTTACTTTCATTAATACTTGTCAATAATTAATAAAAATTGACCAATTAAAAGGGGGGTGTCAAAAAACCAACCCCTTAAGGGGTTAGCATGCTAACCCGTCCCAGATAGACCACAAAAATTTTCTTTGACGAAGAGATATAGTAATTACCTAAATTAAACTACTGTTTTTCTTCCGTGCAGGCTAAGTAGGTATTAAAACGGTTTGATTATCGTGGTAATCGTTGTAATCAGTAGTATTTGGATAATTTGATTTTGTTAATTTGGACTATTGGATTGGTTTGGTTAAAATCTTTAGCTTGTTTGGTTTAGGTGGTTTTGTTTAGTTTCAGAAACTTCTAACCAATGAAACCAAATTAACCAGTTAAGTAATTATCTATATATCTAATATATATTATATAAACATAATATTTTGCATAAAAACTCAACAACCAAACGTTCCACTATTTAGACTCTGAAAAATAAAGTTCAATATTGTTCCTAATTTAGATAAACTCATACATTATATTGGATAAAAACTTGAAAGTAAGTCAATTCACACAAACACAATAATTTATTAACCTTAACCATTAAACTGTATTTTTATTACATGAATACTTCTATTGAATGTAAGATAATTGTATTAGTTGTATGTGTTTATGTTACGTATTAATTATAATTAAGTATTGATTTTTGTATTTTATTCATTAAATATATCACAAATTGATGCATTAACCGGAAATTTTTTTCATTTAATGAGAATGTGATGTTATATCGGTTTCTGGTTAACCAATTAACCAAACCGATAAAACTTTAGTTTGGTTATTGTATTAGTTTAGACGGTTTGGTTATGATATTGTATTCCATGGTTAATAGAATTTAGTCTTATTCGATTTGGTAATTATCATGGTAACCTTTTGAACACCCTTAAGGCTAACGGCTCTAGCAGAAAAGGATATCTGTAAAAAAAAAATTTAGTCAATATCTCTCATAATTAGAAATATTTTGGGAGTGGATAGGGTACTTACACCCTTACTTAAGTGTTAGCAGTGTACTAACACTTACTAAAGGGTTAATATAGTAACTATTCCTTCTCCTCCCCCTTCCATTTATGTTGTTTTTCTATGTTTCATTTACAAATGAGAGTTTGAGTCCCAAAAAATCGATCAAAATTTACATTTTAGTACCTGAAATTTTTGTTTCTTACATTTTTGTACCTAAAAATTTTAAAATTTACAAACAGGTCCCATACTAAAAAACTTCTGGCCTGCTTTGAGGTTCTGACCTACTATTAAGAGGTTTTGGCCTATTTTTAAGGAGGTTCTGGCCTACTTTGATGAGGTTCTGGCTCACTTTGTGGAGTATCTGGCCTACTTCGGTAGTCTCCCTTCCTTCCTCACATTTAATGCAAAAAGGACGGCTGGTCCACCCTCCCCTTCCCCTAATTATTATTAATGACCAACATACCCCTACTTCATTTTCTCTTCATTAATTGTGGTAAACTCATTTAAATGGAAAAATCATCCAAACGAAATGTTTCTATTGGCTAGAGCTAGTGTTAGTATCATGCTAACAAAAAAAAGTGTTAGCATGCTAGCCTTTCCCAAGATTTGTATCTTAATTTGTGAGATTTTTTCTTTTTCTTTGTTATTTATCCCAGTATAGCAAATTTTCGATTTTTTCTGAGTCACTCTAATTCTTTTGATTCAGGGTTAACCTGTCTTTTAATAAGAAAACAAAAATTTTATTGAATGTTAACAATTACATATTAAACAGTGATAAATTTGATAACGTTTTTCAACAATTCTCACCACTAGAATCGAATCAGGATTGGTCTTGTGGTAATACAACTAGTATTGAACCTAGTGTCAGGGGTCACATGTTCGAATCCCTTAAATAGAACTTAACTACAAAAAATAAACATATATCACTCTTATCTATAAAATAAATTTCCGGCATTAGAATCTTCAAATTGCTTATAATCTAACGATTTAGACTCCACTTCTCCAAATGAGTCCTAAAATGTATTCATCTAGTCCAATTGCTCTAAATTGATCTCAGTATTCTAACATTTATAAAATAATTTTGTTCATCATATCACTGCATGCATGTGCAGATCTAAAGCACAACAAGTTGGGTCTCGACTCTCGAGACTTACCCTAACTCCAAAGAAAATGAGTAGTTAGGTGTTGGTGAAATTTGAATCCAAAACCTCGTCAATATTTCCAACACCAAAGCACAATTAACTAATGAACTTAGTTGTTGTCATTTTGTATTATACATTCTTGTTTCTGCATAATTAATATGAAAAAAACATAACTTCATCCTATGGGTCTCAAATTCTTAATTGTATTCCTCTTCTTACACCAAACCCTCATCTTGTGAAGATTGGCTAGCTTCCTTTTATCCTAGTAACGAGTTGTATGATAATGATATCTTAGATTTATAATCTCCACAATACAGAGGGAGTTATATGTTCCCCTGGACAAATATGGGTACCAGTATAAAAATGCTATGTAGACCTTGAAGTAAACAATTTTTTTTGGATATGATAGTATACTCTAAATCTTATTAACTAAAATATAGTCTTAATTATCTAAATTGTATACGTTAAGATCAATTTAATTAGAAATAGTATTCGATGGTTGTTATTCGTCGCTATACATCCAACTTATTGGATACACCACCTTTAGTGTTTAGAGGGTGAAGTTTAAAGAATTAGGACATATATTCCACTCATTACATGCCCTAAAATCCTATTAATTCAACATCGAGATAGAGTTTCTTACTAAGAATATGTAGCACCCCCTAGATTTGCCTTTGGTAGGATAGAATGTGTCATATAAATAAAAGGCTACCTAGAGTATGATATACTCCAGGGTTCACACTTGTTTTATGTACTTTCATATATTTCAATAAATCTGAACCGTTGGTTATTATTTATAGATAAAAAAATTATGGTTTGGATTAGAGAATTAGGGATTTGGATCCACCTATTAGAGGTTGGGTATATATATATATATATATATATACACACTATTGTTCATGGTTTTGTCACTCATTCAATATTAAAGAGTGTTTTTCACGTAGCTCATTGTAAATGTCCTTTCAACACTTGCAGTGAAGACTTTGGTGTGGACTAGCGTACGCTAGGCGTAATCTTACCTTATCATACGCCCATCAAGTTTTGTTAGTAGACCAACTAAGCGGAGTTTGGACATGATACTATATCCTAACCTCTAATGGGTAAATCCTAATCCTTAATTCTCTAATACAAATCATAAGACTCATTTAATATAAAAATCATAACAAACAGATCTGATTCATTGAAATATATCACTAGACCTTTAAGTTCAAAATTAATTACCACTAGACCATGCCCTTATTCGCGCCTCCACTACAAGAGTTAAAGTAAATTTGCAATGAGCTACATGAAGAAGAAAAAAAAACATTCTTTATTATTGAATGAGTGAGAAAATCACGAATGATAATTTGATATGATATTTTGAGATTTATATAATATATGAATATGAATTCGCCTACTAAGTTTTTCAAAATAACGAAAACACTACTCTCAGGCTGCAGCCTCTCTTAGAACCCCACACCCAGGGCTGCAAATGAGCCAAGCCGCTCGCGAGCAACTCGGCATCCGAATCGGAAAAAACTCGTTCGACACTCGACTCGTTGTTTAACAAGACGGCTCGCGAGCCGACTCGTTAGTAAACGAGCCAAATTTGAGCTAGACCATGCTCAGCTTGATAAGCTCGTGAGCGAGCTTGAGTCGGTGGCTTGTTGAGCTAAGCTTGCGAGCTGGCTGGTTTAGAGCTTGTGGAAGGATTAATTACTCTTTTGAACATGAAAATTATCATGTTAATAAGGATGTGTATGGAAGTTAGATGTTATTTTTAGTTTCTAGTGTTCTTTTTATCATTTTTAGTTTCTAATATTCTTATTTGTACACATTTTTCAGCAAAGTATGGTTTCAAATCGAGCTCATCTTGAGCCGAGCTTGTACTCAACATGACAAGCTGTGTTAATGAGCATTTATCGAGCTCTATCGAGCCGAGCTAGAGCTGGATGATCAAAATTCGAGTTCGAGCCGTGCTCGAGCTGAAAAATTTATAAACGAGTTAAGTTCAAACTGAGCAAAAACTCGACTCGACTCGGCTCGTTTGCAGCCCTACCCACACCCCATCTTCTGCCCGCATTTCCCAAGCTCGCAGAACCTGATGATCGACAGAACCCTCCCCGTCAATGCTACAATGATCTCTTCATCCTTTTGTAACATGATGATCATTATGATTAAATATGATGTTTCTTGAGGTAATTTAAAAATTATTTATATAATTTGAAATTTTTGGAATCAATATGAATTTTATGTAATTAATTTTAGATTTTTTGTATTAATATAAATTTAATGGAAATTTGGATCGATTAGATGGTACAGCTTGTCATGGCTCCGTAACCTGGATGGATCAGACAAGATCAAAGAAGAAATACAATTGGACCAAACCAGATTTATGGTTTGACCTTACGAAAAGAGTTTTTAGTATTTTTTTTTTCTTCTGAACTAGTGTTAATTCAAAATGAACAAAATCAACCACCTATACGCATGCCCGGGCGCAATTCTGATCCGTAGTACATAAAATCATATCATGTGGTATTGAAGTGTATCATGGTGGTATGAACATATCAAAGTGTAGAATGGTTGAATGCATAATAATAGGAATATACAAATTGTCATTTACCACACTCATCATTGTATACCACCAATTACTACCCTTATACCATGGTGGAATGAAGTGGTACGTTTTGGTCAGTGGCGTAGGAGTCAGGTTACGGTGATTACTACAAAGTAGTAATCACCATAGTTACTAAGGATAAATTGGGTATGGAAAAATAAATTGTATTAATTAATTTTCTAAATAAATTACATTTTAGGTAGTTACAAAAATCTATTAATTACGATTCTTTCTCTTTCTCTCACTTCCATAATTTCCAGCCAGATTTCCTTTCCTTATTTTCTCAATCGTTCTGCAAAAGAAAAAAAAACGAAATCACTACCAATCCATTAGACAATCACTACCACTTTGAAAAACATCAATACCATTATATAAATAAATCTATATCATTACACGAAAACTACCAATATAAATCTATACCATTTCAAAAAAAAAAAACAATACTATTGCAGATTAATCAATACTAATACATGCAAATTAATACTATTACATGATAATCAATACCAATACGACATAAACAATACCAATGCAACAAAATCAATACCAATCAATAAAAACACTGATACTTATTAACCAATACCAATACATGCAAACCAATACCAATACAATTACATCACTACCAAACAACAATATCATTGCGAAAAAATTACCAATAGGAAAAAAACACTACTACTAAAAAATCACTACCAATACAAACAAAATACATACCAATACAAACAAAAACTATCTCTTTCCTAGCCGTTGATTTTGGCCCGATGAGATGCAGAAGAATAACAGAAGAGAAGGAGAGAGAGAGAGAGAGAGAGAGAGAGAGAGAGAGAGAGAGAGAGAGAAGATTAAGTTTTTGTATGAGATGTGGGTGTAGGGGTGGAGGAGATGGCAAGGGAGTTGAGGAGATGGGCGGAGGGTGGGGGGAAAGAGGGGAGGGGAGTGGATGAGGTGGGCGGAGAAAGAGAGGGGGCGGGTAGTTGGCAGTCGGCTGTCGTCGTCTAGGGTTTGGCTGGAGGAGATGGTAGATTAGAGTTTGGGTAGAATATATAGAATAATCAGGTGTGGACTATTTTTTGTTTCCAAAATTACCCTGAAACAAAATTAACCGTGAGATTAAGAAAAGAGGAAAACAAGAAAAATGGACGGCAGATAGTTATGTAGCCACGGTGACTACTAAAATTTTAGTTGCCACCCTAATGCTCCGTGGCGTAGCTAGGAATTTTGTTAAGGTGGTTTGAAAATAGGTATAAAATTTTGTGAAAGGTTAGCATCAAAAGGCAGTCGACAACCTAACTCAGATGTTGGGGAACGTCATCACGTTATAGACGGAGTTTTTTAGAAACAATATGAGATTTTTTGTCGTTGAACATATGGTGAATACGTTAGGGAATGACGAGCGGCAAGCGGACAAACCGAGCAGCTAGTAGTTGACAGTTGATAGATAATAAAAGACAGATGCAATCGTGTTTCTTGGTTTGATGTAAAAGATACTAATGAATAAAAATATTAGATGTTAAAACATAAAAATAAAATTACTTGAAACTGAACAATGTTAATATGTTATAGTGAAAGAGAGGTTGACAGTTCAATAACCCTTATAAAAGTGATATAAGTTTACCTTTTTTGTGGTTAGATACTACTTAAGGGCTATTATTGATAATTTCTATTTGTGTATTGGAAAGCCAAGGTGGTGCAGTCAACCCACCTTGGCCCAACGCGGCTCCGCTACGGTTTGGTCAGGTATTCTTTTCATAAATTTGTAGATCAAATAAATCACGATAAATTCGTTTCATCTGTACAAAAAAATTTAAAATTCGAGTTAAAATTGATGGTGGCAATGAGTGGTATAGATTTATTTTCTCGAAATATATTGAAAATGGATCTCATTTCGTAGATCACCATGAAAAAAATGATAACCGACTAGAAAAAATAACAAGTCATTAATTATCATTCCTTAAATCTAGACTTTTTAAATCTACTAAAATCTAAGAGGCCGGATCTAGTTATGGAATGATGTATAAGGAACCTTATCCTATACCCACATGCTCACATCCATACCATACACATCTTATGAGGGGTGGATCTTGGTCGATTTCGTTCTAACCGAAAACCAAAATCTTAGTTATCGGTTAGCCAAAGTCGTCCAAATAGCCACCGCCCACCGACACCCAACCGAAGGCCACGCTCGGCTAACCGGCCCACCGATCGAGCGGTTTTTACTTTTGGGCTCGGTTAGCCGTGAAAATGAAATTGTGATCCGAGGCGGAAGAGGAAATCGGCAACCTGAGGCGGAAGAGGAAGCCGACGAGCGGAACGACGATCGTTGTACTGTCTTTGGCTCTCTAAGATCTGGGGAAGAGGAAGGAGGACCGGGGTCGTGGAGGAGCGAGATCGTCGGGTCGCGGAGGGGAGGCGACGAGGGAAGGATTTTTGGAGTCTGGAGGGTGACTGCGGAACGGAGGTCGAAGGACGAGGACGATGATTAACATATTTGGTTAGATTTCCGTATTCGTTTTGGGTGGTGGTGGAAATTGGTGAGTGGGTCAAAATGGGGTCGTTTCACAATAAATAGATTATCTCATAAAATTTTGCAATTCCTACAAAATCGTCCCTAATCCGCCCTCCCCCCAAGTCCCAGCTCTGATTTTCATATGAGTGGAGATTGAAGAATAAGGCACCAAGAACAGAGGATTCGTTGTGGGTAACCAACATCATCCTCCACCTTCTCAGCCTCTCGAGTACGGTACCTTTCAAGGCGGCGCTAACTACCCGCCACCTCTGCCGCAACCCATCATCGGTTTCCCTCAGTAGGTGCCTCCTCCCGACATCGCTCACTCGTCCTCCCCCGGCGGCGCCGCCTCCTAATATACTCAAGGTGAGGTCGAATGATTGTTAGCCGTGTAACTGCGGTTAATTGCCTCCGATTACTCGGCTAAGCGCAAAAAACCCCTCTCCCCTACTGAATATCGATCGTCATTGCCTTCCCGTCGGTTTCGGGTCGGCCGCTAACCGTAAACCGATCAGCCACCCCTACATATGATTGAGCATCTAAACGACTAAACCGAATTCTATCAATGTGTGGATATCATGGTTGTCACGCCGGCCGGCGTACCACTGGTTGAACCTGGTTCAACCTGTACCGGTCATAAAACCGGTATGACACCACCGGTATGACCGGCATGATCGATATACGAATCTCTAAGTAAAATGATCTTATATTAGTGAATTTATTTGATAAAAAGTAATTTATTATTTATTTTATGTGTTAAAAAGTTAAATGTTGATGTTATTTGTTGGATTCAAGTACAAATATTTAGGTATTGACGTTAAATGTCGTGCTTAAATATGAGTATTTGTAAATTATTTGTAATATTAACCGGCATGAACCGGCACAAATCGGTATGTACCACCGGTCGAACCATTTCACTTGCTAAACCGGCACACTGGCACAAACCGGTTTGACAACCTTGGTGGATATTAAAAGAAGGAATTAATATTTTGTTGGAATAAAAAGAACAGCGAGCGGGAAACTAAATTAAATTCATTTTATTTTGGATTAATCATGAGAGTCACCCACCCACCCGACTCAACTATCTTCCCTCCCACTCTCTATTTCTCTCTCTCTCTCTAACATATTTTTCAGCACAGAAAAGGTCGTTCATTCTTTTTCCCTCCTCCTCATCATTAATTTCTCGCTCTTGCTCTCTTACTCCCTCTCCCTCCCTTCCAACGTTGTCCCCTTATAAAAACTGGCCCTTCCCCACCCCTCCCCTCTCCCTCCTTCTTTCCTTCCCTTTCTCCATAGTTCCTTCTTTCTCTGTCTCTCTCTCTCTCTTTTGCCGTGATCTCAGAAATAATGGCTTCCTCTTCTTCAGTGGAGGATCACGCCCTCCTCCTGGGCTTAACCCTGTCCACCACTCACCACAACAACCGCATCATCACCCCCGCCGCCAAGCCCAACAACTCCGGCGTCGTCCACAGTACTTTCGAGCCTTCCCTCAGCCTCACCCTCCTCTCCGGCAACGGTGATAACATTGACCAGGTCTCCGCCCCCGCGGCGGCGAAGAACAGTCGCCAGGAGGCGTCGCCGCCCAACAGCGCGGTGTCGTCGTTCTCGGCGGCCAGCGGCGGCGGCGGCAGGATGGTGATGAAGAGGGAACGGGACGTCCTCAGCAGCACCGATGAGATGGAGACCGCGGAGAGGGTGGTCTCGTCTAGGGCCAGCGACGAGGACGACGACGGCGGCTCCACCGCCGCCCGGAAAAAGCTCCGCCTCACTAAAGACCAGTCCGCCCTGCTGGAGGAGAGCTTCAAGCATCACTCCACTCTTAACCCTGTAATCATCACCGACTCCCTTTTAATTTTGGTGGAATTTTTTTTTTTAATGGTGAATGGATTTTCTTATTTATTTAGGAGGTTTTTTTTTTTGTTTTTGTTTTTGTTTTTTGGGGTTTGGAGTTTTCGCAGAAGCAAAAGCAAGCTCTGGCCAGGCAGTTAAATCTACGGGCGAGGCAGGTTGAAGTTTGGTTCCAGAACAGGAGAGCCAGGTATACGTTTATATTTTTTTTTTCCTCTTTCCAAAATAATAGAAAAACAAATAAAACCTATATTTTTTCTCTTCAATTTGGGGTGGATCTGTTGCTAATTAGACGGGGGGAATTTCGAATTTTCTTTTTTTGGGCAGGACGAAACTGAAGCAGACGGAGGTGGATTGTGAGTTGTTGAAGAAGTGCTGCGAGACGCTGACCGACGAGAACAGGAGGCTGCACAAGGAGCTTCAGGAACTCAAGGCTCTCAAATCGTCACCACCGCAGCCGGCGGCGCCGCCCCAGTTTTACATGCGCGTGCCGGCGGCCACTCTCTCGCTGTGCCCATCCTGTGAAAGGATCGGCGGCGGCCCCGCTGTTGCCGCCGCCGAAGCTCCCGTGGCCGGTGGCGCTGATCACCATCGCGGTGGTTCGAATAGTAGTAGTAGCGCCTTCTCGATGGCTCAAAAGCCCCAATTCTTTAATCCGTTCACGAACCCATCTGCAGCGTGCTGATTGGTCGGGGGAAGAAAACGGACGACAACATCAGCAAAAATACGAAAACCAAAAAAAAAATGTTGTCTAGATATAGGTAAGAAGTTATGAAATAGGATAGAATTATAGATGATTATATATAAGAGAAGGAAGAAAAGAAATTAAAGGAGAAGTACACTTTAATTACCCCCACAATCCCTCTGTTTTTGGTGAGGGGCAGCTGGTACAAGTGGTGGAAAAAAACGACTAATTACTGTAATTAACTTTTAGTTATTTCTTACTAGAAGAAGAAGATAAGGGTTAGACAGAATAATGGTAGAAGTTATTGCTTTCTTTATTTTTACACCTTAGTTACTCCTGCTTTCTGTACTTGCAAGTTTGTGCATATATATTTTGAGAAGAAAAGGGATCTACATAAATGGATGATGATCATAGTTTTATTGGTTGAGTTTGTATCATTCACTATCCCTTTCGTTTTCGGCCAAGTTTATTCGTACCATTTAATTTTTTTCCCTACTTGTTTCTCCAATTAAATCGAAATTTTGGCAAGTACACCATCAGATTTTTTGGTAAATGGATGCGAAGAGAACCTTATCCTCTAATCACGGTTTTGGAGTTCAACGTTTGGATCACTTGAATCTCTTTTAGTCAAAACGTGATCTGGGCATGCATCGATGTCCGGCCACCTCAGCGATACGCGTCGAGAATGCAGACCAATCGCTTTGCTCCTCAGCAATGCGCGCACACACAGATCTCGCTCGCACCCTCTCCAAACGCGATGTGAGCCCATTGACAATACCCCATATCGCATTTGGCAGAAGCGATAGAACCCAAAAATACATGGATTGTGTGAAATTCTGTGCAGAACTATTGTACTTCATCAATTTAGTTTAACAACTAGTGTAGTTAAGGAAAATTCCCGGAAATTACGCCCCCCATAAGATTGGTTTTGTTATTAATTACAAGGAGATTGGTCAAAGTGGATATGCTGTTTTGATGTGGAATTCATTTATGTGAGTGTTGGGTTAAAAAAGTTAACTTTCTTGACAAACTAGACAAGAAGATATGACTAGGTAACTTGATGAACTCGCTCGCTCACATAATTAATTACAATTTTTTATTTATTTATCAGAATTGTATTTGAGTTTCCCCATTGTTGACGGTGCTAATCATAAGTTGCCAAATATGATTCCAAAAAGGGAGGGGGCGGCAGGGCAGTAGTACTACTATGACCTGACTCATCTCTTTGCTTTTTATTTATTTATTTATTATTGGAGTCATAATTGATATTGTATTTGTTGACCTTTTTAGGTCGCTAATTTGGGTAATAATTGGATGGATGGCCATCATCCGCTTCTAGTCTCGTCTCGTCTCGTCATCAATTTGTATTTATTATTGATTTTATTGGGAGGGTGGGTTCTGCCATCAGCCACGTACGTATGTGAATAATATTATTTCTCAATTTTTTTTTATTCTCCCACACGTACGTACCCTGTCCTGGCTTCTCACTCACGCTGGAGCTTATCCTCTCTTCTCGTGCTTTTGCATCACGCGATAGGTACGCGTGATATTAAGCAGCAGCAGCAGCTGGTGCTTGCAGTTGCAGACTTTTCTGTTGGTAGTTTTCCCGTCATGTATGGTATTGGTATGGTTGGTTCTCCAACGATAAAAAGAAGAAGGGGGGAAAAATAATGATTGAATGCAGGCACAAGTAATAACTGATATTCATAATCATAAGCAATTGATAACACTAGTAGGGCTGCAAATGAGTCGAGCTGCTTGCGAGCGGTTCGGATTTTGACTCGATTAAAGCTCGTTCGAAACTTGGCTCGTTAATAAACGAGCCGAGCATGAGCTAAGCTTTCTTCAGCTCGTGAAGCTCGTGAGCTAGCTCGGCTCGGTGGCTTGTTGAGCTAAACTCGTGAGCTGGCTCGTTTAGAGCTCATGATATGTCTCAACATGTGGCTAGAGAGCCAACTCGATTACCAACTTATGGACGAATCAATCTATATCTTCTGTTTTTATTCATATGGTTGTTAAATTATATATCTCACCATTTATAAAGTTTAAAATGTTGAGTATGTTTGTATGTGAGATAATATATCTTATTTTCTACTTTAAAAAACATTATGTATCATAGATTGCTTCGTTACTATGAAATAACATGATTTGGAGGAAAAAATCCAAAAGTACCACTGTTTAAAAAAAAATTCCAAAAATACCACCCTTTTTCAAAAACCGCCAACCCACCCTACGGTTTACACGAAAATCGTTTGTCGGGGGCGCGGTTTTCTATGCAAACCGTGGGCCTAGGGGGCGGTTATTAAAAAAAAAATTTGGACCAAACCGCTGGGTGGGGTGGCAGTTTGACCCAAAACCGCCACCCCGCCCAGCGGTTTGGTCCAAATTTTTTTTTCCGATCAAACTCCTAACTTCGGCCGAAACTTCAAACAAACGTAAATTTGCACTCGGGTATCCGATCGATGCGATTTTTTTTTCATTTCGCATAACTTTTCAAGATCTACAACTTTTAGTAGGATGAAATTTTCAAAACAGGAACTATTTGTGGATATACTGGACCTTGAGAATAACATTACCTTTACTTTTCACAAATCCATGTACATTTTGAAATTATGATTATATTAAAAGTTGTAGATCTTGAAAAGTTATACGGAATAAAAAAAAATTCATAACATTCGGATTTTGGAGCACAAAGTTATGACCACCCAAAGTTTGACGAAATGCAAGACCCGGCGGTATGCGGCTTGCAAGATCTCAAAAAGTTTGCGGCCTCCATTTTTTGAATCCGAATAAATTTTTGAGATCTTGCAAGCCGCAACCTGCCGGGTCCCGCCTTCGTCTCGAAAAACGTCATTTGCCACCCCGAACGAGCCTTTTTTTTATTTCGTCAAACTTTGGGCGGCCATAACTTTGTGCTCCAAAATCCGAATGTCATGAATTTTTTTGATTCCGCATAACTTTTCAAGATCTACAACTTTTAATATAATCATAATTTCAAAATGTACATGAATTTGTGAAAAGTAAAGTTAAAGTTATTCTCAAGGTCCCGTATATCCACAGTGGTACTTTTGGGATTGGGTGGTATTTTTAGAATTTTTTTTTAAACAGTGGTACTTTTGGATTTTTTCCTGATTTGGAGTAGTTAAAATTTATTAACTAAATGTTATATGATACCAACAAAGTATAATATGAGATTAGCTAACAAAATAAATCATATGTATCATGATATACAAAATGAAGTACCAAATAAAAGTCAAGATTTTAGTAAACAAGCTAGCTCGAACTCGACTCGACTCGGCTTGTTAATAAACGAGTCGAGCTCGAGTTGGGGTAAAACTCGGCTCGACTCGGCTCATTTGCGGCCCTAATTACACTAGTAGTCGCCTAGTACATGTTTTATCCTACACCGGTTTTAGTCGGTGATATCACCATGAAGACTAATAATTAAAAAAATGAAATCTTGCACTGATTCTAAATTTCATTGGGTAAGAATATGACTAAAGAAAATCTAAAAATAAGACAAATATAAATAGGTATTGAGGGAATTTGATAAGTAGAAACTCAACTCATGTTATAAAAGTTTAAGGGGTTATTTGCTTGTTGGATTTGAAAAATAAGGGTTTTGGGCAAAAAAATTTTATTTTGGAATTTATGATGGATTTAGTCTATTATGGATTTGATGATATATTTATAATGGTTTTGTTACACATACCACTAGCCATTAAAGATTAAATATTTACAAATATCACCTTAATATGTGAGATTTACAAGTGAATTTGAATCCAAAATAAAGACCGAATTCGTGGACCCCCACGAATTCGGCACCCATAAAAAATCATAGACTTGAGTTAAATCCATAAAGGTTGCAATTTTGATACCAAATCCATTACCCAAATCAAACAAACAAACGACTCCTTATTTATTAACAAATACTAAGTTCCCTAACCTAGGATAAGTTTACCCTAGATAGACGAAGTAGTAAAATGGTGATCAATGTCGTATTCCACGGGGCCTTTAAGTCTACTTCTACTCTTGGTCTCAATCTAGCTACTATGTGGTCAAACAAGATAGTTGGGTTTAAATACGAACCAAACTAACCCTACAAAGAAACAAAACCAATTACAAGGAGGATCAGTAGAGGTAGGTAGTTCTTAGGATTGAAACCCTCCAGCAATAGGTTAAGTTGGGTTTATGCAAGTCAATCAAGGCTTCCCTATCTTTCAAAATTGTAAGGAATTACCTACAATTTCAATTAAGTCAATGGTAATGCACTTAACCACTCATCTAGGTACTTAGGTTCGCTTAATGATCAGGTAACTAACTAGACACTTAGAGCATTAGGTTTAGACTCCTTAAACACATGCAAACGAGGCTATAACTCAATGGTCATGCAATTATAACCTCACTCTATTGATGGATATTCTAATCTTGACCTAATTAGTTGGTCTTTTTTAGGTTAAGAACACATACTCAACAAAAGCATATGGAGATCATGACAAACCAACAAAAGATATTGATAATAGGTTCATAATCATGTTTTACATAAAAACCCATAACAAAGCTATAAGCTAGAGTTCATCTCCTTAGTACCTATAGTAGCTAGAAGTTGAGAGTGAAAGAGTGTACAAAGAGGAAGAAAAGACCAACCTTGAGCTAGAATAATCTTCTCCATTTTTATTTGAGCGCTTCTCTTTAATCTTGGAATATTTTTGGGTTGGATGATGAAGATTTAGCTCCCAAAACCCTCCAATTTATGCATATCTTTATACATCTTCATAGCCTTATGTTTTTCTCTTGGATGCCCCTTTTGTTCGAAAGCAACCTATTGTACTTATAGACAGGTCAACGATCATGACCTCAGTTACACGACCGTGACCTTTGGTTTCAACCAATGAATTCAACTCACACCCTCAACTCATCATCATGAGTTCCATTCTTGTGTTTGCGACTTCCATTCTGACGGCTGTGACTTTGGGCCATGATTCTATATGGATTTAGCACAAGTTCTCCTTCTTTTCATCCTTCAAACGACATCCAAATGATCCAAAACTTTGCACAAACCTTCCTTAACATGTGAGGATGATGATCTTTAATTTCAATTATAAAGCACACTCATGTGTATCCTAACAATGCCAAGTATAACAATGCTAGAGATGTAGTCAAGTGGCTTTGTCATATTCCACGGTCACGATATCCTAGGCTACTTAGGCTTGGTTGTTAACTAGTTTACATGTTACTTAGCAGGTGTATAGTTTGAGATTAATGAGCTAGAGGTAGAAAGGAGAGAAGAGGTACTTGGGGTGCCTCCCTCGCTATAACACTGGAGATGACATGCAAAAGACAGAAGGATGATCCATGGTGATCGAGGTGTATAGATTGCTAATATAGAGATAAGATCAATGGTCATGCAACCAATCCCCCTCCTACACCGATCCACTAGCCCAATGTCACCTCAACTAGCTTCAGAATGCAGGGATATAACTTATCTCCTCTAAATGGATTCTACCCATCCGCACAATAGGTCATCGAGTCGATGGTCACGAACTCGACGCCCAGGCTTTTCCTAGGTGGACGTCTAATAGGTAGGGGTATGATCACCTCGTCCACCATATTAGACTCCTAGATCAACCATCCTAGCCTATCACGCCAAGACCGCTCGATCCATACATAACCTAAATCAAACCCCAACTAGGCAAATCATAGAAAACACACGGAGAAACAAGTACAAAGCATAATAATCATAGATGGAGCATAAACAAGTCTAGGCAAACACAACTCTTCCATAAATCACAAGAAAGAGGATGATGAATCCCCTACCACCTAAGTTGCAACTAGGGAAAATGGGATACTGACAATCCACACTACTTGATGCAAAGGAAGAACAATCATCAAATAGACATAGATAAGTTCATAATCATATACAAATCAAGTCTAAACATCCTATTACAAGTCAAACCCTAGGTTAGCGTTTGGGGGATAAGCCCCAAAGTACCTTGAGGAACTACCCAATAAGGGGGAATGAAGGACCGAAATAGAGGGGAAGAAATGAGATGAAGGGTCTTCAAGTGCTGGAAATACTCCTCCACTTCTTCTTCTCCTCTTCTTCTCCAACCTTCTAATTCTCTCTCTAACCTAACTCTAGAATAAGAAATGTGTCAAAAGCCACTCTACTCGGGGGCGGGGGGGGGGGGGGGGGAGACCCACATTTATAGAGTTCTGTAAATTCGGTCAAGTTTGTGGGTATTGGGTAAGAGATTGCGATCGTGATCTATGGTTAGAGTCTGCGATATTTAGACCACACCATTTTTTCTCTGTTGGCGTGGGAGTTCGCGGGTGGACTTCGTGGTCGCGATCTTGAAGTCACAACCATGATCTCTTCTCATAGTCTTTATAGTGGAGGTCTGCGAGTCAATTATCGAGAGTTTTTGTCTTCCTTTGACTACAGCTTCTCCGAGTTCATGGTTGCCTCCTCAAAGATCGTGGGCGCGATCTTTGGCTTGAGAGGTCGCGATCTTTTTCCTGAGTCGCAGGTTCTCTTCTCGACCATGATCTCTGCCCCTCTGTCGTTATCTACTTGTTTTGCCCCTTTTTCTACACTTGTGACCCATTTTTGTGTCTAAAATGCAAGTATCATCTAATACATCCTATAATGACAATGATTGCTCCGACGAACAGATTCAAGATGAATATGATGAAACATCAATGATTGAGACCATGAAACGACCTGAAAATACCTATATTATAGAGGCTAAGTAACACCATTTTGGGTGTTATTAGCTCCCCCACACTTAGGTGTTTGCTTGTCCCCAAGCAAACCTACTCAAATCATTACAACTTGGTAAACAACCAAAATGGTATGCTCTATAGTTCTTCGAGTGCACTTTTACGAATAGTTGGGGTCGGGTAAGCGTTACTTCCATATCTTTGTGACAACACACACTCTTGGACGAGGACTTTGTTGACTAAAGAGGTTTAGAAATTTAAGGTGTGCACCGGGGGACTTAAGAAAACAATTGAAAAACAATGGACTCAATGGTGGTGCTCTTTATTATTATTATTATTATTTTCAAATTAGGATTCAACTTTTGAGCCTCCTTTTTCACATGTCAGAAATGGCGGCACCAAATTTTTCAATTTTTTCAAAATTAGGCTTTCTCCCTCGCAACTAAGAGAAAAAGACATTGCCTTTTCTATAAACCTCATGTGGGAAAAGTGATGGTTGAGACGATGGAATAGTAACAGGTGAAGCGTTGAACATTAGTTCGCTCTATCAAGCACCAAATCCTAGCATGCACTCCCGTCTCAATGACAAACGGGTTGCCACACATGTGGGTACAAATGAGAGCCGAAGTCTCTTGACTTAAGCTGATGCACACTATCTCTTCACATACAAGTCCTTGAGGAGGAGCAGTGTAAGGAAAATGAGGTCTCTATACACATCCTCAAATGACACTCCTGACCGAGAGAGAGGCCCTTGGACGACTTAACTCAAACATTATGTCTGGTTTACTCTCACCCGAGAACACTCATTTTTCAAAAGAATTTTCAAATTGAGAACATTTTTACAAACATTTTTTATTCCAAGATTGGGGAGAGAGTCTTGCATACATGTCTTAACTCAGATGAAAAACTCTATCAACACAACCAAGAGGAAATAGAAGTAAAACCCCTCATACACCGATAAGGCTCGTAATGCTACACTACTCCCTATAACTATAAGGCACACCATACCAATCATCTAACAATTCAAAGTCCATTGAGAAGGTAGATGCATAGGACAAGCTGTTTGAAACCATCAAATTTGAAAAAAAATTGGGCTAATCAACAAGGTTCCAAACAAATTCTCTAAGCCATTCAAACACCACAAACTCATTCAATCGATATCATACATTCCCACACATAATTATCAATGTCTTACATTCACAATCATAGGGAGGTTACTAACGATTATGGCACATTCATCATAAACATTCAAAGTATGTATACACATCCCCACACACTTGAAAGACACATTATCCTCAATGAGGAAGATTAAAGTCGGGTTCACAAACCATTACTGTAGGTTTATGTGTGTTGGAGTAGGTGCACAAGTGTAGGTCTTCATTGATCTAGAGATTTGACATTCAAGCACACACACAAGAGAGGAATAAGGGGTTATCTATCCAAAAAATATATAAACTTAACTACCACAAACATATCAAATTACACATACTAAGTATTTTATGTCTAAGTACTATTTAAAATCTAATTTAATAAAAGGGAAAGAAAGAAAAGGTAGAAATCGGTCCTGGAATGCCACGATGCCTTTGGAGTGCAATCAGAGCATATGGTAGTTGTGCTTCGGTGGCTTGGAGCATAGGCTGTAGACACCTCCATTGGTTGCTATGTCGTGCGTGTTGTGGTTGACCCTCGATTTGACGTTATGGTTCTTCTCTTGGGGCTAGTGGTTTTTCTCATCATGGGTGGTTCCAGTTTATTTGTAGTTGAGGTCTAATAGGAATAAATTTGAAAAATATACTTTCTCTATACTACCCCGAGTGAAGGTTCCACTTGGGCTTCGATTGAGAGTGTAGTTAGAATCGATTCATCCACCCACGACAAGGACGATGATTTCTGGCCAACTTTTCCTATTGTCCTGTTCCATTTTGTTGCAATAGTTGGTGAAGGACTAAAGAGTGATAGCCCGTACCAAGCATCATCAGATCCACTTTCCACTCCGCCAACACAAAGCAGTATCAAATCCCTTGTCTCTCCCTTTGCTACTGAGAACAGAGAGCAACTCATCACTTCCAGATCTGCAGATCACCACTGTCGTCGCCATAATCTCCCTTCGCCGGCCTTCAGCCTCAATTCCCTCTACAATTGAAAAATCCCAGACCTGCCAGTACCGCCCAATTCGACTTTTCCAAGGCCTCCGCCTAGTCCATTATGACTCCGCCGCACTGCCCGTTTCCTCCCTCCGACACTTGGACATCTGCCGCTCGATCTGGGTTCTGACTTCACAACGCTTGATTTGGGTGTTCTACCTTCACCCTGTGATTTTTTGTTATTTTTATGTGTTTGCTCATTTTATTCTAGGATTGGATTGATGGGTTTTGTTCTTGGTGGTTGTGGGGTAGTGTTGGATTATGAGCAAAATGGGAGAGTGAAATGAGACTAGTGTTGGATTCTGGGACGACGGAGGGTAATCAGGTCAACCTTTTTTCTTGGTTTCCCTCTTCTTAACATGAAACAAACAGGGAGAATAGGAAGGAGAAAGGTCTCCCTTCTCTTGGTTCCACCACCAGATGGCTTCTTTCTTGGATTCGACTTCTTTTTCAATTCCTTCATTGGCGGCGGAGGGAAAACCAGGCTGAAACAGCCTAGTTATTTTTTTTTAATACCACATAAATTTGCATCGGTCATTTTCAGTCGGTTAACAGACATAGATAATATAATAATTCTGAAACTGAATTCTTGAGAAAAAAAATTTGGTGTTAGTTGAGCCCAAGCAAAATAACCGAATCCAATAAATTTTGTGTAGATTACTCCTGCGGTTTCCCAAAACCAACACGAATTCTGTTAGTGTCGACAAGATTCACGTTGGTTAAAACTGACACTCAATGCCAATGTTCTCATAGTGACTCCATAGTTTTCAAAAATTTCATAATCTTCCATATCCACATGTTGCCGCTTTGATAGTGGTTATGCATCATGCCTTGAACCATCCTCCAAAAATTAGAAATGAGTGCCCAACTGGTGGACCACCCGTCACATCCTCCATCTCCTCGAAAAAACACTTGTTCCTATTAACTTCCATGTCATCATTTGTAAGCAAATATGGAAGGCAGGACGTGACTTTAAGGAAGAAGGCCACAACTCCACTCCTCCTCCTCCTCCTCCTCATCATCAGAATCCATTTATGTGACAATCATATTGCCTTCCCTTTGTCTCATTTGGCCATAGGAATTGCACGAACAACCACATTGGCAGATTGGACTTTAGTGATTCGCAAAGGAGGTAGAGCAATTCTTGAGTTGGGGTTCATTATTGGGAGAGCCATAGTCACCGACACTGCCCCCTTATAATCGGGAAAAAAAAACGAGTGAGAAAGGCGTATATTGGGCTTGGGCGTGGGGAATGCCCACGACTTCCTGGAACCCCTTAATCTCAATGAAGATCGTGGTTCCTGAGAGTCGGACAACGAAGAATTGGCGGCGACTAGAACAACACAAGTGCGATCATGACGAAACTTTCATTCGTACCATCACATTTTTCTTTCCGGTGCTAAAATGGTACTTGCATATATTTAGACAAAAAAGGGTAATGACTATTTATTAGCCAAACCTTTTTCGAATTCTCTTTTATAAGCCAAACCTATCGAAATACTAAGAATTAGCCAAAAGTTCACTACCAGTTAGCAATTTTGTTAGTAATATTGACTTGACAACATGATACTAACTTGGAAGAGACACACGAAGGTTAATATTCCAAATTTTAGTATTTTCTAAGAAAAGAGTTACAAATTCTTCAGCGATAACATAAAAACGACTAATATTTCGATGCATTACAAAAAATTTTGACTAATTAACATTTTAATAGGTTTGAATAATATAAAAAAATTAAAAATGATTTGACTAATAGATAGTCATTATCTAGGCAACAAGTAAGAGACCATGGACTGATACTACGGCCCAAAAAGCAATGGGCTGGTGAAGCAACCCCAATATTAAGCCTCAAAGCTTTCCTTCGGAGAAGAAACCACTGAAACATTAGCGGGGTTGCAAAAACAACAGAGGCGGGGCAGCGGGCTCCATTTCTACACTGTGTAAGTGGGATCGGCGATCCGTTTAGTGGCAACAATTCGGTGCCCGCCGGCGGCACAATTTGTCCAACGATTCCGTTGAACTTCGCTACGGATTCTCAATGGCATCAGTACTCCCATCCTCTTCCCTTCGTTAACTGAACTTCTCAATATCTGTGCAATGGATTCGTCTTCGTGCTTACACAACGAGTTCAAGTTCACTACCTGCTTGACGAATTTACTCAGCGGACCCATTCGTTTTTGCTTTCAGGAGCGTGCGGACCAGACAAGGTTCAGAGAATTGGCGAAATCATCCTCATTTTGCAGCAAAATCTACTCGGAGGTTCGTCTGCTTTCTTTCTTGTATTATTTGAATACCAAATTGTTACCACTGTGCACCGGAAGTAAGTGAACTTCACCAAGGGTTTATCTTCTGGAATCTGTTTCTTATGTCCAAAGCCCTGTTTTCTTGATTTCATGATTGCAGATAGAAGAGATCGGATGGGAGCACCTCGCAAACTTTTCTGGGGATCTAAAGTTCCTTAGCTTTCGCATTGTGTAAGACGTGAATTAGTGTCCTTTGGAGCCTGTGTTTTGTGCTTATTATTCCCGTACGTAGTCAGGGAACCAGAAACCGCAACTTTGACCTCATGTCGTGAATTTCGCTTCGCATATTTTGTTGATCATGTTTGTCACGTTCGAATTATATTGTGTGTGAAGGTAGTTGATATCTAGATTGCCAATACAAAGGAATCGCAAGATATAAGAACCCTGGGACGAACAACTAAGTGGTCTTTTGACGAATATACTAAGCTTGCTCATTCTTATAGTCTAGCCAGCCAATACCCACATTTTTAGACTTTATTTTCTTAGGGGGGCTGAGTTTTAGTGCAGAATATAGCACCATAGGTCAGTCACAATCGGCATGGAGATCGCATGAAAGTCAAGAACATGGCTCATACAAATGTCTGCCTATACCTATGAACTGGAAGGCCATTTTTCTCCTTTTCTTGATAGGCTCAAGCTCCTCAGCGGTTATGCTTTGAATAAGATATACGGAAGGCCTTGATAGATTGACATTGAGTGTGATTAGAGTTCTCCTGATAGGAAGATTCTCTGCTTTAGAAGTTCTGACTATACAGCTAGGAGATACTTTTTCTTAAGCGGCTGCTTATAAATATTTATCCTTGTTGTTTATTGCCTATGGTTTTCCATGTTGATGAGCTAATTGTTGTGCGTTTGGGCAGAGATGGGAAGCAAAGAACCCACACAGTTGGAATTCAGCTAGATGAAACCTATCCAAAATCTGCACCTTCAGTTTCAACGGTGTGTCTGATAGTCTTTTACCAGTTGAAATCTCTAGTTTCATGGCTCATTGGGTCTTGGCTCTGTTCTAGGATGTGCCTTATGCATTCAATGTCAAATGGTCAATGAACTCAAGATTGAAAGAATTGATGCAACAGTTTACTGATGTATGCTTCACTTTCTTTAATATCTTTTCTTGAATTTAGTGATAACAATTTAGGCATCCAAAGTCATTTAGAATTAACTCGGACTTCTTTCTTTTATTCTCACAAATGATCAGCATTTCTCTAGGCTTGATGAATTCTGGTCCACCTTGGAGGATATTGATAATTCCCTTTATGTGGTGGATTCACAACAGTCATCTCGGAATGTACATTTTCGCCAAATTGATGCAGGTCAGACAGTATCTAATCTTATCTGATTGATTCGCCTTGCTCCTCTTTTTGTATCTTGATCTTTCTCAATGTTTTCACTTGCTATCTTTTGTCTGCAGGAAATGGTTGTTTCATTATGCTGTTCATAAATTCCAGAGATCCAAAATCTTTACCTGAGTAAGCAATCATATAGATTCGACATGACTACTACATGCTACATTTGGTCATTATATATGAAATTTTGAATACTAGCAGGTGCCGATTTTTGGGTTCATGTTCTCCAGTGGACAATTTGCAAAAGTTGTGGCGAAGAAATAGCAAAAAATGGTAGATCTTTATTCTCCTTCTAGTAATCATAAGTACTCAGCTTCACTTATTAAAAGATTCAAGACTCCATGCACAGCTTCTTTTAATCCTCAAGTTGGTTAGGGTTAAGCCAAAAAGTTCCCAGGATGGCTGATTGTTATTCTTTCGCTCTTTGGTCACTTTCATTAATTCTTTTGGTAGTCTTGTTTTCGGGGGTTTTTTTTTTTTTTTTTTGCAATTTACTCTTGATAGACTGGCTGATTGTTATTCTTTCATTCTTTGGTCACTTTCATTAATTCACATGGCAAAGAGTGGCTGATTGTTATTCTTTCGTTCTTTGGTCACTTTCATTAATTCTTTTGGTGGTCTTAATAGATTGTGAGGGTTGGGTCGTTCAAGGTGTAATTTTTGCTTGAAGTTACCAGCAGAGTAACAACATGCACACCACAATCACATAGTTCCCTCCATTTCATCAAATGTAGTTCAAAGGACTAAGTTGCTTGGCAGATGTCTGAAAGAGCACGGATCTAGGTGTGCGATTGGGGATCGTGATTGGTATGAGAATTAGGGATTTGGGATGAGGTAGAATTTGGGAATTAAGGTTGAGAAAGAGGATTTCCGGGCACCGGGATGGTGGCCGACGAGCTGGAGGGGGGGGGGGGGGGAAGAGGGGGTTCGGCTGAGATAGAAAGAGAGAGAGCTTAGGGAATAATTCTGTTGTTATTGCTTAACCCTAGCTTATGCCTAACACAGAATATATATAAACCGACTAATTCCCTATAACTACCCAAAGACTTAACCTAACCGATTTAACCCCAATAGTTCCCAAAATAGCCGACATAATATAAAACGTCAAATATAACAAATAAACCCCCAAACACTCATTGTCTGACATTCCATCCCCCTTGGAATCCACCTTGCCCTCAAGGTGGACCATCTTTCTTCTCTTCCTTCTTCTCTTCCGCTTCTCGCGCCTCCATTTCCTCTCCTTCGTCTTCCCAATTCCCCACCAGCAGCATGAGATGACCCTTGGCGCATTGATGCCCCACTGTATACCTTTCGTCGCAGTTGAAGCAACGTCCGTCTCTGCGCTTCTGGTCCATTTCCGCCTGCGTTAGCCGGACAAACCCCTTTGGCGGCAGCCTCGACTGGAATCTGCTCGCTGCTGTTGCGCCGGTGGCCGCCGGGCTTGCATTTCCCGTCGGCGGTGAGGTCCCAGCTCCTGCTCCCACTCCTCCACTGGCCTTCTGGATACGCCCAGCCGACGTCCTCCAACTAGCCAGCTCCTCTTCCTTGCGCCATGCAATCCTGAAAACAACTCGATGAGAGTCAGGTTCGAAAACCTTCACGGCGGTGGCCAGCTTTGGCCGGAGTCCCGCCATACACAATCCCACCAGGGTCTCCTCCGTCATTTCCTTGCACTGGTTTCCCAATTTAAGGAACTCTGCACGATACCCTGCCACCGACCCTGTCTGCCTGAGTTTGGCCAGCTGCTCCGGGGCCCACCCCTCCGCCTTGCCAAACTGGTAGCGTAGCTCATCCTGGAACCTGGGCCACGAGATGAACTCACCTGCTGCTGCATAGGCCCGCTCGGTCCATTCCCACCACTGGAGCGCATCCCCCTCGAGATAGAAGGATGCCAGGTGCGCCTTCCTCTCTTCTCGGATCGGGTGGTTTCTGAACCACCTCTCAGCTGCATACAACCACAAACCCACATCTCCCGAGCCGTCAAATTTGGGAAACTCTATCACTGGCGGTTTAGCTCTAAATACCAATTCCTCTTCATTCTCATACAGAGGGTTATAGTACTCATACCTGCCTGTATTCGGTGGGGGTGGCGGCTTCCTTGATCCTTGCCGATAGTGACTGCCCGCGGCTGGCTGCTGGGGAGGATAGAGCCAGTCGCCCGTCACCTCCTGATGGTTTCCCTGGTGCTCATGCTGGGTCCCCGGCCCTTGCCCCATCTCCGGCCAACCTCGACCGCGCCCTCCTCCTGTTCGCGGAGTACTCCACGGGGGGTAGCCGTACTCCGGGCCCTTACCGAGACCCCTGCTCGGTCCATACCAGCTGCTGCCCGTCTGCGGATGACCCGGACCGGTTCGGTTCGGTCCGACCGGATTCGGTCCGACCGGTTTTGATCCGACCGGTTGGCCACCCTGTACCCAGCCCGGTTTCGAGCCCGCGACCTAGCCCCATCTCGCCTCCTCTGAGCTCGGGCCCATCCAGCCTTTCGGTTCGCCAAAACTCAACTCCTCCTCCTCGGGCCAGGGTTCTTCTCTGTCAGGCCCAAACGACAATGGCTCTCCTTCGTACCCGGCCATTTTCTGCTTTCCCTGGGCCTTGTCTTGGGCCAGGTCCGTTGGAGTTGGTAGCAGACCAGGCCCACTGAATACCGGCGCGGTTGCAGACCTGGCGCCCGAGTTTCCCGGTGCCCCATCCGACGCGGCCAGCACCTGCGCCGTCCCGGCCTCGGCCCCGCTGCCCGGCGGCTTCGCCTCCGCCTCCTTCTCCTCCCGGCGCGCGCGCGCCCCGGTCTGCCCTACGCCCGCGTCGCCGCTCGGCGCCCCCGAGCCTGCTGCGGCCGCCGCCGTCGGCTCCACTCCCGCCGCGGTCGCTGCTGCCTGCGCCGCCCCTGTAGCCGGAGTTACCAGCGGCTCCCGGTTCTTCAGAACTTGGGTTAGCACCTCCTGCATTGTCGCCACCAAGGCTCCGCAGATGTTTGCAGCCACACTCTTGCCCATCTCTTCAATAGAAGCCTTGATCTGGTCACCCATGGCTTCGATTGCTCCGATCGAACCCCTAGAGGCCTCAGCTGCCCTCACAGTTACCTCTGTCAAGCTCTCCAACGATGCTGCCAGCGCATCGTACTTGTTCGTTGTCACATCCTTGACTGTTACCACCTCCTTGAGCTGGCGCTGCGGTTGTTGCTTGTCCACCGGGTTCGACATCTTCAGACTGCAGTATTTCTTCAGAGAATCGGCACACCGCCAGGCTCTGATACCACTGAAAGAGCACGGATCTAGGTGTGCGATTGGGGATCGTGATTGGTATGAGAGTTAGGGATTTGGGATGAGGTAGAATTTGGGAATTAGGGTTGAGAAAGAGGATTTCCGGGCACCGGGATGGTGGCCAACGAGCTGGAGGGGGGAAGAGGGGGTTCGGCTGAGATAGAAAGAGAGAGAGAGCTAAGGGAATAATTCTGTTGTTATTGCTTAACCCTAGCTTATGCCTAACACAGAATATATATAAACCGACTAATTCCCTATAACTACCCAAAGACTTAACCTAACCGATTTAACCCCAATAATTCCCAAAATAGCCGACATAATATAAAACGTCAAATATAACAAATAAACCCCCAAACACTCATTGTCTGACAATGTCCTTCAGACTAGTAACTGTTGGAGTTTGCAGGGACAAGGAGAAGAGGTATCTAGAAAATCTTGCTTCCATTTTGGAAAGCCCACTGCCAAGCCGGCTAGATATTGGGAAGAATGATCAACAATCTGAATGTGGAATTTGCTACGCTCAATGTCTTCCTATTGGTACTTCAATGTTATTGAAAAGTCTCCTTATGTTCCCCTATTGCAGTTGCAAAGCATCTCTATCCTGCCACTAACTACATAATGTTCTTGTAGATGATGAGCTTGGATCTATGAGCGGTTCTCAAACTGACTACACGTGTGAGAATGCAAACTGCGATAGGGCTTTTCATCGTGTTTGTCTGGGTGACTGGTTGCGCTCCATAACAACGACAAGGCAGTAAGTAAATTATGTAGATTAACATCTTGATCAGTTACTTAAATTGAAATTTTTTTCTCAAAACTCAATATCTTTTACATTTTTTTCTGCTTTACCCAACACTTATCCACACGTATCCTTCAACCTAGCTATCAATGTGGGTCATTCCAGGGGTCCATCCCTAAATTCTCTTTGCCTTCTTTTTGCCACATCTAGGCCACATTTTTGTTGGAAATGAGTGGTTTCCATTTCTTTCCAACAACCCTATAGCATTACCCAATTCAAGCAAATATGAAAGATACCATGCTTGCTTCACATTTTGGTAGAAAAAGCATTAGAGATAACTTTCCTCTCCCACTATTAACTATCTGTGTTTGCATTCGAGTCTCGTTACATCTTGGCTCTCCCTAATGGGAAAATGAGAGTGAAATGGTGGATGAATTGGCGATTACTGTGCTTTCCAGGTCATGCTTAAGTGTCTTTGATGGGTAGTTTTTCAGTCCCCGACGCAATTTCGCATGTCGTTTTATCTTAGCGTTGTGCTTATATCATGGCTATCCTCATGTGCAGGTCATTCGATGTCCTGTTTGGCAACTGCCCCTACTGCTCCGACCCAGTTGCAATCAAAATGACTGATGCCAGCAAGTAATTTTGGTTTCTTCTGTAATCTCCTGTTCTCGGGAGAACAATCAATGATGGGAAGGGAAGGTTGGCATTAATGGGTTGAAGAAAAGCAAGGAAGCAGCCAGCAAGGTTGTGATGGTGAGTGAAAGCATCTCAGTAACCAACGCCAGCTTGTTGTTGCTCTGTATATATGCAGTGCCACTGCTTCTACAGTTCTCATTAGCCTTAGACCTACGACCTAACAATCATTTGATGCTTTCATTTTCACTGGTTCCCTCTCTCCTCATGCCCTCCCCTTATCTTATTTGCATTATTGAGTTCCGGCGAGTAGCAGAGAAATAAAGGGGATGAGCCAAGTCCACTTATTTGTGTTTCATAAACTCGTCGGCAGCATAGTTAGGTGACATGCCAATGCTATCGCAACGAATCAGGAGATGTTAATTGGTGTAGAAGCGTTTGGGACCAAAATGGTCCCCTAGCAGATGAGCGCCAGGTCTCTCTCTTTATTTATTTATTTTTTTTTTTGGTGCAGAATAATAATAATAATATTATTATTATAATAGTGGGAAACAGAACAAACAAAGGTTCTAAAAAAAATTAGTGGGCAACCGAAATACAATCTGAGCCTCCACTCCTTTAGCTATAGCAAAGCTAAGTCGAGTGAAAATGTACGAAGGTGCTTGAGCTCCCATATCCTGAGACACGGAGAATTTCTTGATCCGATTGAGCAAAGCCACGACATTTGTATCCAACTCTCCCAACAAAAAAAAAGAAAAAAAGGAAAAGGGCAGAAAATCGTATTTAATTGTTTTTGTTTTGTTTTGTCGAATGCTTTTATTTAATTATTTTTTAACACTATTTGGTGTTGAAACAAAATCGGGTTTACGGGTACAGTGATGGCCGTAAAATTAACAATGCAATTTCTGAACTTTGCTAGAATGATGATGTGGTAGGAGGAGGAGCTCAGGTTGATACAATAGGATTGTGCAGTCCAAGGGAACTAGAGAGTTGAGGATATCACGCCTGTCGTTGCCTTATAAAAAAATAGTTATTTCAAGTCTCAACGACTCGAGTTATAAGAAAAATATTAAATGTATTTTATATGATTTTTTTGCACCCTTCAAACAAAAGATAACTGGTATATTTGATAATATTAAATGTTTAATCAATTGTCCACATTGCAAGTAAATGATGATTCAAAACATCATGTCCTCTCTCTTAATTCGAGTTGCCGAGAGAGATCCAAAAATGAATTTTAGGCACTTTTCTTAATATTAGGATTAATTCAGCTACAAAATAATTGGATTGGATGATATGCATGCATCCAATAATCTGTATCAAGTATATGATATTTTGGACCTATCTATATAAACAAAATGAAATTTAGATACTAAATTGTAATAAAATAAATCTGACTATTGAAATGTAATTTTGCCTACCATTGCAATGTGTGACCTGAAAACATCGAATTTGAGGGAAGAAAAAAAAACCCCCATAAAATATAAAAAAAAATATCTAAAAAATAAATTTAAATTACATATATTTTAAATACCCACATTTCAAATACATCCGTTTGGAAATATATCTATCCCAGAGATAGAACTTGAAATTTCGAATGTGGTCATAACTAATTAAGAACTTCACCGTTTGGAAAGTCACACTGAAAGCCGGCACCTGGACTAAGCTAGGCACTTCATCGGAGGGACTTTTGTTATAATATGCAACATGATGTTTTCTTGCACGAGAATAAGATTTGATCGCAACGAACAAAACAAAAGCAGGAGAATCGTATAAAGAAGAAAGGCTACTTCCGAAATTGACCATTCTTCAGCTCTCCAGAGTTTACAAGTCTTGCTTTGTGGGCCACCAAGCCAGGGTCCATCCATGTCTTAATTAGCAGGACCATGCTATATCCCCAAGTAAGTAGACCTCAAAAAATTGCACCGTTAGTTTTTCAAATGACTTGTTCGTTTTCATCTTGGTCCAATTATCAGAGCAATTTAATTAATATGCCAAACTCTGTATTTGGTATTACCCAAGGTTGTCAATCCGCGGGTTGACCCGGACCCGATCGAGCTAGTGGGTCAAGGGTTAACGGGTCACCCGTTTTAGCCCGCTTCAACCTGGAAATATGAAAAGAGTCATTATATTGTACTTATCCTGATAAATTATATCAAATCTCATCTTAACATATGAGTAATAACATATAACATTACACCAAAGTAACATGTCGTACTTAGATCCAACATATAGCGAAAATTCACACACACTTATATAACATCAATATTCAAATGTTCGACTAAGGATTCCAAAGATTGAGTTAGGCGAAAAGAAAATTCGGAAAATAGGCGCATTCCGCAAACCAAAGAAAAAAAATGACACAATTTGACCTCCAACCCGCGATACCTTGTAGCGGTCGACCCGGCCGGTGCGTGCGACCCGTTTTTCTCATCGGGTCAGGGTCAAAGTGGGTCGACCCGCGAGTTAACAACCTTGGTATTACCATACACCTTATTTCTTCCTTTGCAGTTACGCTAGATATATAAGAACTAAAGAAAGTGAGATATCAGAACCAAAGAACAATTAGTGTAATAATTAATTTTTAATCACATCATATATGACATTTCTTAATCAGATTGCCGGACCACGTCGAATGCGGATATGCATGCCACGCCTGCATTGCATTGCATTGCATTGCATTGCATGTACTATATTACTGTGTGGGTTGGAGAGAGAGAGGCAGCGGGGAGACGGTTTTATAATTAGGGTTTAGAAATTTTAATAAAGTAATTGACCAAAATAATCTTTAATTAATCAGGACTTTTGGATTACTATTTTAATTTAACTGCTGGAAAGATAGTTAGCATGCTGCTAACCGTTAGGGGTTAGCATCCAATCTCATTCCACTATATTCCCATCTACTATGGACAAATTAAATGAGACGTCTGCAAAACGATTTATGATACAGTATTAGAGTTTGATCTGACCAAATTTTTATATGTTCGAATTTCCACGATCCACGATATTAACAGCTGATTTAAAATCATACGTTATATGGTGAATTTCTGCAAACTTCAAGCGGCTGAATTTCCTTTCAGGTGAGACCCCTGTCCGAATTTCAAGTTCACAGCTTTTGTTACAAAATGTGTCTAAGAAGCTGGTGTATATATATATATATAGTATTAATAATTTAACCTTCTCCATAAAATTATAAACAGTAAACAAACAATTACAAATATACACGACTGTGTAGACGCTACGGGATAACTTTTTCCTGCTCCCGGCCGACGACTCGCCTGAGAAGGACGTACGTACGGTACGGACAACAGAAGTGCAGCACTAATTTTATTCCGCCACCCCACCCCCCACGTTTAATTTATCTCATGGCGTGCTAATTAACATGAAAACACCAACATTAATTAATAAACATTTAATTACGAGGACGTGTGTGTGTCTCAGTGTCTGCAATTCATCGTTTTCAGATGCCGGCGGTGCACTCCGGCGGCGGGACGGGGAATCGGGATTTGTCGGTGCAGTAGTCGTAGGTCATGTGGTTGACACGAACCCACCTGTAGTTTCTGGCCTCGAGAGCGGTGAGGCCCTTGTAATTGGCGCCTTCCCACCAGTTGGTAGGGTTGGAGGCACAACGGGCCGGGCCCGGGACCGGGCAGCCTTCAATGTCGAAGTCCTTGTAATGGGCCACAAACGGAGCTTTAGTCCAATCTATCTTCTCCAGCCCGCCTCTCGTCGCCCAGTCGTCGGCCTCCCAGAGCGTGGAGTACACGCCCATCGGCTGCGAGTTCGGGTACCCCACTCCTTTCCCCTCGTTGTTCTTGAACACCCTCACTGGCACGTCGTCCACGTAGTACCTACACAAAAAAAAAGTTGCCACGTACGTTAACGTCAGTCATTTCTGCCAGCTCAGCATGGGAGGGGAGGGGGATTAAAATTAAACAAGAATTCCTTACACAATCTGGGAATGGCTCCAGCGGATTCGGTAGAGGTGGAAGTCGGCGGAGGGGTCGAACCAGAGGTTGACCCGTTGCTCTCGATCCCCCTTGCCGTGAGCGAAGATGTTGGTTTGGACCGTGTACGGCTGGCCGGACCGGTTACCCAGGAACTCGAAGTCCAACTCGTCCCTCACGCCGGCCGTGTCCGAGTTCAGCTTTAATTAAAAGCACAACAACCCGAAAAAGCAGGTGAGGTAATTGTAATCATCACTAATCATATGTAATTAACTATGTAATTATAGTAAGGTGTGAATAAACGTGAATTATACATAAAAGGCAGCGACGGTTCCGGCGGAGTCTCCGGGCACGAGCTTGATCCGCATGCTGACCTGTCCGAACAGGTACTTGCGCTTGGAAGCAAACCCGCAACCCGAGTTCTGGTCGAGAAGGAGCTGGACGGCGCGGCCGCCGTCGATCTGGCGGACGTGGGTTTCGGCCCATGCTACTTGGAAGTCCTGAGCGAAAGTTGTGGGCCGAGACGACGCTAATTGGGCTGCCGAAGCAAGCGCCAGGGCAACTACGCAGATTGCGAAGCCTGCCGACATGGAAATGGAAGAGGAGAATGTATATTAGTATTTGACTGACTGCTGCTTGATTTTGGGTCTGCGAAGGGGCTGGTATTTATATATACGTCCGCCCGAAGGGTGGGGAAGTAAAGCAAATAGTTGCTGAGAAAGTAACAGTTTCTTTTGGGGGGTTTTTTTTTTTTTTGTGTGGAGGGAAAGAGTTGGAATTGAGGGAGAGGGAAGGCTTTCTTTCAGAGCTTTCAAATCCAGCTAATAGCAAGCAGTCACAAGGGTCCCTACTACGTACTGCCTGCGCCCAATCAGCTATTCTATTCTATTGCTAGTGCTATTTCTGATAGGCCCATCTTCAAAAGCTCTACTTACATCTCTGTCTACCATGACGTTGACGCTACAAATAGCCCACTTGGTGGCTTCTAAATTGTAAGCTCTTCCAATTGAGTGATATATTTTCTAAGTTCTGATTGAAGCAAAAATTAGGGATTTTGGCTTTAACTTTTTGGATGGAATGAAGAAAGGGAAGAAGACAAAAATGGATGAGGAACATGAATACATTATTCCTCTGATCCTCTCGTCGATCTGTCGTCTCGTCTCTACTCTCTACTCTTGCCTTTCACCTTTCTCTTCGATTGGGCTTTAATTGAAATAAAGCCCACTTTTTATTTACAAAACTAAAATAAACGGGAAGGCCCACTGGGAATAAAGCATAGACTGTTAAGAAGCCCACTTAACTCTTATCTTCCAGCAGATGTTTCGAACGAATCGTACCAAAGAAACGAACTTCAAGCTCTCTTCTTTATAACGCAAACCCAGAAAGCAGAGTGCAAATAGCAAACAGCGAACAGCTTCTAGTAAACTATTAAACTAAGGAAGCTCTCCTTATTTAAAACAGAATTCAGTCATATAGAGCATCGAGAAACTCCACATAGATGAACAAGGAGAAGAATCTGAAAATAGATAACATGCACCAAACACTTAGGCACACCTATCAATCTAGTCCTATACCATGCAATCAATAGACTTCCACAGACCTCCTACCTCTTCCCAATTACAAAGTTACGGATTAGTATAGATAACTATAACTATATATAGTCTTCTGTAGTTTGCGTATAGGTGTCAATCGGTGGATTCGGGTCGGGCGCATCAGGTTACAAGGTAGCGGGATTACAAGTTCATTCGGGTTACGAGTCATTCAGATTAATGTTAATCGAGTTACGTACTAGTCAGGTTGTGGATTTTATCGGGTTTTGAGTCATTTAGGTTCGGATTTATCGTGTTATAGGTCATTTAGGTTGTGGTTTCAATCTGGTTACGTGTCATTTGGTTTGCGGTCCAATCTGGTTACAGGTCATTCCGATTCGGGTTCAATCGGGTTATTGACTAGTGGGGTTTTCGGGTCAAGTGGGTTACCGGTTTATCGGGTTGGAAGTAGTCGAGTTATAGGTTAATTAACTTGTGGGCTGACAAGTTACATTTAATCGGGTTTTGGATTTTCCGTTATTAGAAGAAGATTCTAAACAAAAAAAAAAGCATCTTTTTTTTTTTTTGCAAAGTCAGTGATGAAGAGAGAGTCACAAGAAGAAAGAAAGAAAAGCGCGGGAGTCGACCAATAGTCGAACTCTCGATGAGAGGGTCTTTTGTGCCACATGATGGGCAGCCCTATTTAGTCGACGAAAAACAAAGCAGAAATAAATCAAGCTGAAGTGAGAAACTAAGCTCCGAGCATCCTCCAGTAGAGCTCCACCCCGATCTTGCGCCAAGTAGCCTCCCATCATCCCGCCGTATCAATTGTTGTGAATCCCCATGAAATATGACAGAGACAAAGGAATGTGTCAGGCACCACTGTATGGCTTCGAGTATAACAAATTCATAACACTTTCCGAAAGCAAAGAGAATATTACCTGACGATTGGAAACCCACAAAGCCAATACCACCTTCGTGACTATGCTCGACTATTGTGCAATTGAATCTTCACCTGCAAAATGAGCAAACATAGGCCCCTACTAGGACAATCCAGGCCAAAGAGCCACCTAGTCAACATAGACACAAGGCAGCATTTCACCCTTGAAATAGTGAACCAGGTCATCGGGGAACCAGATAACCGGCACCACCCGTTACACATCTAAACCTCTTTTTTTTTATTAAAAGGAAACAACCTAAATTTCGGGGGCCTAACAATCTGAACCGTCGACCAAGAAGCGTAACCGCCATCCGTGCGTCTCTTCCTCTGTCTCTCCCGTCTCCTCACCTTCCGTCCACGACCGTTCAGTTTCCAATTCCCGTCACCATCCCTTCGACTACCACCATCCTTCCGCCGGGACTTTCCAAGTCCAGCCACCGATCGGCGTTCCGATCCAAATCGGCAAACGCGTCCCAGGCCTCCTGAAGCGCATCCGCTTGAGATCGTTGCCTCCCATGGGGAGAGAGACGAAGGTAATCAGAACGCCCGGCTCCACCTGGGCCACCCACTCCTTGGCCTCGCGCTCTTCCACGAACACGATCGGCGGCTCCTCTTCACCCTTCTCCCCGAGTCAATTCCTCGTTCAGCCTTCCCTATCTTTCTTCATCGCCCAAAAAATGCAATGAAACGTCGGCAATGTTCTCTTCTCTCTACGATTTGCACCTTTTGATACTAATAAATGAAACAAATTAATGACAAAAAAAAAACAAAGGGAAAACTAAAAGTTAGAGAGAAATTTTTGAACACAATTCAATATTCCTTCCACGTAAAATTTCAAGTTTCATATTTGAAAGCACAAAAAATTGTAGAACACCAAAAATATGCAAGCACCAAAATTTTCCTTCTTTTCTTTCCAAAAAATTGAAAACACAAAAACTCCCTTTTTTCTCCTTCATAAATTAAAAAGCATTTAATTTTTTCTTATATCTCTTCTCAGAAATCCAACACATCAAATTTTCTTCTTCTTTCTCTTCTAAAAAATTGAAAGCAACATAATTCTCTCTTTTTTTTTTTCTTTCTAAAATTTGAAAACACCAAAATTAATTTGCGGTTTAGTCGGGTTCAGGTTGCAGTTAGTCATGTTACGGATTCAATCGGGTTACAGGTCAATCGGGTTGCAGATCAATCAGATTACGAATTAAGTTCATTGACTTGTAGTCAACTCAGGTTGCAGTCAGGTTATGGGTCGTTCAGATTGTTCGAAAAGATTAATCGAGTCTGGTTATTCTTTGACACTTATAAGTAGGTCGTTAATCGACTAGCGGTTAATAAACCGAAACGAAAAATTGGTTAATCAACTAACCGCAGTCGATAATACCTTTGTCGGGGGTGGGGGGGATCTGGCATGTCGGCTTACCTACCGATTTTCGATTTCTAAACAATAAATAATCGATGCATCGTTACTAACCGAGACTAGTGCCACCACCCAACAGCTACCACTCCTCCACTCGTCAGTCCTTCACTACATTGAGACATCCCTCTCCAATGTCCTTTCAAAATCGTAGCTCTCATTCAAATCCACCTGTTTTCCTCTGCCACTGAAATTCATCCATCTCCATTGACAAAAGAAGAACGATAATCTTTAATTCATTCCTTCCTCCTCCATTGTGTCGTCCCTCTCGACACCCCGCCATCCTCGTGTTTCCACTCTCATCAAAATCTCACACCCCAGTCACCCCTCTCGTCGCCCAGCCGCCTCATCTCTCCACTCGGCCTCGATTCCTCATCGCCCGTTAAAAGCTACTTCCATTTTACCTAAACCCAAGTCCCTTCAGATATGCGACGAACCCTAAAGGTAAATTCCCTCCTTCCTTGCCGTCTATTTGCATTATCCTTCGTTTGGTTATTCCTTCCTTTGTGTGTTCGTCGCTTCACTACGCATGTTCTTCATTCTTGCCGCTCATCCTTCCTCATACTCCATAGTCGGACATCGTCACCGTGTGAAGAAGTGATAACTTTCAAATTAGTGTTATTTTGAACTCATATTTAGGCTTATTTCGAGTCGTTTTATGTTCTTCATTGCCAATATGTCGTAAAATATGCCCTTGATTCATTCCTCTAAGAAAATATCGGTATTTTAGAGTGTCTTAGATTATATGAATGATTTAGGTACCAAAAGTGTGCACTAGTGTAGAAAAAGGGTCAAAATGGAGATAATAGCCGAAAGAACCAAAATCACGGCCATGAAGTGAGGGCGTGAACTAGAGCACCAAGATCACAACCTTGAGGTCAAAAATCACATCCGCAAACTTGGAGATGCAACCATCAAGGAAGGAATAGAAAGTCTTGATAATCGACTCATGACTCTCTTCATCCAAGCCACCGAGAAACATCACGGTCGTGACTCACGGATTGGGACCGTGAAGTCAGGATGCCATATCCAAAGCCATACAAGACCTAAGTCTTTGAAGCCAAGATTGCAGCCTCTCCCCTAAAGATCATGGCCACGATCATATTCCCCTTGCCCGCGTCCTCAGAATTCTATAACCCTCAAAATCACAGCCTCTCCTCCAAAGATCATGGCAACGATCTTCTTCTTCGTGCTTGTGAACTTAACCGTGTTTGCAAAAATCTATAAATAGGGGACTCTCCTCCCCTTGAGTAGATTGGATTTTGGCGAAGTTTTTATTCTAGAATGACGTTAGAGAAAGAAGTTGAAGGAATGAGAAGAAGAGAAGGAGGAGGCAAGAAGGAAGGAAGCTCTCCCAACCTTCCTACGCGTAAAAGGATCTGAAATGTGATAAAAGAATCACAACCTAGCATAAAATAGGTCGAGGAACGATGATAACCAAGTCAAACGACAAAAGTCAAAGGGTATAAACGTGTGTAATCTATCCCGAATCATCAGTATATCTAGGACATGGGTTAACAATTAAAAATGAACCCACAATAATGCATTCCTGAGTTATGATTACACTTAGTTGTTTCTTAGTGTGTCGGTATTGGCGAGTCACCTACAATTATGTCATAAAATCGACGAATCTCTATCTCTTTCAGTTTTCGGGTTCACGCTAGGAGGGAATTGAGAAATAAGAAGAGAATTGAGGCGGGGAGGAGATTGTTTGTTCGAAGTTCAAGAGCTTTTTGAGAGGTACATGACCGTTTTTGGGTAGAGAAACATAGATATTTCTATTTGGTTCATTGTTGGTTAGCCGTGAATCAATTATTCAGTTATCAGTTGCATCGAGATTGATTTCAGCCTACAATTAATCGAATCGCTAACTTATAATTGGTTAACAATATATCCATTAACCATCGATCATTGATTAGTTTATCGTGTAACCGCTAGTCAGTGGCGGATTCGGAAAATTTTCACAGGGGTGTCCTCTTCAAAAATCAAATTTAATTATATAATAAATTAAATAATTCGTATATTAAAAATATCATACTTGTATAATTTTAATTTTTTTATTAAATAATAAATTAAAATTCATATTTTGAAAAAATATAAATAAACTCTGTGTCTGCACTGTTCAAAAAAAATCTATATATCTTTCTAGACAATACTTCACGAACTTATCACATATTCGATTTCTAACCTTGTTCTTAATGTAGATCAAAGTAGAAAAGACTCTTTCAACACTTGCCGTGTAACCATAAAATCAATTCAAAATTAAGGGTAGCGTGTACGTAGTTTAATTATTAAGTATTGAAAATAGTTGGGGATAAAGAAATAGCGTTTTACTGTTGCATGATGTTTAAAATAGAATAACAAATGAGTAGGAACATAATTAGAATATGTTTGATAATAGTGGTGTCCTAGGTTGGAATAACACGGACTACCACTTATATTTTGTTAATCATAAGCAAACTATTATCGAGGATAGGATAATCATTTTTTCAAATGTTAGGGTGTCCCGGATTACCAATTATATTTTGTATACCCATACGAAACTACTACCGGAGGTTGGATAATCGTTTCACCAAATTTTAGGGATGTCCCGGGACACCCGCAGAGACCCGTATCCGCCCCTGCCGCTAGTAGTCTAACCGAGTATCAGCTATGAGCTATCCCTAACCTAGTACTCTGTTCTCATTTTATGAGTTATCTAGGTCGGAAAAAAAGGGCGTGGTCCAAGCCCATCATTGAGCCGCACATTCCTTTTTGTAAGCCCAAACTAGGTAGCATTGTATTGGACATCCCGGCCCAGGGTCATAGAACTAAATTGGGACTTGGGAGGATCCTTACATTGTTACTCGTTTGCGCTCATCTCATTTTCTCTATCAACACTTCACCGGCGGGTCGAAAGCTGAAAGAGAAAAAAAAAAAAAAAACAATGGCGTCGGCGATCCTGCGATCTGGTCTTCTTCGAAGCGTTCTTCGCGGTGGCTCAAAGACCTCCGCTCCAGCCAAACGCCAATTCTCTTCTTCCGCTCATCACGATGTTGAATGTAAATATAAATACCTCGCTCTGTTTGCTCTCGTCGAATTACCAAATCTGTGTCTTTTCATATGTTATTTAGAAAACCTTTCCTTTCCATCAGTTGTCATTCTGAAAGGCCAGATTCCGATCCTTTTTGGATCAATCCGGACCTTTCATCAACCGATCGTAATTTCAGAGTCGATTAGTCTAATATGAGTTGTTTTAGGGTTTCGATATTCTCGTAGAAATCGTTGATTGGTCATAAAATGTGATTTTTTCGGTTAATGGAAATGGGTTGGAGTGGATTGGATGTTTGTACCCACAACTGTATTGCGTCTTTTGCTGGGAAATTATTCATTGTTGGTACTGTTTCCTAATCTTCCTTTGAATCCTAAAATTGATTATTTAATCAGTTGAGGCCAAAGAAGCATCAAAATGGGAGAAGATAACTTACCTTGGAGCTGCGTCTTGCACTGCCTTAGCCTTTTACTGTTTGTCAAAGGGCCATCATCACTTTGACGAGCCTCCGGTAAGCATTTTGCTCATCTTTCATAACCATTATAAGAAGAAAAAAGCATTTGGCTTATCTATCTAGTGTTGTGTCGACGTTCTTTGGAGCAAAAATTTATGGCACAAGAGCGAGTAATCTACCTTGAGCTTGTGGCCGTTGATTGCGGTGCTTTCCAATTGCCAATACCATGCAAGTTTTTGTATTCTCATGTAAATTATATTGCTGCAGGCATACCCCTACTTGCATATCCGCAACAAGGAGTTCCCATGGGGTATGTTTCTCTAACAATGTTCCCTCTGAAATATCTAGGTTGTTCTACTAGAAGACACACTCTTGTATACAATTTGCATGTGGCCTATGATGCTGTGCATAGTTTATGATCCTGCAGCAATATTTTAAATGGCTTGGCTAAAATCACTTGATGCTATTATCAAGTTGTAATGTCTGTCGTTTTGCTTTCGGAAAGATGCTGCAAGCACAGCTTTCCTTTAGTTGGTTGGTTTTCCAGAGAACTTCAATGAGCAATCAAATTTTGTTTTCAAGATATTTTCATTCTGGAGGTATACTTGATTCTGATCCATCGGATAGAATGAGCTATATATTTCATAGTACGAATAGATTGCCAAAACTCATTAGATTAGTGCTGATGATGATAATAATAATTGTCAGTAAAAGTTCATTTTAGTTACTTTTTCATGTGCTTGGATTGCCTTGAACCAGTTACAAACATGAATGTTTTCTAATTGTACTATGCTTATTCTTCCTTTTCGTTCTGTCTAACTATCAATGTACTTCCATTTTTCGATTGTGGTTTGAAATTGATTGTTCAGAAATGTACAGGTGTCCTTACACCCCCATTGTTTTCGCCTCCTTTTCCGTTTGGTGAGAGCACCATTGTTTTATCTTACGCATGTTTTCATGACATGCAGGACCGGATGGGCTTTTTGAGGTGAAAGAGCATCATTGAATCATCGATTGCACCTATTAAGTGGAGATTGGAGTTCCTCTTGTTTATGATTTCACTTTTATCTGCCCCTTTTTCCTGTTTAACCAATGAATTGTTGGGCAAACTGAGTTTCTTTGATTTCATTTATGGTGGATTACTAGACCAGGAATCCTCCAGTTGAGTATCTTCCATGTTTATGTTTGGTTATTAGTTGGCGCTGCAAAATAAAACTGCCACAGGTTTGTAATAGCCTCTGTCCATTCTAGCTACCATGGTTCTTATCGACGTCTCCATTCTGCGGTTATCATACTATCATGTGCAGTGTAGACTGTCCAAATAACTTCTGTTAGACCAACTCCAACCCGATGTTTTCCCACTTTTTCCTCTCCAACCCACCTAAAAATTGGCTTGCAAATTTGGAGAAGTGGGCTGGGCTTGGAAGTGGTTGGATGGCAGCTGAAATGGAAAAATGCAAGAAGAAGGTGGGGGACCCTGCGGTAGCCGAAGCCCACACGTGGTGGGGCCCTTCACTTTCGGCTTTCCAGCGGTTTTTTTTTAACTTTCTTAATTTTTGATTGGTTGGTTTTGAGTTGGGAAGGCAAATTTAGAAGGTTTAGGGTTGGAGCGAAAAAGTGTTTTTTGGAGGTAAAAATGTACATTTGAGAGCTTGAGAGGCTAAATATAGCCTTTTGGGTTGGAGTTAGTGTAAGTGCTTCAAGTTCTTAATAATCCTTGTAGCATTGAGTCACCTATTCAATTAATGGTTATAACTGTGTGGATCGCCTGCATTCATGAGAATTGTCGGGCTTTTACATCTTGATGCAAAATTACCCTTCTGTGGTTGTAAAATAGATGTTTTGGAATTGAACTCTTCTTGTCAGTTAAGATGTGTTTCTTATGGATTTCTTATGTGCTTTATAGATGTGGGATTCGCCTAATATGTTACATTTATTTTACGATCAATACACGGCCAAACATCTAAACACAAAACACTACAATAGTTTGACACTACGTACAAATCAGGATAACAAGCTATCTAATGACTATTACCAACACATGGAATCTTCCCAGTCTACTGCAAACATAGGGCACCCCCCATGTAAGGCTTTATTCATCTTCTCCACCAGTTCTTCGGCTCGGAGCTCATTCTAGGCAAACACACGTTTGCATCCAAGGTTATCAAACTCCTATCGGACCCCTGGTTGAACCTGATCCAACCTAAATCAGGCTTCAAAATAGTCCATAGAAACAGTCTGACCCCTAAAGAGGAAGAAGAAGAGAGAGGAAGAGGAACAAAGGAAGGGAGATGGTGGGTGGGTCATGGAGGTTAGGTAGATTTAACATGTGAAAAATAAGTTTGTAATAGATACATGTAAGATAAATTTTATTTATTAAATTGTTAATTACTAACTTATTTGTATATATATTTAGAAAACATCTACAATAGTTCAAACCAGCCGGACCCTTATCAGACCATTAAACTTCAAACCCCTTAATTTAGCGGCTCAATAATTTAAACCGGTTCATTACATGGTTGATCAGCGAGATTACAAAAAACGTTCATGTTTGGTTACTAGAAATATTTAAATTCAATCTTGGTCACTCAAATTAGTTAAATGGTTCAAGTTTGGTCACTCTCCGTCCATTTCCGTTAACTCTAGTTTACGTGGCAATCAACTTTCATGGTTGACCGTTAAATATGTGACATGACAATTAAAAAATTATTAAAAAAAATAAACTTTTATATTTTCCACCTCATTATTACATTCATTAAAAAACAAAAACCTAATTTCTTTTCTACTCATCCCCATACTCTACCCGACCCAACCTCACCACTAGAACACAACCTCCGGCGGCGGCAATCCTTCTGTTCGCCAGCAGGCAGCAGCTAGCGATCCTCCTCTCCAGCGGTGCATTCCTTCCGTTCCACCACTCCTGAAACCACTGCCGCCGCCAGAGTGGAACTAAGCCTCGTTGACGGTGATGTTACGGCCGTCGAGATCCTGGCCGTTCATCCCTTCGATCGCGTCCTTCATCGCCTGCTGGTCCCTGAAGGTCACGAATCAGAATCCACGGGACCTGCTTGTCTCCCGATCGTTGATGACCTGAACTAAATTACACACACAAACGAAAGGTTCACAGACCCGTCAAATCTAAGCTTCTCAACCCCCTTCTAAGCTTCTCTATCTCCTTTTTTTTAATCTTCGCCTCTATCTCTTTTTGAACGAAGAAGGTAAAAAAGAAAATTGGTGTTGACTGAATTGTATTCCTCAAAACAGGGTGGAGGCTCATTACTCGCAATTGTGTAGGTAACTTGAATTTCAAATTATCTTTCAATTTCTTTCCCCTAAATTTGTTCTCAGAAATCTCAGTTTAGCTACTTCCTAATTCCTATGGCTGTAATTCATTGTGACTTCTCTGAATATGTTCCCGTTTTAGATCTGCCCCGGGTTTCTGTGGCTTTTTGTTGTTTCTCCAGTTCGTAAGAGGAGGCTGGAAGATGGAGTCGTGGAACGATGGCAAAGGAGGTGGCAGGTGGTAGAAATTCAGGGGGTTGAATGGTAGTCGGACGCCGGAGAGGAGGATCGCTAGCTGCGGGCGAACAGAAGGAATGCCGCCACCGGAGGTTATGTTTTGGTAGTGGTGAGGTTGGGTCGGGTAGGGTATTGGGGTGCGTAGGAAAGAAATTAGTTTTTTTATTTTTTATTTTTTAATGAATGTTATAATGAGGTGGAAAATATAAAAAGTTTATTTTTTTATTTTTAATAATTTTTTAATTGTCACGTCACATATTTAATGAAAGTTGACTACCACGTAAATTAGAGTTAACGGAAATGGACGCAGAGTGACCAAACTTGAACCATTTAACTAATTTGAGTGATCAAGATTGGAATTAAATATTTTCAGTGACCAAACATGAACGTTTTTTGTAATCTCAGTGGTTGTAATCTCAGTGACCAACCATGCAATTAACCCATTAATTGAATGAGCAACTCCAAGCTACAAGGATTATTAAGAACTTGAATTGAAGCACTCACAGAAGTTATTTGGACAGTCTACACTCCCCATGATAGTTTGATAACCGGAAACGAACCGCAGAATGGTGTTGCAGATAAGAACCACGGCAACTAGAATGGAGGGAGACTATTCCAAACCAGTATCAGTTTTATTTTGCAGCCCAAACTTAAAACCAAACATAGGCATCGAAGATACTGAACTGGAGCATTCTGGGTCTAGCAATCCACTATCATGAAATCCAGAAACTGAGGTTGCCCAATAAATTGATTGGTTAAACTGGAAAAAGTGAAACCATAAACAAGAGGAACTCCAATCTCCACTTAATAGGGGCAACGAAGGACTCAGTGGTGCTCTTTCACCTCAAAAAGGCCATCCGGTCCTGCATGTCATGAAAACATGAGTAAGAGAACACAATGATGCTCTCACCAAACGGAAAAGAAGAGAAAACAATGGGGGTGTAAGGACACATGCAAACCACAATCGAAAAATGGAAGTACATTGTAGGGCTGAAAATTGGTCCGACCCGCCCCTGACCCTGTCTGACTCGCCCCTGAAGGGTCAAGATGTATAACTGACCCGCCCCGACTCTGTTTCTTTCATGACCCTGTCTGACCCTTTAGGGTCGGAGCGGGTCAGGAAGGGTCAGGTCAGTGGGTCGACCTTAATAAATAGACTACTTTTCTAAAAATTACAATTTGGTACCCGAATTTATTTGTTCTTACATTTTAGTACCAAAAATTTATTTTTTTTACAAATAAGTCCCTAAAATTTGATGGTAAAATTACGTTTTGGTACCCAAATTTTTTAATTTTTACAATTTAGTACCTAAACTTTTAAAATTTTACAAATAGGTCCAACATGTTTGTATGATGCTAAGGGTCATAGGGTCAAAAAGTGACCCGACCCTAAATTGACCCGACCCTATCTGACCCTGATCCGACCCGACCCTAAATTGACCCGATAGACAAACTGACCCAGCCCGACCCTGAGGGTCGGGGCGGGTCAGTGGGTCTTAAGGGTCAAACTTACACCCCTAGTACATTGATAGTCAGACAAAACGATAAGGAAGAACAAGCATAGTACATTCTAATGAGTTTTGGCAATCTACTCGTATCAGTGCAATCACATGAAACATATAGCTCATTATATCCGATGGATCAGAGTCAAGTACACCTCCAGAATGAAAATATCTTCAAAACAAAATTTGATTGCTCATTGAAGCACTCTGCAAAACCAGCCAACTGAGGGAAAGCTGTGCTTGCAGCATCTTTTCGAAAGCAAAACGACAGACATAACAACTTGATGATAGCACCAAGTGATTTTAGTCAAGCCACTTAAAATATTGCTACCGGATCGTAAACTATGCACGACATCATAGACCACGGGCAATGTTTACACAAGAGTGGTGTCTTCTAGTGGAACAACTAGATATTTCAGAGGGAACATTGTTAGAGAAACATACCCCATGGGAACTCCTTGTTGCGGATATGCAAGTAGGGGTATGCCTGCAGCAATATACTTGACATGAGAATACAAAAACTTGCATGGTATTGGCAATTGGAAAGCACCGCAATCATCGGCCACAAGCTCATGGTAGATTACTCGCTCTTGTGCCAACAATTTTTACACCAAAGAACGTCGACACAACACGAGATAGATAAGCCAAATGCTTTTTTTCTTATAATGGCTATGAAAGATGAGCAAAATGCTTACCGGAGGCTCGTCAAAGTGATGATGGCCCTTTGACAAACAGTAAACGGCTAAGGCAGTGCAAGACGCAGCTCCAAGGTAAGTTATCTTCTCCCATTTTGATGCTTCTTTGGCCTCAACTGATACAATATCAAATTTTAGGAACCGAAGGGAGATTATGAAACAGTACCCACAATGAATAATTTGCCAGCAAAAGCAGCAATACAGTTGTGAGTACAAACATCCAATCCAATCCAACCCATTCCCATTAACCGAAAAAATCACATTTTATGACCAATCATCGATTGCCAAGAGAATATCGAAACCCTAAAACGACTCAAATTAGACTAATCGACTCTGAAATTACGATCGGTTGATGAAAGGTTCGGATTGATCCCCAAAGGATCGGAAATCTGGCCTTTTCGAACGCCAACTGAAGGAAAGGAAGGGTTTTCGAAATAACATATGAAAAGACAGATTCGGTAATTCGAAGAGAGCAAACAGAGCGAGGGATTTATATTTACATTCAACATCGTGATGAGCGGAAGAAGAGAATTGCCGTTTGGCTGGAGCGGAGGTCTTTGAGCCGCCGCGAAGAACGTTTCGAAGAAGACCAGATCGCAGAATCGCCGACGCCATCGTTTTTCCTCTTTCAGCTTTCTACCCGCCGATGAAGTCTGTTGATAGTGAAATGAGATGAGCGCCTGCGCAGCAAAGCAAACGAGGAAGGATGTAAGAATCCTCTCAATTGAGTTCTATAGAACTTCTATCATCCTGGCCCGAATATCCAATAGAAAAATTACCAAGGTTGGGCTTAGAAAAGGAAAGGGCAGCAGCCTAAACAAAAACCGTTCTTTGTAAAAGGAATTGAACACTGAACAGCCCAAATATGTGCATACCGCTGGGAAGGAAAACCCAAGTTTCAAATGAGAAGTAGTCGCTCAATGATGGGCTTGGACCCGACCCGACCCGACCCGACCCGCCCTTAGTATTTTTTTCAACGTAAATACCTGGAAAAAAATATCATAAAATGAGAAAACAGTACTAGATTAGGGGCACTAGGGTGATATTCGGCTATTCTATAGAAACTAGCTTATAACTAAGTGCGAATGTTTATATTTGATTATTTATAATTTTAGGTTACGTTAAGTCTGTTAACCCGTTTAAATTTAATTGATAATCCTTTGATCGAGATGGTACATAAAGAAAGAATATATAGCTTGAACATTCAGAGAAATACCATCCTCATTTAAGAATATAAAAATGTATTATTGATCTTATTTTCATAATGATAATTAAGCCCCGTTAAAATGCTATTGATTAGTTGATTGTCAAGAAAGATAGAGTATAAAAGTTCAATAGAATTCGCACACGACTCATAGATAGTTTGAAACTGAATCTGAAACCTCTCAATCCTACATAAAGTATTCAATGTTCTTCTTTTAGGAAGAATATGCCACTAAGCAAAAAGAAAATGAAGAGTTTTTTATTCAAGTCAACTATATACTAACAACTCAGCGAAGAGGAGACCATCAAATTTGAGAGGAAACGACAAAATTAGAGTTACATCCAATATACTAATAGACTCGATCAAAGTAATAATGCAAAAAATTAGACACTCTTTATCTATCAGTTCCAGTAGGTTGAATAAAGAATCAACCTACTTCAGTAAATCAATAAATGATTCCTCATTTTAAGAATGAAATAGGTTGTGGTAGCGGGAAAAACCATATACCTAAAGCTCCAATAGCCACCACTCTCCGTTGAACGACCAAATTTTTATCCACTCATATTCAATCTCAAGAGACATATTTTTCAACCAAAAATTCACTTCCTAATCCTCCTTTTGCAACTCCATTTCTGCTACTTTGATGGACTTTCTATGTGGCCCTCAATTTCTCTTGAAATTGGGGTTCTTGTCCACTCACTTTTCAACTCCTCAATCCTCTTCTTCTGTTTTGCCAATTCATCTCCAATTCTATCAATATGCTCATCTCCCCCTTGCCTGCCTTCGCCTGCTTCAGTCCACTTCCATGCCCTTCAATATCCTCATCATCTCTTACTTCTCTCTCTTCAACTGCTCCAGTTTCTCTTCCATGTCTTTCAATACCCTCCTCAATTCTATCACTACCGTCACCAACCACCTCTTCTCTGCCTTCACCTCTACCAAATCCAAACACAATTTCTTCCCCCGCCACTTCCATTCTCAAACTCAATCCCAACTCTTCTACTCTAAGTTCATAGCTCCCAACTCCTAGAGTGTTGCATGAAATTTTAATTTTAGCAATCATTATGGCTTACAATTAGATTAATGGACACTAAAAAAATCACAAATCAATAGTGTCTAACTAATCCTAAAACAATACCAAGTATTTGATTGGCGAGCTGGACCATAAGAATCAAAATTAATAAGAAAAAATATGGTTGCGGAGAACATTAGCTATGAAAAAATCAAACATGAGCATAAATATTATAATTGAAAGCCACCTTTTTTCTAATTGTGATCTTATTTTATTATTTCTATAGCTAAGCAAATAACAAAAATAAAACACATGAAACAAACAACCAAGAAAGTAGACAGAGCGCTAGGAAAGTACAACTGCACCTATTCTACACAAACATCTTTGTTTTCAAACAAATCTAGCACCCAAACTACCGTTCAAATTCATTTCCTATATTTTATAAATCAATCACAAACAACAAACTTAGATAAATAAAAGAAGGAAATAATAGCCTACCAGTGCAATTCAATGAACCTTCTATGAAGATAGAAAATTCATTGAAGTTGAAACCTAAGAACAGAAAGAGGAGCAATGACACAAGAGATCCACCAAGCTTCAAACATCGTATGAGGCAATAAGATCAAAAGAAATATATCTTCTACATGTTCTGCTCATGAGACAACGTAAAAGTAAAAGTCGTTTTGTTATTAATTAGAAAGATAAAACCATGAGACATAGAGAAGAAAGGAAGTACTTGCATATGTGAAGCAATTAACCTTGAACGAAGACTGGCCTATTCAAGGTCGATGCCTAGTATAGGAAGAGAAGTAAAAGCAGAAGATATAACTGATCAAACATTGTCTTCAACAATAAAAGCAACAAAATAGTTATTCTGGTAATTCATCGAGGAGAGACAAAATCATAGGTAGATGCCAGTGCTGAGGAATTGAGCGAGATAATTAAGGCCAGACCATAACTACTTGATTGAACTCCACTCAATTCGCCATGGATTGATATCATAGTTGAAATCTTCTACTTGCCCAACCTAAATCGCCAACAATAAAACTTCATTGTCAAGAGATACTAGAAGATTGATTTTCAAAGGCGCCCTTATACTGGGAAGCGAAAGGGGCACAAACTATTGCACGATGGAAGGAATTTTGGAGGGAGTTAGAAAGAGATAAGAACAAAGATAAAAAATCACAAAATTTGAATTTAAATTGAAAAAATGCAAGGGCACAACACGTAGTAAAGGAAATAGTTTTTCCATATTAGCCAATTACCAATTTACCTTTAGTGAAAATTAAGGACAAAGCAGGAATTTTAAAATGGAGAAAATCACAGTGAAAATTGATAGAAAAGTCCTCCGCTTACTAGAGTTTAACTCGCCTATATTTTGTATCAAAAAATACATAACAAATTTGTTTAGTGTAATTGGTCTAACCTTATCAGATCATTTGCTAAACGATTAGTTGGTAAATCAAAATAATAACCAATAACCGACTACGTGGTTATTGTTAGCCTATTAATATCAATGGTGTGGTTAATAGTAAGCAAAAATTGCTCACAATTAAGCGACAACCTAATAAATGGTTACAATTATAACCAAAGCAAACCGACTAACAAGCCTAGTTAGGGGTGGTTTCCCGAATAAGATTGGGGGTATGGATTTGTCACTATTTCAGAATTTGAATCGACACTTAATAGAAAAAACTAGTTATTTATGGTACAATGGTTACCAGTGATAGAATTGTTGGTTAATCGTTTATGCAATATAATATAAAAGACATATACAAGACATTTGTTTCAAGTACATATCCATTACAAAAAAAAAGAATTTTTTTTATTAAATCAAGTTAGTGATTAGGGTGGCAATTGATATTGGACAAGGTAAAGCCGACAAGAAGGATAGGAAATGAAGAAGAGGAAGCATGAACAACATTACTAATTCGAGTCAGAAATAGTGAACCAGTGGACTAGTCAAACTAGAGTGGTTCATCTGATTTCATGTTCAGCTGCTAGAAACCGTTTGATTCATATATGGTCGTCCAAACAAATGGACTGAACCGCTATAGTTCTATTGGTTCAATAAATTGTTCAATTTGATTCTTATAACATGAGTATTTAGATGATTTCAATTTTTTTTGTTCTTCATGCTTCACTCGTGTTCTTCCTATTGGGGAAAGGGTTGGGTGCTAACACCCGCCAAATTATGAGCATGGTGCTAACAATAGCTCTAACATATATGAACATTTCGTTTTGATAACTTTTTCATTCCAAGGGGTTAAACACAATTAATGTGGATTTATAAAGGGAAGGGCACACTTGCCATTATTAAAAATTGAGGGAATAAGCATTTGTGTTGTGCATTAATACCACCTCACCACAAGCATAATGAAGCATATAACAAAACGCACACCAGTAACACAACAAACCACACTAGAAATACCAAAAAATATACTAGAAAGCTTATAAAATCTTATAAAGCATATTAGAACATCACCACACCACAAAATTTATAAAGCATACTAGAAAAATCGTAAAGCATACTAGAAAAGCTTGTAAAGCATACCAAAATCTCACATCACAAAATTCATAAATCACTCCACAAATACTAGAAAACATACCACACCTCACCACACCAAGTTATTAAAGCATATCACAAATTTCATAAAGCATATAAAAAATCTCATAAAGCTTATCACAAGTTTCTTAAAACATACCAGAATAATTCTCATAAACTTGGAATTATTTGTAGATTTCAAAAAGTTTAAGTGTCTAAATGCAAGACATAAAAATTTTAGGTACTAAAATGTGCTTCCATCAATATTTTTAGGCTTGTATGCAAAAAATAATTGAAGGTACTAAAAATTAATTTTTAATCAATCCTAGAAAAATCATAAAGCATATTAGAAAGCTTATAAAACATAGAACGCATCCTTAAGGATCCTTACATTAGGCACACTTTTCCGGCTCCCTAGATATTCCTTGAATGATAGGTATCTATATGAATTTCACCATACCACAATTATCTGAAAGCTTATAAAGCATACGAGAACCTCATTACCCAACAAAAATTCATAAAGAATACCACAAGTTTCTTAAAGCATACCACAAGTTTCTTAAAACAAACAAAAAACCTCATAAATTTGGACATATTTGGTATCAAAATGCAAGACATAAAATTTGTAGGTACTAAAAAAACGTTAATTTTAGCGCTAAATCTTAACATCTATTAAATTTAGGTATCAAACTACAATTTGCCTATGAAACCCAAATAAAAGGGACTGAGTGGGGAAGGGAGTTGCCGCCCCTATGAGTGACTACATACTATAATACTCTTAAGGGCTAATACCACTACAACACCCGAACTATGACGAAAATGCCACTTGTATCCTATTCTTTTCAATATTCCATTCATATCCTGAACTATTATATTTTGTGTTATTTGTATCCTGCCAATTTCGTTGACCGTTAAAGATAATAGTTGACCAAACGGCGGTCAACTTAACATTGACTTTTGCTGACGTGGTAGTGCCAAGTCATTGACACCTCACATTTTTAATTTATATTATATAAAACTTTGAAAATAAAAAATTGAAAACCTTTAAATTCAAGAATATTACTAAATAATATTCTAAAACCCCAAAATTCAAATAAAAAAAATCTCCATTGATTTCGTCGATTGTCCCTCTACTCTCTGCTTGGTGCTTTCCCGTCGATACTTCAACGACTTCGAAGTTGTGGTCGACTGCTCCTGCAGCAATGACTGAAGTGAGGAAGGAACCGCCGTGTGGAAGAGGGAAAGAAAGGAAGAGACGAGGTGGATGCGGCTGGATTGTCGCCGGGAACTGTCGAAGCACAAAAAGAGGGTGGCGCCGCATCTCGAACCTTCGAAATCTGGGAATACGAAGGTTGATGGAAGGCTCATCGGTCTGAGAAGAAATCAGAATGCGTTCGTGGGGACCAGAGGTTGGGTTTACCCGCGGTTGTTTCTAAGTCGGATGTAGCGATGATGTGGGGTTTGCTTGACTGGGGATGGAGAGAAGGATGAGGAGCGAGGGAGAGAACGAGGTGAATCCCCTTATCTCTCCACCAGTATCGGCAGCCTCCCTCGACCTTCTCCATTCCACAATAAGCTTCGCCCTCCTGTGTCCTGAAACCTTGCCGCCGTCTCTGAATTGGACCAGAAGATTCAGATCTCCAATCGCAGAGTTTGAGGAGCGGAGGAGCTTCGCCATCCATGGGTTAGGATCTCTTCAGATCTGGAGGTTGTTGCGGTGGTAGAGGAGAGTTAGGAGGGCCGACGACGATGAACACTGAGTGGGGATGAAGCTTTGCGGCGATGAGATCTTGGAATCATGCCCCTGGTCTCTTCGAAAACGACGATTCCCCTCCCCAACCTTCGATTCCCCTCCCCCCGACCTTCGATTCCCCTCCCCCCGACTTTCGGTTCCTCTCAGCTTGACCCCCCATCATGAATTCAACTAAGGTTCCAAATCTGGGTGTTGATGGCAACTTCCCGGACAAGGCTCCCGGCAGAGGGTTCCACCAGACAGCGGGAGAAGACGCGGAGAAGGGATTGAGAGGTTTTTATATTTGTTTATTTTGTATTTTTATTAAATGAAAATTGATAATGAAAATTCCAAGTCAGACGCCACGTCAACGCTGACTGGATTTTCTGTTAAATACTAACGGTCAACACTAACGGAATAATAGTTCAGGACACAGATGTAATATTGGAAACAATAGGACACAAGTGACATTTTCCGGATAGTTCGGGTGTTGTAGTGGTATTAGCCCTACTCTTAATGAATTACATTAGCATGGTGTTAACACCTTATCCTAGTGATGAGAATCTTGTCCTTGTTTTTCAGTCAAACCGCAAACTGGACAGTTTAAAGTGGGAAATGGAATGTTCCAAGGAAGTTTACGTTGAGATAGACTACTAGAGGAGACTTTTGTGTTGGTAAAAAGCAACTAAGCTGCTTTGTGGATTCCTTTGGTCCTGTTTGATCATCTATATTTGGTTACCTGAAGTGTGCAAGACTTGAGACAGAGTAAGATTTTAGGAAATTGAGATTGTTAAGTAGTATATAGGTGTAGCCTTGTTTGCATTTAGTTGCCCGGAGACCCACACTAGGTTTTCCATTTTGTTTATCAATTTTATGATCGCGTTTTGCAATAATTTTCAGTAATGAAAGATAAATGATTCAACAGAAAATATAAAATAAGAGGGTGATTTACATAAATATTGTCAAAATAAAATATATCACTATAGATAAAGTGGTAAAAAGTATATTCAGAAGAATATTGTGTTTGGGAGATAAAGTCCCGCGTTCACGCCCAAGCTGAGTAGAAAGAGGAGTGTTTAGGTCAACCAGGACGAGGCCGCACGAGCTGAGTATTTCCAAATTTGATTTAGTTAAGCTAGAGTGGTATCGTGCGAACTGAGCCCTAACATATTAGTTATAGCTCAACTCGCGTGGTACCGCTATAACCAAGCTAAATCGAATCTTGGGTTGAGCAACAAAATGCGACCTTATTCTTCGTCTTACTTAGCTTGTACCAGCAAGCGTCTCTCGTCTTGGGCGACGAACAAACTAATTGGACGGAGGTTGGGCGCGAGACATGGAGCGTGACATAGACAAACGACAGTGGAGATGAAGGTGGGCTGAGTTCTCCTCTACTCTTCCGCAATTCAAACCAGTGACGATGACGAAGAAGACGAACGACCAGCGATTCGACTGCGACTAATCGTGGACTCCGACCCCGATTTCAGTGGTAAGGAGGGAGCTGGAGGTAGGGGCTGAGGGCGTGGCGGCCAACAAGGTCACAGTGGCGGGTGTCACATTGCCGACGGGGAGTTTTTTTTTAATTATTTTCAAAAAGCTAATTGTTTTTTGCCATTTTCCAGCTCCGAGTTTTATGGATACTTATTCATCAAAATGACGATGATCCGTCGATTGAGTCATACTGCTATGAGAATGCATCAACTCGATCTTTCTCACTGTCAAGTTACTTCCAACATATCTACAACCAACCACAATGCACCTCCAAGCACAAGTGTCCTCTTTGTGCTTCAAGCTTTTAAGCTTCCAAATTGAAGGTGACTCCACCACGATATAATGAAAGTTGTGTTGTAGTGCGTGATATTTAATCTCCACGTACTTGTGCAGCTTGTTTGGAGTTAAAATCTGGCCCTTATAGAATTATCTTTCTAAACCAACAACAATAGCCATTGGAATGATGTCAAATGACATATATATGATAATGCAATGTCATCTTCCTAAGTTTGTAAGTAATAATAGACATGATCTTCTATTTTCCTCCTCCTCCTCTCTGTCATCCTCTTCCTCCTCCTCTTCGTCATCCTTTTCCTCCTTTTCTTCTTCTATCTCATCATAGACATGATTAGATGACACACTTCATGTCTCATCTTCAAAAGAACTATTACTACTAATCTCAATATGTATCTCAGTACCCAAATACTAAGGATTTTGTTCCATAAAATTGAAGAGCATATCCAAGCTATCATCATCCACACTAAGATTAGCATAATGAAATAGAATATCGATGTTTTTTCATTCTGGAAGTTTTTAAGTGAAATATGTGATCGTATCCTTAGCTTCCAATGTGTCGTCATTATGTTGTATTCTCGAAACTATATTTTCATAAAATTGGTTATGTGTAACCATGCATGGTACAATTAACTGAAACCTTCTACTACCATCGATAACCAAATTGTTTGTTATTGTTTTCGATCTCCGCCAACCGACTCATTCATAACGTCTAAAATCACTACATAAACGAAAAAAATTAATTAGTTATTTACTAATACAATTCATAACAATTCAAGCATTAAATTCCAAAAAATAAATGGACATCTTAACTTTTATTAGCCATCTTTACGAAGATTGTAGCACTTTCATAACATGAGTTTTGTGGTGAGAAAGAGTGGAAGAATGGTACGAAACAACTGAGAACCAGGTTCTCAGATTTATAGTATAAAACTAGTCGTTTATGGTTGTTTTTGGTATGATGTTACCGTTAGAGACCATACTGGGCGAGGGCACGCGAGCTGAGCTCTAATACAACACTAGCATAGGGCCCGGCCTATTGGCCGGTGAAGTTTTATCTCGTCATTTCAAATCTGGTTATTATTTGTTCGGTTAATTACTATGATGCATGTAAGTGGTAGTTTTATTTTTTTTATAACGATACATGTCATACATTCAGTTTCTAACTTTCTATACATATTATATGTATGTTTTTTTTATTAAAATGATTATTACCAATTATCATGAGCGAATTATCTTTTGACTATATTCATGTATCTAAAATTGTGCTACTTCTTTCTCATACTAATTCATTCTATTGGATTGTAATTGAGATATGAATAAGAATTAGGAGGAATAAATATTAAGAAGGTTAATAGTGTCACAAAATCAAAACTAATATTGTAATTGGCATGATATGTACATAATGATAGTGTATTTATCTAAAACTAAACAACTTTAGTTTTAAGTGAATTGTTGGTTCTTCTGATGTAGCTTTGCAGTAGTATGTTGCTTTATAGAGTAGACAGGTTATTTGTGTACAAACTCTGTATATTGATTGTATTGATGAAATAAATCCTCTTACTCATAAAAAAAACTAAACAACTTTAGTTCTCCAATTAATTGACTTGATATGAACAAACAAACTCTCATTTTGAAAACGTATATTCAAACATTGTTTCAAATCTACATTCATTTTAATTTAAGTTGTACCTTTTATTAATTGAAGTATTTAGCAAGCTTTTATCTATCAGTTGATAAATTTTGTGAGGTCACTGAATGAATAGTATTATGGGTAATGTTGAGCTAATGACAAAGCATGAATATGAGGGATTAAGTTGATAGCATGTTCTGCAAGAAGTTACTGTTGCAAGTTGGAATGTTGGTGAGGCTCGTAGTCGTAGGATAAAACTTTATTTTAGCTCCTTTTCATACATATAAACAATTTACAGCTGGTGTTTTGTGTTTGTCTTACCCATCAAGGTACAGAAAAAAAATATAAGTATATAATAAGGAGGGAGGAAGAGGCGAGTGGGCCTGGATTAATTCCAACTGAGAGCCCAGAGTGAAACGAAACGGAATACACGGGGAGAAGAAAAGATTGGGCTTTAGCCCATACGGGAGTCATCATCGTCAATGGGTGGAAGCCGGAAGGAGAGCAACGCTCGCCGACGCATACTAATGAGAGGAAGGGGAAGAAGAACACATGGTTTTCTTCTCCAATAGTTATTGATCAAGAGGTTATATCCTCTAAAATCCACCGAGAACACTCTCATCGCATTCGATCCCGTGAAAACCAATAGAAACAGAAAGATATACAGGTTTTATACTTCTCGGAGGTGAACTGAATAGGGCGCCTACAGAAAGGAATTAGCAGAGGTGGATCTGCACCCTCTTCTCTTCCTTACGCCGATTAAAAATGAAATAGGGAGAGGGGTTGTCGTTTATTGTGTTGGAACGATGAGCGAGAGATATCCAATTCAGTTAACAGAACGTGTTGGTTGGGCGCGAGAGAGGCGGCCGATTCCGGTGAGAATAATGCTGGGGAATAAAAGGAATAGAGAGTTTACGATAATGTCCCTCCGCACTGTGCGGTGGTTTCAGCGGTGGCTGATGTGGCAAAGCCTGTATCTTGACATTGTCTTATAGTATTTTGTAGATCATGTTCGTTGGCGCATGAGTTCAGCTAAAAGCACTATGTTTGAGCTCAACTAGTGTGCCCTCGTTTAGGTTGATCTAAAATAGTCCGGTTCTCAACTACCGGTGACATGTTTTATTTTGACAATATTCTTGTAAATCTTCCAAAATAAGACCAATATTTCATTTATGTATTAATAACGTAACACTTTAGCCAAATTCCATTTCGACAAACTACGGGAGAGATCTATTATTCATAAGTAAGAAGTCGAATATAACTCCTAAGATGCGTTTTATGGTGTAAATTGAAGAGTTCTTGTAAGTACTCCGAAGTTATACGTGCTCACTATGAAGCAATACAAGAACGAAGCAATACAAGAACGAGTGACCTCTCAAAAAATCACCTCTATATGCATCCGAAACAAGAAACCCTGCTGGTCTAAACGCAAAGCGGAGAATATCGATTGTTACAAACATATGTTTACAATTTCGCTCGTGTTATCCTATTTAATAAAAAACGAACAAAATAATATATATATATATATATATATAAAAAGTCGGTTCACGCCTCAAGAAGACATCCGATTAGATTAGACCCTCAAGCAGGTTCATGGAGTAAGTCCCTAAGACTGTTTCGCCTTAGCTCATCGTCACGACTCCGTCTCCGACAACCATCTGCAATTTGAAAATCTAACGTCACCGTCAAAGGCGAGGACTTCTTCCCGACCTCGGGAATCACCAGGTCCTGATCACAACAATCCTGAAGATCAAGCGAGTACAACACATCTTCCTTGCTCCATCCCGCACGCAATAACTCCCCAGCTGATAGCATCCTCACGTGCCACACAGCGTCCTCCTCCTCCTCGTTCCTCTTCAATCGATCACAATTGTTGTTCGTCTTCATCATCATCATCTCCCTGACTTCCTCTTCTCTCCACCCTCCATCCCTCAACCGCCAGAAAACCTCCTCCATACAAGCCGTCAGCTCCAGCTGGCAACAGATGATTTCAAACCCTCCTCCTCCTCCTGGGACCCACCATCCGCCCGTCGCCGCTCTGCCATCCGCCGCAGCTAATTTCCTCCTCTTCCCCTTCTTGGCCGCCTCCGTCCAGAACTCGATCTCTCTTGCAGCCGTCGCCGCCCAGGCCGGCAGCATAATCGTCACATTGTAATTACCCTGCCCACCAACTCTATTGCTCCCAGCCAGCTGCAGCTGGTGGAAGAACCCGGCAATGTCGAAGCTCAGGACCCGGACCGCCTCCTCGTCGACGAGGAAAATCGGGTTCCCGGAAGCCTCGGGCAGTGCCGGGATGTAGCAATTTCGATAAATCGGGACGAGAGTGGGAGCGTTGCCCAGCAATTTGTCGAAGACGGCGTTTAATTCGGATGGATCGTCGGGTCGCGGCCCCCAGGATTCGACCCAGAAGCCGTGGTGGCGGACGTTGTTGGAGATGTCGAGCGTAGGGAGGTCGCGTAGTATTTGGAGGTGGTGGAGGGAGGAGGATCGCCAGTTGGGGAAATTGGGGCCGAAAGGGAGGCCCTCCCGGAGAATGGCGTGGAGGTCCGGCGGGAAGGAGAATTTGAATTTGGATTCCAGATCGGAGAATTCGGTGCGGGTGAGGCCTGGGAGGATTGGGATGTGGAGGAATTTCAGGTGGTCGATGAGCTTCTTGGCGTAGGCTGCGAAAGAGAAGCACACCTGAAGGTTGTTGGGTCTTGCAGTAACAGTGGAGGATGGTCTAGGCATAATTGATGACGGCGGGTGGGGAGAAATATAAGAAGATGACGAGAGAGGAATAGATATTTGGGAGAATGGGTTTCTGGGAATTTGGAGATGGTGGGGATTTTGGTTGCCGAAAATGGAGGGGGGGAAAGAATTTGCAGCATTCTGATGAATAGAAAGTTTTGACTTACTCTGCCAAGAAATCAGTTTGAAGAACTGTTCAGATTCGTATCTCAATCAATCAGTACAATAGTTATACAACAAAAATTCAATCATATTAGAAAGCTATATTTGACTTTGTGTTGCCATTTGTGAAATTAAGAGCTTCTCCCCGCAAGTTCCGCTAAGGGCTTTCTAGTAATTGCAGGACTCGACGAAAACTCTGCAGATTCTTGATCTTCTGTTGCCTTTGCTTGCATTCACTCTTCAGTCTCTTGTCATCTTTTTCTCTCTCTCTTTTTATTTTATTTTACAAAAGGTAATCTTATATTGATTAAAGAAGAGATAATTCCATCCTGGAGATCAGCCAGGCCTGGAAATCAAAAACACGACTCATAGTCGGAGACAAAGAAAGGGCCTTCCTAGCCACCCTGTGAGCTATTGTTATTCCGACCTATAAACCGCACACCCAACCCCTGATGAGAAAGAAAATATTGTAAAACTTCTTCTAGAATAGCTCCCACCCGGTTATCACTAGCCTGCCTTGAAATAATCTTATCAATAATCACCTTGGCATCTCTCTCAAATCTCACCTCCGTGAACCCCAGACCCAAATACCATCCAATCGCCCCCGAAGGGTCAGTAATTCAATGACCATAGGACCAACCAGGTCAGGAAACTGAATCCCCCTAGCCAAAAGTAATTCATGGGACGATGTCATAAGCACCATACCCCCAGCCGAGGGAGCCCCCTGCCTGGTAGCCCCATCCCAGCGGCAGACGACCCTGGAATCACCAGGCGGGGCAGTTGGGTGGATAGACTGGATATGTGGAGGAATAACTCGATCCCTGGGAAGGCTCATCCACTCCTCATATTGCTGGTGAAACTGCCTCATTAAAGCTGGAATCCCAAACTGTTTTCCTTCAAAGACAACCCAGTTCCGAGAACGCCAGATTCGCCAGAGGACAGCCACAAAAGCCATAAACAAATCCGGATGATGAATGAGAGTCATAACCCTTTTAAGAAACAGGGGGAAGGTATGGCGAGGTAAACCCTGCCCTAAAAATTCCAATCCTGAGAGGTCCCAGAGTGCCCGTGCCACTGGGCAAAAGAGAAAAAGATGCTCCAAAGTCTCGCTCTCCTCCCAGCACACCGGGCATCTGGGGTGCACCCGAACCTCTCTCTCAATTAGGGCTTCCGTGGTTGGAAGGATCCGGTTCAAAATCTGCCAAAGGAACACCTTCAGTTTCGGTGGGATATTAGCCTCCCAAAGACGGACCCAACTAGCTTTATCCATCCAACTAGCCGAAGCGCGCCACCCACCCCTCTGTTTATCCAAAAGGACCGCAAGATGGTAAGCTGATTTAACGGTGAATTGACCATCGGCCATGTCATGCCAGATAAGCTGGTCCGGCAAATTATGCCTGGGGAGGGGGATTGCTTTAATTGCCTGACAGGTAGGGGGATCGAACCATTGATCAAGCCTGGAATCGCACCACCGCCCCTCACCTGGGCATAATACCTCAGAAACACAAGGGTCCCCACCCTCTGGAAGAATTTGAGGACTATACACCGGGGCAGAGGGATACAATCGAGGAATCCAGCTGGAGTGCAGAAGAGAAGCGGTATGACCATCACCAATCTGCCATCGGAGACCCTTCTCTAACAGATTTCTTCTAAACAGGATACCCTGCCAATCCCAGGATGGACGCGACCGAGCCTTAGCAGTGAGGAACGTACCATGGGGAAAGTACTTTCCTTTATAGACTTGGGCTAAGAGAGACTGTGGTTCATTCAGGATACGCCATCCAATCTTAGCCAAGAGAGCTTGATTAAATTGTTCGAAGCGACGAAAGCCCATACCACCATCATGCTTACTGCGACACATATTACGCCATGACATCCAACGAATTTTGGAATGGTCACCCTCAGTGCCCCACCAGAACCATGCTATATGCTTATCTAGGAGGCGATAGAGAGATAAAGGGAGCTTGAAACATGACATGACATGCAGGGGCAAAGCTAAAGCAATCGATTTGATCAAGGTTTCCTTAGCTGCCCAAGAAAGAGTCCGTTGCTTCCAGCCCTGTAGTCTCGCCAATAATTTCTCCTCCAAATATCGGAAGGTATCCATCTTAGAACGGGCTATCAGCGTTGGTAGGCCAAGATATTTATCATGGACGCCCACTGCACCCACCCCCAGGATCTGGGCCAAGAACTCTTGGTCTGGCAGGGCAATATTCTTGCTAAAGCACACTGCTGATTTTCCCAGGTTAACTCTCTGCCCACTAAGTTCTTCGTATTCATTTAACACCTCAAGCAGGTTCTCACACTCCTAGAGAGAGCCACGAAGGAACAGATAGGAATCATCGGCGAAGAACAGGTGGGAAATTCCCGGAGCACGTGGAGCAACCTTCACACCTTCCAATTTGTGCTCAGCAATAGCCTTCCATAAGAGAGCGGCAAAACCCTCAGTACAGAGTAAAAATAGCAAAGGTGAGAGAGGATCCCCCTGCCGAAGACCCCTTGTGGGGGAGAAATACCCCGAAGGGGTGCCATTCGTTTGTACCGAAAACGAAGTGGATGTAAGGAACTCCTTGATCCAACCCCTCCAGGTAGAATTAAAACCCATTTTCTCAAGAACAGCAAGAAGAAAGGGCCATTCGACTCTATCATAGGCCTTTTCCATGTCAACCTTTAGAGCCATGTAACCTTTCTTGCCTTGATTTTTGATTATGAGGTAATGCATTAACTCATGCCCTAGGAGGATATTATCCACTATCTGGCGCTCTTTGATAAAAGCATTTTGGCCCTCCGAAATTATATTCGGTAAGTGACCGGCCAGACGATCCGCCATGATTTTAGCAATGATTTTATATATGAATTGGCACAGACTGATAGGACGAAGCTGGCGCATATTTTCTACTACATCAACTTAGGTATCAAAGTCAGCCAAGTATGATTGAAGCTCCGCAACATCTTACTCGTCGAGAAGAAGGAGCAGACAACGTCAATCACTGAATCTCCAACAATGTCCCAGAAGGCTTTGAAGAATTTGCCAGTGAAACCATCCGATCCTGGAGCTTTTTTCGAACCCATTGCAAACACAGTTCTTCGAACATCACTTGGCTGAACTGGTGCCGTGAGAGAAGCATTCATCTCAGGAGAAACGCAGTGAGCGATAGGGAGGTTCGCCACCCTGTCAGTCATGTTCTCTACCTGATTATCCGAGGTGAATAAATGATGGTAAAAAGAATTGGCAATGCCAGCCTTCCCAGTCTTATCAGTGATCCATTCACCAGAGTCATTGCGCAGACCAGAGACAAAATTCTTCTTTCTTCTGGTCCTTGTGACCGTATGGAAGTAAGAAGTGTTTTTATCCCCTTTTTCAGCCAATTGACCCTGGACTTTTGTTGCCAGTAGCTTTCTTCCGCCTCCCATTGCCTGGATAGCTCCATTTCCAGAGGCTGGACTGCATCCCAGTTTATTGGATGGACTAGCTTAATCCGATCAATTTCCGTCTGGAGGGTTCGAATATTGCGCAGGGAGTTCGTGGTACCAGCCCTACTCCAGTCATAGAGCAAATGGCGAAGTTTCTTAAGTCGCTCCCACAACTGGTACATAGGCGTGCCCTGGACCTCCTCCTTCCAAACATAGGCCACCATAGCTCTAACTTCAGGATTATCAGCCCAGCGAGCATCAAATCTAAAAAGCGGGCGACTATGGCGCCGATACGGTTGGTCCGAGAGGAGGAGGGCTCGATGGTCCGATCCCTGATCAGTGAAGTGTTTTACTAGGGTTTCCGGAAATTGACTAATCCAAGTCTTGGAGCAAAGGGCCCGATCCAACCTCTCACGAATACAGGCTATTCCCATGCATCTGTTGGTCCAGGTGAATTGGTCACCCTGGAACCCGGGATCATGAAGGCCAGGTTCACGGACAAAATCGCGCAGACTAAGAGACAGAGCTGCATTCCGAGCATTCCCACCATCCTTTTCACTCTCGTAAAGAGTAGAGTTGAAATCACCAATGACAATATAGGGGAGCTGGATTGCGCTGCATATCTCTTGTAAGTGGGATAATTGCGTCGCACGAGTGGCGATATCACAACTAATGTAAACAGAGACCACAACATAAGAATGCTCACTTTCATTAATCTGGGTGCAAATACAAAAATTGGAATGAAAAAACACCGAGGCATCAACCCCAGGGGACCAAGATACTACTAACCCTCCCGATGCGTCAACAACATCAACAAAGAAACAATGAGAATGAAGAAACCCTAACCCCCACATACGCCGGCTCGATCGTGTCTCCGAGAAGAACACAAGATCCGGTTATTAGAATGCACTAACTCTACAGCAGTTTGGAATGTGAGGGATGGTCCAATTCCTCTCACATTCCAGGCCAGAATCCTCATTTATCTGATTGGGGCCACTCGAGGCTGGCTTCCTCCACCTTTTCCACATCATCTTTATCTTCAACAAACTGTTTTTTGGGGGTTGGATTATCTGCAATCTCCCCATCAATCTCATCAAAATGACGTTTCTTAACACCATCCCCTATCTCAGGGAGGTTGGTTCCATATTCATTCAGGGGGGTATCATTAGTAGCTTCAATCACCGGGCCCGGCACACCCGTACTTGCACGAGTTTGGGATTGACCTGTACCGCCATCTTCCTCCTTATCCTTCATTGCCAATCCAAGTTCAAAGGTCACACCACTTGACTGACTCGAGAAGATTTAACCAACCTCTTTAGCACCCCTGATGCCGAAGTAACGCGACGCCTAAGCTCAAAGATTTGGGCCTCATCGTCCGAGAAGTTATCCTCCGAGTCCATAGGGTCAGCATTGGGCTCTAGTGAGTTAGGGTCGGCCCTGGGAGATGGTGGCAGGCCCACCTTCACTCCCTTTGCGTCCAAAATTAACCGAGCCAGCTTGTCCTCCTCGGTGTCTCCTTTGGACATGTTTTTGGGCTTTCTAGAACGGACCTTCACAATCTCCTTTTCCTTTTTTCTTTTTGAGCTTGCAGCAGGCTTAGCAGCCTTGGGCGGATGGGCCGGCCCATTACTAGAATTGGGGCTCGGACGAGAAGGCTCCACCGACACCTATCCCTTCAGCCTGGTCATGTGCGCAAAGTTCTGCAGAGCCTTAAGATTCCGTGGGTCGGGCTGAAGAGGAGGTGGCTGAGTTCCATCCTGCCCAATAGACGAGATGGGCTGGACAGAGAAATCATCCTCAGACTCTTCTTCTAAGATGAGGCGCCGGCGGCGAGTCACCTCATGAGCTCCCGCTCGAGGTGATGTACCAGAGGAGGGATTAGGCCTTCGCGAAGAGGTTTCCTTCTCACGATGCTTCATGGCAACAGCGGGAGCCGCCCCCTGTTCATCACGCAAGGGCTTCCCATGTCTGCCACATCGACGCGATATCGAGATCAAGTCATGGCGTTCATGGATCTCCATCGGGCTGCCCACTGGAGCAGCCTGTCCTTACCACGACGAGCCGGCCTGCCAAAGGGAATTTTGGGGGCCTTCGAAATCGGGAAGCGAAGAGGGCTTCTCCCCTGCTTGGCTCGAGGCTCGGCAGGCTCGGTAGTGGCGAACGGGTTGTCCGAAGACCCCATCCACAAAGGACTATTTTCCCCAACCAGCTTTTTAGTAGGGTAAGGAGCTCGCCGCAACATGGTTTCTGTGCGAGATTCCACTCGTACTTCCTGGTCAGGCTTGTGTCTAACATTTGAGTTGATCCATACCGAATTGGGATGGCCAGAAAAGCGTTGGTTATGTTCCTCCTCATCGAAAATTTTCCTGCCCATTTTTTTGGTTGTCATGTGAGGACCAAACCGCTCTTTCCTCGATGGCGGGTCAAACATACAGTTCTGACGAAAGTGTCCCACACGAACGCAGTTGTAGCAGAAACTGGGGAGGTGCTCATACTTGAACCGGATCCAAAACGCGCCCGTCTCTTCATTAGATGCCATGATTTGGGACCTCAGTGGCTTGGAGAAATCGATGAGGGTTTTAACCTTGACAAAGGTACTGGCTGTATCCGTGCAGGAGAAAATGCCAGCTTCGAGAACCCTGCCAAGGGTGAAGTTCACCACTTTTCGTCCAAATTGTTGAGAGCAACATTCTTTTTGCACATCCCACATTTGGACTCGGAATGGAGCAATTGCCATATCTTCAAAAGTTCGAGCAGTAATATTGATGCTCTAAAACACAACACCTAACAATGGCCAAGTGTAACCAATGAAAGGGACTGCAGTATAGTGGCACAAGTAATAAATATCGAATCCACGGGTCTCTAGAGTTACTATTACTCAGCTTCAGTTCATTATCTAGCAAACTAGATTAAGGATTGATTAACTAAACTATCCTACTAACTAAACTAAGTAAAACTACTAATTACAGTTTGGGAACTCACTTAGGTATGATTCCCCCTAGCTCCTCAATTAGGTCCAAGTTGTAATTCCTTTTGGTTGTTTTACTGTTGATTAAACTGCGGAAGATCCGACAGTAGCTTGGAATCTCTTAAGCTGACCAAGCCCTCTCAGTCTAACTATCCGGCAGACGACTAGTCTTCACCGGGATAGACAGCTGAAGCAATAAGCACAGAACTCCACTACTGGAATTGGATTCCAGTACAAAGCAGTAAACTGGCTAACTCTCATATAGCCAATCTCCTACTACCGAATGATGAGGCTCTAACAACCTAATCAGATTCTATCTATCTCAGGTTGCAGCAGAAATCAGGAAAAGTTGATCATACTTCAATTGACTCAATAAACATGCATCATTCGATTATAATCAAACAATATAGCATCCAAAACTTCATACAAGAAAGATTCTAACTCATGGAACTAGGGTTCCTCAAAACCTAAGTGAAGGGAAGTTACTCCATAGAGAAGAGAGAGACTGCAGAAATCTGATCTAGATCTTCAATCTCCATCTCCAAGCTTGATTCTTGAGCTCCAATGGCGAAGAAATCCTCTAAAATAGCTCCAAGAATGTTCCCAAGTCGCTCTCTCTCTCTCTAGGGTTCGTCCCTTGGTTGTTTGGGATCCAAAACCCAGCTCTCTCTCTTTCCTTTTGCTGAAAATTGGGTTTTAAATAGCAATTCCCGACTCACACGGCCAGGCCACACGGCCGTGTGGCTTTCCCAGCTGCCCGTGTGAAGGCTCGGTGATTTCCACACGGCCACATGGCCAGGTCACACGGCCGTGTGGGTTGTGCTCGTGTGGCTTGCTCAGCCTCTGTTTAATGCTTCGTTTCTCCCTCGTCCAGACTCCGAATCAGTCGCCGTTTGATCCCAGACGCTCGTAGTCTCGTCCTCTTTCTTTTCATGACAAGCTTGCATGATTCTTTGTCCATAAAGTGAGGTAGAAATCCATTCTTCTTCAGGTCATACCCGAGTTTCTTCTCCCGAATCGTCAATTGATCTCTGATTGACTTGAAACTTGCGCCTATGCTTCACTTTATGTGCTAGGACCTCAAATGTGACAAAGGAACACAACCTAGCATAAAATAGGCCAAAGACACGATAATTCAAGCTCAAACAATCAAGAAAAAAAGGGGAAAACATGTGCAAATATCGAGTCATCAAATCCCCCCACACTTAACTGTTTGCTTGTCCTCAAACAAACCTAACTCAAACTAATGCAGCTCTCCAGAGCTCTATAGCAACATACAACCCCGATCGTCGGTAGAGGATTTCCTAGATCATATAGCAGCTTACGAGGTCAACTGGTCTTCTAAGATGTCCCCTATCTCTCTCAATGTGAGTACTAGACTCAAGCCAGGATCATGAGAAGAAGTATAAGTAAGACAGTCAGTTCATGGACAAAGGGACTCACAACACTCACAACCAAGGACTCGTTGTACCGGGGTGCTCTTTCACTTCATTTCACCGTTGGAACCCCTTTTTGCACTTTCATTTACATTTCTTTTTCTCTTTTTTAATTCATTCACTTGGTGGGGGTTCCAACTGCAGTCTTTTGCACGGTCAACCCTTATTAGTCGAGCAAGAGCAATTTTTGTACATCTAGCGCTCGCCAGAGTACTTCTTTTAACTCCTTTTCCTCAACTCGTGTGGAGGGTCAATGAAATCAAGGGGGGTCGGAAGCTATATCCGTGCCCTTAAAAACACATCCTCAAGTAGGCAAACCGTTCAACGGGTGAAAATTTTACTTGTACTAGAGACAGCTTAGCTTCACCTTGTAGGAGTACCCCACTAAGGATCACTAAAATCTCTTCCAAAACCCGATTTTGTGCAATGAACGGTGCCACACACGTTGGGCTTACCCCATGTTTAAGATTTCAATGATTTCGAGATGGAGGACCAACTGCTTCCCATTTTCCATATGAGCACCTTGTTCGATACACGAGTCCATAACACAATCCAAACAGAGTCACCATTACCACATGAATTCAACGGTCTTAGCTCCACTAATTCACAAAATCAACTGGCACAACAGAGAGCTAGATAGGAAAAATCTTATACTTCAACATCCTCCATAGTGCTACACTACCTCCCTAGGTTGCACATTACTATAGAGACTGTCAATTCAAAGCATAATGAGCAGGCAATTTGCAAGTAAACACGTACTTGGAGCCCTCAAATTTAAAATTTTGGACAGTGGACTAGGCTCTAAGCACACAAACAGCCAAACATGCACCCGCATACATAATCGAACACCCCCCCCCCCCCCACACTTAAGCACGACATTGTCCTCAATGGAGGAAAGATAAGGAGGGTAGAACGAAGTTACCAGATCAAGGGTGAAAGATGATGGACGGGTCAGGCGGTGCATTCCAGGAAGAAAGAGTAATCAGAACACAAACACCACACAAAATCTCACAAAGGTTGAGTTATTGACTCTAAAATCAAATAACAAAACTGACTCAACCGAGGAGAAATAGAGAAAGAAATGCAAACCGACTGGTTGGATTTCCTCCCAACAAGCGCTTCTTTCACGTCGTGAGCCGGACGATGGCTCCTAAGTTTCGGTCCATGCTAGAACCTCCTTGAAGTTGAGGTTCTCGTCAATGAGGTGGAGTCGCAAGTCACGAGCATGTGGTATGACTGGTGATGGAAGCTCGTGCACTTGATGCAGATGAAGTCTCCATCCTCGACACCTCTTCTTCTCTTCTCTCGTCCCATTGCCCCAAACCAGATATGACAGCATCGATTGGCCACCATCGCGTCCACCAAGAGGGACCGATGTCGATGTGGCCTTGGTCTGGCAAAGAGACACTGCAAATGGGTCCTTGCCAAGCAGATCCTCGAAGTTTGGTGGAGATATCACATGTAACTCATGGCCGGTGCAGGCCTCTTCCACCTTAACTCTGTCCTCGGCCTGGACGCCAATTTCTTCTTGAACCTCCCTTTCTTCTACATGTGGTATCACCCCTGGGAAATGATCAAGAACTCCTCCTGCTTTATTTTCTTCATCCTCCACAACTTCTTTCTGCACCCTTTCTCGCTCTTCTTCTTCTAGCACGGATTGGAGATCAAGTTTCCAAGCAATTTCTTTCATGAGATCTTCTTGCATCTCCTCACTCATGCCCGCCTCTTCAAAGCTCAGTTTGGGATGTGAGAAGGTGTGGTCGGCTACGACAGGACATTCCTGATCATGATCATCACGGGAGCTCTTCGTGACAACTTCACTGTGCTCCACAATGTCCTTGGAGCCTTCTTCTTCCTCCTCCTCTTCTAGTATGGTAACAGAAGGGTGATCTGGAGCAGGTTGTGCACAAGATCGCTCAAGATCATCGACGCTCTTCTTAAGGCTCAGGAGGATCTCGTCTGTTTCACGATAAGCCTGGACACAATGATCCATCCTGGAGCATGATCTCTCACAGTCTCGAGCAAACTGCTCCATGAAAAGTCTCAATTCATAGTTTGGATCTGGCTGTGGAGTGTAGCATGGCTCTGCAGAATGGCCCGTGAAGGCTGCCATGGGTAACTCCAGCTCCAATGGCCCCTCTGGTTGTGGGAGAAATTCTTCTCGATAAGGAGGTTTTTCTTGATATGCCCAGGGGTCTGATTGTTCTCCGTAGAAAGGGGGTTGGTACTGGAACCCGACTCCATAGTCTTCTCCTCCTTGGTTACTCCAGGGAGTCTCGGGGTAATACCACTCGGATGGTGGTGGATACCCCCAATGATTGGAGAAGCCATGAGGGTCCATGATTCAGATCTGCACCAACAAAAACAAAAAACACCCAAGTGAAAAGCAAGGGCGGAAAACAAAAGAAAAACGCTAAAGTAACAAACTTCTGCCTTTCCTAATAATCTAGAAAGTCCCCGGCAACGGCGCCAAAAACTTGATGCTCTAAAACACAACACCTAACAATGGCCAAGTGTAACCAATGAAAGGGACTGCAGTATAGTGGCACAAGTAATAAATATCGAATCCACGGGTCTCTAGAGTTACTATTACTCAGCTTCAGTTCATTATCTAGCAAACTAGATTAATGATTGATTAACTAAACTATCCTACTAACTAAACTAAGTAAAACTACTAATTACAGTTTGGGAACTCACTTAGGTATGATTCCCCCCTAGCTCCTCAATTAGGTCCAAGTTGTAATTCCTTTTGGTTGTTTTACTGTTGATTAAACTGCGGAAGATCCGACAGTAGCTTGGAATCTCTTAAGCTGACCAAGCCCTCTCAGTCTAACTATCCGGCAGACGACTAGTCTTCACCGGGATAGACAGCTGAAGCAATAAGCACAGACTCCACTACTGGAATTGGATTCCAGTACAAAGCAGTAAACTGGCTAACTCTCGTATAGCCAATCTCCTACTACCGAATGATGAGGCTCTAACAACCTAATCAGATTCTATCTATCTCAGGTTGCAGCAGAAATCAGGAAAAGTTGATCAGACTTCAATTGACTCAATAAACATGCATCATTCGATTATAATCAAACAATATAGAATCCAAAACTTCATACAAGAAAGATTCTAACTCATGGAACTAGGGTTCCTCAAAACCTAAGTTAAGGGAAGTTACTCCATAGAGAAGAGAGAGACCGCAGAAATCTGATCTAGATCTTCAATCTTCATCTCCAAGCTTGATTCTTGAGCTCCAATGGCGAAGAAATCCTCCAAAATAGCTCCAAGAATGTTCCCAAGTCGCTCTCTCTCTCTCTCTCTCTCTCTAGGGTTCGTCCCTTGGGTGTTTGGGATCCAAAACCCAGCTCTCTCTCTTTCCTTTTGCTGAAAATCGGGTTTTAAACAGCAATTCCCGACTCACACGGCCAGGCCACACGGCCGTGTGGCTTTCCCAGCTGCCCGTGTGAAGGCTCGATGATTTCCACACGGCCACATGGCCAGGTCACACGGCCGTGTGGGTTGTGCTCGTGTGGCTTGCTCAGCCTCTGTTTAATGCTTCGTTTCTCCCTCGTCCGGACTCCGAATCAGTCGTCGTTTGATCCCAGACGCTCGTAGTCTCGTCCTCTTTCTTTTCATGACAAGCTTGCATGATTCTTTGTCCATAAAGTGAGGTAGAAATCCATTCTTCTTCAGGTCATACCGAGTTTCTTCTCCCGAATCGTCAATTGATCTCTGATTGACTTGAAACTTGCGCCTATGCTTCACTTTATGTGTTAGCACCTGAAATGTGACAAAGGAACACAACCTAGCATAAAATAGGCCAAAGACACGATAATTCAAACTCAAACAATCAAGAAACAAAGGGGAAAACATGTGCAAATATCGAGTCATCAAATATTCGGTGTCCAGGCACGTAGGTGAAGGATTTTGTCCATAATCACCCAAGGAGTGCGTTGGGGTACCCAGTTCTTTGCCGCTTCAGTTGGGAGAACGAATTCAAACAATACGTGTGCCGCCTCCCTCACTTTGATTCGTCCCTAGCCTTGCCATGGGTTATTAATCGCCGCACGTATTTCAGTTGTAGTCAGCCGATCTTCAGAGAAGACGCGGCCGAGCAGCATTCTCGACTTGTGAACCCTGTCGGATTGGATCTCTGTTAGCAAAAATTCCACAACCTGATCACGGGTAAAGTGAGCCATGGTGGTCGACTGCAACATAGAGGAGAAGTTCAAGTTACAGACATTAATCATGGCCGAAGCTTCGCCAACAGGAGTCCATGAGTAGTTCGAGAAATTGAAATGGAAATTACTGGTAGGAAAAACATCTACCCGTAAACAGAGAAGTATATCCGTAACCAAGAATTCCCACGTACCAGAATAGATCTCCTGCGTGGAATTGTGAACGCAGCTGCTAGGCACCCGATCCTCCTCTCGATAATGGTGAGGGTTAGGATTTGATGGCCGCTTTAATTAGGCAGGAAAGGTTTGAAAACTCCACTGCGGCGGGAGTTCTATCTGGAGAGGGGAATTATTTTGTGCCAATTTAGAAAAACGGTTAGTGGATATCCCCAACCGTGTAGAGATACGGCGTATCCCAAAATTCCCCCGGCCGTTATACGTCCCCGAAGATAACACGATTCACTTGCTGGTAAACTTTCCTAGCAGCGTACGTTTCGGGCAAAGGACCGCTCGGATATCAACTAGAGTCCACGGCTCCGGCTCCGGTCTGCGTCGGACACAATTTTCCGGCGCCTGGGTACCACCACCAAACAGAGTTGAACTCGCCCCATTGCGGGATTTGAGTTCGGAGCTCGCCCCATTTCGGGATCTAAGCTCACAGAACGGGGTATCAAACCTTAATTCTAGGATCCTTATAGGAGCCTTGCGCTCTTTATGATGAATCAAACTATTGAGATCATCTTGTGATTCCATTTCTACCTCCTCCAGCGACGGTAAGTAGAATCACCACATCAGCAGCTTCGATCGACGTACTCGCTTGGGCTGGGTGAATTCATGGACGTGGGTAAGAGCCGGGGCTTGTGATCTTTTCCTCTTCCCAGGCACGATCAGGTTGGCCTCCCTCCGAGAGGAGTGATGGACAGAGTCACCCCTTGGCCGTCGTCGTCCAAGTAGCGTTACTGGAGTACTTGTCTGAGTTCCCTCCGGCTTCATGTGTGAAGTGGCCCACCATAGTCCCTGCTTCTCATGATTGGCAAGGGCAGATTTGAAGAACGCCACAAAATAGTAGAGAAAGATGTCGCCGGCCGATCGGCTAAGCTGCAAAAGAGCCCTCGGCCAGAGTCCGAGGAGAGAGGTGAGAGTACCTATCATTATTTTTTTGTACGGAAAAATAGATTGAGTTAAAATAAATTGTTAGTAGTAGGTGCTTAATGTTAGAAGTTTTTTGTAATCAACAATAGTTTTTTTATTTTTGGGTAGAAAGTAATCAACAATAGTTAATTATTAATTGTTAAGACTAATTACGTTCGTACTCTTTTCTGGTAGGGTTAGAGGTGGATTGTATACATGTCTACATCCGACATCTCTGTGTTTAGGGTGTCAATTCGGGTTCGGTTTTTCGGGTTTACCCGAAACCGACCCGATTATATACATTTACGTTTTTTCGGGTTCGGGTTCAATCCGGGTTTCGGATTTTTCGGTTTCGGGTTCGGTTTTGCTTATCAGTTTTTCGGGTTCCGGCTAAAAACCTCCAATGAATAGAACACAGCCCATATTTTTAGGCGTTCGGGTTTTCGGGTTTCGGTTTTGCTTTAACCAAACCCGAACCCGATAAGGAATTTTCGGGTTTCGGGTAACCGGAACCCGCAAGTGCTTATCGGGTTCGGGTTCGGTTTTAGTGATTTTCGGTTTCTTGTTTTTTCGGGTTTTGGTTTGGGTAACCAAACCCGACCCGAACTGACACCTTTATCTGTGTTGGACAGGAGCAGTCAGGATTCATGTTTGGCGGCCAAATTTTAAAATTAAGTTATAAGTAGGAATGCAAATGAGCCGAGTCAAAGTTTTGTTTAACTTGAGTTTGCCTACTTCATAAAATTTTCAGCTCGAACTCAGCTCAAACTCGAATTTTAATAATCCAGCTCGAGCTTGTGCTCATGCTCGGCTTGAATAAAAATAATATAGCTCGAGCTAGAATCGATAGAGCTCGGTAAATGCTCATTAACACAACTAGTCAATCTGAGTACAACCTCGACCCAAAATGAGCTCAATTTAAAATCATTCTTGTTGAAAAATGTACAAACATAAGAATTTAAATGGTAAAAAGAACAATAGAAACTAAAACAACAACTAACTTCGATACACTTCCGTATTAACAAGATAATGTTCATGTTCAGAAGAGTAAATAATCATTCCACAAGCTCTAAACAAGCCATCTCGCGAGCTTAGCTCAACAAGTCACCGAGTCAAGCTAGCTCACGAGTTTATCAAGGTGAGCATGTTCAAGCTCAAGCTTGACTCGTTTACTAATGAGTCAGCTCGCGAGTCGACTTGTTAAATAATGAGCCGAGTGTTGAATGGGTTTATTCGATTCCATCGCCGAGTTGCTCGCGAGCAGCTTGGTTCATTAGCAGCCCTACGTATAAGTATCTAATTTATAATCACTACGTCTTGTTGGAGTAGAATTAGGTATTAAGAGATTGGGATTGGGATTGTGATTGAATTTCAAGTGTTGTTTTGTTATTAGGTATTAAGAGATTGGGATTGGTATATACCAAAATATAAGCTAGTATGTATTTATCCCTCTTAACTAGACTCTCTCACTCATTACTACCAGACCTTGAATCGTCAAGATGGTAATTTATTATAGATAGCTCATTCTCTCAATATTTGATAACCCATACCAAGCTCATTTTATTATTTGTAGTATGTTTATAGGTTGTTTAGTCGTCTCATGTTTCTATTTGTTGATTTAGTTTGTCGATGGGCTTCTTAGGCACCACATTTTTCTAGTATGTTGTTATTATATTTAAGATTTTTTTCCATTCCTATTGCACGAGTGTTGGCACCACATGATTGTTTGTTTTTATATATTTTGAGAATGATTTGTTGAGCTAGTATTTGTGTTTGAATATTTTATTTGTAATTTTGAAGAAAATTAATTCGGTATTTGATATATAGCGATACCGAAAAAAATTTAGGGATTGAGATTGGGATACCAAATTTATTTTGGCATTGAGAATGAGATTGAGTTTAGGGCACTATTTTGTACTCGGTATTTCGGTATTTGGTACTTCGATATCGATATCTTATCGATTTCCACCCCTAAATTGTTATTAATGTTGTTCCTGAAGCCCCCAACTATAATTGACGAGAAAGAGAAGCGCAAGGGTCCTGCATCTTGTAAGGTGTTCTCAGAGTGGTGGCAACACTATGATAAGGTACAATTGATGGCAAACCAAAAGCCGAGTGCAAATATTGTAAGAAGATGCTTGTTAGAGAGTGGAGACCCATCACAAGGAACAACTCATCTAAAGAATCATTACAACTCATCACAAGTGAAGCGGCCTGGAAATATAAAACAACAACTCCTGCAATAATATCTGAATAAGGGTAAATTCCAGTTCATGTCATTCAACTTTAGTCAAGAGAACTCTTAAAAAAGAAAATTATAAGCCATTAGTATCCTCTCTCGATCGTGGAGGATGAAGATTTTAAGAGTTACAACATGAGTTTGAATCCATGCTTTAAGATGGTGTTCAAAAACCCCATAAAAAAGGACTGTCTTGGCATTTACGATCTCGTAAAATAAGCTGCAATGGAGTTTCTAAGGAAGATTGAAGGTTGAGTGGCAATAACCATAAATATGTGGACATCTTCTCAGACAAGGGTTTCATGGCAGTGACAACACACTACATCGATAATAGTTGGACTTTGCAAAGTTGAATTATCATGTACTTTTTGTATTCATTCACTTATTATAGCATGCGATTACTTGGTTGATGTTTCCCTAATTAAAGTTTGTTATGATTCATGACTATAGTGTGTTTCAGAACTCTCAGTCATGGTTTTTCCTGTTTCAGAAATATGCAATTATGCCTGAGTTTAAGACTTTGACGGTGAAAGCTGTTCACTTTGTGTGTAAAAGAGATCAACACTGATATGAGTTCATAATAGTGGCTATAATTAACAGATTATTGATTTTTCTTATGGCTGAAAAAGGGTTGTTCATGGTTACTAACTTATAATTATAGTATGTTACAATGCATTACACTATGTTGTGTATGTACATGTTGAATTGGAGTCTATTATAGTATATTGCTAATCCACCATATTGATAAGTTTAATTATGTCGTGTTGTCTGTGATTTTACAGGTTCATTTATGTACTTGCGCTTCACACAAGTGAAGTCCTTTGTAAATTTATGTTCAATTGTATATTGGATGGGAACCTCGATAATAGATTATCACTTGTCAAAGTTAATAAATGCTCGACGAATGATACAATGATGAGTCAACTGATGGAGAAGCTTCCTTTAGAGTATCTTTTGGACCATTGAATTTAAGTGATAACCAAGGTTTATGGTCAATAGATTAGACATGATAGAAATATTCATCATTCCTTCACTTGTTCGGAAGTCGTGAGTGACTAGAAATCAAAAGCTAGATAACAAAAATGTTTTGACATATAATTGCAAATTTTTTGGGAAAAAGAAATCAAATGCGCGTTGACAAACCACTGTTTCGGGAACAACCTCTTGGTTTAACATTCACCTTATGTCTTTGAAATAAAGAAATAGATCATAGAATTTTTGACCATATCATGGTGTTGAATACTAAGATGGATACTGAAATAGTTTACTAAGATGCGTGTCGACATTAATGCCTCCAAGAGAAAGCAACTAACCAATAATTGTTAGCGGTGGATATTGAAATAGTTTACTAAGATGGATATCATATCATGGTGTTGAATACTTGGACCTTACGCTTGAACATTGTCTCTTGCTAATAAATAAAATTTCATAAATTACAATGCTTAAATAAGGAGTCGTTAGGAAATTTTTATTGTTTTTGTGGATTGTTATAATACATACATTGTTCTGAATATAATATTTATTTTGGTTTTTGTTCATACATTATTCGTGAATTATTTGCTTGATTTGACATAAATTATCACTCAAAATTGAATGATTAAACAATCTCGACTTTTGACATAGATTGTTGAGATAGTTGGTATAACTTACTCGACTCTAACTACACATCCCAATCGACGGTCAAGTATAACAGAAGACCGGGTGTAGCAAAGGGTAAGCAAGCAATATAATTTATCGTACCATGGGGATCTAAGCTTACCTTACTTCTGATTTAGGGTTCATTATCTAGCCAACCTAGGATAGGGATTAAGAAGACTAAACTAACCAACCTAGGTAACCACTAATCTAGCTAGTTACAAGTGGTGGAGCTCTCTTAGGGTTGAATCTCACTAGTTCCATCATTTGGATCGATGTTGAGTACTATCCAAACTCGATTGACTCACTATCCTACCGTTAAGGGGATAGACTCCCTCGGTATTGACCCGGAACGACGAATTGATGGATGGGTAGGTGATCTATTTAACCTAGGGGTTCATATATTGCTAAGAGACCGATCGAATCAATTCCCTCGGGGATTACCCGGATAATATATGATAGGAGTGACCAAAAGACGCCAATAATGGGTTCTTAGGGGATTTTCTCCCTCCAAGGTCAAAAGATCAATTGACATGAAGTGGAAACCGAAATCATGCAATCCATAAAACATCCATCAAATAGATAAATTTATCAATCAAACATAGAATATGTCACATACATCAACAACAAACCAAAATCTAGACCTAGGGTTCATCAACCTAAGAGAAAGATGTATAGTTCATAGAGGAGAGAGAGATATTACAAAATAGCCAAAGATCCTCATCTTCTAGGCTTCAATCCTTGTCTCCAAGATCAACCCAAGCCTCCAATTAAGCTCCAAGATCTCAAAAATCTCACTCACTAGAACACTCTTTGATGTTTTGGGTCGAAACAAACCAAGTTCTTCTCTAAAAATGGCTCTTGTTTCTCTCTCTCCGCTGATGTCTTTTTATACAGGCTGACAGTAAAAAATCACAGTCTACTGTCATGACCGTGACGTCGGAAGCTCGTCCGTGATCTCAGACAAAAATGCAGTCGTTTCGTTCAAATAATGTCACAACCTCTGCATAATTGTCACGGACAATTATGCCCGTGAGGCATGCAAAACTCTTCTTATCCACAAGCTCAACAATTTGTCACGGGCTAGAGACCATGACAATTACCCCCAGCACGTGACTTTGCCCTTTTCTTCACTTTTTGGCTCTTTTCAACCTCCAATCGTCCCAAAACTCGTTCTCGACCTTCCCAAACGTACTAGGACCTGAAATATAACATAACAAGTACAACCTAGCGCAAAATAGGTCGAGGGACGATGAATTATAAAGACAATCGATCAAGAAATGGGGGTAAAATATGTGTAATTAGGCCCGAATCAATAATTGTTTGTCATGTATGTTTTTCTTGAAATGTATAGTACCAGTGTTCTTACATATTCCCTGAACTTTAAAACTTATGAAAAAGGAAAATGTGATTTTTTACATCCAACCTATAAAACCTAATACTAATTTAAGAACTTTACATCTCTTCTTCATATTCGATAATGCAATTCGTTATGCAATATTCCAACCAATGATATTTGGGTTGAGATTTTATGATTATCCTTCATTTATAAGTTATGAAAAATTGAAAATAATTAATAATTAAATTACTTATTAAAATCCTATAAAAATAATCAAAATATGAAAATCGAAGCATCAAACACCATAAAAATATATGCAAGTGACTTAGTGTGCTAGCTAACCGTGATTATAAAGTCCACAACTTTTTAAATTTTAACTTCATGTATGTTTTATCTTGAAAAAGATACAATAAATTTGTCTAGTATAATTGGATGTGATTTTTGTCTTTGTTTTAAGAGAGTCTAGTTCAAATTCGGATACTTATATCTTCTTTGTTTGAAATAAATAAATAATTGTGAAGACATATATACCTTTTGATTCGAGCCATTTTATACATGTTTATACCCTTTACCTTTGTCGTTTGACTTGTGTATCATCATCCTTGGAGCCATTTTACGCTAGGTTTTTTCATGTTTTAGTATAGTTTAGGCTCTAGCAAGTGAAATGGGCAAAAGGATCGAAGTCATACGAAAAGGAGCCAAAACGGGACCAAGGGCTAAAAATGTCATGGTCACCGTTCATGGCAGATCTTCAAGAGCTCAGGGCTTGAAGATTACCTCCAAACCTTGATCGATATTCTATATATGTTCCCATGAGGCTTTGGACATCTCGCTGGCATTGCATGGATCATAGGCGCAGGGTGTGAAGAATGCAAAAAAAATCGTGAAGTGTTTGAGTGAAACGATGCTTTTTCCGTCGACATTACGGTTTCACTGCACACATCACGATTGTGACCGGGGGGGGGGGGGGGGGGGGGGGGGGGGCGGTGAATATTGTGTATAGAAAAGAAGGAAGATCAAGTTTTGATGGGAGATTGGCTTTTTGAGAGAGAATTTGAGATCTTCTTCAACCTAGTGAGAGAAAGTGATGAGCAATAGGAGATTCATGGAGGATTTGACCCAACATTCAAGGAAGTTTGAATCCATCTCCAAAACCATTCCAAGCAACCAAGAAAGAGGAGCTTCTCATTCCCATGGTGGTTTCCTTCTATTTGATTGTATTTCTCACTCTAGGCATGAAGTAGTACTCCTAGTCACTTGGATGATGTAGAACCCTAGCCTATTAACTCGCACAAAGCTACACTGCGAATTAATCCTGACTAGAGCCCAAGTTTTTAAACTCTAGCCGGGTGCAGTATAGGGCAAGTATTTAATTGTCAAACCCGGGCTAGTCCATGTACCCCTACTTCAATCGCTTAGGTTGTTATCTAGCAAAACGATTTTGGGTTTAAAACTAAGAAAACTACAAAATAAACAAACAAGTAAAGTAAATCGAGGAGAATTCTATATGAGAGGACTTCAATTGGGTATTGCTTCCCCTAGTCTCGTGCTAAGAAACAATGAACGAACCCTAGTGTGAAGGATATGTTTATATACCGTGAGGCGGGTGCAACAAGCTAGGAGCAAACTGTACTAGGTTGATCAATCAAGGATTGCTACAATAAGCTAGGGAACCTAGCTCTCTTAACCTCTCGTCTAGGGATTGCAACAATAAGCTAGGGGTTCTAGCTCTCATGTTCGATCAACGAAGACAACCCTAACTCTTTTAGTTGACCAACAAAGGATTGTCGTGATAAGTTAGTAGACTAACTCTCTTAATCTTTCGACCAAGGATTGCGACAATAGGCTAGGAAATAACCCTCTCAACTGATCAACTAAGGATTGCAAACCAATCCCTCGGAACTTAATCCGGACGGCGGAGAGACCAATCATGAAAGAATCATGGTACTACTCCTATACTTGAGGTTTTGGCCCTATAATAACCTAGAAGGGGTTACCCAAGTGGCTAGGAGGTCAAGCTCCCTATGGGCCAAAATGGGATTGCCACCCTCTAGGTCAATTTGACCCAACAATGAGGTAATGCTAGCACCTAGCAACACTCAATCATTCATGATTAATACCTCAAATATTATATAAAACACACAATCAACACAATAGAATCATGTTTTTACTTCCTAACACACATCTAGACTAGGATTCACAATACCCAAGTGATAAGGTGGGCTATTCCATAGCTAGGCAAAGAAAAACAAGAAAAAGGAGAGAAAGAGCCATGAAAAGATGACAATCTTCCTTACTCCTTGCTTGAATCTCCTTTGAGAGGTAAGAATCTTCACTCCTCTAGCTTAGGGCATGCCCAAATCTCCTTATTCCCCCTTTGAATGTCACTCTCTCTAAAATAGGAACAGGAAACCCTAATCTCTCACTAGAAACCCTCTTTTATTCGACACACTAAAAACCTACCAAAAGCTCCCTCTCTTCCTCCTTTGAGCTCTCTATTTATACCCAGTCACGCCCAGTTCACGGTCCTAGTTCACGGTCGTGAACATCAGTCCGGGGTCGTGAACACAGCCCAAAATGCGCCACTTTATTTGTTGAGTTCACGGTCCATGGCTTCAGTTCACGGTCTTACGACCGTGAACTACCTGAGCGTCAGTAATCTTTGAAACTCTTCTCGACGCCCTTCGGTTCACAGTTTGTGGTTCCAGTTCACGGTCCTGGCGAACGTAAACTCGCAGCTCGGGTCGTGAACAACGACTACTTTCCTGGGCGCCCGCACTTCACGGTCACGGGCATTGGACTTTTCTTCAGTTTATGCGCTTTTCACCTCCAATTGTCCCGAAACTTGCCCTCGACCCCTCCACACGTGCTAGGATCTGAAAAGTATCATAACAAGCACAACCTAGTGTGAAATATGTCAAGGGACGATGAAATTCAAAACCAAACTGTCAAGAAATTAGGGGTAAAATGTGTACAATTAGACCTGAATCACCTATTATGTTGTAGTTGAATGATTGTGAAACCTATGTGTTGATTTGCATGATTGATTGTATATTGATTTGTACATTATTCATGAAAATTTGAGTTTCTTGACCACTTCCCCAATATTTGGGATTAATTAACCTAAGTGAGAGAATACCTTCTTAGGGTCAATTTAGAGAATATTCTAGTCCACGCTTTGTGGTCTATGAACATGTGTGATTAAACTCATTGCGTCGTTTCTGGGTCATTACCTAATTGAGGAGTGGATTTGGTTGCCCCAATTTCCTAGGTCATAATTCAGTAAGCCTCTCCGCGTAGAGCAATTGCACGGGTTAGAAAACTCGAATAGAGACTCATAACTAGCTTGGAACTCCTACAGTATATACTAAGTATGAATTGTGCTAGGCTATCACAATATCGACTCAACATGGGACTTGCGGGAAGCTCATCCAAGTGAGGTTTTCTCAATTTGGATCCAATCACAATTTACTTGCATGCTAGTTTTTTTTTTGTTAGTTTAAAACAACTAATCGATCGCTAGATAATGCTTAGGTTGCTGAAGTATAGGTAGATAGACCGCCCGGGTTTGATAATTTAAAAATACTTGTTTCATATTATATCTGATTGAAAGTTGCACTTGGCTTTCGATTGGGATAGATATAGTTAGTAGCGAGCCACCTTTCTTATTTTCACTCTCATATCCCCAAATTGACGAGTTAGTGTAAGCTCATCCATGCGGCTAACTGGCGGAGGCGCCCTCAACAAGAATAATTGCTTCTTATGTGACTTGACACTCCCTCTTCTAATAAAAAACCTATAAAAACGGATACGCCAAGATCCAGGATCGAATCAGTATTGAGTATATACCAATTCGATATTAGATCTTGAAATTGGAATAAGTTCGACAGCAGATCACGAAGACTTGGTGATCTCCTGTTTAAGTATATACCCAGGGTGGGTGCAGGGCGCACGCTTTCAAGCAGACTCCCCATTAGGAGTCGTATTCCGTATAAATTATGTACTCTTTCAGTATTCATACGCACTTACATTCGCAGCTAATTCTTAATAGTAGTTGCTAAGTTATTTATACGCACGAGACTCGAGGTTGAGTTCTACACCGATCCCTTCACATTTGAATGAGTGGCGCCCAAGACAGTCCATTAATAGTCAATAACACATCAATCGCAAGCATATAGCAATCGAAGATGCTTAGTTGCTTCGCCTAAAGCTGTATTATCTGGATGGATGGATGGATGGATGGATGGATGAGAGATCCTTATTCCTCAATCCAAATTGTCTTTTTTCTATTTGCCAATCCTTAACCCAAATAGTGAAAAATGAAAAATAGAAGAAAGCCCGCTCGCTTCCGGTCCATAACCAATTGGCTATCTATCTGGAATGGGTTAGAGTGGGTACTAGTTTTTTGGTAGCCACCGTGGCAACCTCTTTGTACACCATCGGATTTTCTATTTTTTCTTCTATTTTAATATTACGGTCAAGATTCATTTAGGATAATTTTGAAAATCAAAATTTTACTGCATCTGATTCCTATTCCCTATAATCTCACCCTCTCTCTCTCTTTTCAACCCTAATAATATATATTTCTCTCCCAGCCACATCTCTTCCCGGCCACTACTACCGCCCGCCTCCTTCTCTCTCGTATCGACGACAACGACCGCCTGCCATTACTCTGCCCTCTCTCTCCCCCTCCGCCAACCTCCTCCCCTCTCCCTCCCCCTCCCCTCCTCTGCCAACCTCCTCCCCTTCCTCCTCGTCATGTCCTCTCTCTCTCTCTCTCTCTCCCCAAGAGACGACTGAGGAAAACATAAAAATCTATATATGTTTTTTTGTTTTATTTTGGTAGTGGTTGATTGTTTGTTTTAGGAAACGGTATAGTATTGTTTTTTTGTTTTGTCGCATTGGTATTGTTTTTGTGGTATTGGTATTGTTTTTGTCGCATTGGTATTGATTAAATATGCAATGGTATTTGTGTTTTGTCAAATGGTAGTGTTTTTATTTCTCGAATGGTATTGGCGTTTTGTGCAATGGTAGTATTTATTTAATGGATTGATATTGATTCTTATAATGGTATAGATTGTTTATATTGGTAGTTTTTGCCGTGTAATGATACTATTTTTTCCGTAGTTGTATTGGTTGTATAGGTTCGTCTCGATTGGTTGTATTGGTATAGTTTTTTTTTATGTTTTGACATTGATTTCTTGTTTTATTTCTATAATGATATTGGTATTTCTGGAAGTGGTCAAACAACTCATTTTCAATATTGAATACCAATCTATCGAAATAGATATACACTATGTTTGGTACCAAATGAATCGATAATTCATTTCATTGTAAAATGAATTACCGTGTAGAATTCATTGTCAAATGAAATCTTGTGTTTGGTATGTCATATTAAAATCTTTAGAAAGAAAATGAATTGACGTGTATAATTCATTGTCAAATGAATTCCTGTGTTTGGTATATCATATGTATAAGTAATTTAGTTAATAAAAGAGTAATTTAGTAAATACTTGTGGAATTCATTTGGAAATTCCATCTCAATTCCTTGGAATTGCTATAATTAGATCCAATTCCGTAGAATTCCAAATTTAGAATTGAAAATGAATTCTTTTAAATACCAAACACAAAAATAATTCATTTCAAAATGAATTCCTCAAAACTTATGAAATTCATTTATACCAAACGGTAAGTAATAACACAATGTAAATACTACCAATAAAATTTAGCATAACTACTAAAACAATAAGCACCAAAACACCATTCCTACCCAATGTAAACACTACCAACAAATTTAGCATCACTACCAAAACAATAAGCACCAGAATACCACTCCTACCCAATGTAAACACTACCAATAAAATTTAGGGTTTATATTTTGGGTTAATACCTTAGTTTGGCCTGAACTATACACATACTTTCTACTTTGGCCCGTGGTATTGGAAATTGCTATTCTGGCCTAAACTATGTAGCAAACTTCCTCATTTGGCCTGGAGGCGGGTTTGACTGTCAAATTAGACGGTCAAACCTGTTGACCGTTAGTCAATGTCCACCTCACCTGCCACGTCAGCTTTGAGGACATAACAATTATTATTTTTTATTTCAGAATTTTGTTTTCTTTCGATTAATAAAAATTATAAATAAAAATAATAATTAAAAAACGAAAAAGGCACATTTTTAGCAAATGACAAGAAAATAAAATTCAGAAATAAAAAAAATACATTTTATGTCCTCAAAGCTAACGTGGCAGGTGAGGTGGACATTGACTAACGGTCAACAAGTTTGACCGTCTAATTTAACGGCAAACCCACCTCCAGGCCAAATGAGAAAGTTTGCTACAAAGTTCAGACCAGAATAGCAATTTCCAATACCACGGGCCAAAGTAGAAAGTATGTGTATAGTTCGGGCCAAACTAAGGTATTAACCCTAATATTTTCGTACGGCCTGAACTTTGACCAAAATAAACATCCTGATCAATCTTTTCGATCTATAACATCTTGACCCGAACTTTACACCAAAATAAACAATTTTGCCAAACCCGATATTTGACCGTTAACTTGGATGGTCAGGTTTGGCCCAATCCTCCCTTCCTCAGCTTTCCCCGAAAACAATCACGTTTTTTCTTCTTGTTTGCCTCTAAAATCCCAGCCAAAGCAAAATTTCCGAATTGTATTACTCTCATCATCATCCACAACGACGGTTTGTAACCAACAACGAGGGAAGTCTCGCGGTGATGCAGCTTGCTTGAATATAAACAACAGCAAAATTTTGTAGCATTTCTGAAGCAGCAGCGGTGATCGGATAAGATCGGTTTCCCAGTTTGCACGCATCCCGATTCTGGCCATAACTATAATAATTGATCAAAATAGTCTTCCCTTATTCACAAGAATCGCCACCTCGCCCATCCTCTCTATCAGAGCTCTTCATTCTGTTTTATCTTCGTCGGGAGAGATGCAGTCGACTTCGTGTTCTTCAGAGCCTAATCAGCGCATTGCCAGGATCGCTGCCCACCTCAACCCTCCCAATACCCAGGTTCATTTCCACATTCCAGAAGGGGGAAAAAAAACTGTGCTTTCTATCTTGGGGGGTTTTCCCGTCTCGAATGATGAGTTTTCTTTTCAATAATCTTCTCTTTCGAACACGCGCAGATGGGAGAGAGTTCGGCCCCAGCCCGGTGGAATTGCAGGGCGAAAGGCGGGTCTTCCGGGTTCAAGGTGGCGATACTGGGAGCGGCAGGTGGGATTGGGCAGCCGCTGGCGATGTTGATGAAGATGAATCCGTTGGTCTCTGTCCTTCATTTGTATGATGTCGTCAATACCCATGGCGTCACTGCTGATATTAGTCACATGGATACTGGTGCAGTGGTAAGACAAATGCGATGATCTTTTTTTTTGTTGCGGAATCGATTGGTTAGATTTGCCAATTTTTTGTTTTGCTTAGTTGAAAGTTGGAAACTGGAAATGGGAAGGCTTGCAAAGTGCAAATGCAACTCCATAATTCTCTAACTAGTTAATGATTTTGATTTTGGGTTTTGAGTTATGAAGACAGAAACGTGCTGGTAATGGTTTAATAGAGTGGCGCCCTCAATCTGTTGATTGCTTCTCCTTTGTATTCTCTAATCTGAGATCGAGTATTTGAAGAGATGGAATCTTCACCCGAATTCTGTCTTTGTCAATATTGGACCAGGACAAGGACACTAACTTTAGTCACTATCTAGCTGCATTGAACTACCGAGTTTACTATGCCCTGTTAAACCGATATACTGGCTGCTATTTGTTATATTTTTCACTGGAACTGCAACATTTTTTATGGTGTTCCTTTTGTTTTCTTGCTCTCCAAGGTACGTGGGTTCTTAGGGCAGCAGCAATTGGAAGATGCTGTCACGGGAGTTGATGTTGTGATCATACCTGCTGGTGTCCCTAGAAAACCAGGAATGACAAGGGATGATCTATTCAACATCAATGCTGGAATTGTTAAGACACTCTGTGAAGCAATTGCTAAGTGCTCTCCTCAGGCCATGGTCAATATAATTAGTAATCCTGTAAACTCAACGGTACCAATTGCAGCTGAAGTTTTCAAGAAAGCTGGAACGTATGATCCAAGGCGGGTTTTGGGAGTCACAATGCTTGATGTTGTTAGAGCTAATACCTTTGTGGTAAGAAAAAAGTATAAAGTCTCTGTTGTTAAACCAAGTTCTTTGTCTGCTTTTATTTCTGGCCATCCCTTAAAAAATTTGCAGAAGTAAGATTAAGATCTGTGCAGGACAATAATCTAAGGTAAGCTAGTTGCTGTAACGTATGATTTTGTTTTATTAATTGCCGACAGGGTGTTCTATACTCATATTCTTGGTAGCCTTCTGTTTGTAATGTATGATGGATATTGAGGGTGAAACACTACAATGTTTTGCTGAATTATCGATTCAATGCTTTTGATTGGTTATACAATAGTATCATATTATATTTGGGAAAGTAACTCGTATACCTAACTGCATGCAGCGATCGGTCTCAATATGCACTTTTTGACTAATACTAGGATGATTAACTGTTATTTGGTTTCAATCCATTATTTCATGTATTCATTCTTCCCCCCTATGAATCGTTGGGTGCAGGGTGAGGTTATGGGTCTTGATCCAAGGGAAGTCGATTGTCCAGTTGTTGGGGGTCATGCCGGAGTTACTATTTTACCTCTCCTATCACAGGTTCAAGCCAATTCCAGATTACCTAAATTTTCGAGGGTCATACTATTTTTTTTTTTTAACTTTTCTGAAGTACTCATTATACTGGTCTCTACAGGTTAAACCTCCATGCTCTTTCACCCAGAAAGAAATCGGTTACTTGACTGATCGCATTCAAAATGGTGGTACTGAAGTTGTTGAGGTGAGAATTGATTTTCACTATTTTCTTGTTGTTTCAGTGCTTATCAGTTCATTCAAGGCTCAATTGTTCCGTCATGAGGTTTAAAATGATAAGCTGAATAAGTCTCTTGAACACGGATTTTTTTTAAATTCTGGTTGTTAAATTTTCACTCATTTTAGTTGGTTGTCTGGACAATGTTCTGGTTAACCTTTTGGCCAATTTAGGTTTAGGTAATTTTTCTGTTGGAGATGTTTTCAAAGGTTGTAGCTCTTACAGGATGCTGTCTTAGTTTTAGGCATTGGTAAGTTGGCTACATGAGACAAAGAACCAAACATCCCAATGCTAGCAACTATCCCCATTATCCCTTTTCTCACTTGCTCCATCAACCTACCCTTCCATCTGGGGAAGGAGAAAGGGTAAATAATAATCATAGTCGTTTTGGACAGATTTAGGGAAAACATAATCATGTTCCGGATACACCTTTTCTTCTTTTTCCTGTTCTGGGTGAACACAATCTAGTTCCCTCTCAGAAGATCATGGATTATGGGATGTTTCTGAGATAATTGAGATGGGATAAACAAACTCCCTGCCTTTACCTAGGGACACTGAGAAGTTCATGGGAAACTAAGAAGCGATCAGTTTTGGCTGTTGTGTAGAATATACTATATGTTTTTTTTTTTTAAGTTGGATATGATTAAGCACCTTCCTCCCACATAATAGAACCTTATCCATGAAGGAACTTCATACCAATTTGTTGCGTCTTTCAAATTCAATGTTTGGTTCGAAAGCTGAAATCAGACTAATCATGGAATCAGTTGGGTTAAATCAGCAAACTGGTTTAATGGGCTTTTTTAAAGATATTCTTCCTGCTTATGTTATGTTATTTATCTCCTTGGATTGACACACTGGAACCTTTGGCAGGCAAAAGCAGGCACCGGTTCTGCAACACTATCCATGGTAGGTTGCTGCAGTCTTCATCCATGTTATTTTCCTGCTGAACCTGTTTTGCAGGGGGGAAATTTGTACTTATGAACAATGATTCACTACCCTCCATGAAAATCGCAGGCCTATGCTGCCGTTAAATTTGCAGATGCTTGTCTTAGAGGGTTGAGAGGAGATGCTGGTGTCGTGGAGTGCGCCTATGTATCCTCTCAAGTATGCTCTAGTATCAAAAGCTTATTTGCATGGATCTCTCTTATCACAGTACTGAATAGGATTGGTTGGCCAATGCACTTACTGAAACTTGGATCTTCTGTTATTTATATATCCACAGGTGACAGAGCTTCCTTTCTTCGCATCAAAAGTACGGCTTGGCCGTGCTGGAGTAGAAGAAATTTACCCACTTGGCCCCCTTAACGAGTATGAAAGGTAAGTAAAATTTATGCACACTCTCATACAACTAGGCTACCAACTTCAGCAAAATCAAAATCTGCAATTGTACTGATAGGGCTGGCTTGGAGAAGGCAAAGAAAGAATTAGCAGAAAGCATTCAAAAGGGGGTTTCCTTTGTCAGAAAATGAAGGGTCATCATTCCTCGTGAAGTATAAAAGAGCTTCCGCCTTCTAGTAGTGATTCTCAGCCTTGTAGTTTTGTTGTTACACAGTCGTCTGCACGATATGCCGGTTACTCGAAATAAGTAGTTTGGAGAGGGTTATTACGTCATAACAAATAAGGGCATCTCGAAGATGTGTTCTGATGACGATGTTACTAAGCCAGAGCAAATAAGAACCTCGTGAAGATGGGTTCCGATGATGATAGTATTTTGCACAATAGTGAGTATTTTGCAGTTTCTTACATCGCTTGTGTGGAAGAACAGCAGGGACAATAATGGATCCAACAGTTACCTTCGAGTTTGTACCTTAAAATGAAAGAAAAAGAAAAAACAGAGATTTTCTCTTGACCATAAAAGAAGAGAAAACAAGCGATCGTATATCTGGAATTGTCAGGTCCTTCAGATGTGGTAATGTACATAAAGAACTCTGTTTGGTTTTTCTCTTGGATCATCAATTTTTGACTCCTGCACAGTTATTTACTATGTACACTTGTGCTCTACGCAATTTACTTATTGGGTTACATCTGTGGGTTCCCCTGACTGGCACGCTTCCCTGTTGATGATTCTGAAAATGGAGATGCTCCCTTGCCAAAATCCTCTGGCATTGAAAGCACCACAAACAACTAAACACTTTGACAACCCTCTGGACCAGAGTATTAACGGGAGAGAACAAATGGTCATTCACAGCCCACAAAAAGAGTGTTATTTTCTTAGGCCCTGCTGGTTGCAGTTTCTAACAAGAGTGTAATTTATGAATTGCTGAGAGAGATCTGTTATTCACAGCATTTTTGTGGTAAATGTAAGCCCCACTGTCTAGAACACCATTACTCTGTGCATTAGAAGAGTGGGGCTGGGAACCACCATTCAAGGACACATTGGGAAGTTCTTATCACTTTGCTAACTGTTTGGTAGTACTGGAAAATTACAAATAAACCCGTCGAGCCGATCCAGGCCCTTTCGAAAGACAGAAGTTTTTATGACTTGAAACCCAAATGACCTGAACTTGATTAACCTGTGATTTTTGGGTTGAGTTGGGTGGGTTAGCAGGTCGACTTGTTAGACCCGTTACATTTTATGTCACTTTCAAAATGATAAAATCACTAATAAATTGATGAGATGTTTAAAAAAATTCACAAGGATTTGAAAGACATTTTTGGAGTTTAAGGATAATCAAACATCATGTGTTTCTTGTACACTTGTGATTGTTTTATGACGATTGCGCAATTTGTATTTCATTTCATTATCATGGAAGGATTTGAGAATATGTTAATTGACATGTGTTAGGTAAACTATTGGCATGCATATGTGAAAATTTGTGTTCTTTAAGAAAACATGAAATATGTTTGATATTGTTTTTGAGAGCGATCATAATTCGAAATGATCTATAACCCAACCCAAAATCGAATGGGCTGGGTCAATATTTGACCCAAAATCAGTCAACCCAACCTGGTCCGACCCACAACCCGATGCCCTAACCCGACTGGATTGCCAGGTCTACTGTTTAGCAATGATATATAAGCAGAAGAAGAACAATCTCCAAACAGGGTCATTAGATGGAGGAAAAACAATGATGGTGAAGGGTAAATTGACAGGGAGAAGGAGGAGGAGCCTTCAACATAATTAAAGAAGCTGAAGTAGAAGCTTTGGTTCTCAAGACTTTTTCATTTTCCTTGCCCTTGCAGGATTTATCCCTACTTTTGCTTCCCTCCCCCCACCACTTTTCATTGCACTCCCCTGTTTTACACTAATAAAAATCCCTGTGCTTGTCAGCATGTGACCGACAGCACGAATTCTGCATGAACAATTCTTTGGCTCGGATGGAATGGATGCAGTGGTTGCTATCACCCTTTTTGTTTGTTTTTTTTCCCCTCAGAAACACAATGGTCCAATGAAGTTAGGACCTTCTGCTATCTATAATGGAGGAACAGAGGGTATGAGTGTGGAATCGAGCTTGGTGGGAGACAGGGAGAGATTATTTGCTTTTATAGACCAGACACTAATATACCTAACCTAATTGATAATAAGGGATTAAAAAACTATAATAATAATAATAATAATTTAATTTTAAACAAAATAATAGTCGAATCTTTTGAAAATAATATAATAACCAATCTGTTAGTTTTTCAACTAGTCAAACGTGAACTATTTTGACGTGACAAATTATACTGATGTAAGTGCCGATGCGGATGTTGCATTTGGATATGTCAGCAAAAATTGTAGAACCAAAACAATTTAATAGTCAATTTATTTATCTTGTGTAAAATAATAGACAAATCTTTTGAAATACAATTTCATAGTCATTCTTCGTCAAAATTAGCGCCGTAGTTAACAAAATCATGGTAAGTAAACGAGTCATATTTGAAAATTTTGCAGAGTTGAGAATGGAAGTCCAACTTAGTGGGATTAAACTTTAAATATGGAAGGATCATCTTTTTCCATTTCTTGTTTTTTTTTTTCTTTCTTTGCTCCTTTTAGTCTATTTACTTTATTAATTTATTTACTCTGCAGTTAAATTGGAAGGTTGTGGTATATGTGGGATCCAGACTCTCACTTAGGTAGTGAATAGTGATTGCAATGGGGTGTTAAATTGGAAGGTTATGCATATGTGGGATCCAGACTCCCTCTTAAGTCTTAAGTAGTGATTGGGGGATAGGATTGAGTGCTTAGCTCTTCTTTCCTTTATGTTCTTATCAAGATGTAGCTATTGAAAATGCTATATCACATGTTCTTGTCGAAATAGAGCTCTTTGCAGGGTTATCGCTATCCGAATGAACTATTTTACCTGTGCTTGTATGTTATGCTTGCCCTAAGACAATTAGAGTAGGTACCCCAATGTATGGCTAGAAATATCGTAACAGAAGTACATTGTGGTCCACGTTCCTTCTATTTGATTTGAAAATTTACCTCTGTGGAAAGGATGATTCATTCGGATCGACATGAGAGCCCAACTACATTGCATTGATAAAAGAATGAAGTTAACTCTTTACGAGCACACATGGAGACAACCGTGAATAAATGAATGAGAAATATAATAGAAGGAATAATTAAGTCTAAATAGTGAAAGATAGAGCATAAAAATTCCTTTGGATGATAACATGATTTGAGAAAATCAAAACATGAAAAATACATGTAGATATAAATGCGAATCATTATATAACATGTCAAGAACGAGATAGGGCAGGGCAGTACGAAAGCAATTCCTATGCCCCGTCGCGCTATTACGAGTCAGGTAATACCTGCCCTAAACAGGTCGCGACAGATCGAGTTGCATGAGTCAGGTCAACAATTGACATCACTACTTTTAGGGTATCGAACAGGGTCAATAACTCCTTATTATACACTTATAAATAATCAAATATGGCCATTTAATTTTCAAATGAGTTAAATCGAAGGGGTGAGGTAAAGATCCTTTTATTTCTCATGGCTTTATCTTCTTTGTTTTAAATTGAATTTCAATTTTTTTTTCCACAGATAGAACGAATTCGTTGTGATCTACAGAATGATATCTATTTTAAATATATTTTAAGGAAAATGATTTCGTACTACCCATATCGCTCGTTACTTTACCACCATTATTTTATACTCAAATTTTACTAAAATTGGCCCAAAAGAAACGAGTTTATCGTGATCTATTTGATCTACAAAATTTTGAAGAAAAAAATAAAATTCTGGAGCAAATATACACCCTTGGTATAGAATGGTAATTGGTGTTGAACGGTGATAAAAAGATTATCATATATATAACCATTCTACACTATAACATATTCATACCAATAGACTTTCATACATATACATAGTATAATCATATATGCTAAATGAATTGAGGTCCATTCCCCTATTTGTTGTTGGCGCTGATTTCATCTCAAAACAATCAGATTGATTCTTTTGCTCATTGTGCGGATTTCTCTTCGACAGCATACGATAATACATGACATTGTGAAGCCATTGCCAGAAGTGATGTTTGATTCCAACACCCAATTTTTTGACAGGGAAAACACAAAAAAACACACTGGACAGGAGACTGGGTGCGTGCATCGTATCATGTCTCTTTCACCAGTTTAATGAACCCCATCACCGGTCTCTTCCATGAACAAGAGTAAAAGGAAAAAAACAAGACAACAAAAAGGAGAAAAAACAAGAGAGATGAACAGCTTCCCAAGAGAATCAGAATCACATATTCACAAGGCCTGAAAAGTTTTGTACGAAAAAACCTTTGGAACTTTGCTGTCTCCCATTTTCACATGATTTGCTTTGCCTTCTCTTGGACAAAACGTCAATCGGATATGAATATATCTTCAATTATGCATATCCACGATAAGGATTCAATGTTAAATAGTTACAAATAATTATTGGGAGTAGTTGGCTGCTTAATTATTTTTAACCTTTTTAAGAAGTTTTTTCTTCGATCCCCCGTTTGTAGACTGCAAAGTTGCTTCATTCTTTGTGTTTTCTTTATTAGAAACAGCGTCTCATGACTCATAGGGTGAAAACAGAACAGTAACTGATTTGAATGGAACCCTATGCGATTCCCACTGATATTTGTTTTGGCGAATAATTATTAGTTCAACTTTCCTGGTCTCAGTCTCAGCTGGGGAGCGGATCTTGTCAGTAACTGATGGGTCAGTAACCCATCAGCTGATCTCCACGTATTAGTCTACTTTTTTATTTAAATTAAATGCGGAAGGGCAGTAAGGTAAAATGCACTTATCCCCTATTTATTGCTGACGCGCTGACTTTTGACCGACCACATCAGGACCTCCTTCTCTCTCATCGAAAAACCTTTAATTTTCCTTCTTTTAATCTTTAACGTTTCTCACTCGTTTTAAGTCGAAATTTAATTTTTTTTCACAGTTAGATCAGATTAATTATGCTCTTCAAAATGATATCCACTTTGATATTTTTTTGACACAAATTTTTTTCCAGTTATTACCAGTCTATACCATATGGTATAGTGTGGTAATATCAATATATATTTCGTTACCACCCAATACCATATGGTATAGTGTGGTAATATCAATATATATTTCGTTACCACCCAATACCATATCGTATAGTGTGGTAATATCAATATATATTTCGTTACCACCCAATACCATATGGTATAGTGTGGTAATATCAATATATATTTCGTTACCACCCAATACCATATGGTATAGTGTGGTAATATCACACAATACCATATGGTATAGAGTGGTAATATCAATATATATTTCGTTACCACGCAATACCATACATTACCATAGGTTATAGTGTGGTAATATCAATATATATTTCGTTACCACCCAATACCATATGGTATAGTGTGGTAATATCAATATATATTTCGTTACCACCCAATACCATATGGTATAGTGTGGTAATATCAATATATATTTCATTACCACACAATATCATATGGTATAGTATGGTAATATCACACAATACCATATGGTATAGAGTGGTAATATCAATATATATTTCGTTACCACGCAATACCATACATTACCATAGGGTATAGTGTGGTAATATCAATATATATTTCGTTACCACCCAATACCATATGGTATAGAGTCATAATATCAATATATATTATCTAAAAGGAAAAAAAACAGAAGGAGGGAGAGAAAAAATCGTCTTCTGATGCCTCTCATTTCCTCTTCCTCAATCAAGAACACAAAAATGCCAAAAAAATGAGAAAGATCGGAATTGAGGCCAACGAGTTGATGAAGAGAAGAAATGCAAAGAAAGAGAGTGGCTACAATTTTTATTCGTTGATTGCTAGAGAAAAAAATGAAGAAGGAAGATAGCAGATCTAAATTTGAAAAGGAGATTGTGAAAGAAAAAGTAAGAGAGAAGGAGTAGAGAAAGAGAAAAGATCTGGAAAGATATTGAAAGAAAAGAAGAGAGAAGGAAGAAAGTTGAGTTGCAGAGAAAATGCATTCTCTCTTTCGTTGAAAAGTCAGCCATTGAAATGCGGAATGAATAAAAAAAATTAAAAATACAAAAACGGACAAACATGTCCCTCCCCACTCCACATCCAGCCCAGCCGTAGGATTGCTCCATTCCCAATCCTACAGCTCCCGTGTGGTTACTGATGGGCCAGTAACCAGTAGTTACTGACCCTATCTTGGACCCTCAGGTGGGACATTTGCTGAAGAGAAAGTGATATGCCCAAAGCAGTGTCAAGGATATTCAGGGAATGCAATTCTGCAGGGTCGCATTCTCATGAGTCTTTCCAATTGCACTATTCAATAAGAGAAATTTTACAATAGATTTTTGTATTTATGGTACAATTTAGATTGTACCTATACTTTTATATACAATTTTTTTTGTACAACTTGAATTTGTACCTTTATTTGATGGTACAACTTGAAGTTGTACCATAATATAAGAGTACAAATTTCTTTATAGTACAATCTGAATTTATACATTTAACGTTATGATACAACTTCAAATTCACATTAAAGCACCAATGCTTTGTAGCATAGTAGAAGTTCTCATTCAAGTAATGTAATAACCAATGTTTCAATGGAAGGTTGAGGTTTAAGTTCCACCAGATTTCCAAACTCTGTTTAACCAAGTAAAAGTAAGTAGTCAATCAAACTAAAAAGGTTGTTTTCAGCCAGGATTGTAAAACCATAACTTAAAGGTTAACGATATGATATTTTGTGTTGAAAACAAGGTTTAATCGTATACCGCTAAAAAATCGGCTACCATTTTAGACTCCTGTGAAGTTTTTTTCTCTATTGGACCGTCCGTACGGTACAATTTGACAAACATTGATTTTCGATAAGAAGATGCGTTGTCCTGATTGAGTTTCCCCCTTTACATAATAGGATTTCCGGACTATTGTTTAGTTCAATTATCTAACGGTTCACTTTCCATTCCATTTTATGTTTCCATTTCATAAATCTGGCAACGAAAATGAGAAAACCTATTCACTTTTCATTTTTGCCATTTTCATTCCATTTTGTTCATTTCATAAATTTTTTAATTTTTTAATATTAGTCCTTTAGTTTTTCTCTTTTACCTAACATTTCTCCTATTATTATATATAATTTTTCACCTTGTGGAGAATGTGAAACCAAATGAATCAATATTTTATTTCAATTCAAAATAAATTAATGTGAGGAATTCATTTGAAAATAAATTCCTATGCTTTGAATGTTATATTCAAATATGTACAAATTAATTGAATTGAACTCACAAGTCATTCTATCAAACATGGATTTCTAAATTAATTATTGTATTTTTGTCATTGATGAAGTTAATTTTAATGGCGAAAAACTTATGTCAAAGTTAAAAATTACATTAAGATGTTCATCTTAATTAAGTAGCACTACTTATATGAAAAATAATGAATGAATTATCCAAATAAAGTGATAAAATCCACACAAAATTAGACCAGAACAAAAATTAATGATCAAAGACAGATTTTAGCTCTAACCTCAGCGAAGCAAAACAAATTTTGATGTTAGGGGTTAGGATGCTAACACTAATTTGTTAGTATGATGTTAAGACTAACTCCAACCACTTCTTTTTATGACTTTCAATGTTGAAGGGGTTGGCCATAATTTAATGATGATTTTAAAGGGAGGGCACGCTTATCATTTCTTAAAATTATAACACTAGCTTGAGCCACAAGTACTATAAAGAATACTAGAAAACTCATACAGAAACACAACAAACCACACCACAAAACATAAAATAGATAAGAAAGTTCACAAAGCAAGCCAGAAGCTCAACGCATCACAAAACTCATATAGCAAACCAGCAAACTCAAAGCTTACCAAAATTTTGATGAAGCAGGCCACAAAACTCATAAAGCATACTACTAAACTCAAAGTTAACCACAAGTTTTCTGAAGCACACTACAAACCTCATAGAGAAAATCATGATCGATTTTGAAATTTGTAAAGGTAGAAGAACACTCACGTCAATCCTAACAAAGCCAAGTATAACTAAGCGGGATGTAGTAAAATGGCTCGGTTGTATTCCAAGGGAACCTTAGAATTTCTATTACTTCGCTCTGGGCTACTATCTAATCAATTTGGAAGGTTAGAGGTAGAACAAATCTAACCTAACTACCTAAACAATAATCCAAGTGGTTGGAAGACTGCTAGAGATGAGATGGTTGTCTAGATTTGATCCCCTAGCCATAGGTTGTTATGGGAGATAATTTAATGATATCTTGAGGCGTGGAGGTCACAAAGGTGGGGATCGACTCAATGGTCATGCAATCGATCCCCTCCTAGTAAGGATAGTCGGTCCAATGTCACCTCAACCAGGTTACCTAACTAGGGATAGATTCTACCTCGTCTAAACAGCTTAAATTCGTCAGAACACAAGTAGGGTAGGTCGATGGTCACACACCGAACCTACAAGCATAAACTAAGTGAGAATTAGGGATGGCAATCAAACCCATGGCCGCGGGTACCCGACCGCCCCCGACCCAGTCAACGCGGGGAATCCTCGCTTTGACCGGGTATGGGGCGGGTATGGGTAAAACCCGCAAAAAGTTTGATGGGTATGGGGCGGGTATGGTTTTAGCCTCCCCCGCCCCATACCCATACCCATACCCGCCCCACCAAGAGAATTTCTTCACATATCAAAAAATATGTGGATTAAATTGTAATCTATCAATGATGATGATGATAACTCGAGAAAATAAATAGTAGAAATGCAATTGAGTAACCACCTTAAACAAAACCTAATTGATTTCCCTCAATTCTCCTTCCACTCTTTCACTTTCCCCCTTGTCAACAAGATTATGTTAGTTAATTATTACTTAGTAAATGTATCAAGAGTTAGAGCATAATAATTTAAAAATATTATAGTCTATATTATGTATTAATGGATGTTTTAGGATCATATTCTTTGAATCGTATTTAGAAAATGACCGTGTTTTGTTGACTTCATGATATATAGGTTTATTTATGGTTATAATTAAAACTTTTCTTGTAAGTTTTAGGTATAATAATGTTGGATGTACGGGGATGGGTATTACCCATGGGTACCCGAAACCCATGGGTATGGGGATGGGTTTCCAAAACATTCCCCCGCATGGGTATGGGGCGGGTATGGGTTTGGGTGTTTGAAGATGGGGATGGTTTAGGCAAACCCGCCCCAAACCCGCCCCATTGCCATCCCTAGTGAGAATCTAACTAGAAGGGGATGGTCACCTCGACCTCTAGCTAGCCCTCTAGGTCAACTAATCAAGGTAAGAAGTATTCACATATACCTAACCCCTATTGGAAGCATAAGCACCCTAGTTGAAGTCATCTATACCATAAATTCATGTGCATTCTAATGATAATCCCCTAATAACTAGGTTGCAACTAAGAAAAATGGGATGTAGACAATCTCACACCAATTGATGTCTAAAGCACTCTTACCCTAAGGAAATAGAACTCTCACCTAGGTTAAGAACAAATCAATCACAATAAAGCAAGTGATTTATGCACAAACATCAAATAGACAGATTATAGTTTCATAATCATTCATACATATGACCCATAAACAATCTACAATCTAGGTTTCATCTTCCCTAAACAAACTTAGAAATTTAAGTCATAGAGAGAGAAAGAAAATACAAACTAAGAAGATGAGGAATGCTGGAAATCTTTTTCTTCTCCTTGGCTTGCACCTTCTCCTTGCTCCTTGGATGAATTGGATCTTTCCCAATCTCTCTCAAGGTGTTTCCCCCTCTAAAAACTATCCAAAACTCTTAATTTCTTACTCTAGGTCGACTCTCTTTTCTCCTTCAGGATCTCCACTATTTATAGCCCTTGGTAATCTCAGGAAAGATCACGACTGAGGGGTGAAAGATCGCGCCCGTGAACTAACCGTGACACACGCGTTCTTAAGCTTCGTTGTGTAGTCTAGACAGGGCGAGAGATCGCACCCTGGGTTCGCGGCCACGAACGTCTCACTGTCGTGATCTTTTTCACGGCTTCGTCTAAAAAGGCCTGCGATTCGCCTAGAAAAATTGTATGCTCTCTCTTTGACGCTTCCTCTTGAAGTCACGCCCTGGAGTCCCGATATCGTGTTCGCGAGCTTCTGGCTTCAGCCCGCAATCTTTGGCTTTATTTCACGCGGTGGATTTCTCGGCCAAGATCCTGCTCATTTGGCTACGATCTTAATGTTTGCTCCACATAAATTGATGTTATTTACCCTTCATATTTAGGTTTATTTCGTGCTAATTCATGTGCATAATCATTAGAATAGCCTCAATTGCACCCTATTTCGTTCCTATTTGATTATGATGTGATTTTAGGGTGCTACAATACATGTGGATTAGGTACGAAAAGGGGAACAAGGGTAGCAAAATGGGCAGGAAGCTGATGATCACACCCGATAAAGCAGACGAAGAAATCAAGGTGAAGATCATGGCCTGAGAGTCCAAGATCGCGACCGCGAATTTGGAGGCTTCGATCATGAACTTTGTGAAGAAGACAACCGATGAGAAACAAAGAGTTTCCCCAGTCTGATCACGACCATAGTTCACCTTGACCCCGAGTAAGTTCGCGGCCACGACTCACAGATCACAACCGTGAAGTCAGCCTGCGAACTCCCAGAGTTTGATGGCCAAAACGGCGACGCTTGTAGATTGTGGTTTCTAGGAATAAGATCAAGACCGTAATCTTTCCCCTGCCTGGTCGTGATTTTATCCATCTCCTGAAGTCTATAAATAAAAGACCCTTTCCCCCATTTGAAGTGAGCTGATTTTGAGAGAGAAAATTTTGGTTAGAGAGAGAAGGAAGAGAGAGAAGATGAAGGAAGGAGAAGAGAAGAAGAATGAGGAGGAGAAGCTAGAAGAGAGGAGTCATCTTCCTCAAAATCAAGTCTTCCCCAATTTCTTTTATGTATTCTCTTATATCCTTTATGGAGTAGTCTTCTAAGGCATTAGGGGTTCTAAACCCCAAACCCTAGTTTTAGTACTGTTATGTAATGTATGAATATTTTAGGGTTTTGAATGAATGTGTTTATCTAGTTGATTTTAATGCTTCTCTAGTAGTTTTGATTATGCTTGGGTGCGTTGCTCTAATCTTATCTACTAGCCTACTTGAGCTTCTATGTTGGGTATGGAGTTTTAGGTTAGATGGGTATGCACAATCAGGCAAATTAGGGTTAGATGAATGAATAGGATCTAATGGTGGACAAGGCGATCGTAACCCTACTATAAGATGCCTTCCTAGATAGAACCCTGGATGAAACCTCGTGTGGACGGTGGGTAGTACCCATTGAAATTAGCTATGTTCTTAAAACCCCAGATACGATAGCCTAGATCGAGGTGACTGACATGAATTTAGGTGAGGCATACTCGGAGGCGTGTGGATAACCACGAAAGCCCATAGAAAAGAGCTCACTCATCACATTCGCTAAACCCAACTATTTAGACATTTCATAGTAGACCTAGACTAGGGTGAGGGATAGTTTCCTCAAGTACGTGCTTTTATCCTCATTTGTTCTCTCTACGAGTTATTTTGCTTGAATCCTCCAACACAACCCTTTAAACCGATCAGCTAGATAACAACAACATGGGAAGTATGCTAGAGTTCCAGGACCTGAGTGAATACGACCTTGATTGCTACTATATGACAACGTCGTTTTAGGTTAAACTTGTCTTATGATGGGTTAGTTATTGAAACGTGCTAACTACTGGCAATGACTTGCACGGAATGAATCGATTAAGCTTTTTGGCGCCGTTACTGGGGACCCTCGGTAACTAGTAGAAAACCACCGAGTGGTTAGTTTAGTCTTTATTTTCTTTGTTTTGTCTTTGTTTATATTTTTATATTTTGGTAGTTTCTATATTTTTTGTGTTTTTGTTATCCAACTTTGTACGTCACGGGTTGCCGAGTTTGTGTCTTGTAGAACTTTTGTATATAAAGAAGAGACTCTTTGGAGATACTACCTCTTGATACGGAAATCGAGAGAACCCTTCGGAATCTAAGAAGAGTTGTGTGAGACATCAATCCCCATCAATGGTAGATCAACAACAACAACCTCAAGTTCCACCGTGGCCTAAAACAATGGGATTCTACTCAAGACCGAGTGTGTATAATGTTCAATCACATATTCTTCACCCACCGGTGCCGAACAACAATTATGAGATAAAGTCGGACACGATTTCGATGCTTCTAAGTGCGGTTCAATTCAATGGGATGATGAGTGAAGATGCTCACACATATCAAGTCATTCTACGAGTTGACGAATGGAATCAAGATAAACATGGAAAAGTTGCTTTCATCCCAAATTGGGGAGCAACTGCTACAACAACTCTCCTCCCCCACCCTTACCAAATAATCACTCCCATGTACTGTAGCAAAACTTATGACATAGGGAAAAGTTTTGGATCCCTCCAATTTCTACTTATTTTCTCCATCATCTATTTTTCCTTCTTCATCAACATAGGGTTAATAAATTTTTGGCACCCAAATGTGATTTAAATGAAATGCTAGAGATATGGTTTTGTAATATTGGATTTTTTATTCTATCAGTTCACTATAACCAGTGGCGGAGGGAGGCCTTGAGGAGAGGGGGTCTCACTTGGTAAAAAATTGGACAACAAAACCCTTTAGATACATAGGGTTTAGTATGATCCTTTAAATTTAATTCTCATAGTCTCGTTGATGTTAGCTTACCTAAGATTCTCATTCAATTCAAAATTCATTAGATGCATAACCTTTAACATTATTAAATCTTTAAGAATCCCATCAACTCAAAATCTTATTCTTATATCAGTACTCCCAATATGTACAATCTATCAAAACTTATGAATTATCAACAAGCCAACTGATACGCTATTAATCGGTTCGGCCATAAGTTGCTAGCCATACTATCCAGTTATCTCATATCTCAAACGAGTTGAGCTCAACAAGTCACCGAGTGGAGCTAGCTAGCGAGTTTTAAAAGCTTAACAAAACCTAGTTTGAGCTCGACTCATTAGTAAACGAGCCGAGTGTCAAACGATTTTTCCCAAACCGAGCATCGAGTCACTCGTGAGTAGCTTGGCTCATTGCATCCCTACTAGCCCTAATGCATCAATATAGCTAGGGCTGGAAGTTTGGTACTGGTACTTCAGATATACCGGATTTGTCTATATTTGGTATTACTGAATACACGTATTATTTCTTGGTATTGGGATTGAGATTCAATTTCAATTGTTATTTGGTATTAGGTATTACGGGATTGGGAGCGGTATATACCAATATACCGAACAATACCGAAATATAATCTAGTGTGTCTTTTATCCTCTCAACTAGTCTCTCTCATTCACTACTACACGACTCTCAACCACCAATATCTTGTTATTTTTATATCAGCAAAAAACATACACTAGTATTAGTCTTCTCTCAGCCTCCAATTCGTCAAATTGAAGATTACCAATGACAAAAACTTAAGATGTCACATCTCCTCCATTCTCCTTATCCATATCCTAGCACTAGCCAAACTCAACACTCTTTGCTTAGTCTCTTTGTCCTATATTTAACAATCAAATATGATTTATATATTTAATTATAATTGCAAAGGTAATTAATTTCGTATTCGATAATACCGAATGGGATACCGAATGGGATACCGAAGTACCGATTGGGATACCAAAATTATTTAGGGATTGTGATTGGAATTGATTTTAGGGTGTAATTCGGTATTCGCGATTTTGGTATTTGATATTGGGATACCGATACCTTATCGATTTCCACCCCTATATATGGTATGCATATCTCACTAGAAAACTTCATGCAAACATAGTATTCATATCTACACTAGAAAACTTCATGCACTGTTAGCTAAAGCAACCTAAATATTGGTTGTTTGGATCAAGGATTATGCATCAGAAAAACATTCAATTTGTTTTTTACAGTTCAACGGGAGAAGAAAAAAAAAATTGTTTTCAACCAAACACTTTCCACTTTTAATTTGTCCACGTCTCCTTTAAACATGTTTGGCCCGGCCTTTATCCTCTCGCCATTGTTCTATTGTCATGAAATAAAAACAAAAACCATTGTTGAATTGAATAATATACTTTATTTTCTCTAAACTTGTCAAATTGCCAAAAGTTTCTCCTATTTCCCACCCGCGGTATCAAACAAAAGCCAATTCAAATCTGTCGACGCCAACTCCAAAAGGAAATCTGGGACTTCTGAAAAGAGACACAAGAATGGAGGGAATACAAATACTAGGAGGAGGAGGAGGAGAAGCATTTCAGTTCCAACTTCCATGTAAGAGCTAGGCAGGTGGTCTTATCTTGTTGAATGAATCATTAAAAGGGAAAGCCAATGGCAGTCGCTCATCATTTCATTTCCCACTCGACTCGAGGCTAGCAGGCAGCAGCTACTTGCCAGAAACAGCAAAAGCACAATGCCCCTCCAGCCTCCATCCATGGCATGGAGTTTTCAACAATTTCAGGCTTCAGTCTCCCCCCTCCTGCTTCCTTAAGTCATATCCTATCAAACTCACCAAACTGCACACAAAAGCGTGAAAGCTCAATGCCCAATGCGTAGTTCAACAACGATGCATAAAATAAAGCTAGGATCTTAAAAAAAAAATTAAAAATACAATAAGTTCTTATAAAATTTTCCAATTTACACATGTTTTGTTTAAATCGCTATGATTAGACAAGATCTGCATTAAAACCGCTGGCGAGAAAAGGGACTTATAATTGATAGTTTAAGGGAACCGCGATCAAAACGAATTGTCACCATGGTATGTGAACCGATTGGTTGGAGATGACAACTCTCTCCCTCTAAAGAGTTTCCATGAGTTGTGATACAACTCTCTCCCTCTAATAACCCGGTTGAACCTATGTCCAACTTCCGTAAAAGAATGGATGAAGAGGCTCTTAATGTACCTACTTGTTTTTCATTCTATGATTTATTGTTCACTAAATTTGTCATATATTTTATATTTTTGTGATTTATCAACATGACTCATTTGTGGAACGATATAAGATCAATAATGTCTTAGTAGTTTAACCATGATGGACTCGTTATTTGTTTTTGGATTAATTATGAATTTTGCCCAAAATACTGCAATTAAGGAATTATTAATATGCTTTGAAGTTACGGATAAGTCGACCTTCTACACCAAAAAAAGTTTTCCTTGCATTTGAACGCTTTGTATTTTCACGATTTGTTTACCAATCAAATAATGTTACTTTCCTTTTATTTAATTATAGATGGCGGTGGAGATTTATGATCCTAGATTGTATATCCAATCTAATCTGAGAGATGCAAAGCATGTAATAGAACAAGCAACACATCGATCCCATGCTATTTGGAACAACACACTGGTAGTCACGCTCGATCGTCAATTTTTTTCTTAATTATTTTAAAACGTTGGTACATTTATCTATCATTAAAAACTTACTTTGTGCATTTTTTCGTATAAATAATTTATTCCCAACGTCTACAAATGGACCTTACCCTTTCCACCATGGAATATCCCAACTTTTATTACAAAAAAGCTTATGCATTACAAATTAATGTAACTTTTAGTGATATTAATTGCCACCACTAAGCTCTATAGGCTATCCTGTACACTGCCTCCTATCGTGCCTAGGTTGCCTGCATAATTTGTAAGTTGTAACGCTTCGGAGCTCTTCTTGCTCGCCCGGAATGATCCTTCTTGTTGTGAATCATGTTCGTCCTTGGATGAACCTTGGTGCGCTTTAAGTACAATGGTGGAATAATTACCTTACCACTAGGTAGTGGCTAGTAAGATTCATCTAGAAAATGCTCAAAATTGCAGGCATACTGATAACGCCACAATTACACATATTTATTCTCTCTTTTCTTGATCGTTCGAGCTCGTCTTTGTATGTATTAAGCATATTTTACACAAGATTGTGTTCATTTCAGGCAAGGTTCTTCTCCGGCACTACCATGAAGTTGCGTCCAATATTCAATCTTGCAATTGGGAAGGGTTCGGCTGAGAATCGGCCACTTTTTCCATTAGTTGAAGCCTCTTCTTCTGTGAAAATGAGGTGGAAAGTTTAGGATATTAAATTTTATTTTTTATAATTTTTTATTTGTCACGTCACATATTTAATTATCCATTATGAGAGTTGACTGTGATTACAACCAAAGTTAATGGAGTTGGACAGAGAGTGACCTAACTTAAAATGTTTAATTGTAGTGATCATGAATGGAATTAAATATTTTTAGTGACCAAATGTGACATTTTTAGTAAACCTAGTGACCAAACTTGCAATTTCCCCTTTGTACTCTTAACTCTAATCCACTTTTGATTGATTCCCAGCTCTGAATCCCTCTACTCCTAAAAAAGAGGTTCGCCAAATGAGATAAAACAGAGTTTGGTTCAGCCATACAGCTTGCTAACCAGTCTCTTTCAAGCCATTAATGCCCAAGAGTCATGAAAGTCTCTGTTTCCAATAGGAACACTGACTCTCTCTGACTCCCCAGCACCATTTCACTTCTTCATGTTTCCACTGATCAATGATCATCAATCATCATCATCAGCTGCAGCCAGTAGCAGCAGAAGCAATCAATCTTGTTACCAGTGAAGAACAATCAATTTTCCCCCCTTTTCCCATGCAGATCCAAAGGAGAAGCTCTCACTGACTCGAGTAGACAATAACCATGGTTGAACCAAGTTCCAGCACAAATATGTGGACAAATTTATAAACCCAGAATGACAAAAAGAAAACCCAAACCAAACTACATTCATAAACCCTTCTCCAATCTCATCCCACTACTATACACAAACAACTTCCAAACTGCTAAAACTCCCCCACCCTCCCCTTACTATTCTCTCTACATCCCCCCATAAATAGCAACAAAGAAGAGAAACTACAGATTAAGGAAGTAATAACCCAACCCTCTGATGAAATTTTGCTTAAAGTGAAAAACAAACAGCACTCCCCTTGTTTCCTGCTTCTTAATAGGACAACAGGGCTAAGCAAACTACAAACCCTAACTTCAAATGCTGAGAAGATCCGGCGGTGGAGACTGTTGCTCTTTCGATCCCTTACTGGTAGCTGCAGTAGGAGAGCCTAGACTTGAAGCCGACTGTGGCGAGTCAGTGAGCGTGAATGACTCGGTTGCCACGGCATCCTGCTTGAAACCCGGTGGCTTGGGAAGCTCGGTTAGAATCTGCACAACTTCCCTCATCGTCGGCCTCTCCACGGCCTGCTCCTCGACACATAGCATTGCTACGTAGAACACATGCATGACCTCCTGGAGTGGCACAGTTGAGAGCCGAGGGTCCAACACTTTCAGGGCACCTTCCTTGTTCGAATCGGTCGTCTTGCGAACCCATTGGACAATGTCCACACCGTCACCGAACTCTCCCACAGGTTTCCTGCCCGTGACCAGCTCCAGCAGGACCACACCGAAGCTGTATACATCGCTCTTCTCATCAACCTTCAACGTGTAGGCATACTCTGTATAAAAACACGACACCAGACAAATATTAATTAATGATCTTGGTCTGGAACCCTGGGGGGAAAATGTTTGTACTAGACTGTTGTTAGATTTTGGATCCAATAAATTTACGAGAAGGACACAACAGTAACAGGATTCAAATGGAGTCTTGTTTGTTACACTTTTTTATTTTTATTTTTAATCCTTGATTGTGAAGGCTCGCCGGTTTGACGAAGATGAAAAAAGATAGAAAGGTACTATCATTAGTGGGTTATCAGTTAAAACGAATCATGTGGTGGATGTACTTTCAGGAGCTAGCTGATTCCCACCTAATTCCAAAACCAAACTCCACTAAATCAAAGATATATTCAATTAATTAGAGCATCCTGTCTTGTTATATGGTTTGAACAACCACCGAAGTCAAGATAAGACCAAGGCACGAGAGACAGACTCTGGATCTACACCAACTAAGAGATCTTGGTGCTCAGAATCTTCATCAACCCATTTGGTCACCTCAAGTTTCATTCGGTTTAAGTTGACAAAAGAAAAGAAATAAAGACCTTGAAATGGTTTACCTGGCGCGATGTATCCATAAGATCCAGCAATTGCAGACATGCACTCAGATGTTCCAGAATCTTGCAAGAACTTTGCCAGGCCAAAATCAGCAACATGAGCTTCAAAACTGGAGTCCAAAAGGATGTTGTTTGATTTCACATCACGATGAACAATCAAAGGGGAACAGTCATGGTGAAGGTAGCAAAGCCCCTTTGCAGACTCAACAGCAATTCTGTATCTTGTAGTCCAATGCAAATGGCCACCTTTCTTGCCATGAAGAACTTCACCTAAACTTCCATTGGGCATGTACTCATAGACCAAAAGATTGGTTTCATGATTCGAACAGAACCCCAGTAACCTGACAATATGCCTGTGCCTTATCCTCCCCAAAGTTTGAATCTCGGCATTGAAACCATGATCATGAGAAGACCCCCGGCTCATTACTGGTAGCCTCTTGACGGCAACATGATCACCGCTTGGCATAGAACCTTTGTAGACTATCCCTGCACCGCCTTTCCCTATAATATTATCTTCTTTCAAGCAATCTAAAACATCGTCCACGGTGAAATCGAGGCGCTGGAATGCAGTCAGTTTCCAGGCACGAGAGTCACTGGCCTTCTTCAGTGATCTTGCCTTGATGATTGCAGCAACTGCAAAGGCAATGGAGCACACAAGCAAACCAATAACCAGCAAGAGCTTCAGAGAAGCAGAGAGTGGACCTTTAGCATGTGCTTGGTGGGTCGCATTTGCAAGGACCCCGTCTTTGCAAGGACCCAAGTAAGGACCGCAGAGATCCGGATTACCCAGAAAGGAAGTGTAGTTAAAGTAGCTAAATTGACCAGTTCCAGGGACCAAGCCGGAGAGGTTGTTGTAAGAGAAATCAACAGATGTTAAGCTCTGCATAGTGGAAATGGATGGAGGAATGCTACCAATGAGACTGTTTCTCGATACGTTGAGGTAGTTCAAGATCCTCATCGCCGTAATCTCAGTCGGAATGTCACCGGATAGTTGGTTTCGACTCAGATCGACGAACGTCAGCAGCTTGCATTGACTGATTTCAGGTGTGATTGGCCCAGATAACTTGTTATGGCTGAAATCCATCTTTGAAAGCTGCTGTAGCTTTCCGATCTCTGATGGGATTGAACCAGTGAATTGGTTCCCATCGAGAAGCAACTTCTGAACACCGGAGAAGTTGCCGATGGTGGGAGGCAATGGACCAGAGAGCTGATTGTTGGAGAGGCTGATTTGGCCGAGATTCAAGGCTACTGCATCGGTAGTAACTGGAAACTCTCCGGTCAATAGATTGTCTTGAAGCTCCACTTGGGTAAGCTCCGGCAACCCTAGAAGACCGCTTGGTATGGAGCCGTTGAAGAAATTTTCCCCCATTCGAATTCGACTCAGCGACTCGCATTTTCCCAGCGATTCTGGGATCGGCCCGAAAAGGAAGTTGCTAAGGGTAATCAGAGTCTGTAAGCGATTACCAGCACAGAGATCTGGAGGCAGAGTTCCAGTGAGCTTGTTGGAAGAAAGATCCAGGACCCAGAGCCTGCCGTTAGTACCCAAACCTTGAGGAATGCTTCCGGTGAAGTTATTCTCCCAGAGCTGCAACACTTCAAGCTGTGGCAACTCGCCGATGAACTCCGGAATGGCGCCGTGAAGCTTGTTTCTGAAGAGATTGAGGAGGGTCAAGTTCTTGAGCTCGGCGAAAGCCGGTGGAATCTCCCCTTGGAGCATGTTGTTGGACAAATCCATTGATTTCAGGCTCTTCAGCTGGCCGAGCTCCGGCGTCAATGGTCCCGAAAGGGCATTCACCTGAAGGAACAATGTGTCCAGCTTCTGCAATCTCCCGATTTCCGGCGGAATCTCGCCGGTTAACCCGCAATTAGCGGCGTCGAGACGGACTAATTCGGACAAGTTCCCAATCTCCGCGGGAAGACCGCCTTCATAGCTGTTGTAGTACCCAATGTAGAGCTGCTGCAGCGAGGTTAAGTTCCCCAGCTCCGATGGAATAGTCCCTACCAGCTCGTTACCGGAGACAGCTAGGTATTGGATGAACTCCCACCTACCATACTCCGACGGGATTTTCCCGGCGAAGAAGTTGCCTCCGAGGTGTAAGTGGAGGATATTGGGCATTTCGGTAACGGTCAGCGGCAAGTCGCCGGTCATATTGTTGTTGTACAGGTCGAGAACCTGGAGATTCTTGAGCTGGGCGAGCTGGTTGGGGAAAGTGCCATTGAAGACATTGTTGGAGAGATTGAGGAGGCGGAGGCTCGAAACGGCGGAGAGCTGGGGCGGGATAGGTCCGGAGAACTGATTGTCGGCGAGAGAGAGCTTCTGGAGGTAGCGGAGGTGGGCGACGTCCGGCGAGAGGGTACCGGAGAGGCCGAGGCCGGAGAGGTCGAGGGATGTCACGTGACGACGGGAGGAGTCGCACGTGACCCCGGGCCAAGTACAGACGGCGGCAGAAGAGTTCCAGGCGGCGAGTACGGAATCTGGGTCGTCTGTGACGGCGGATTTGAGAGAGAGGAGAGCTTGGGATTCTGACAATACGCGAGCGGAGGAGGTAGAGATATGGAGGTGGAAGAGGAGGAGCAGGAAGAAGAAGAAGAGGAAATGAAGCCTCATTTTGCCTTTTGTTTTTGTTTTCTTTTCTGGGGTTAAGAAAGCAGCTTCTTAGTTCTTACTATTCGTTTGGCCGGCGGCGACGGCGGCGGCGGGGGAGAGCAGAGGGAGAGTGAGAAGTAGCGGCGGAAGGGGTAGGAGGACTGAGGAGGAAAGACGAGGAAGGGAAAGGTGTGGCTCACTGGTTTGGTTTACAACCTTTGATATTTAAATATTTTTTATTTTCTATTTCCTTTTCTGTGTGCATCCCAATTAATAATATTAAACTTTTTTTTTTATGTTTTTGGTAAGTAGAGTAGAGAGAGGAGAACAACTTTTGTTCAAAAACTGAAAAAAGTAAAAAACAGAAACAAAAACAAAGAGTAGAGAGAGGAGGGCGGCAGCACAGCTCTGCTGCGTGCGTACTAACTTCCACAAATATAATCTGCCACGTATATCATTAGTTCCTTCACTTTTATTAGGGTTTATATTAGGGCTGGGAAACGGTGCGGTCTGATTCACACCAGACCATATATACGGTCTACGGTCCAGATAGAGAGGCTAAAGTATAGACCACAGACCAGATCACAGACTATACGGTCCGGTCCAGATCACGCCTATGCGGTCTGGTTCGGTCTGGTCTGGTCCAGATAGACCACACTCAACGAAAAATGAATAATTTGCTTAGTCAACCACACAAAAATTTGAACCAATAACAAAGAAAAAATATTGTTATTTGCCTTAAAACATTAAACCTCACATGCACGAATAATTTTGATACTCTAAATCTTGGTACATAACAAAGATACAAAGTAAAAGCATCCCAACTTGCACCATAACGTCATAAACATTAACATAATATCATATGGAGACACGATTATCTCTACTCTCTCGTTAAATGTGGTTGTGAATGAAGGAGGGACGAGATTCACAAAACTAAGGTTGAGACTTGGGTGTCGTTTTGGGAGTTGGGAGAGTGGTCCGAATGGGCTGTTAACACGTATTGACAAGTCAGTTGGGTCCACGGTTTGGTCACGTAAATCGCGGTCTAGACCAGACCAGACCAAGAGATCAAAACATAAAATAATACAGACCATGGACCAGACCAGACCATACTTAACGGTCTACGGTCCGGACCAAACTGTGCGGTACGGTTTGGACCACGGTTTTTCTAACGGTATGGTCTATTTTCCCAGCCCTAGTTTATATGTATCTTATCGGACAAAAGAAGAAGGCTCGATAAGAGATTATAATATGAAAATTTATAAGTGATTTGAGCTCAAAAGTTTCAAGAAATTTCAATTAGGTATTTGGGTGTGGAGGGGTTGTAAGCTTTAACCAGAAGCGATATAAGAAGGGAGGCTACATGCTTTCAGGTGTTTAGAAGAGGACAAATTATCTCACATCTATTGTTCGCAGACGATAGAATCTTCTTCACTAGAGCTAGTTCAACGGGACGTGAGCAATTAAGGAATATTCTAAAGCTCTACGAAAAGGAATCAGGGAAAAAAGTAAACCTCCAAAAGTCAAACCTGATTTTTAGTCTGAATGTGAGGGTTGATCTGAGAGCGAGGTTGGCAGTGATACTGGGAATGATGCAAGTTGATGAGCATACGAAGTATCTAGGACTGCCCACCATCATATGCTGAGAAAAGAAGAAAGTTGTTGGGGGTTTTGATCGATAAGGTTAGGAAAATGATTAAGATGTGGAAAAGTCCGAGTTTATCAGATGCAGCCAAAAAAATTCTGATCAAAGTGGTAGCTCAGGCTCAATCAACTTACATTATGTCAATCTTTCTTGTCCTGGATGTGGTACTGGAGGAACTGAAGACTTCAATTTTGAATTTCTTGTGGGGACAGAGAAATGAGGAGAGGATACCATGGAGAGCTGGCAGAAGTTGTGTGAACCAAAGGAAGCAGGAGGATTGGGGTGCCCTACTAGGGAAATAGATCTGGAACCTTATACAAAATCCCGATTCCCTACTAGCTCGAGTGTTAAAAGCTGAGTACTACCCCTAACAATGATATCCTACATGCTAGAGCTGGTCATAACCCGAGTTATGTGTGGAGAAGCCTAATGGCAGTTCAAGAGTTGGTGAGAAATGGATTTCGGTGGAGAATTGGGAATGGAACTCAAGTGGAGGTGTGGGGGAGATGGGTGGATACCACCATACCAGATAATGCAGAAGATAGCTATTTGGTTGTCTCACCGGTGTCTAACCTAGGCATCATAGCTCGGGTTTCCTCACTGATTGACCACACATCCCAGCAGTGCAGAACAAATTGCTGCAACAGCATTTTAATCCAATGGACAAAGCTAGAATCATGGCAATTCTTCTACCTAGAACACCACGATCGTACAAGCAAGTGTGGAGTTTTGAGAAAATGAGACACTACACAGCTAAATCAAGATATTGGGCATGGAGGCAGAAGATAAAAGAGGAGGCAATGGACTCAGAACAAGAGCAAATATATGATCCGGTGGACTGGAAAAAGGTCTGGAAGTTACCAGTTCCACCAAAGGAGAAAGGGTTGAACCATATTTATAACGTGACCCTGTAAAACGATATATTTTAGGGTAGTTCTAAAGTGAGTCCTGGATTTGGCCCTATTCCACTCGTCGTCGTCGTCGTCATCATCATGCAAACAATATATGGAGGTTCTCCTCTAGGAGCCACTCCATTTTTTTTTCAGGCTTCTGCGCAAAGCGAGGAAGGAGTTTTTGGTCATTTTATTTTTTAATTCAAAAACCAGGCTTTTTCGGGGATTTTCTGTATTTTATTTAATTAAAGACGTGGGTTTCGTTTATGTATGGGCCTGATTGCTTTGATTTGATTTAGGGCATTTTCAATAATAAAAAAATTGCAATGTCCAAGCCCTTCATGGTCGAGCTTTTCTTTTGAGTAGCTTCATGGTCGAGCTTTCTTTCTTTGCAAGAGAAGCCATTGAGTTTAATTAATTTGCATGAAGGTTGTCAAACTCATTTACATCGTTGTGCTGGTTTAGCAAGTGAAAAAGATCAACAGGTGGTATAATTGGTGTGTTGGTTCATGTCGCCGATGTCAGTTTAATAAAATATGCAGAAATGTGAAAATTTATCATCAATAAATGAATTTAATCATATATAAAACATATTTGAAGTCAATTTACTTGCAATTGATATTGACATTTAAATAAACATCTACATAGTGGTGATAAAACAACGTTATTTTGCTTAGAGATCATAAATCAATAATCCCGATCATACCGGTGGTGTTGACGCCGATTTCAAGTTCGGTACCGGTTGAACCAAATTCAACCAGTGGCATGTCGGCCAGCGTGATAACCATGATTTGCACCAATTAATTAAATTGACATGAATTCATTGTTATGTCTTTTTTACAATATTTTTACAGTAATTGACTATGCAATAGAATCACAATAACACATGGTTAGGATGAGTTATTCATCAAAGAATGACATATGTCTAAGGTTTGCCAAATTAACTTTTATATTATTTAGAATTATCTTTGGTAATTTGACACCTCTAAGAAATATTTTTCGTTGAGAATTATTCAAACCACTGAACAGTGCTCTAATTCTATTGTAACATATTCAATGTAAGTACATATATTTATATTAGCATGATTATATACATTTTATAATTTAATGTATGTTTTTGTGGTCACTAATTAAAAAAAATAGAGTTGTTTTATATCATCCAAAGTTGCGGTTGATTCTACTCAATTCCTATTTGAAGCGCAAGTAAGCTTTCCGATGGTATGAACAAAGTGGAGGAGTTAGATTGGATGCTGGAGGGGCTATAGCAGTCCCTATAAATACAATTACATGTAAAATTTGTAACAAATTTAGCTAATAGGGTAATCAGTAAAAGCTTTATCCCCGTGGTCCAATTATAATGGTTGAAGCCCCCCTCATTCAGATTCATGGCTCTGCCTGTTAATGAACATCTATGGTAACTATTAATTGTTTATGATCTCTAACCATTTCACATTGTTCATCTTACAACATTATTGCTTTCTATCTTACATTTTCATAAAATAATTCCCAGACATTTGAGTTGAAGAGAATTGATCAAACAAGATTAGCAAGTATAAAATGAAAATCTTTCTGTTATATTTTCATGTAAACTTGATTAGCACGATATTCGATACATGGTTGATTGGATAATAACTACTTCTAAGAAAGATCCTAATAGAGTCGATATCACCGCAAGAGTTTTTAAGATGAAGCTAAATCAATTGTTGAATGAGAATTTTTTTTCACTAGGTTATATTCCATAGGTTTAATTTAATCATTCTTTAGTCATGAGTTGTTTGTTAATTATTTTCGGTTTAGACGGCTATTGATAATTTCTTTTACTTTGAAAGTGTTGTGAACTTTTTAAAAAGTTGTCTATCTCATACTCATTTATTATTATTATTTCTAGACGTGCATGGAAGATAAATTCTATAGTCCTTCATAAATAGATTCAATATTCGATGAAATTTCATATCTAAGTAGATCTTAAATTTTATGAAGTAGTTACAAATTTTATTCTTCATGGTCTAAATGGCATTCGAATACGTAAAGCTCCATGTGCATCAAATAGTGTATGCTCTAAATGTTTTCCTAAGGAGATCCACGAGAAAACAACTACCGATGACAATGGTTTTGCAAGGTATCAACATCAAGAAAACAACTAATCAATCATGGTGAGTATGGTCTCACTCGATAACCAGTTCGTTCTTCCTTATATCATGTACTATTGTTACGATTTCAAGCTCATATAATATCAGTGATAGGCTGATAGCGAAAGAAAGCAAATTGCGGAAAATATTCATAAATTGGACGAGGTAAAATCTACTTTAGCAAAAACGGTGCTTTATATTTGAGAATATCTTACAATTCATTTTTTAGTTCGATCAAATGCACGAGAAGAAAGAAGAGATCATTGGAATACAATACAATAAGGAAGAGACAATTGATAATTGATATGGAGGTGACACTAATGGAGATGAAGGCGTTGTTATTGATGGAGATGATGATCTGCTCATGGTAGAGGAAACCAAACAAAGCCAAGAAAATATGCAGTAATTTCTATCAAAGAGGAGCAAATATAAGTTTCATTTGAACAAGTTTTTAGGAGTTGGTTCCTTGGTTCGAGGTCTATCGTTTATGCTAAGGATTTTAGCTAATGGACCGGTTGTTTATAGAAAATACTATAATGTTAATCCTTTTGAATATTAGCAATTACTAAATAATTTGAATTCTCTTATGCTACCAAATAAAATTGTATTTTGCTTGACTTTTGCTACTCAATATTTTGCGATATGCAAAATGACTTCGACCAACTGGGTAGGTCCATCTTACTTCGAGCATATTGCTATGGTTGTTTATACCATTTATAAAATGCATCCGGCCAACGAGCCGGGTTCAAATCTAGTCATTTATATATACTAAAAGTTATTATCATAATCAGGTCATTTGAAAATGATGGTAGTTTAGTTTATGGGAGCTAATAAGTAGTACCTACTTGATTGCTGTAGTTCAGTATTTGGTAGACTGATTTACTTAAATAAACCAAACGTAGGCTAGCAAGCATCATGACTTGCCCTTTACTACACCTCGATAGATAATATACTTGTCTAATAAAACAAGTGGATAATTGTTTTGAATACTTATACTCGCTATGATTTTTTGGAAAAACAAAGCAGATAATATACTTGGCAACAGATACTGTTGGCCAACTTTGTTGTTTTCTAGCGGAACGTAATTAGCAAGCTTCTCAACTCAACCAGTCGGAGGAGAAGATAGGAGGTAGGATTATGCTATGTTATGTAATTTGATAGTCATATTTCTTATCAGATCGTAGCAGTTAGGTAATTTTTTTATTAGTGTTGGGTTAATGTAAGAGTCAATCATTAGAAGTAAGGTGATTTCCTATAAGAGTATGAGAACTTAGGTAATTTCCTTATTGTTGTTAAGGTTGTTATAGGAATCAATCACTCTGTATAAACCCTACATGGTTTTAGTAATTAGACACAACAATTTTCACCGAAATTTGATTTATCAACATGATCTTATTGACAATGAAACAATCATAATACTTTTTGCTATCACTATTGACTTGAAACAAGATCATAAGTCGCAAGTGTAAGGAAGTGGTTAAGTATCAGACATAGACTTCTCCCAACAACTTGGATTTTAAGGACTAATTAACTGGTTCTTGACAAGGTATCAAAGCTGGTTTGACCAAATGGTCCTGTGCATAAATCTTCACGGCCCCCAATGTTAACTTAATTTAAGCCCGTGTGTGTGGAAATTTCAAGCGCGTGTATTGGCTTTATTTGAGGGAGCGTGTAATAAAGTGGTATATGATGCATAAATAACCTTATCTCATCAGCTCGATTTTTTTATGCCAGTTCAAGGTGTCAAACCGGTTTATGCTAGTGTGCCGGTTCAGCAAGTGGAATGGTTCAACCAGTGGCACATACCGGTTTGTGCCGGTTCATGGCAGTCAATATTACAAATAAAATTATAAATACTCATATTTAAACATGACATTTAACGTCAATGCCTAAACATTTATATTTGAATCCAACAAATAACATCAATATTTAACTTTTATACTCATAAAATAAATAATAAAATAATTTTTATCAATTAAATTCTCTAAAATAAGATCATTTTACTTAGAGGTTCGTATATCGATCATGTCGGTCATACCGGTGGTGTCACGTCGGTTTTATGACCGGTACCGGTTGAACCCAGTACAACCGGTGGCACGCCGGCCAGCGTGACAACCATGTACCAGTTGATTTATGAAATGATATCAGAGCTAATTTGTCATTAAGGTCACATGTTCAAGTCGTTATAACCTCAATACGCAAACTTCAAGTCAATAAATTGACTTTCATTTGAGTAAGCATGTCAACTTTCAACAATAGAAAAATTCCATGCAACTAACAAAACAAATCACTCGTGATGAGTAAACACAGTTAAAATAGGTGCACCTATGAATAGTAAATAAAAAGAAATTCCCATAATAAAAAGGTAAATACAATTTAATATCTAAACCTTTCATTTTAAACAATATAATAGTCAAACCTTTTCAAAAACAATCTAATATCCAAATCATCAACTTTCTGTCCGTTTGACCGTTAATTGACACTTCAAAAAAGTTTTGTTTAGGGGAAATTATCAAAATACAGCTTTATTTTCTTGTTTTGGCATTGTAGATTACTGATATTTAGATATTCTATACCATCATGGTGGATCATGGACTTCTCGGGTTTGGAACCACGATATGTTGATGGTTTTTCAGAGAATATCGATGGATATTGATAAAGTGTCGTACTTCGAACTTGATGAAGTGTCAACTAACGCTGAGACGGACGGAAAGTTGATGATTTGGATATTAAATTGTTTTCGAAAAGATTTGGCTATTATATTGTTTAAAATGAAAGGTTTGGATATTAAATTGTATTTATCCTAATAAAAACCTGGATTAGCACATTTTCTTAAGGTGTTTGTTGCAGGAAATAAAAGAAATGAGTATATGTATATAGTAAAGTCTGATATAGTTTTGCCATATGTGATACATTTATTGATAGGGTTATAGGTATAATATGCTCATCTACTATAACGTTTTATCAAACATGCACCTCCACTATTTTTTACATCAAACATACCCTTGTACTTTGGAAAACTAATCAAACATGCCCTTTTGTTAAAATTTTCATCCAAAAACCGTTAACCAAGACCAAACTTTGGTTTGGGCGACCCAAATATCTAATATTACCCTAATAATTTCACTTTAGAGTTTTTTTTTGTTCTTTTGTATAGCCAAATAATTCTAATAATTTCACTTTGACGAGACCTAGAGAAATAAAACAAGAGTCAAAACTGACATTTCCCCTCCCATTTATCGATTTAGGTCGTCTAAATCTCGATTCAACCATGATTGACAATTTTTTCAATGAAAATTTCAACTGAAGGGCATGTTTGATAATTTTTCCAAATTGCAGGGACATGTTTGATGTAAAAAATAGTAGAAGGACATATTTGATAAAACGTCATAGTAGAGAGGTATATTATACCTATAACCCTTTATTGATATAATAATTGGAATTAATTTAATGTAGTTTGACGATCCATAATAGTTGATTAGTATTTCTAAAATATTGGTTTTGAAAATTGAATTTTAAAAATTAGAAACTATAATTCATTTGTTAGAAGTTAGAATATGATATCAAAATAATTGTTAAAAAATAACTTACTTTTCACAAGTGTCACACAAATATGGGAAAACAGCCCACTGGCAACCTTATAATTCATCGTGAAAAAGATAAGAAAACCATTAACATGTTACATGATGTATGTTCCCGTCCCTGGCCGGACACGATGCCTTAAGTGGGGAATGGAGGATGGAGACGGATTATTATTAACACAATTAATTTCAGACAAAATGGGTCGCCATTAAAACATGAAAAGTTTGACGCATACAGGTAAGTAGTCTATATCATTGATTGAAAGCAAAAGTTGTGCTGAGGACAGACAAATCAATTTTAAAAGCAAAGAGATTAGATAGGGATAAAGCAAGATGTCTTTTGCGACATTGTTAATGGATGGTTTTGTGCATGCAATCATCGAAGTTCTTTGTCTAATTTAATTTTCTATTTTTATCTGAATAATGAATAACTTTTTGCTGAATTTTAAAAATTGACGAAAGTGTACTAGGGGTAGTTTGGAAGTTGCTATAGTTTTGTTGAGATTGTCATTATGCATGTATTATTTACAATGCATCGTTTTTTTTTGTTTTTTTAGCCGAAACAATACATGGATGGTTTCTGTGATGTGACAGAAACTATCACTTATTTTGAGTGATTGTTATATCTCAACTTTTAGTTGTGATTGTTGAGATAGTTGAGTTGAGATTGTTTTGTCTCAGCTTTTAGCTGATGCGACATACACAATCACACATACCAAACGTTGTATTCTACAATGCATCAAATTCGACAATACATGTATAATGTTATACATGCATTCTCAACAATACATCTATTTAACAATCGCAACTTCCAAACGACCCCTTAAGTATCAAAAGAATAGATAGTATTGACCCAAAAATTCAGCTCTATCTCCTCTCTCAAAAATTGCAATAAGAGCTTTTAACACGCAGAGTTTCACAAGTCAAGGTTTCATGACACGACTGTGACATCGACACAGTGACGTCGACGAAAAACCCACCGCATCAGATGCACAAGTCACGACTGTGTTCCTTATGTCACGGTTGGAACCTGACGTGTGTTCAAGTTTGTCGAATGTCACGACTTGTGTACAAGATCTTGGAATTTTTATTTTTCTCGAATGCCACGACTTGTGTACAACCTCTTCTGTCGAATGTCACGGCTTGGCCCCTTGACATGCGTGCTCTAAGAAACTGGGACATGTATCACCTTGTTGTCTCTGTCCCGATTTTGCATCCAAAAATGTTCCAATAAATCGTTCCTTTGCCATATTCACCTCCAGTTGGGATCTGAAATATACTAAACCAAGTATAACCTAGCGTGAATCAGACTACAAAACAACCAATATCAAACCAAACAATCAAGAATTGGAGCTCTAAGCATGTATAATTAAGCCCGAATCTTTCCGCTTCTTTTTAATTATTTAACATTTACTATATGTTAATATCATTTTTGTAAAAGTAGCAACTCATAAAGAACACAACTTTCATTAATTAAATGAGATAAAGAATTTTCTTATTTCAATTCAAGTAGCATCTCTTTTTGTTACATTATTTCACCCCTAGCATTATCTCATTTCCTTTGTTAGGCATAGGGGTGGAAATTGGGGTGGGTGGGTTACCCGCTCCACATTTTGCGGTACCCACACCCACAAATCTACAATTATGCTACCCACAACCCGCACCGCAGTGGTTAGTGGGTAATCATTACCCACTGTGGGTTTGTGCGGGTTGGGTGTGGTTACCCGCAAAAATCCATCTTTATAAGCATAGAGTTCTAGTCGCCACTAACGTATTTGTTGTTCGTAACTAGACTATAGTGATATAAACTTGTGTTGTTCGTGAGATACAATTTTGGATCTTACTCAACATGGAGATTTTTTCTTTTTGAGTTTGGTATTTAACTTTTGTGTCAGAGAGCTGTGATTTCATATTTTTCCGACTAGGGGTGAAATATGACAATTAAATATGATCTTGTATTTTTCACACAAAAGCAAAAACATACTGATAAAAGTTACAAAAGGTGTTCACTTTTAATGAATTGATTATTCTCCACTCTATCGATTATAGTGTTTTATAAACTAAAAAATTCTTACATAAAACTGATTAGGTGTGTCTTTTATATTTGGTGGCTACTTTAATTTTTATCCTCGCACTTTTCACATACTATTATATTCTAAAGTTAATTCACTAAATAAATATAATTAGTGTGATTATTGTGAATTTTGTGGGTTAACGCGATAGATAGTGGATAACCACTAACCACAAAAATCGTTATTTTACTACCCACAACTTGTGGGTATGGTTACCCACAATAGGTGCGGGTTGGTGTGGTTTGCGGATTATCCACAACCCGCAACCCAAACTTCCACTCCTAGTTAGGCAGATTCCACTTCACTTGGAAAGGCTTTTCTCGCTCGCCCCACTTCACTTAAGTAACCAGGAAATGGTTGGCTTGTTGGGTCATGATCATCATTTGCGGTCCTAAGAGATAATAAAAGAAGTCGCCAAGGGACCAAAGCTTAATTATCTAATTTCCCCCATACCCTCACTACACTACTGCTCTATTACTACACTCAAGTTTTCAATGGCAGTAAAAGTTTCTGGCAGACGATGAAGGCGACTGAACTACCAGTCCTATTTTTCATCCATCCATCCCCAGCTCGTCAGCCTTGTATTTCTGATGAAAATGCGGGAGGCCGTCCAACTTGATTTAGTGCGGGGAGAGCCGCGACAGTAAACGAGACAAAAGGAAACAGTGTGAAATCTTTTTGGCTGATTAGGGATCTGGGTCGCTGTAGGGCTTAGCTCAAGTCATTGTCATTCAGCTGAAGCTTTCAGCCCATCCAATTGCTCGGCCTGTCTGTTTGTTTGTGTGACCACTTCAGTTTGTCTCTCGAAGGTCCTGCCAGACAAGCTGCCGAAGACGATTCGGCCCATTTGGAACTCATGTGTCATCGATGACGTTTAATTACGCCATCTTCTATTTGATTTTGGATGGACTCACATCTAATTGATTAAATTGGGTCAAAATTACGCTCATACTCATGAATTTCAGATCCAAACGAATTTGTAACAATTCACCCTTCTCTCTCTTCAGACCATCGACCAAAAACCTCTCTCACCATATGATCTTCTCCTTCTTTGCCGGCTTCTTCGGCATCGACGACCGGAACCCATCTTCTTCCTCTACAAGATCGACTTTGAGTTGATCAAGGATGAAGAGAGTAGAAATCGAAAGGTAAAGTCAAAGCGTGATTAGGAACTCTGAAAGACCAGTGCAGCCATCCGGACCACTCTCAGTCGTGTCGCAAACTTTATTAATGGCATCACATGTGAACACAAACTCTTGTCATTGCTTTGGGTCTGGAATATTGGAAGGCCAGTACGACGAGTGGCAATTTGGTCTTAAGCCGAAGCCCGCTGCTGGAACAATGGTTCCAACGAGAAATAGGTGTTCGTTTTAGACTCGGACAAGCCGGGAACTCAAGTTCCCTTTTCTCAAATTAATTCTCTCTACACTTTTTTTAATCCATTCAACCCTTTAAATAGGGAAATAGAGATGAGCTACATTGATCGGATTACCATCCGAAGATTTTGGGTCCAATCGCTTACAATTCTAGCTAATTGAAGATCAAAGGTAAACCCAAGTGATCCTGCATCCTAACCTATCCCGTTAACTAACTTGAAACCTACTTTAAGATGACTTTCTAGCCTAACAACCCAATTCTACCAAATCAACAAAGCAAAATCATATAAAACTCCATGCTTCCTAAGCAAAGGCAGCAACACTATTGGGCTTCATGGGCCTTTGTCTAGTCATGTGTGAAACCATTGTGTGCATAGAATGGGGCCTTGTCAATGGAATGAGAGATGTGTAGGTTTAAATTGTTAAAGTGGGCTTTAGAGGTTCCGTGAGCCGCAAATCAAGTCCGCGAAATAAGCCTTCTAACTACTAATTGTATTAAGATCTAACCGAAATTAAGACTAAACTCGAGTCAATCGATTCATCTTCCTTCGTATCTCATTGTTCCTATTGCTTATCTTATACAAACCATAACCATTACAGCCAATAAAAAGTTTTTCAGTATGCCTTGTTTATAAGATTGTTTTCAATGCTATCTTTTTTTTTTCATAAATGAAAAATACCCGATTCATAAATAAATAAAAAAATCAATCATGCTAATTAATAAGTTGGAGACTTTTATTGCATGTCGACGTAGCAACAATCTGGAGTGGAAAACAATTACACAAATTGGCCAACTACCCAGCGAAAGAAAAATGAAAGCAAAATAAAAACACATAACCCAAAAACTCTTATCTAGAGAGTAAGCGGGGCAAAATTACGCAGAGAGTAAAAATTACATGAACTCTCGGTAAAAAAAAAAAACCCCTCAACAAGTAAATATCATGCAGTACTGCATGAATCTTCCATTCTTCAACAATCAAGGTGACTAAATAAACCTGGTTGATCGATCTGATCAAAACCAGGCAAAAAATTGGGATGTAACCCAAACAATCCCTCTTGATGATGAAGAAGAGAAGAAACCTCAGCAGCATCCTTCGATGGTTGGTGACGAAAGAGCTCGCACTTGCACAGCCGAGCCATGGATCCTTTCACAAGCTTGACGGATCAAAAAAAGCAAGAATAATGAAACACGTATGGGAGTGCAAAAAACTAAGGTCTATATGCATGAATAATGAGTCACTAATCGCGCTGTGATGAGAACGGTAACTATTTTATTAGAGCCCTTCTTAGGTTCCTCACAAGATCGACCATCGGTGTGGAGAAATCGCAGTCCATCTGAAAAATAACAAGAGATCAATCAATGTTCAGTTTCTCGTCGCAGCAATTCAAAAAGAAAGATGTTGATGCTGCAGAGAGAGATAGAGAGGGGAAGAAAAAAACCAATGAAATAAAAAATACCTGCGCGACGACAGTTATGTCGAGAGTGGAGTTTCCAAATGGCAAGACGTTGCTGTTCATCACGCCGAGATTCAGCTTCTCTATCTCGCACAATAACTTTGCGATGCACCCTTTGTGTTTCTCGCAGTGGATCCTGATCATGACGTCTTTACCGGAGACTCTGGCTTCGATCTCCGGGAGCTGGGAGCCATCGGACAAGTAGTTCTCCTCAGTACTCGAGGAGGAGGAGGACGATAATTCGTTATTGTCATCGAGGTTATACACACGAGATTTCTTCACGTAGACCACCGATTCCATCGTCTTCCTGCTGCTCGCTTGTTCCTCCAATATCTGCACTCGCTCCTGGAGCTGCTTCAGGTATTTTATCGCATCTCCCAAAACCGACGCCTTATCCATCTAACCAAAACAGTATTTATAAGTAAGGAGGAGTTGGGAACTCAAAATGAGTAGTTATAACTTGTAATTAAGATGTTGATTAGCAGTAATTAATATATGTAAACTACCTTTTTGAGGCCTGGGACGACAGCGGAGAGGGCGATGAAGCGCTGGCTGAGCTTCTCCCGGCGCTTCCTTTCGGCGATGACATGATCCTGTGCACTAAGAGGGGATCTGGTCGTGGCAGCAGCGGCGCTCCTTTTGGTGCCGTGCTCCGGAATCGGAGATGATGTGTACTCAGGCTTGACAATAGCAGCAGCAGCGGCAGCAGCCGATCTCCTAGGGTTTTGGAGGGAATCGGTGGAGCTTTCGAAAGAGATGACGCAAGAATAGGGGGAAGAAGGAGGAGGAGGAGAAGCTTTGGAGCATTGGTTGGTGTTGGTAATGGTAAGTTGGTGCTTGGGAAGTTTGGCCGGCCTGGTCTGGTGGTGAACCGGGATTTGGTAGCTTTGAGGGATGGCCAGAGGAATGGTGTCGTGGTCGAAATCGAAGGCGTCCAGTGAGGAGCAGTCAAAACCTTGGTAGTAATTGAAAGATGGGTCTTCCATTCCCTGCTTAATTTGAGACAGAAAAATCTTTACATACATGTACAGGAGTTGGAAACAGTAGGAGTAAGTGGCTGTATGAACAAAACCAGCAGCCTACTTACCAAGTCAGGCAACCATTGAGTCTGTTGGATTTCCATTCAATCTTAAGATACGGGCGACTTTACTTGGCTCTGCAGCGACTTCTGGGTCTTTTTTGGGATGATGGGAGCTGTAAGCGTACCTGTGAAATAATGATGGTGGGGACGACTTAAGTTCTTGTTATGGTTAGGCAGCTGAAGGAGGAAGAGAGGGTTTAAGTGGGTTGTTTTTATAGGAAGAGAAATTAATTATTAATTAGGAAACGAGAGCGGTTGTTTGGGCGGAGTGGGGGGAAAGACTGGCCGCTGCTTCTGTTTTCCCTTGCAAGAGGGAAGATGGAGGCGCGTCCATATTCCTTGGAGTTGGACGAAGCTTCTATAGCGCACATGTGAAAATGGTTTTGGGGTGTGATGTTGAAAACCAAGATTGACGGAGAAGCGACATGGGGATGAAAAGACAAATATAAAGGCCATCTATAACATCATATTCTTTTTATTTTCTTATATATCGTGGTAATTTCTCAAGTGGAAACATAATTTTGTGTTGTTTTATGCTAAGTATATACACAATAATAATCAGAAACAGAACAAACAACAGTAAGAAGAAGGGATAGAATTTGATGCCCAATTTATTATAGGGTCGTTTGGATGAGAAATTCTAATGAATAAATCTAATACAATTGTCTCTTTTTGAGTCAATTGTTCTAGATTGATCCGTTTGGCAGCAGGAAATTTGGATGAAGCAATTTGGGCTGGGGAATTCTGAATTGACTCGTTTTGATGCCCAATTTATTGTAGGGTCGTTTGGATGAGAAATTCTAATGAATCAATCTAACACAATTGTCTCGTTTTGAGTCAATTGTTCTAGATTGATCCGTTTGGCAGCAGGAAATTTGGATGAAGCAATTTGGGCTGGGGAATTCTGAATTGACTCATTTTGAGCCAATTACAATTGTCTGGGGTGGGGGCAGGTAATATGAATTGACTCGTTTTAAATGACTCGTTTTGTAAAATGAAACAATTGATCAAATTATCTCGTTTTACAATTGATCCATCCGAACGATTCCGTAGAAATGCCAGACAGAGAGCGGCACTGTTCAGTTGGTGCATCGTTTTTGTCTGTTTGTGTGCCCTTTTGTTGACAATGTTATCGTGTATGTGTAGGGGGCTTTTGACCAACCAACGGCGAAAGGAAATTTGCTGTCTGTCTTATCATCATCATCATTGCCTTTTTTTTTAATTCTTCCTGAATGAATATATTAATGAATGAATCCCAACTTATTTGGGACAAAGCCACCAATAACGTGGTAATTTGATATCAATCACGGGGTGTAATCTGAGCATCGACGAAGGAACCTTTGCTAATTGGAAAAGGAACAAAGAATTGCTAAAGGACCCATCGGGGGAACAAAAAATAAGAAGAATCATTATGGGGTTGTTGTATATGTTCTATCGGGTGTGAAAATCGGTATGATATCTCAATATCAAATATCGAAATCTTGAATATCGAATTAAACTCTAAAATCAATTTCAATATCAATCTCTAAATAATTTTGGTATTCCAATCCCAATCCTTAAATATTTCGGTATCCCAATCGGTACTTCGGTATCCCAATCGGTATTATCAAATACAAATTAATTACCTTTACAATTAATAATTAAATATATAAATTAGATTTTATTGTTTAATTTCGGGCAAAAAATCTAAGCAAAGAGCCATGAGTTTGCCAATAGTTAGGATATGGATAAAGAAAATGGAGGAGAGGTGACATCTCAAACTCTTGTCATCGGTAATCTTTAATTTGACAAATTGGAGGTTGAGAGGCGACTAATACTATTGTTTGCTTTTTGGTGTTATGAAAATAATAAGAGATTAGGTGAGAGACGAGAGTGACTTAAATTGGAAAGTCAAATTTGAGTTGGATGGAGACTTTTAAATTGTGAAATTGTGATGGAATGATCTATGTATAATGAGGTCATTTGATTTTGGTGATTGTTTGGTTGAGATAGTTACAATATATGTATTGTCCGCAATGTTTTTCTGAATTTTCTGCACAAACAATACATGCATTGTTTGCTTGATATGACACAAACTATCACTCAAAATGAGTGATAGTTAAATCTCAAGTTTTGGGTGAGATTGTTGAGATTGTTGTGTGTTTTTTCTTCCAATTTTGTCTCTACCTTTTTATGTGTCTTGGTTTTCTATATTACAAACAAAGGGTAAAAGTGACATTTCACCCAAAAAGTAAGATAACTCATTTAAATAACACAATAACCATCACATAAACCAAATGATGTAAACTACAATCCACCGATTTTCTTATATACATGTATATTATTATGCATGCATTGATGACAATGCATCTATTTAACTATCACCAAAACCAAACAACCCTAAATGACATTCTTGGTGGTTGAGGTTCGTCTAGCAGTGAATGAGAGAGTCTAGTTGAGAGGATTAAATACACATTAGCTTATATTTCGGTATTGATCGGTATTTCGGTATATACCCATCCCAATCCCGTAATCCCTAATATCGAATAACAATTTAAATTCAATTCCAATACCGATCCCAAGAAATAATACGTGTATTCGGTAATACCAAATATAGACATATTCGGTACAGTATTCGGTAGATCCCAAATACCGCTACCAAACTTCCAACCCTAGTCCTATCGCTTCTAGGTTAAGAAAATAGTTAAGATTTTAATGTTAGTAGTACAAGTAGTTAGTATCTCAGACTTCTCTCCATAGTTCGTTTTAAATCGGAGTTCAAAATTTTGTGCGTAGAAGATACAATTTTATCCTCTAAAAGATTATCTACATTTTGATATCATTTAGACGATTTTTTTATGTCATCTTAATTATCACTGTCTTATCGTGATATTACTACTACGGTAATATCACAATATTAATTTGGCATGAAGGTGTTGTCATTCTTACCATACTGGTAATTGAGCATATAAACATAAGGAACACGAGGAGAGAACATTTAACACCCTCTCTCAAATTGATGTTGGGTACATAATATCAATTTGGATGGTATAGTATCCTTACAGCATGCATAATTTGCATCTATAAAAGCTTCGATCATCGGTTCACCGGCAAAAGGAGAGAACATGCCGACATCTTGCATTTGCTTCAAGTATATATCTCAGCAACCTATGGATGTTACTCCAAGCTCTAGCCGAAATTCACCTCCTCCTATGGACGCTACTCGAGCCCACTAGGGCAGAGTGTGTGTAAAAGTATGTTTTTAGCTCTAGCCTGAGCATTATTTATAGCACAATGAAGAAGATTATTCTAGGGGGTTCCTCCCAAAACTCGGCTAAAGGTGTCCTAGTACCACCATGCCGCGAATTTCTTGACTTGGGGATGAAGTAAAGCCTATTCCTGAAACTTCCATGGGCTTGGGTCAACGATAGTCGAGCGGCAGTCTAGGCCGCCATGCTTTTTCTTGTTGATATGGGTTGCTAGACCCACAAGTAACCTCTCCATGGATTTTGTCCGCAACTTGATGGTTTTGGGCTAGTGGCGGTTGGGCCAATCTAATGGCCACCATGACTGCTCTTCTCTAAATGGGATTATTTCTCGTCCTCCTACTGATCTGTTGATGATCCATATTTATCTTGGGTGTATTATATCATTGAAAAGCATGATCTAACACCAAATGAGTAAAATAGTTCAAAAACACACTTAATGTCTAAATCATGCATATAGATCAAATGCTTATGAATCCATATGAAATATATAAAAATCCAATATAGATGTAATGATAAAAAGAGAAATTTATCAAATATAGGGAGTGAAAAATAATATAATTTGAGCTTCATCAGAGGTGCCTTGAGTTTTGTAAGAACTTTGAAAAGTAAAATACGTGCAAAAAATGCACGAGTCACCCAACTGGACTTGCTTTATCACAATTAACCATCTATGTATCTAATGCTCCCAACCATGCCACTTTCGATCAAATCTACATCTATGTTAGCCGTAAACATCAAGAAGTCCTACCTAGTGTAAAATGTGATGTAACAAGCAATTTCATTATGGAACCAATCAAACACCTACTAAATTTGAAATTTTCGCCTCTCAACATGCGATTTTATTTATGAAAAATATAATATAAAATGCAATTTTATTAGAAAAATACCAATCCAGACATGCTTAATATCAATGGACATGAGGTTTAACCTTGTGATCTTTTTCAGTTGAGTTCCCCCTCCCAAGCATTGCGGATCCTGGGGTGGCCACCCCAGGCCCCGGCCTAGCCCTCCTCTGGATCCGTAGTTACTATAGTCCTTATGAAATTTTTTATTTTAGACATTCAATCCAGTGTTATTCTATGATAAGATTGGGTTTAACTAGAAAAATTATCAAGTTGAACATATTCAAATCACTATTCTAAATTTAGCCTAGAAATTTTAGCCCCAAAGATTATGCGCCTTAAAAAAACAATGAAACCTAAAATTCTAAAAAGTTAAAAACGTAAAAGACTAAAAGAAATATGAGGTTGGTTCCCTTACAAATTTACTAAAGCAGCTGGTGTGCAGGGATGGACACACAATGTAAATTGATTAGTCGATTGATTTATCTAGTTTGATGCTGCTCGTTTCAACATCTACTACGAAGAGAACCTTTTTAACAATGAAACATGTGAGAACTGATTTGCTCAACAAAATGAGCGATGAATTTCTCGCCGATTGCTCAAGTATTTTATTTGAAACAGTGTATACTATTGGTATGGATGTAAACTTCATTATTGATGCATTCCCTAAATTAAAATACAGTTGTGTACAATTTACATTGCAAAAAACTATAATCATTATATCTTTTTTACGGTTCTAATTTTCTAATGAAATGCGGCCCAGTGCTCTTCTGTGTTCTGGATCCGCCGTTGCTCCCAAGTCTCATCCATGATAATGATCATTATCCTTTTTCTTTTCACATAGACTATATACCTTAATTATCTAGATCCTTGTTGTCCAACTATACCAAAAGTGATAATGTAAAAATCGGTTGGTGTACCGGCTCCAGGCCAACCAACAGGCACTTTTTTTATATTTGTTAATGATAGTCAATATTCATTTCCTTCTACGATCTTTCTGTATAAACCCTAATGATTATTCTAGAAGACAACTTTGCATGTTGGAGTCTCTTGATTGCCCCTTCAAAGATAAAGGAAATGATTGTCAAGGCCTTGTTGTCAAGAACCAGGAAAGGTTCAATCGTAGACCATATGGAACAAGCTACGATGTTAATCCTATAGAGGGTTAGCACCGTCCTAATAGTCGTGGTAGTATTTTTGTATGGAAGTTTTTGGTAGTCTTTTTTTATTGATCGCCTGTGTTGTTAATATGTAGGGTCTGTAGTAGTTTGATGTGCAGTCATGGTATTTTTCTGGTCATAGTTGTCTTGGGACTATGTAGTTTCGTCAATATATATTGAGGTGCAATATATTGGTAGTAGTGATTTTTAATAATACGTTTGTAGTGTTTGTATGAATACGTGTGTAGCGTTTTTGGGGTTAGCAGGTGCTAACGGGGTATGGGGTTAGCATCCCATCCCACCCCGGACCATATACCGTTTACTAACACCACCTTCAAACTCAAGCCATTCAGATATGTTTGGAGTTTGGACAAGTACAGGTCCGTACACCGTGTGCTTTACTAACACCACCTTCAAACTCAAGCCATTCAGATAGGTTTGGAGTTTGGACAAGTAGAGGTCCGTACACCGTGTGCTTAACAGAAACAGAAGGGGGTCACCGAGAATCGAACAGAAGACCTCACGATCACAGAAGGCTCTGATACCATGTCAAGAACCAGTTGATTCCAATAACTCGAGTTGTTGGAGAGGTTCAATCGTGGACCATATACCGTTTACTAATACTTGTGACTTGTGAAAGCCTTATGCATGATCAGCTACTAAGATACCTATTTTGTCGAATTCGTCCCAGAGAAGTACTATCCGTCCAGATTCCCGACAATTGGTTTCCAGGCAATATATTGTCTAAATCAGGCTACTTGCCAACTAGTTCCTTAAGAAAACAAAGTAATGGATTCTAGATCCTACCAACACCAGTAGTTTACAGCTTGTTGACATTCGATCTTCCGGACTTCGGAGCTAGCGTGCCAAGTTGCTAAAGTCTATCCCTGGGCAAGAATTTTGGAGCGCGAGTAGTGCCGGTGCACGCAAATGTGTTGTAGTTAAAAATTGTTGTTGCATACTGAAGTGGGTCAAATTTATTTGGTTCCAAGGTCAGATCATATTCCTTTGGGATCTCTCACAAACACTTACTCAGATGATGAGTGATGAGTTTCTATGGCTTGAAAACGTGAACTTCAGAAGTTGAAGTTTTCTTTAGTTTTGTAGTCATGAGAGTACTTTTGAGTAATCAACAAAATACAAGTTTAAGTGTATCCTTTAGTTCAATATTGCTTTATGTGTCTTATAACGTTTTTCCTAATTTGGACAACTCTTAATATGCAATTACCTTACTGCTCATATGGGGTAACATTTACTTTCTTTCTGGATACTCTATTAAGGATGTATATTGCAATCTTTATGGCTTCTACACGGATGGAGTCTAGTAAGGAAAAATGCCTAATTCTGCTCCAAACCATGTCATGAAGATTCTAATGGTACCTTCTTAATACATCCTTAATTCTCTTGTTGTTTCTTTATTGAGAATTTACAGTTAAATGAACGGGCAGAGTCTTATCTCGTATCTTTCCTCCTCATCTTTTGTGAGTACCAATACTCAGTTGAAATTTCATAGGGAAAGATAAATTAAATCAAGTGATGAGTATGTCTTTCCACAACTTTAACTTTAGACACTAGAGTTTTAATGTGAAATAAAGATGCCTCCAAAATAATACGCTTGTTCCATTTTCCTTTTGCGAAACTAAGTAAGGCCCGAGGCCCCTGCAATTCGTACATATAAAGAGTTGCATTAATGATAAAAATCTCTGGGAAATAATAAATTGTAAGTGATATCTTATGACCAAGTATTTAAATATAAGAACATGTGAAATAGTAAGTATACCTTTGTGCCTATTTAAAAGTTCACATGCGAACCGAATAATCATCACATATTTATTACTACGTGCTCACATATGAACCTTAAATTTACCTACATTTGTGCCAGTGAATACATAATTTACACACGCTAAATTGTAAACCTTTACTCTACAAGGATGTAAAATTGTTCAAACCGACTCCAAAATTTTGATTTACCGAAATTAGTCTTGTTAAACAAAACTACGAGGTATGAATTGCACAATAGTAACTTTAAAGTGCATTTTAATGATCCAACAACAATTAAGTAACATAAAATATCGATGACAAATCTTGTCAACTTTTGTGTGATTGTAATTATAGTTTTCGTTTTTGGATCAAGGATTGTCGATAGATTTTAGGAGTTCAACTTATCAAATTCATTGCAAGATGACAGCAGATAGGCCTCTAATCCCAATTTGTTCCTTCTCTTAAGCTTATATTCTCCTTGTTAAGTTTTAAGTGAAGTGTGATGTTATGATGTTAATCTCCTCCATTGTCCTGTTATAATAAATCTTGCAGAGCGGCTGTCCCAACCAGACTTTACAATCCTGTAGATCTTCTTGTTCGATGCAGTCTGGTAATGGTACTGTCCCAATTCAGAATTAAGCAAAAGAATCTGCGTTCAGAGTTGATACAACAAAGTTGAGTTACCTTGTGAAGGAAAATTATAGAAACACAAAAATAGAATGTGGATTGGGTGAAAGCTGCAGCCTACAAGAAAAATGCAACATAAGTAAAAGCATGTGCTGCTGCAAGTTTTCTAAGCTTATATAGAACACTTTTCATGAACTCAATGCATTGTATTATTAGATGTTTAGTTAAACTTCGTGGGGGTGCTTACAGTTATGATTGCCAAATTCATTTCAAAGTAGCTTTATCCTCTAGTCTTTTGCTTTGAGTCACTGTAATCACTCGCAGAAATCTCTCATTATTTAATGCTACATTATATAAAGTAATCTAGCTATCTCTATGTGCAATACTTATGCTTATTTTATTTGTTCACTAATTTTGGTCATTTCATTTTGCAGTTTATATATTGAAGATGGACAAGAGTTGGCTCTCAAAACAACGAGCAAATACCGCCTATCTTAATGGAGTAGAGAGTTTTTTGGACTTAGCCTTTTCTAATTCAGCTGAGGGGAATGAGATCCTTTGCCCGTATTTGAAGTGTAAGAATACATTTTGGCAAACAAGAAATGTCGTGAACGAGCACCTCATTTGTCATGGGTTCGTGAAAAATTACACATTTTGGACTTTCCATGGAGAGAAAGAAGATCAAGATGGTCAAAACGATGATATGATAGAAGATGATATGTTTGGTCTATTAAGGGAAGTTCTTGATGATAATGGTGGCAGAGAGCCAGATGGACATACTAGACATTTTTTTCAGTCTATTAGAAGCCTCCGATCAAGATTTGTACCCGAGCTGCAAAAAGTTTTCCAAGCTGTCATTCACCATTCAAATATATCTTCAAAAGTGCCTGCATGGATGGAGTAATTCCTCTCTTGATTCACTTTTATCTTTATTGAATGAGGTATTTCCTGATGCAAATATTCCCAAGTAATTTGTTAAAATGAAAACAATGATTAAAGGTTTAGGGTTGACCTACAAGAGGATTGATGCTTTATGATGGTGATGACGACAGTAAGCTAGCTAAAGAGTTGCAGAAAATGTGAGTAGTCCAGATACAAGTTTCCCTTGGAGGATAAGGGAGATAGTGTTGAAGAAGGTACTGTTTCTAAGAAACAAGTTGCTGCTAAGATTTTCCGCTGCTTTCCTTTGATACCGAGATTCAAAAGGTTGCAATCCATTCCCTTCGCCTTCCCCAGCTTCCCCGTACCTCTCGCTACCTGTTCTCTCCGACTTCCCCACCCAGAGCCGAACAATTAACCATCGAAGCAATCTGTCCTCCTGCAACTCCAAGTATTAGCAGTTGTTAGCTTAACAGGGGATGAGCACCTCCCGTGTTTTATTGATGGCAATTGGTGAACTCCAATTTATATATATTTTATTTTTTTATTATGTTAAAGGTATATTTTATTAATTGTTCAAACATCCAGATTAATCAAGCTATAAAATTGGTTTCTTTACATAATTTCGAGTGGGTATAATCGTTAGAAAAATAACTAACTTAATACATATATAATTAGTAATTTTTTGATAGGATCTTAAATATTCATTTAGTTCGAATTACGGATTATGTGTGTAGAAAGTGAATTCAAAATTTTCAATTCAAATATTCATCCATATTATATTGCGGTCGAATATGCGGTGCAGTTTGGACCACACCAAACCGCTTATTAAAGCGGTTCGGTTTGACCGCACCGATTAAATTGCGGTCTAATATGCGGTGCGGTCCAAATAACATGCGGTGCTGTGCGGTTTATGTCAATATGATGCAGTGCGGTTCGGACCGCACCAATGCCCACCCCTACCGCGTGGTGGTCTCATCTCAGCCGCATGGTCGTTTCCTCACGAGTACATGGTCTCCTCATCGCGGCCGCATGCTATCTCCTTACGACCACATCGTTTTCATGTCGCGGCCGCGTTGTGTTGATGCATGATCTCATGAGTCATGGGATGCTTTCCCAGGACTTAGTATATTTTCATACTGCCTCGTGGCTAGGAGCTAGGAATGATCTCGTGACATGATCTGTTTACCTCCCATGGAGTTCTCTGTGTCGTGGTCGTAACTTCTCCCGGCGCGCCCATGGTGCTCTTAACTTGCGATCACGTCTACTTGATCTCCTAAAAATTGTTTTGCTAATGGGGTGTGACCGACCAGCATCACTTTAATTCGGTGACATGAAGTGTGTTACTGTGTTTGCGGCAAAATGAATAATATTTTGTATTCCATTTGTTAGGTTTGTGGACAAAAATATGTAGGGAAACAAACCAACATTTCAAATAAATGGCAGCTTATACACAAAATTTACCTGAAATAATGCGATCACTGGTACAATATGATGGATAAGTACTTAAAACGATCATTTGGTTGTTCGTCAAAACAAACCAACATTTTCATACGACCGAAACATATGAACGGTCCGAGCATGCAACTTTTGTCATCGGAACTTAACGTACAACTCGGTGCAGACTCTTCACAAGATCCCTCATTGTCGTAGCAGAATCGCTGCCGTCCATCTGCATTGAAGAACAACCAAATGCTTTTAACTACTGTGCATTGGATACATGACAAAACAGACTCCATACAACCAAAACATTTGGACTGACAACTGCATGAAAAATGGAACTACTCTTTGTTCGTGAAGAGCTGGAATAATAAAATAATAATGAGCTGGGCTACCTATTTTCCTGTGACAATAAATTATATTCATCTATTTGTTTATGTGATATGACAAAACAAGAAAGGCGATTCGTATCTACAATTACATACAAGTCAGTTTTAGTTTAGACATTAGATCTGTTATATATCACACAATCTATACTTAAAAGATTGCTTACCTTTAATATATATAATAGATCTGTTATATATCACACAATCTATACTTAAAAGATTGCTTACCTTTAATATATATAATAATTAGCATTTAAGTACATTTATGGTGACAACCATCGCATACCAAAGATGAGATACAGTATTCAGGGCAACTATTCTGTGAATATATATTATTTCTAATTTGAAATATAGATATAATTATATGTACATTTTTTATAAATGTAGTAATTATAATAGTGGATAAGACTTCAGCGCCACTCACTTAATTACCACAATTCAAACCAATCCCTCGTCGAGATTCATGGCTCTGCCACTGGAAGTAGTAATCAACTTAAGTGTGTATTAAATAGTCATAGAAGATCGGCCAAGTCATGAACTGGATATGACAACTATTGTTCAAAGATGTTATATGAAAAAAAAAAGGGGACAGGTTTGCTGTAATAATAATATAGGTGCCAACGCCATTATTGATTGCATGTTGGGTGGGTCTGGATAAATTTCACAAGCATGTGGGGGATAATTTTTTTAAATATCTGCCTTCCATATATTCTAAGAAATCTAATTTCTTTCTCGAAACGGGAACTAAACCCATATCCCGACCACAGAAGAACACCTATACCCTAATACCGTAAATAACTAATGTACGATTGGAAAGTAAGAGAAGAGTCTGAAGCTAAAGTCAATTATGGTTACCTGATGAGCCACAAGTGTGATATCAAGAATGGAACTTCCGAAAGGCAGCACCGTGCTATTGATGACATTCAACCGATGCTTCTCGATTTCGGCTAGCACTTTGGACAAGCTTCCTTTCTGCCTCTCGCAGTGGATCCTGATCAGAACGTGTCCATCCGACACTCTTGCTTCAATCTCCGGAAGTGGCGACTCATGATTACTCGACGGCCGATCAGCTGAAGAAGAAGAATACTCGTCCTCGACATGGACCTGCGATTTCTTCACGAACAGCACGCTCTCCACAGCTTCCTTTCCTGCAGTTTGCTCCTCCAATGACTTGACGCGCTCCTGAAGATGCTGCAAGTACTTGGTAGCATCTCCTAGCACAGATGCCTTATCCATCTGCACATCAAGTAGCAGTACTTAGAACCTCGAGCAGTCGTCTCCAAAGTAATTGTATGGGTTAGCTCATAAGTCATAACCCAACAACTTGTTTCAGAAACAAGCAAATTGAAAGATGAACAGAGCAATTAACTTCCACACAATATGGGGCGTTCATTTCATGTTCTGTTGAAAAGAAAGAATCTTATTCAAGCCCAGAAAACAAAAATGAAACAGTGAAACTTTTGTTCTCGTTATCTCTTGGAACTTTCAGTTTCGAACATAGAGGGAAATTGAAGGGTTTGAAAGAAAAACGACACAGACCTTCTTGAGGCCAGGAACAAGAGCCGAAAGCGCGATGAAGCGCTGACTGAGCTTCTCGCGACGTTTCCTTTCAGCAATCACATGGTCTTGCGCATGAGCAACGCTCCTACTCCTGCTGCTGCTGCTGCTACTACTACTTCCACCAGCTGCCCTTTTTTTGGTCTCTCCATCTAAGGAAGCATCCGAGTTCAGATATGGGTAGTAATCATCAAATTCGGCCATCACTCCATCTTCAGTTCTATAATCAGCGGCACTCTCCGACTTCACAGCTGGGCGGGTTGGTGGAGAAAGCGAGTTTCCGAAAGAAATAATGCGAGAAGAAGACGGAGGAGGAGAATGCAAGTGCTTCAAACTCGCTGCGGAATGATCCCAAGTCGGTAAGTCGGTGTGGGTTCGGTGCTCTGGTGGCCTCCCGAAGCTGCCAGTTGCCGTAGATGCATAGTTGACGGTGGAGACGTTGTTTGGGTTGATCATATTATTCTGCTCGGTGTGGCCATTTATCGAACACCTTTCGTGCATGAACAATGAGTCGAAGCTGAAGTGATCGCCAGAAGAATACACGAACTGGTTTTGCATTTGGTAACTGTCGTAGTCACCAAAAGCCGCTGGATCCTCCGTTTCCTGCAGAGACCAAAACCAAAAAAAAAAAAAAAAAAAAAAAAAGAAGGATCAATCGCCGTTTGAGTAGTTTCGAAAGACGCGAGCAGATCTACCATTTTGGTGGGCGGGAGTTCCATTTGTTACAGCAGAAGCTGCCGAATCTCGAGCTTTTCCTGATCGATCTTGTTGTAGATCTTGAATTGAACGAGATCAACCCGGCCGCCTAACTCCTGCTACATATTCGATTTACTTTGTTGAGAGCTTACAGCTTTTAGAGACAACAATTAAAAGAAAAAAAAAAAAAAAACAGGTAGCAGTGATGGGCTTAATATAGTAGAGACAAATCACGAGGAGAGGGGAAAAGGTGTATTTTGGGAGTTCTAGAAGCTGGAAGAGAGAAAAGTAGAGGGAGCAGCTGGTTAAGTTGGACTTGGGAAGGGGAGGGTTTTCACTTTCCGAAACTTTCCAGGGAAACCAGGAAACAAGCACCAGTGAGTGTCTCTTTACGCGCAACGTTGACATGGTTCAATGACAGTCCAAAAAACTTAAATGAATCGATTAATTAATTAATTAGTGGTGATATAATTTTTAATTTGTTTACATGCGATATCACGTGTGAAAATGGGGTTCGGGGGAGGATATATCATATAAGTTTAAGAATTACGTTGGGTTTGTGGGCACTTGTTGGATGTTGACCCGCGAATAGGAATGTGCCAAGTCAGCGCTTCTGGACGGAAGAAGAAGAAGCGCCTCACCACCCTTCTCGTTTCCAAAGTGGTTATCATGCTGATTAGTTTTCTTTGTTTTATGCTATTTGAGTTAATAAAGCTAGTTTTTGGAAGCAAACTTGTGTATACGGTTTGTATGATCTCAATCTTTCTATCTAAATTATTATGCACTTGGTAACGGTCCAGATGATTTCAAATAAGTTGATTATAACGATTATTTTTTTTCGTGTAATTCACTTCGATCCTTGAAATCCTCAGAACTTTCCCTTATGTGAAGAGTCACCATCTTCGTAAACCCCATTCACCCAAGAGAAATTCTTAGATTTTTCCTCGATAAATTTGTCGATTTAAGTAGCTTGTAGAACTTCGAATGTCGTTGTTGCTCTATTGATTTGAAGCACTCAATTCGGGATAGACAAACCAAAAACATCACCACCGTTGGATTAAACCCATCCATACTTTCTAAATTTCCACAATCTCATTGGTTTCTTTGGATTTACATCTTCTGTGTGTTTGCACCTTGATGATGATCCATCATTTGAAGTATAGGTTTAATCTCCCTCTACTTTGTCCTCGTTTCTTAATTTTTAGTCATCAAGTACGGCACTAAGGCTGCAATGAAAATTGGTAAGTGTAAATCGGCTGCCTCTAGAATGGGTGATGATTTTGGGAGGGATGTTTCAGCTCGTGCCAATTTCTGAAAGCACCTATAGCCTCTCTTAATAAAATTGAAGTTTCTCACATCGTAGATTTTAAGGTTTGAATTCTTGTGTCCACATCAACTAGCGAATGGAGTTGTGAGTTTTACTAAGGTGGTTTGTTACGAGAACCAAGACATCGTAACTATTGGACCTTGATCTATTCTTGGTTATTTTATTATTTAGTATTTTAGTAGTAATTGTCTTTATTATTGCTTTCATTGTTCAAGTAGGATTTAGTTTATTATTATTTCCTTGTAGGGTGGGGTTTCATGTTTTGGGTAGGAAAAAAGGAGAAGGCGGCCGCCGGCCTATTAGGAGAAGGATTGGGATTTTGGGTTTCCATAGCCTATAAATATGTACTCATTCTCTAGTTTAATGTCATGTTGAAGATTGAAATTCATTAGTAGTTGTAGTTCTCTTTGTTCCTCTGAATATTCTCTTCGTTCTAACTCTCTTTCTTACGAATATCTTTCAACAATCACAGTCATCACCCCAGGTGGGGGTGTGCATGGGTGCGCATTGGGCAGTTGAGTGGGTTTTTGTCCCAAATTGACCCACCCGCTTACTTAAGAGTTGGAATAATTCTGAACCGTTATCCACACACATCATTCTTCATTTGATGGTTATGTATGTGGCGTATGTGTGCGGTTGAGTCGTGGGTTAACTCGCAGATAAATTTTCCAACTAGTTATTAAGAAAGTTTACTAACATTTATAATAAATTCCTCACAAATTAGTAACACTGTAGCAATTTAGACACTTTCCACTTTGTCTCATGTGGATCTGTATGGTGTTGCATCATATTTTTCATTATTTCATTAATCAATTGTGTAGAGAAAATTGACACATTTTGCGACTTTTGTACAATTACAAGTTTATAATATGCATCCCAATATCTAATGGTTATTGCACAACATAGTAACCAATAATAATAGTAGTACAAATATATTACATTCTCCATCTTTAGAAGTCGATGATCAATGTGCAGTACGATTAGGAAATATGACAACTATTCGGTAGTCCAAACAATTAATAAATAACGTTTGTGTCATGTAAAAATTAATATGGTACGGGTCATTTAGGCGAATTGCAGTCCAACTGCGCCACTCACCCGAGTACGTGCTAGTAAGAGATTTACCAATTCACAATCCACCCACATCAATCATCAATGCAGTTTAGACTATTTCTACGTGAACTGTGTCAAACCGTGAATAACCACCCACGGGTCCACTCCTAACACGAGCAAACTAAAATGAAACTACTGGACAAATCTTGAGAAAATTATAAACTTTTGCACCGTCCAAATTAGGAAAGGAGGTTGGGTCCAAAATTGTGTTGGTAACTTGGTGTGCATTTTATATTCCAAACTTCAAAATAAATAAGCACCAATCGAACACTTTGTTTACATCAACCCGAATAAGATCGATGAGATTGAGAGTATCCATTTAATTTATCTTATGTTGGTGGTCAATGACATAACTTCGATATCAAGCCATAGAGTATACTATATATGACAAAAGCAAAACTATCTATCGACGAAAAAGAATAGATTAGATTTTTATAGATCACATGAATTACGTGTTCCAACGGCAATTTTGACGTTCTACGTACCTTCTTGTCATCTTGTTAGGGTTAAGAATAATCAATTACAGAACTGAAACGTCTTATGATGTAATGAGATCAGAACAAAAAGATGGTAGAAGACTTGATATATAATTAGTGAATCTTTTTTCAGCCTAAGCGTGTTTGGTCTTTTGTTCAAACTGAGGCCAGCTGCTACTTAAGCAAGGCTGAAGATAATAAAAATAAATAGTCTTGTTGTTTCTGCATAGATACTGTATCTCCTTCCTAATTAAGGGCTACTCTTTTATTAGCCTTTGGGTGGTTGAGTTCGAAACTATAAATCAGCTCAAATCCTTTTTTGCATCAACTCACCCATTTTATTATGAGCAGAATAATTTTGGGTTGCAAATTCCAAAATAGGTCACCCACTAAACATTATAAACTTTTAAATTTAAAGCAATTTGAACTAGTTGAAGAAGTTTTTATTAGAATTTTGGTGGTAAAACTATCCACCACCAAAATTGAGTCCATTCTGTGTAAAACTACCCAATGCTCTCGGATATCAATTACCAACTTGTCTATTCTGATAGGTTGTTCGCCAAAGTGGAAGACGATTATAATAATTTTTTTTTTCTGTTGAATCAGTTGTTTTTATTTCTCAAAGAAAGGTAACCAATACAATGAAAGGGATTTCCAAGTAGGATGTCCCCAGATGTATGATTATAATAATTTGTCTGTTCATATTGAGTAGGGATGGCAACTTTGCCCATACCCATGGGCTTCTTACTATCCAACCCAATTGGGTTGGGTATGAAATCCAAATAGATGGATATGGGTAGAGTTTGATGGGTTTGTACTCATGCCCATTTACTTTGGGTTTAGTTGGGTTTATATCAAATGGATTTGGGTTTGTACCCATGCCCAAATACAAATTACAGTTTGGTACCCAAACTTAATAGATATGCATATTTAGTACCTAAATTTATTTTTTTTTGCATATAAGTCCTCAAAATATCGATGGGAAATTACGTTTTGTAACCTAAATTTTTTTGGTCTTACATTTTGGTACCTAAACTTTTCAAGTTTTGCAAATAGGTCCAATTTTTGCATGTGTAGTTAAAACACCCTCAAGTAAATGGATATCCATATCCAACCCATACCCATTTAGATTATGGAAGCCCCAAACCGAAACCCATCTATAAACCCCCAAATCCATATGCACTTAACCCATACCCAACCCATTATCAATGGTTCTGCTTGGGTTTGGGTATAATTACCCATGGGTGGGTAATTTGCCATCCCTAATATTGAGTAGAAGTTAAAATGAAAATGTTAGAGTTGTTTCCAAGGTTTGGATTGAGTTGTCTGAATTGTATAAACCGGAGAGATCCAACCCTAGCAAATTAGTGCACGATCGGTTAATGAAATAGACATGTTAACTGCATGGACAAACTAATCGTATATGTTATCTAACCAACGGCATTTGTTTATACAGCGTATATCTAACCTAGATCTATTAATTATTTCGTTTGATGAAATAACCATAATAGTTAATTCTATTAAGTTTCCAACTTAATATGATTTGGTGAACTTACCAACTTGAATACAAGTTGGTGAACAATTTAAGAGGACTCTCCTCGATTTCTAATATTCACTTGAGATAGGAGAAATAAGAGATAAAAGGATGCCTTATATTGCTCCGCAACCTAGATTATTTTAAAAAATATATGTTGTTTTGAATATTATATAAATTTTTTGAAAATTATATAAATTGGGTATATGATTTTGTAGAAGATGAATAGTATTTTGCAATTTCTATTATTACAAATTAACAAATGTGTTTCTCTATTACCTAAGTTCTAATATTAACTAAATAACTAATTTTTTACCCGGCCTGTTGGCCGTGAAATTTTATTTTATTATTTATATAAATGAATGTCTCTATATGCTCAAAATCTTTTGCATCTTCTAGTTGTTATGCTCTCCCTTTATAAGTGAGTATGAGATATGTCTATATTAAAAAATCTCAATACTTAGCACAATAATTTATGATGTTTCGATTATCTAATCATATTGTGAAGGTTTATCATGTCCCGTCTAAAATAATATATTAATATTTTTCAATCAAGACACTCAAATTTTATTATCTTATATAACATAAAATAATTTATGATTCTCGAGTTAGGACAAAGTCTCAACCAATTATTAAGAGTTAAAATTATTGGATAAAAATACTTGATTACTAGATAAATTTTCTCTATCTCAAGTGAAACTTGACACACATCGTACCCTTCATGATGATCAAATTATCTAATCTTAACTCATTTTTATGTGAATGTTCATGAAGTCTCGATTGAGGATCTTGTGTTAAAAATTTCTATCAAGACACTCAAGTTTAGTATCTTATACTATATGTGTTAATTGCTAATTATTTAAGTTTGGACTAACCCTCATTTGTACCTAGACACTGGGTCGTGCTTGGTCTGACACGTCACATGGACGCTTCTGCAAGTTTATCTCGAGCATGCTTAGCACGACCAGTTAGTTTTTGTGTCGTGTCAGTCCATTTTTTAAATTCGCAAGGCCTGACCTGGGTCTGGGCACGGTTTGAACGGTTTCGTATCTACTCACATGTCATGCTCATATTCGTCCTTAAAGGACCAATAGAAAATAAAAGATGGAATGTAAAAGAAGGAGAATATTAGACAGAGAATGAAAAGTATTAATTAACAATGTTTGATAAAAGTAACAAATACGAGAGAAGAAGAAAATTGAAAGTATGAACCGGTGTGATTAGTCTTTTTTTTTAAAACTCTTTGACCATTTTTTACGTATGATAGAAATTAAATATGTACCTTGTGATCACTTCTAACAAAAAAAAAATCTGGTTTTATTTTGTAATATTTGGACTTGTAATTCATTTTATATTTATTTTCTATCAAATAAGTATTTTTCCGTGCCATGTCCGACTTATACTCAATAGGGTCTCAAAAATATTAGATTCGACACTTCCCACATATAGACCGTCTTGTGCTCGTGCCCATGAAGTTTATGCCTTACACGATACATAAATTATTAGTGCTCGTGCGGGGCTAGTCCACATATTTCGTGCATGTGTCATGCTAGCCCGTTGGCAACCCAACCCAATGCTCAGGTTCACTATCATCTCATGGTTATTTTCTTTATATAGGCTGAGAATCGCAATCCAATACACTCACACACACTATCAACGGTTCTCGTCTTAACATGATCGTTAAAAGTAAAATTTTCCATCTCTTTGGAACAAGTTTTTTATTACTTATTTTAATAATTTATAAAGTGTGCCTACACTCTACAACACACAATAAATTTAGGTGCATTTAAAATATCGTATGGCGTGACAATTAATTTATATTTTAACAAGATTTTGATTTTTAATAGATTTTTTATATTCATACAAACATTATGACATTTCGCATTCATGTGAATTCTTGAATGTATTGTAGACACAACTATTGTAAATATCTAAGCATATCTAAAGAATTTAGTTTACTTTTTAACCCTAATTAATACATTTTTATGTGGCTTGGATAACTAGATGTAAATACAAATTGCTTACTGTTACATATATGGAGAAGCACACATGGCTGGTTTCGAGACTTAAAATCCCTGATACCCAAACCTCCTTCCATTTTTGGCCTAGCAACAAATAACCAAGCAACAGGAGCTCTCTTCCTGCCTCCATCTTCCCCCACACCCCATAGAAACCGATTACATATTGCCTCCACTTCTTTTAGAACCTTCATTTGCAAACAGAAAATCGCCATCCCATACTGAAGAGTGATTGTAATCACAGCAGAGATCAACTGCAATCTGCCCACATAGCCGAGATATCGAGCTTTCCAACTTCTGATCTTTACTATGGTCCTATCAACCAGCAGCTGACAGTCAGCAGAACTTAACTTTCCAGTTACAAGTGGCACCCCCAAAGGCCGAACTGGAAATTCTCCTAATGGGAACCCTATTGTGCGTGAGATAAATTGCTTCTCATCATCCAAAATTCCAGCATAGTAGAGATTACACTTAGCCATATTGCACTGAAGCCCTGAAATATGATAAAACTGGTCCATCAACCTTCGGATACCAGCAACAGCTCTCACTGACCCATTGACAAATACCAGAAGGTCGTATGCAAAGTGTGTTATCTACAATGCCTTACACTTCAGATGATGAGGTATTTGTTGATTCTCAACCTCTCTATTTCGGTTATTACCTTCTCCATTACTATGTCTCATACAGACAAGAAAAACACTCCATTGCCACTGTAAATAGATACGGGGACAAAGGGTCTCCCTGTCTGATCCTTTTACGCCCTTGAAAATAGCCACCAATCGCCCCATTAAAAGAAATACTGAACATGGGACATCACACAAGATTGAATAAGTCTAATGAACCATAGAGGAAACCTCATTGACGCAGTCGAAAAACCCAAAAGAACTCGCAAGCGCCGAGCTCCTCAAACAAACAAACTTGCAAGCCGCAAGCTTAAGGAAAAACCCAGAAATCCACTGGGAAGAAAACCCTTAGGTTTACTTGATAATTAAAATCCAAAAGTTGGGTTCTTACACGTGAACGGAAGGTCTTTAAATACTAGTCTTACAAGCAACCCTTAACCGAAACCTATAAGGAAAACTACAAATAATAATGATAATGAAACAAATAAACATAAAGCATCCTTCGTCATGCAGCTTCACGTATCCACGCCTTCCGTCCTGGTGCGCTGGCTCTCCATACGAATAGCTTAATCAAGCTTGGCCTCCAGCTGCGCTGCATCAATCTCCTCCACCCGCAAAGAACTCGACCACGAGTTCGGGCTAAAATATGGAGCATCATCCGCATGGAACTCGTAAATGTCAACGACATTGAAAGTGTTGGAGATGTTCATGGAAGCGGGCAAATCAACAACATATGCATTATCATTAATCTTCTTGAGCAACGTAAAATGACCATACTTACGAGGCTGCAGCTTGGAGTAAGTTCCAACAGGAAACTGCTCCTTGCATAAAAATACCATGACCGAATCACCCACGCCAAACACCTTCTCGCGGCGGTGCGCATCATCAGCCCTCTTGTTCTTGAGCCCTGTGGCCTTGAGCTTCGCCTTGACGTCATCCTTTATAGCCTGCACGTCACGAACCATGGCCTCAGCAGCTTGGCTCACCCCGGGTGCTTTGGGAAGGTCGATCAAATCCACCACATGTCGAGGTGGGGTAGTGTAAACAAGAGAGAAAGGTGACTTTCCGGTAGCTGAATGTACAACACTATTGTATGCAAACTCCACCTGTGGCAATGCCAAATCCCATTGCTTCGGTTTGTCCCCGCAAACACTCCGAATCATATTACCCAACGTCCTATTAGTTACCTCGGTTTGGCCATCAGTCTGCGGGTTAGCGGTAGAACTTCGGTAAAGTGATCCAGAAATGACTAAGAAACTTGGTATCACGGTCAGAGGTGATAGATTTGGGGACTCCATGAAGGCGGACAATCTCTTTAAAGAACAACTTCGCAATATTGGACGCATCCGCCGTCTTTTTGCAGGAAATAAAATGTTGCATCTTAGAGAATCTGTCAACCACCACAAATACTGAATCCACACCTCGATGGGTGCAAGGCAATCGCAGGACAAAATCCATGGAGAGATCCAGCCATATATCGTCGGGAATGGAGAGTGGCATATAGAGGCCTGTGTTCTGCTATTGTCCTTGGAAACTTGGCAAACATCACAACGCTTAACAATGAGATTGACCTCACGGCGCAGATGATGCCAGAAAAATTGATCCTCCAAGCTTGCTATGATTTTATCGCGTCCAAAATGACCCTCGAGCCCGTCGCCCTGCAAATCGCGGATCAGCTTCTCCCGCAATGATGAATGAGGGACACAAAAACGATCTCCTTTAAATAAATATCCATCACGGATATGGTAGTCGGTGATGGGATGTTGGCTGGTGCATTTAAGTCATAACTCGGCGAAGTCAGGATCAATAGCATACTGGTCTTTCAACTAGTCAAACCCGATAATCTCTTGTGCCAAAGTAACCAGCAAGGAAGTGCGCCTACTTAATGCATCCGCAACCTTATTCTGGACGCCGGACTTGTCGTGGATTATGAAAGGGAATTTTTGTAAATAACTCACCCATCGGGCATGCATCTTTTAATGATCTTCTGACTATGGAGATACTTCAAGGCAAGATGATCAGTAAACAAGATGAACTCCTATTGTATAAGGTAATGCTCCCATTGCCGTAGAGCACGAAAGACCGCATAAAACTCCTGATCATAAGTGCTCCATTTCTGTTGGGCTTCACTTAGCTTCTCGCTGAAGAAGGAAACATGCCACTTTTCCTGGGAGAGAATAACGCCTATTCCGACCCCGCTGGCATCACACTCGGTTCAAGGGTACGCGGAGAGAAGATTAGTTCCATGGGGAAGTCTTTTATGGCAGTGAGTTGTGGGCGGGCATTGAGCTGCTGGCCAAGGAGTAGGGATCTCAATTTTGCTTATACTAATGGGTATTTTACTATCCAAACCAATTGGTTTGGGTATAAAATCCAAATAGATGATAAATGGTAGAGTTTGGTGGATTTGAACAGATACCCATTTATTTGCTGAATCACTATTCGTCGCCCTAAAATTCAAATTTCATCGCCCTAAAATGTAGCAAATTGACACTCCTACCCTCCGGTCCCATTTCTAACAAAAAATCAAAATAAACATTCCCTTACCTTGCCCAGCCGCCATCGAGCTCCTCTGTCCTGTGGGCTGCGGCCGCAACTGTCATCATCAGATTCTTCTCTCAGTAACCGCCCACCTCAACCCGACCGCCGCAGGTGCTCCGTTTCTACCGTAAAGGAGGAAGAAGACTATATATGAATGAATGACTAAATTCCAAAAATGACAAAAATAAAAGTAAGAGCCTGTTTCTCAAGTTCCCTTGCACGAGCTTCTTCTTCTGATGGTGATGATTCTGAACTCGGCAACTGTTGGAATAATTATGGGTCGAAAAGTAATTAAGAATTGTTGGAATAATTGAAAACAAGGGTAAACAGGTAAACGGAGGCGCAAGAAGGAGGTTGACGCCCTCTCTGTCTTACTATTGAGAATTCTTCTCGCCGTCCCCCTACCAACCTCAACCCGACCACCACCGCTTCCCTACTGCTGCTGTCGGTTTTTTGTGTTGTGGCCGAGCAAGAGGAAGGACATGAAGGAGGAAAGTTTTAGGGTTAGTTTCTTTATTTTTTTTCATTTCCATACGCTGGACGTGTTGAAACTCTGTCTCCGGCGAGGCTGGGAGGGTTCATGACCCGTCCCAACGACAAGAAAGAGAGAAGAGACTCGGTTGAAGGCAAGGAGGAGGAAGAAGAAGGCAAGGTTATTTGAGTCATTTTAATAAAAATTAGGGCGACAAATAAGGTGTTTTACGGCGACGAATAGCAATGCCCTTTATTTGGATTGGGTTAAATTTTTAATCCATGGATTTGGGTTTGTACCTATACTCATTTGCAAATTACAGTTTGGTGCTTATACTTAATAGATCTTTAAATTTAGTACCACAAATGAATTCTATGTCCTCAAAACATTGATGGAAAATTTCATTTTAGTACCTAAAATTTTTTGTGTCTAACATTTTGATACCTAAACTTTTTAAGTTTTACACATAGGTCCAAGTCTTTGTATCGTAATTAAAACACCCTCAAATAAACGGGTATTCATCCTCAACTCATACTTATTTAGATTATGAAAATAATATACATACCCTACCCAAACTCATCTTCAAACCCCCACACTCATTTATACTTCACCTATACCCTACACATAATTATCAATGAGTCTACTTGAGTTTGGGTAAAATTACCCATGGCCTGTAACCTGGGATAGGAGGAAAAATTAAACATCAATATGAAAATATGAATATATAGTTGTTATTTTATTCTTGAAGTTCAAGTCTAATAGAAGTTCATCTTGAACTTTCCTCATTGCACTCAAACTCTCTGGTGTTGTCTTCTCTATTTGCATCAAGTATTTCTGAAGAGTCGATGCGGCTTTAAGTGCTTCATTTTGCAGACCGGTTCCAAAGGTGTTGAATCGTCATCTCCTTCATCGTCAATTGAACCCTCAATGACATCATCTACAATTTCTTCTAACATTTGTGTCGTGATACATTCATCAAATATTCGATGAATTATATTGAATGTCTGATCAATGAATATAGGGGTGCAAGTAATTTAAAACATGAATCTAGACCATCTACAAAAATACATCGAATACATTTATCTTGGAAGAATACATGATTTTCTTCTATTTAGTACAGTGAATACGTAGAATGCGATAATTTATCGTATGAACTAGAAATGTTTGAAAAATACGATGAACATATATCATAAGAAAAACCTCGTTAAATAATAGTTATTAATTTATAATTAATTAATAAATACTATAAATTAATAATTTTCACGGTCGGGACTATATTAATTTATAGAGGTTAAACTGTAGTTCCTTTCTGGGTGATGTACGGGTAAGCATTCATTAATCCACCTGCCGCAACGGAGAGCAGCACAACAAGTACGAAAACAATATAATGAATAATTTGGAAGTTGTAATTGTTATCATGAGATTGTTATTATACTTTTATTGTTTAAAATGTATTGTTTTTTTATTTTACATACACAATATATTAATTGTTTCCTATGATATGACAAACTATAACTCAAAATCAATGATTGATTGATATATCTCAAATTTTAGTTGAGATTATTGAGATAGTTGAGTTGAGATTGTTTACATGTACTTTTGGCTGATGTGACATAAACCATCACACTTACCAAACGTTGTATTTTACAATGCATCAAATTCTATATGTCTTCACAACAATATTTAACAATAGTATCCTTCAAACAACTCCTACGTTTCTATGAACAACAATGGGGAACATTCGAGCAAATTAAATAACGATGAAATTCAACTTTACATAGCAATTCATTCACAACAATTACACAATAAAATCCCGACCATGAAGTGGGGACAAAAATATGATATCAAACTTATCGAATTAAGAGGGCATGAATAATGAAATGCCTCTGAAACCCAGTGGTGGGGGGAAAAAATAGTTGACCAACAGCACTAGTAATTCAACCCCACCACCAAAGAAAAATTGAAGAGCCTGATATATATAGAACAGGAAAGGAAAATACTTGAACAAACTGATCTGTAGATCCAAATCCAATTCAAACCCATTGATTTTGGAGAGGTTCAACATAGATCCAGTTGGTTCAAGTATTTCTTCCTGAAAACATGCATTGACAACATTTACAATATGGACCACAAATCCATACAAACATAGGAAGAGAAGACTACAACCTCCAAAAAGGGATCTGGAGCAAGCATCGGACTGTGTATTTCAGCACGTGGGCGCTGAGCTGGCTGGACGCTTTTAAGTAGTATTCAAATTTCACCGGCATCAGATGAACTTGAGAAACGCCAGCCTCAGATTTTTCACCAGCTCTATCACTGTCACGGAGAACTCACCATCCATCTGCAATATAATAATGACCCACATCAAATATTACTGTGTTAACTAGGGCTGGCATATTGGTTCGGGTTTTTTGCTTTTATCCGAAACTGGACCGTATAACAAGGATCGAGACCGAACAGCCATCCGATAATAAACAATCCAATCCAATTTTTGGACTTAGATTTGAGGTAAATAATCGTTCGGGACCGGATCGAAAACTGGATAAAGACCGGATAAGAGAGCTCAACACCAAAAACTTAAGGGTAATTTGCATAAACGGTCACAAACCTTTGCACTTAGTACAAAACTTAACCAACTCCTCTCCCTTTCAGGCCTATCTCCACAAGCTCAATATAAAATCAGGACTGAATTGGGACCGGACCGGGTCAAGACCAGACTGGATTGTATCCAATCCAATTTTTGGTCCTTATATTTTCAAAAAGATCGGACTGGACCGCATCAATTTTGAGCCAATTTAACCGGACCGGACCGTATAACCACCCCTAGACTGTTAAATTGTACGTTATGAAATTGACTCAAATTTTTGATTGAATTATACATGAATAAGATAGTTAGTTAGTTAGTTACCTGAGCCACGATGGTGATGTCGAGGGTGGAGTTGCCGAACGGCAGCACGCTGCTATTGACGATGGACAGATGCAGAGACTCGACCTCGGTCAGGACCTTGGCGAGCACGCCAGGCTGCTTCTCGCAGTGGATGCGGATCATGACGTCCCTCTCCGACGCCCTCGCTTCGATCTCCGGCAGCGTCGAGTCCGAGCAACATCCGGCCTTCTCAACTTTGCTTTTGCTGTCGTCGTCGTCGTCGTTGGAAGAGGAATTCGAGTCGTCGTCGGCAGGAAGCTGGTATCTCTTGACGAGAACCACCGACTCCACGGTTCTCTTCTTGGTCTGCTCCTCCAGCTGTTTGATCTTCTCCTGGAGATGCTTCACGTACTTTATCGCGTCTCCCAGCACCGAAGCTTTGTCCATCTAGTTAATTAATCAAACCCATTAATTAACAAACATCGCCAGTTAATTAATTAATTTCTCCTTCTGGTCATTGTACTATCGGGGGAGGATCGAGTCTGGTTGCTTACGGATTATCGTTCTTTATTATTATCTTATCTGTATAGTCCTGAGAAAAAAACAATTTGTTACCTTCTTGAGGCCAGGAACAATGGAAGAGAGAGCAATGAACCTCTGGCTGAGCTTCTCCCTGCGCTTCCTCTCGGCCAAGATGTGGTCCTGAGCGTGGGAAGGGCTTCTGGTGGTGGTGGCCATGGACGAAACGGGGCGAGTCTTGATCATATACTTTGGAGCGTAGACGGTGTTCTCGAAAGGGTCGGCAAGGTGGTGGTGGTTGTAGCTGTTGCTGATCGGAGGGTGGAAAAGCAAGTCAGCCGCCTCCTCGTCTTTGGGCTTCGTCGCCGTGTTGTTCAAGTTTCTGGAGAAAGGCAGCTGGAGGGAAGAAGAAGAGGTGGAGTTGGAGTTGGTGTTGGAGTTGTCGAAGGACAGCATTTGAGAGGAGTGGGATGAAGAGAAATCGATGTGGTGGTGGTGGAGGTTGTCGGTGGTCACGCTGGAGCTCCAGCTGTTGGTCTTCTTCTGCTGCTTTGTCGGCCGGCAGCTGTGGTGGTGATCGTAGGTTTCGTTCATGGAAGAGCCGCTTCCGGTTGCGGGGACCACGGTGGAAACGGCGACGTTTGGAAGGGTGGCTGTGTGATGGTGGTGGAAGGTGGCAGAGGAGTAGCTCTCGGAGGAGAAGGATGGCTGGAGGAGGCTGGAAAGGGATTCTCCGGCGGCGGCGGCGGCAGACACGTGGAGCTCATGTGTTGTTGGGTTGGTGTTGATGAAGTCGTCATCCTGCAGCTCAGAGTTGATTGCCTCGCAGTGCTGGAAGAACTTGTAGTCCTCCATTTCTTGCTGGAATTTTGAACCACAACAAAAAAACAATTAGCTTGGAAATAAAGAAGAAGAAAACAATAAGGGAGAGGTAATTAATTATGAATGGAAGATTGTTGCATATATACCAGATCATTGAACCATTTGCTATCCATTTGAGGATCCTTCCAAGTTATCTATCTTCCTGGCTTCTGAAGAAAGGAAAAGACAGAGATGTATGAGGAAGAGATTAATTAGTAAGCTGATGATAGATTAATTCATTCTTCTGAAGAATTGTAAGAAGAGGCTATAGCCATTTTTCTTCTGTACGTGTATATAATAAGAGAAGGGAGGGGCTGGGTTTGGAGTGAAATATGAAATCAATTCTTCTCCAGCCCACGTGTGAATTAGCATCTTTTCATTACTAAAATAATATTAATGTTGCAATTGGTTGGCTAGTTAATTTGTCTCCATTCTCTTGCATTTTCTTTGTTGGGCTAGCTAATTATATTTATATGGGGTTTGCTTGAAATAAGGTCTAATAACCAGCCTAGTCACTCCTATTCCCGTCAACATTCAACTATATCCTCCAAGGAAGGAACAGAGAGTGATAACTGATGTGTATTTTTGTAAGGATGAACTCATTTTACCGATGAAATTAGGAAATTAAATTACAGGTAAAAGAGCTAGGAAGAGACGACACAACAGTCCGGAATTCGTTTCGAAACGAGTACCTAATCTTGCTTTAGGTATTGCGAGGTTTCCATGTAATCTTATAAACGTGTGTAGCATCTAGAATAATTTGAGGACTAATGGGACGAAATAGTTGATTAGACTAAATTTAGAGGATCAGATGGTAATTAGCATTAATCAACAATTGTTATGCACATCTGCCAGTTTGTCAGTACTCCAATGTAGGATGAGGTCTCCGATACCTTTTTTACTTTTGTTTTGTTATATTAAGGTATCAATCCATTTAAAGAAGAGTTTTCCATTTTGATAAGAGGAGATGAGATGGAGACATGGTCATTTAGACCTACGGAAAGATGGGACGAATGGGAAAACCCCCTCGACTTTATGTTTGGTGGAGATTTTCGTATCCAGGAAAATTATTTTGTATTCCGAATGCTCATTTTTTATCCCTTTAAATACACAATTATTAATATTGCCAGTCCATTGTTATTTGTTATCCCTATTGTATATATATCTTATATAATGGGCTGATATGATTGCTAATCAGGATGGTTTTAGTCAACTTGTTTTGCTTAAATGGGTCCTAATCATTTGGTTTTAAGTACTTGCTTTCCACTATCATATCTTCCACAGAATTCCAACCTCCAATTGCTAACAAGTGGTTAACTAGCCTGATTTTTCTCCTGAAAAGGCACAAAATACTACCCAAAAAAGTGCATCAAACCCGCAAAAGCAATCCTAAACTTTGGTAGAACATATACTTGAAGCAAACATAACACAAATTCAAGGTATATAATGATGGGATACTGTATGCACTTTGGGCATAATATGGGGTCTAGAATAGTCATTTCTACCTGTCATCATTAGGCTATATCCTCGTACGATGTGATACGTGAAAATTTATTATGCAATAGGGTATTGCAATGATTGGGGTTATAAGTCGTGACTCAAGGAGAACCCTAATCACCAAGAAGCCTCCCTTCTTCGCTTTCGAGCTCTCTTTGAGTGTGCTTGGACAATTAGGATAATCTGCGTATATATAGAAGGCAATTACTTAGTAGATTGCCTAGTTTGAAATGGTCATTCAATACCCTTAACTAGCCAAGTCGTTTCTATTTTTATTCAGATATTATACATTTGGCCATATATGATCGAATTGGTGGAGCGATGCCCCCAACATATATTTTGCTAATCTGAAGTAGAGTTACTCGCACCATTTGAATTAAAAAAATATATATCATTGGTGTTAAATCTAGAGGTTTCAGGTTCGAAACTCTTAAATAACAACTAACTAAAAACCAACCTATATTACCCTTATAAAAAAAAACTAGAAAAAATACATGCGCTCAAATGTGAAGCAGAAGACAAAAGGAGAAGACAAGATAACTTATTCTGCTATACCCATGATTTTCATGATCTTCAACAGAAAGTTTGTATATTGCTCTAAGTAATTAATACTTGTTATGAACGCGCTGCTACGGATCGGGAAATCGCAGGAATCGACAAAACAAGAATACGAAAGCGAGAATCGAAAACACGACACACGATTTACGTGGTTCACTAACACGATGTGTGTTAGCTACGTCCACGGGCGAGAGAGAGCCAGTTTCACAGATCGAGGAGATTACAGATTACAGAGGAGTATGAGAAGTATTTATAGTACTTCTCCAGCTTGAGCCCATACACCGTGGGCCGGGGCCGGGGGCAACGTTGCCCCTGGACCCCACTCGCTGACCGGGAGCTAGACCCCCGATTACCATTCGTAGCGGCTGATAGTCCGATTCAAGTCATATCAACAATACTGAACCATCGGGGTCAAACCCAATGCACAGAAATGGCAGTCATTTTTCTTCTGCTGGGTGGACAAGTTAAACCTGTGACAATGAACTGAAAGCACATAATTAATTAATAGACTATGCGAAGACTTATTCCTGCCCACATGGGTGTAAAACGTATATCCTTTTCCAAATTGAAATTATAGAGATTAGAGAAGACAATTGGATTTACAATAGCTTTTGTATGTAGCTCCACTCCAGCATTGGTTCTCCTTCCTTGTTGGAGAAACATGACTACTTGACAATTATTAGTAGGAAGTCAAGAGTACAATTTTGCCATTCTACATAGTTGTTGGCAGGTTTATCTCAATCACGAAGATCAACCCTTTACCCCCCAAAACTTGTTTCCAAACAAAAACCAAATGGAAAAATATATAGAAGGGCAAAAGTTCCAAAATAAAATAAGAAAGAATTGTGTATTTGCCAACTGAAGAAAACAGGACACCTACCATTGTTGTTTATAATCAAAATTTAGTATGTTACACAAGGGGGGAGGGCTATTATTTTTAGCATGGTCGATGAAACCATACTGTACCGGCGGTTCAAGTACGAAATACCTATGTCGGAAACCGGTAGACGGTATTTAACGGTCTAACGATGACAGAGTTGTGATCAAGACCAAGCTTCAAGGTGCAGGAAGAGAGTAGAGCTGCTGCAATCCTAGTTGCAGGAGGATTCCAGGAATGAAGAAAACAAAAGAAGAAAACGACAACGTTTAGCAGTCAAAGAAGAAGAAGAAGAAGAAGAGACGACAGCGTTTTATTAAAGCACAAGGGAGAAGAAGGAGAACACGACTGCGTTTCTTGTAGTAGTCATTAGTCGTTGAAAACACTGTTTATTTAAATGTTCTTGTCGAACCATAGGTAGACATCTGTCATGTTTTTGTTAAGCACTTTGCTTGCTATAAAAGAAAAGAGAAGACTCGGAGTTTTCTGAGCTTCCTTCCCCAATCATTTCTGCAAATTCATTAAACGGTTGAACTACGGTTAAACCACGGTTTTATCATAAAATATCATACCGTTGACTTTTCCGGTACGATATCCGGTATGATTTCATGGACCGTGATTTGACATGGATCTAAATATCATACCGTTTTTCCACAACTCTAGCTTCCGCTGCTTACAACAATTATAGCCTATAGTTAACTACAGTATATGCGGATTTCCATCTCACAATTTCAGTCGAAAGAAATGACAACCACAACTAACGTTTTGGTCCATGTTGAGGACAGTCTACGGGTTTAGTTGAAGTGGTCCTGAAAAGCTCATTGATCGATCACTAGATTAAGAGAAACAGGGAAAATCCAGTTAGATTATTGGTTAAGGTTGATGCTCCAAGATATGCAAACCAGAAGAAGACAACAAAAAAAACTATGGCCTTAAACTAATGGCTCTCCCCCACGAATGGGAGCAGTCAGGCCGGTCAATGAGGGTTCAGATGCCCCTAAGTTGGTAGAGATTCTCAACAATCTGGCCCTCAACTGCTAAAGATATGAGCGGCCCCAAGTGGACAGCCTTTGTCTTTTTCTTTGGAAGTGCCTCATTATCTAAGGGCTAAAACTAAAATGAGTCATTCAACGAAAAAAAAAAACTAAAATGAGTCCCCCCACCAAACCCCTCCCCTTCAGAATTCAAGAAGACATAAAAACTTAACACGAATATTTTCTTAACAACTCGACTCGAGTTTTTAGACTAGTAGATTTATGGTATGTTATCAGAATTTTCGAATGAGAAACCATGGTTTTGAAAATGTATGGTTATTCCATTATATACAATGATTTAGCACAATCCAACTCCATCAATTCCCCTGTTCCTCTGTTCTTCCTTCGAGTGACTAGGTTTCTCGACAGCAAACAACAGCAAACTTGAAAGGACGAGAGACTTGCAAGCTTGGACATTCAACCTCGTGGGTTTGGGGCTCATCATATCCACTCCCAACAGGTTATTTCAAAAACTAAACCGGTTCCAATTTCATTAGTACGACAACAGGGGACTAAAGACAGCAACAACTTCTCTGGTCAATCATAGGAAACATTCAGGGAGCTCGATAATGCAGGAATGAAAGGAGACAAACTTCGGGGGAAAAATCGCAGAATACTCTAATTATTTAAAAAAAATCCCTAAATACAGTACTTATAAAACTATTTTCCAAAGTACAGCAATTTCAACATCACTGTTGAAGAGTAAGACAGTGATTGCAATCACCGTTTTTGTCCAAAATGGTGATTGCATCACCGCTTTTAACTAAAACAGTAATGCCATCACCGTTTTGGACAAAAACGGTGAAGCAATCCCCGCGTTAGTAAAAAGCGGTGATTGTGTGACCGTTGATAAGGGAAACGGTGAAGCCACAATGATTGTTGATGTAGAAAATGGTGAAGTGGACGCGGATCGCTGACGTGGACGCGCGCGGGCGCTTCACCGCCAAATAGAAAAGCGGTGATAGCCCCGCCCGGCCACGTCACCAATCCTTGTCGTCCGCGCCCTTCACCGCTGTCGTTCGATGCGGTGAGGCGCGGATTGTGGTTTTTCTCCATGATCCGACACCTCACACAGGTCGCCACGTCAGCGGTCCGAGCCATCACCGCCTTCCTCCAACGCGGTGAATTCACTGCCTTCAACGAAAGCGGTGATTGGTTCCTGGAACATCTAAATACAGACATATAATTACTAATACATCAACATGTAAACAATACATAATTATAACATACCGAATCCCGATGAGTTTCTTGAGCAGTAAACCAACTCCAAACCAGCTGAGAAAACGACCAAAAAAACACTAATTTTTGTACTAATTTGCTGTAAGGCAGCAGGAGGGAAGTGGGGGTCGGGTATTTATAAGTAAAAATGCCAGCTAATCACTGTAGTGGACAATTGCGGTGAACACATCACCGTTTTTGTCCAAAACGGTGATAGCTAGGTCGCTGTGACCTAATTTTCCACCTACTAGGGCTCTAAAACGTGGTCAATTATCACCGTTTTGGATGGCAGCGGTGATACCTTCCCCGTTGTTGTCGAAAGCGGTGATGTGTTCCTCGTTGTTTTCGAAAGTGGTGATACCTTCCCCGTTTTAGACTAAAGCGGTGATTATAATCACCGTCGAAGACGAAGACAGTGATGTTGAAACTGCTGTATTTTGGGAAATAAGTTTATAAGTATTGTATTTAGGGAAATTTTTTTAATAACTTGAGTATTCTGTGATTTTTTCCCAAACTTCGGTACATTTACCGTCAGACTGTATGGAAAGAAGAGGACAATTTCCTGTTGTTTACGGCCATATTCAACACTCTTTTTATTTGTTTGTTCAACGCAATGATATGCTACATACATTACACTAGCTAATAATTGATGTACGCTCATTATAGTATTGATAGATTAGATTTGCTCTCTCCATTCTAAAATTGTTTCAAGCACCGACAGAACCAGAAGCGCCCCTAATTTCAAAGTGAAGAGCGTTAGATCAGTTCTACCACATTACAAGATTGTGAGATTGCATTCTCTACATGTCTGACATGATTTTCAAAGCCTCAAAACACGCACCCAATGTTCTTTGACATGCTAAACCTTGACATAATAGGGGAAAACGCGTCGTATCATAAAAATAAACGACGAGATGAAGCTTACGAGACAAATGGCCAATAAACAATTGAAATTATCTTGTATCTTATAATATCACTAACGAACTAGAATTAGCATGAAATCGTCCTAGGATGGTCAAAGTATGACGATTATTACACTCTAAAGCAGAAGAGATTAGGCATAAAATATGTATAAATAAAACGTTGTCAAATCCTGAAAAGATGAAGTCGATTAGATCGAGCCCGCACTTTCTCAAAACACAGTTTTGTTTCATGGCAGACGAACACGCCGGCTTTAAGAACATGTCCAATAGTAGCATTCGCTACTTTCCGGTCGAATTGTTGGGTGCAATAATCCTCCTTCGCATCCCATAATTGCACTCAAAATGGGACAGTAGCAAGATCATCGAGAAAACTTTCTTTGTGATGATGGGAGTCTTGGCTCGAAGCTGGAGGATTTTATCCTTATCACCCATGGCGCGCGTTTCAGCACCCAAATTTTGGATGACTCACTTGGGAAGTATGAATTCAAACAAATTCGCGCCCCGCCTCCATTACTCTAATTTGTCCCTTCCCCTACCAGGGTACGTTCAAAGCATCACGTAGTTCCATTGGTGTGACCTTACTGTCCGTGAAGAGAGAACTGCACCACCTTATCATCCATGATGTCTGCCCTTTTCCGAGATTCAGAAGAAGGTAGGGTTAAGGAAGTACAAATAATAGGAAGTGTAACGAGATATCGAGGGATCGAGGTAGTTGGTCAGGGTCACCCTTACTTGTTTCTTATTAGCCTCCTTTCCTTCATGGATGGATGGATGCATGTTGATCTTTATGTCCGCGAAGCCATCTATGATTATCCACACAAACCTCCAAAACCGCGAAGATCGCTGTCACTAAGAAACGTCCAGCGAGCCAGCACAGCTCGAGGAGAGAGGAGAGAGCTCCTCTCATAATTTTTTTCCCCCGAGAGATGGGTGACTTTGTTGTTAGTCGTTGCTGCAATTAGTGGCTCGATTTGGTGTGAGTAGTTGTGTCCTGATTGTGTGTACTTAATATTGGTTTTCATTTCAGTAAAATGATCATCAAGTTTGCCAGCCAATTTACTCTACAATTAGTTTTGGGTTAAGAAGCTATATATATAGATGGTTCTATCAAACTTGAAAAAAATCAGAGTGATGTTAGTTCGATTCTCGTGAGTGAATAAGAAAACTATTTTCAAGTTATCGTTAATTTCAGTTATCTTTGTGTTTTTCATATGAGTAGAAGTAGCATAGTGGTTCGATTTTTCGTTGTGTAGATCCCCTAAGGCACATCTACGTACAAGATTATCATCGAGATTCGGATCTACCATGTAGTGTCAAACTAAATCCATTAGCTTGGTTCACGAGTTGTTCTTGAACGGCCATATCCGACTCATGAGGAGGGGAAGAAATAGATCTATGGATTTCGCAACTAGGGTAGAGGATGAGATCTTAGACTCCGTAGCAAATTTCTCCTGCAGAGAGAACCAAAACTATGTCTCCCTTTCACTCTTTCTTCAAGGTCGCAGAAAAAAAATCGACAGCGCCAGAGAAGAAGAACAAATTGGGCTAACTGAAATGAACCTGCAAGTTTGTGGCTGAAGAAAGCTAGAAGAAGTTCCCTCCATTCGCCTCCCGGGAGCCGCACGCTAAATTAGATGTCATGGTCTTCATCTTCAATCTTAAAGATATTTATTGACTAGACCAACATTGAAAATTATATAGATTTACTCGTTGTTGTTATAGGTATTTTTTTACAGATTCCAACCTGAGACCTCTAGTTTCAAGACTAGTGGAGAGATGGAAAGTGAAATTTTATGGGCATCATTTGGACGGATCAATTGGACAATGAAACAATTTGGTCACTTGTCTCATTATATAAAACGAGTCATTTAAAACGGATCAATTGAATTACCTGACCTCAGATAATTATAATTGTCCCAAAATGAGTTGATTCCAAATTTCTCAGGCCAAATTGTTTCATCCAAATTTTAGCCAAATGGGTCAATTTGGACCAATTATCTCAAAAGAGTCAACTGGGTCACATTGCTCCGTTAATTCCTCAACCACACGATCCTGGATTTTAAAAAATTTATAAAAAAATAATTTATTTTTTTGTTCTATTTTTATTCTGAATCTATTTTGAAATTCCTTAGTAATCAAAAGAGTCATTTTCTATGATAAGCCTCTAGAAAATCCCCTGTCAAACCCTAAACAGCTCCCGCAAAGGGTACTCAATGGTGCATTTAGGCGGCTTTTCATGAGCCACATCCACCTATAATTTCCGGGTGAGACTGAGAGTGAGTTGCCTGAAAATTTTGCTCCCAAGTAAAAGGTTTAAACAGACTAATGGAAACCATGCACAAATCTGCAGTTACCGCCCACATCTGTTCTTAAGTTTCTTTTCTGTGTCGTCCTCCCTTCTTGTGCTTGCACAAAGTAATTTTCTGTTTGTCAACTCTACTGGAAAAGTAATTCTCCAGTCCTAGCCACGGCAGAACAGCATATTTAGGTTAGTTTACCAAAGGCCAACGCTGCAAAGAGAAACACCTCCAAAAGGCACAAGGCTTAACTAGTGCTGCTTTCATTACAATAAACATAGCATTTCTAGCTACAATCTCGGTCCACCAAAAACCTCTTGAGAATACAGTGGTTGAAACCAAGTGAAGTTTCAAGTTCAGAACCTGCACGCTGCCAAAGTGGCATGCACAGTTAACAGAACCTTGAATATCCACAACCAACAGTCAACGCTTATTCCTGGTGAGAGCAAGCAAAATCCCAAGAGTGAAGGATCAACTATTGATCCTTTTCCTGGGTCCAAATCTTCACAGTTTTGTCGTTGCCAAGTGCACCAGATGCGATCATATTCTGCGTCGGATGACATGCTACGGATATCACAGTGTCAGTATGCCCTTCCAACTTCTGCATTATTTTCCGGGTCTGGAGTTCCCACAGGTATACACAATTGTCTTCAGAGCCGCCAACAATGTACTTCCCATTTGTTATTGAGAATGCTGATGAAATGCAGAACTTGGAGTTTGTGTGGCCTGTGTATGTTTTCAGGAACTTCCCAGTTGAAAAGTTCCATAGCCTCTGCAAGCAAAACCCCAGAAACGTGTCCATATTATAACATGGAAAGACTATAAGAAATTCTTGTTATAAGGTCCTCAAGAATCAACACTCAGGAAATTCAAACCCCCTCGGTGTACTGATTAAACTGGGTACACAGAAACAATAAACAGCCTACACAAAATGAGATTTATGAACTCTCATCCATCTACCAGCTCCTAACAAAGAACTAAACAAATTGAGCATGAGGATAGCAAGCATGCAACTCAAGAGGACATGGAAGAGAGAAAAGCAACGGTAAGCAGAAACTCGCTAGTGAGTTTATCGGATGACATCCCCTGCTTTATTTATGAATCAGAAATTTGCAGCAAAGATAGCACCAGTCCAACAGATTACCAAGGGAAAACAAGAACATACATAAAATGCTTAAACAATAAAACAGCAGAAATGTTAACTCAGAAAGTTCTTCCTCAACAGGAACTAAAAGAGGTTAAGACAGCTGAGTTATCTGTCCGACAAAAAAGACCAACCCAAGCAAAACTTTTGACCTAAACTCTCCACATCCATAGCTTTCTTCCCCTTGGAAATAGGCCACAACCATTGCTCACCAAACAAGCGGCAGGAAGCATCAACAAAACCAAGCAATAGCACGAATAGAACTTGGTAAAATAATGAAGTAAGCGGTTGCTTTTCTTCTGCAAGATATGCGCACGAGCAACTTTAACAGCAAACCACACAAGCTAAGCTACCTCTAAAGATCGATATCGAAGGCCATTGCATAATAAACCAGTACAACACAGTAAATCCCGGGGCATTAAGAACAGTGACTCCCCAATCCCACACAACTTTATCTCATGAACTCAAACCCCCAAACAGAACCAATTCGCATCAAATGTGCCACAAATTGAAATAGGTGACAAGAATATGGTTAGGAGACTCACCAAAGTATTATCAAGGGTTCCAACGAGAATGAACTTGCCGTTGGGAGAAAACCTAACAAACGAAACGGGAGGGTTCTCATCGTCAATCAGAGTCTTCAGACAATGCCCAGTCCCGGAATCCCAAATCCGGCACAACCCATCGTAGCTACTAGAAACGATGAGGGACCCGTCCCGGTTGAAATCGACGGAGGTGACGGGATCGGAGTGTGCAGGGAGAACCTTCAGGCACTTGCCGCTCTTGACGTCCCAAATCCTGACGGTCTCATCAAAGGAGCCAGAGACGATCATGTTACTCTGAGGGTTGAAATTGGCGCAGAAGACGTAATTGGTGTGGCCGGTGAAGGACTTGATGGAGGATCCCGTGGTGACGTCCCAGAGGCGGAGGGTTTTGTCATCGGAGGCGGAGACGAGGAAGCGGGAGTCGGCGGAGAAGGCGACATCGGAGACGCCCTGCTGGTGGCCGTGGAAGTCGTGGACGTGGGTGAGAGGGGACGAAGGAGGGTTTGATGGGGAGAGGGAGTAGGTGCGGAGGGTTTTGTCGGCGGAGGAGGAGACGAGGAGGCGGCCGTCGGAGGAGAATTTGACGGCGGAGAGAGGGCGTTTGTGGCCGGTCAAGGTTTGGGTTAGGGCGTAGGGTTTGAAGGGTGGCGATGAGTCATTGGCGACATCGGACATTTTCTCTTTCGTTTGGGTTTCTTCTGAGTACAGGAACGGAGATGGATAAGAATAATAAAGAGCTTAGAGTTGGGCTCTTCCGCAAACTTTCAATAATAAAATGTCAGGCAGCGAGGAGTACAACCGACTCGCTAGATTGAAACCAGCGCACCAACCGAGTCGAATCGACTCGAGTTTTTCTTATTTTGAACTTGGCTCGTTTACAAATTCTTCAATCAATAATTATTTATTGGCCAATTTTTATTGTTTGCTTGAACTTTTTGAGAAATGTGTTTCCTTGATGGTTATTTAGCTACTTATATCTTCAAATTCATCAAATGAGAGCTTATTATTTGCTTGAACTTATTGAGAAATGTGTTTCCTTGATTGTTATTTAGCTACTTATATCTTCAAATTCATCAAATGAGAGCTAGCCCTGCATTTTTTTAGTTTGAGTCTACTAGCTTGACACGAAGCGCAACGAGCATGCATATCTAGTTCTTATATAAAAGCCATAGTTTTATGGTTACTATTCATTAAGAGGGGTTTTTTTTATAATTTTCATAAATTTTAATGGCATTACACTAAAGCCACATATTTGCAAATATTTACACCGAAGAATGCTCAAAAAATAAAAGGAGTTCATTGAATTGACATTTGTGGACAACTACACACAACATCCCCTTGGGAGAGCCTAGGGATGAGGTAAAGCTTAAGAGGGTTTTTTATATAATTTTCATCAACTTTAATGGCATTACACTAATGCCACATATTTACAAATATTTACACTGAAGAGTGCTCAGGAAATAAAAGAAAAGTTCATTGAATTGACATTTGTGGACAACTACACACATCCCTTTGGGAGAGTCTAGGTTGGTTACACAGGTGGGGTAAAGCTCAGGGTTTTAAATAAGGATGTGAATTACATCCATATGTTGATTTCTTTTTCTAGCTCCGAACCGTTTTTCCTTACTACTGTCTATGCATCCAACGAGGAGAGGGAAAGATTGCTAACATTATCGCAACATGAGTAGATGAAAGGTAAATGGATTTCCATGGATAGTTGGAGGCGAATTTAATGTCATACTTAATCCGATGGAGGCTTCCAATAGTGTTTCTATATGTCTTCTAGTATGTCATCTTTTAGAGAATAGGTAGAAGAAATGGTAGTATGATTCGGGCATAATTACACATATTTTACTCCTCATATATTGATTGTTTGACTTGGTTATCGTCGTTTCTTGACCTATTTTACGCTAGGTTGTGCTTCTTTTGTCACATTTCAGGTGCTAGTACATGTGGGAACGTCTGAGACGAGTTTCGGGTCATTTGGAGGTCAAAATGAGCCAAAAAGTGGAGGATGTAAAATGTTCATGGGGAGCACTCATTTTCACACCCTCTGGGGGTGAAAATCCTCCCTGGGGAGTGAAGAGCAAGACTTCACGAAAAGCACTCAATTGTCACGCTGTGAGAGGGTGAAATCACCCTCAGACCATGAAGTTTGCATTTTTTTTCCAACGGCCATTGTGCGTCTCGTGGGTCTAAAAATTGTCACGGTCCCGTGATCATGAAAATAGCCCAAAATTGCTTTTTTTTTTTGCTAAGATCACCCTCTGCTTGCTATTATCACCCCTGTGAATAGTGACTGTGTAGTTGGTACTGCCGGACAAATGTAAAGACAACATTGTCGAGTCACCCTTGTATTTGGAAGCTTCCATTATATCATTTGAGCTTAATTGAGGTTCCACATGAGTGATTTGTGCATAGTTTGCTAGGGATTTAAAGTGATTGTTAGAGGAAGTTCTTAAAAGTGAACATTGTTCATTAAGTTCAAGAATGTGGCATGTGTTTGAAGTTCTCTATTTGCCCTCAACAAGTGAAAAAGAAAAGTAAGGGAAAGAAAGGGGAAAAAAATAAAGAGGGCTAGGAAGAAAAGAGAGTTTCCAGAAAAGTTGATTATGCTCTTAAAAAGTGTTTTGTGGCATGCAAGCTATTGAGACACTTACATGTTTGTTTACCTCATTCACTCTTGCGCTTGAAAAGTTTGATAGCAAGTGTGAATGGTTTGGTGATCGGTTGTGGTTTGGAATAGTGGAAAGTGCGATTTTTAGTCGATGCCAGTGGCCATTGTTTGTAAAAGAAGGTTCTAGTTGAAACCATAGAACCTTTGTGTTGGTTTTGGGTTGAAGATGTGGAACCCGAGGCTATGTTTGCCACCACCCAAAAAGCATTCTTCCCATGTCCAAGACCCTAGCCAGTTATCTGAACCATTGTCTAAGACCTCCGGACAAGCTAGTGATGACACCCATCTTGTGAGCTCTAGCATTTAGAGTTTACCGTCATGGTAAAGAGAAGATAGGGCTGAGCATTTGAGTATGCACATCTTTTGCATCAAAATGGTACTGACCCTACTGGTCGAGAGTGAGTGATTGATTACTCATGATTTGTTCTTTTCATATATCCCGGTGAGGATCTAGTTTGCTCGATCGTTTGTTCCTAAGACTTTATCTTTATGCATGGATAAGTGTGATTGGTGAGTCATCATGACAGGTTATGCTTTGGTTTGTGTACAATGTGAGAACTCTTTCTTTTCATGATTTTATTGCATTCGAATGTCATTTATGGTGGTTGTTAGGATTGTTGTTGATGTTGTCCATATGTTGGTGTCTAATAGCCATTGTGATTCATTTGTTTTGTGCCCTATGACATCCCCCCAATTTTTTTTTGAGAAAGAAGTTGTAAGCTACCTTGTTTTGTACTTGGTTTGCTTGGCGACAAGCAAACGTTCAAGTGTGGGGGAGTGTTCGCGCATTCCACATATTTACCCCTCGTATTTTGATTGTTTGACTTGGTTATCATCGTTTCTCGACCTATTTTACGCTAGGTTGTGCTTCTTTTGTCACACTTTAGGTCCTAGTACGTGTGGGAAAGTCAGGGACGAGTTTTGGGTCATTCGGAGGTCAATATGAGCCAAAAAGTGGAGGATGTTCAATGTTCATAGGCAGCACTCATTTGTCACGCCCTTTGGGGGTGAAAATCTCCCACAGGAGTGAAGGTATTAGAGAATTTTTCTCACTTGTCAGCTCCCTAAAGGTATCAATGTTGCATCCCTTACTTTAGTTCCTAAGACTCTTAATGTTGAAACTTTGGCTAGCTATCGCCCTATTGCTTGCATTAACATACTATACAAAATCATAGCAAAAATAATTGCCCATAGAATCAAACAAGTCCTCCCAAGTGTCATAAGCAAAAACCAGTCTGCGTTTATCGAGGGAAGAAGTATTGCAGATAATATATTGATGGCTCAGGACTCGATACATGATTACAATAAGAAAATGATTGCTTCTCGTACTGCTATCATGATTGACCTCCAGAATGCTTTCGATTCAGTGAATTGGTCTTTCCTTTTCTGTGTCATGGAGAGTATGGGATTTCCTTCAAAGTTTATATCCTGGATCAAGGTTTGTCTGAGTTCAAGTCACTTTAGTGTTTTCATTCATGGTTCTTTTTATTTGGGAACTTTGTTGCAAAGAAAAGAGTAAGGCAGGGTGATCCCTTATCCCCTTACCTCTTTGTCCTTGCCCCGGAACCCCTTTCTGGAATGTTTGATCTGGTTGCAAAGACAGGACAACTTCCTTATCACCCGTAGTGCAAGAAGATTGAGCTCACGCACTTGTGTTTTACGGATGATCTCCTCATCTTTACTGAAGTTCAGCAGCAGCTTTATTTAGAGTCAAAAGCTTACTTGATCATTTCTATTGTATCTTTGGATTATGTTGCAAACTGTAAAAGTGTCAGGTCTTTTTAGGGGGGCTTGTCAATCAATTTAAGCAAAATGCTTTGACGGTGTCTGGATTCCGAGAAGGAACCCTTCCGGTCAGATACTTGGGGCGACTTCCTTTATTTGCTGATAGGCTGAGAAGCAATGAATGTGCTAAGTTGGTTAACATATTTACAAGTAGGATAAGAACATGGAGAGCCAACAAACTCTCTTATGCAGGCAGAATACAATTGTAGCTATGATCATTTAGTTTGCAATTGTAGCTATGCACAACAGTTCTTTATGGTTGTTTTTCACAGAGTTCATAGCTGGCCAGGTCAATGGGATGTCTATTTGCAGCATGCTTGCAGGGAGGTGAATAAAGGTGGGACTTATGGACGTCTTTATGGAACTTTTCTGGAGCTGGATGATGGGTTATTGTGGAAAGAACGCTGCAGCTGCGCATTTTGGTGGACCTGCGAAGCATTTTCAAGTGCTTGTTTCCTCCTTCAATGAGCAATTATTGCTCTTTGCTGTGGCCAAAAGCGTTTTCTTTTCTGAGCTTAAAAGTTGTTCTTCCTTCACTTCCTTCTGTAATTTCAGCTTTTAAACTCTTGTAAGGATTGTAGTCCTAGGTTTTTTCGCGCCTTGGCTATTTTTTCCAAGCGAGCTTCAATGAAAAATGGAAAACGTAATTACATCACATATGACCTATGTTATTTAATTTAAATTATTAAGTCACAAGTTAACAAAAAAATCGGGTACTGTTCATTAAGAAAAAATCGGAGGTCACTGTTCACGGAGGATTATAACTCAGATGCGGGCGGTTACACGGTAAACCCATGTATAGCCCTTTAGGCAGATTAAGCACAACCGTTGATCAAGCTAACCTCAGCCATTAAAATCTTATCCCATAAATTCTCGTGTGCCTCTTCTCTCTATTCTTCTAGATCAAATCAAACCCTCCCTTCTCTCTGTTCTTCTACGTCAAATCATAACCCACTATCACCTCTCTCCTCTCTCATGTAGAACTCTCCCTTTGATGATGGATCTGTCATGCTAAACTTTTTGTTCCCCATCCTTTCTCTACTCACATTCTACTCTGGGACCACTTTTCTTCTCCCATTTTTTTTCCATGAGATCAAAAGAATGCAGAGTAATGGGCTCTGTAAGAAGATGGATTTGGAAGGGGAAACGAATGGAAGGAGAGGAGTCTGCTCCGCAGTCGATCTATCTTCCTCACCTCAACAAAAATGGAAGTCGTCAGTGTCGGATCGACTCTACTTCTCTCTAAAATTGAAGCCATGAAGAAAGTTTATCTGCTATTTCCTTGCTTACTACTCAAGCAGTTCTGCGTTAGATAGGGGATATTAATTAGTGGGCTTCACCGCTGACGGTAGGTGGATTCTTGGAAGCCAAAGCTTCATTGAGGATTACTTCTCCCTCTCCCCTTTAAAAATCCCTCGCTAATAGAGCTATCTGATGGATCGATCTAGATTGGGGATGGCGGCCGACCCTCTGTGTTGGATTCTCTGCTGGGGATTGCTTCTTGAGCTATCTGATGTATCGATTGAGATTGGTAATGGCGGCTTCGAAGCAGGCCGTAGTTGGATTATATGCTGGGAAAGCTTTGTTGGGGATTGCTTCATTGTTGGATTTAATGGAGATTACTTCGTTGATGTGTTTGTACCTTTCTCCCTCTGTATTTTTCATCTTTTCAATTTCAATGTGCTTCTCCCGTAAATGATCGAAGCTAAGGTGAGACCCCAAATTCAATTCTCTTTATTTAATTAGGAGTTGCTTCCAATGATTCATTGACCCACTATTAATACTATTTATTTTCAGCCTTTTTCCAGATGAACTCGGGGATAATATGCAACTCAAACAAGCAATGGACAAGGTGATTTTTCAATGCTTTCTCCATATAGCGATCTTTCCCATATGAATCTATTCTCCCCTTTTGAGTCCTACTGTGAATCATGAAATGAGAATTTATATTTGGTTTTTACCTTTTTTATTTATGTTATGGGTTTTGAATTGCTGATTTGAACCAACTAGAAGGGTATGATTAAATTTGAGATTCATTGTAGGGTTGGGATAGCACAATTTGATTGGCAGTTTGATTAAAACCTACAAGAATATGATTTTTGGGTTCCCTAATTCGATTGCCACTTTGGAAAAATTATAATTTTTTAGCAGTCTTTTGCGTCACCTTTTCATTCAAGTTCAAAGTTTCTTACCTAAGAATACTATGTGGCGGAAGTTTCTGAACACATTGTGGTAAGTATTAATTCATGACCGAACTAGATCTGTTGGGAATATATAGCATTATAGCTAACTGCATAATTCCTTCAGGAGTTTCATCTTAGTTTAAACCATATGTGTTGACGTTGCTTTGTGATAAATTAGCAAGAACCAAATCCATGTGAAAGTTTAAACTGTGTAGTCTTTTTTTTTTTTTTTTTGCACAGATCACTGTTTGAATGCAAGAGTACGATTTGTGATTTTTATATGTCATTATCATCATCATCTAAGCTTTACTGTTTATGTAAATTTTATTTTGTTTGGCGTAGTGAATATGCTTCTAACGAAGTAAGTATATACGATCCGGTGTTCCACAAGTTGTACATTTAGGCACAACAATGCAGCTCTTGAGAGTTGATGTCAACCATTAGTTTATACTAGAATCAATACCCGCGGCTACGCCGCGTGAACTAAAGTCACAATAGCATGATCATATTGAGTTTCATAGTTAATTAGTATGAGGCTTATGTTAATAATAATATAACTATAATAATGATATTAAAAGTTGAGCACAATTAAGGGAAAAAACACATCATTACGATTACAAATAATAATACATTTATGTCCAGTCAACCCTGTCTCCGGTTTCTAATGATCATAGACAGAAACTACCACAAAACATTGAAATGTAGATGTCCCAATCACCAAACAGGAGACATGAGTAATTGTCTGAGTTTAGAACAAAGCAAGAAGCATTGCCGTAAACTCAAAATTTCCTGCATTTCAATAAATTAGTTTTATTCAAGATAGATTCTCATGTAGTTTCAAATGCTCCCATAAAAAAAAATGTAGTTTCAAATGCTCATAACACATCTCAAGCATTTCATAAGCAAGAAATGGATTTTTGTTTTTTTATCTAGGGTAGCAGCAGCAGAAAAATCTACTTGCTTGCTTCAGTTCCCTCGTACCCTAGCTGCTCAAAACCTTGTGCCCGTTGTAAGGACCTGGGACCTCAGTCTCCTCGTGCTTCTTAAACAGGAACATATCAACTTCACCTGCAACAAAACTACACATGAAATCCTTTCCTTCAATAAACAGCCCCACAACCCAATACCATCCACATAAATTCTCTAACCAATAACATCCACATAAATCCATCTATCGGTTTTTCTTTTCCTTTGTGGTCTATCGCCCCTATATAGAAATGAATCCATTCCCTTCCTGCTGTTATTCCTTGTAAAAACCAAAAATCAGACGATGAAAGAGAAAGACTCGAGAAAGACTCGGATTTTACTAAGGAAATCAACTCTTGCAGGCAAAGCTGAATCACAATAGTAGAATCCAATATGGATAAAGTTCTAGTCTTAGCACCTCATTGACAAAATCTTGAACGCTTGAAGAGACAAAACACATGTATGCTCATATCTTCCTTCCCGGTATACAGCCAAAGAAAGTTCTGGTAATTTTCGGTGGGACATCATACGCTTAACAAAAAAAAACATTTTCAACCTGTACAAAGCTCTAGCTATCTCACAATTGCATAAGTAATTTGTCCCTCAAACTGCTATTATCTGAACTTCAGTTCAGTAGCTGCAATGAAAGAAGTCAACCGAAATTCTTTATGAGAATAGGTTAGAGAAACATGGTCAGTTAAATTTTTGGGTATCGAACTTCAGTTGATTTGCTCATGGTACATGATAATATCTTCTGAAGCATAGATCGAGCTTCCTTCCACACAGGCCTTCAGAAGGATCAGAAATTATTAAAGTTAGGCAGCCAACCAGAAGCACAGAACATTTAGTGACCATCCATTCATGAGAGAGTGAGAGAGTGAGAAATTGGTGGTTATCTCAACAACCAAACAGTCAACTCATTAGCTAAACATGCTCCATCTTAAATTGGTCCCAACCAACAGTTCAGTAAGTTGAAAGCAAGCAAGAATAATGCATTAGTAGAGATATCCAGAAAGGAGAAAGAACTTACCATGACAGCAGTGAATTGAACAATCTGAAGCTCGGGAATCGTCTTGAAGGATTCAGAGTATATTGTCACGGCCTTCTCAGGAGTGTCATATTCAGCTGGCACGACCCCAATAGTCCGAACAGCATCACCAAAGCTGACTAAGATAAGTGAGCAAGTGAATTTTCTAAATCAGCTAACAAAAGAGAGAACAACTATACATGGGGTTTGAGCTTCACTTTATGCTGTACATCCAATGCAATACAAAACAGTCAATAGCAAACCTATACAAAATAATCTAAGAGAAGCAGTTTAAGTATAAATATAACATCTTTGTATAAGCACCCACATTTATAAGCCAGAGCGACAAAGGAAGGATGAGCAGTACTGGCTTGCTTAGGCGAGCTGATTATAACTCAGCCAAAGACTTGACTTGACAGCAAACTCCGTCCACAGAGTGATTGAGAGGGAGGCTCTGTTGTGATCAGTACAAAACACATTAGATAATGATAAAGCATAGATTAGCGGAAGAAATAGATAACAAAAACAACGCACCACTCATTTTCTTGGGTTGAGATCTCTATGGTACACACTCGCTGCAAATCCAACAAAATCTAGATCAGAACCATGAGGCACCAGTATGATTATTCAAAAGAAACCAGATAAGAGAAATACACCAAAGTGATTGGCAAGCACCCAAAATTAACCACCAGACATTTGCTAAAAAATTTCACTTAAAAGAAGGTGCAGAAGATGTTCACCTGGTGGCTGCAAAATACAGGAACTTGTTTCACAGTAGAAAGAAGGTGATGAAATTAAACAACACTGGTTTTTTCCCGTAGAGTTATCGCATCATCATCTTCATGTCATGCTAGATCAATCCTCCACGTCGTAGATACCAGAACCAAAGCACACAAAGCTAGGTTCAGTAAACTAAACAAACTCCATAACAAAAAAAATCAATAATTTCAAACTCAGGTATTCAAACCTTATCAACAGTTGGGTAGTGAATTATCTCATTGGTGAGCCAGATCTTTTCCTCACAGAATTTCTTCCTCACTTCCTTCCTCTTTCCGAAAGTATGGGAGACAATAAAAAACAACTGAGGACTCACCTTCTGATTGTATACATAGCTTGTTTCAAGTGATTGCCATCATTCCGGAAGACCTCCACTTCTAGTGTTGAACTCCATCTTCTCTGCCGGCTTCCAGTCCGTATACTGCCTTCTCCACCTTGCATTGAATTTGCTTCCCCTCCCCCTTCAGCCGATGCCAACGACATCATTCGGCACTGCAGCAGCCTTCTCAGCCCTCTCCCTAGGGTGGCAACGATTCTCCAATATGGAAACAAAGAGTATGAGGTACTTGGCATCTCAATAAACCTCTTCCAAATGGTTGGCAGGCTTCACAATCCACAAACCTCTGCAAGAGAGAGAAAAAAAACAGAGCAGAAGCTCATTACATAAGCCAATCTCCTTTTATGCTATATAAAACTTTGCATTCCTTGTACTACTATAACCAACAGATCTCTGTGTACTAACTAATTGAACCTAATGAGTCCAATGCTAATTAAACGCAACAAACCCACAGATAACCCAATTTTAGGCATTCCATTAGTTTGTAAGGCTTCTTTCCCATTCAAAGCATTAAACCAACCGCAAATGAAAGCAGCGAAAAATTGAGAAGGAAATTGATTTTGAAACAAACCTGGTACGTTCTTTCTCAGCCTCGCACAGAATGCCACAACCACCAAGAAGAAAAGATTATTCTCATTTTCATTCAAATAGAAGAAATAAACAGAAATACCCAGTGACTTAATCTTACTTGTAGATAGACAGAGACAATGAGACCCTTCTTCAATCCGCACCCTGCAAGAACATGAATGAAACAATGGACTTCTATGGCAATGAGTAGAGATCACAATTTTAAGGCAAGAAGAGAGAAATATAGAAAAAGAAGATCACTGCCGCCACAGTCGGATTCGCGTTGCCCGGAAGATCGGCGCTCGCGTTTTATCGCCAGGTACCTTGTTTTCCTCACCTTTTCCTTCTCCATGACCGAGCACACTGAGTACCTTGGGCTTTGGCGAACGCCATCGAAGGGGTTCGTCTTCTACAGCACAAAGCAGCGGCGGAAGGTAGAGGCGGGTGACGAAGGAAACAGGGTAGAGCTGATACCTATCCATCTTGAAGGAAATCGCTGGAAAAGGGAAAGAGAAATGAACAAAAACCTTATAACTAAACACAATTCCAACAAAAGAGATGGCAAGAGCATCAATTTTTCCATCAAATATAGGGGAAGAAGAAAGATGAACTACTCACCGCCATTGGTTGTTGGTAACAGTACCCGCCGTCGGCCGCAAAGATCAGTGAGCAAGAGAGTTTTGAGTCAGATAGGCTGGCGTCAAAGCGGGGAAGAGAGAAGCTCACTCTTCCACTATGCGAGGGAAGCAAGGCGATGATGGTAAGAAACATGGGTGGTGGCGTGTGTGAGCAGGTAGCAATCAATTTTGCAAGAGTTGTACCGGTTGCGTGCAGAGCCCTTGTTCAGCGGTGGCGTGTTGCAGCATTTGATGAAAGGTTGGTCGACTACTGTAATAAGGGCCAAGCGCAGCAGTGGAGTACAGGCTGTAGGGGAGCGGCATGGTTGCCTGCGGGATTTAGGGAAGAACTGGGGAGAGAAAGCAGTTGGATGGGGAAGGTTTCTCGCGAAGAGTTTGATAGGCGCTAGAAGACAAAAAGTGATACAGTAACGGGCAAAAAGTGTACCCAGTTTTTATCTATAGAAGAATGCATCTACTTTTAATGAAGTTAGTATATCATATTTATTTCTTAGCAGTCACATTGTCTAATTTAGTACAAGTGAAGATTTTGAAACAAGTCATGTTAAGAAGAATATTACGACCACAGTTTGTAGAGTTGAGGTATTGGATTGATTTGCTTTTGTGAAAGTGACTTTTATTTCCTCCCCAATACACCAGAGGTGTATCCGAAACAAGGGACGAAAAAGAAAGTTACATGAAGGAGAAGCAACTTGCAGACACCCTCCAAAAAGAAGGTAGGATCTACCGAGGGAAAAACAACAAAGAAAGAAGAAAAAGATAGAGGAAAACAACCAGTTCAAGGCTGAACATAAGCCCAACCCAACCTCGAAGATCCATGCCCCACGCATATCAGATCCTGATATGATCTCAACTCCACCCTTGAATCATCTCAAACAAATCGTTCAAAGATCGGATCAAGTTAATACGAACAAGGCTGAAAATTGTCTAAGTGTTGAGACAGTTTTGGGAAGGCTACTTTGGAGGGATGTTTCTCTCGAACCATTCACTGGAAATGCAAGGTTGGGGTCTTATTTTGAACACTGGATGTTTTTCTATAGTTTGGTGCCTTTGGATCATGGAAGGAAGGTCAGGAGCATTGTTTTTCAAGGCCATCAAAACCCTATCCTGCATTCTGGAAACTGCCAGTTTTTGGCTAAGGCAGGAAGACAGTTTGAGGTACCAACTTTGAGCTCGAATTCAAGGAGTTTGGGGCATGGCCAGATGGAGCTTGGAGTTGGACATGAAAGAGTAAAACTTTCTAAACCAAGGGAAGGAATTGGCTGAGCTCGACGCAACCCAGAAGGTCGATTTCCAGGCCCACGAAGTTGACATCAAGGGCTGTTTTTGGACAGTTAACTTGTGAGAGAAGATAGTTACTTGGGATGCAAGTTTTAATTGTTTTAACGTTTCTTTTTCCTTGTTTGATTCAGAATTGCTGCCTTGTTTGTTTAGGATTGTAATTAGGTTTATTGGCTATAAATATTCAAGCTTGAGTTGTAACAAGACATGTTGAAGTTTAATCGAAATTACTCCGAGGAGTTTTCTAGCTTGCGAGCTTTTGGTTCTTGGTTGTTTGTCCGAGAATTGCAGACCTAGAGATCAGGTTGTCACCCTTGATCTCGTGGTAGTTCTACCTGGATTAGCCTCTTCCCTTTTCGTGTTGAAGTTGCTGATTTAGTTCATTCAATTCCATTTCGTCCCCCGAATTCATCCAATTTTGACTCATCGCTGCGTGATTCTGAGCTAAGCCAATCGAGGGCTTATCAGATCCCATCAGAACAGCCCAACAGTACCACAATAGTAAAGGCTTCTCTATTATACTGACAAGCACTTGCAGGAGTATGGATAACCACACCTCTTTAATGTCATTACTAACGGTACCAGCACCCGAAAGGTAAGTCCCACTTAATACTTATGTTTATGTGGATGTGTTATCTCAACAAGACAGTGAAGGGCATTCTCGATAGTTGAAGAGTGAATAGTTCATAAGCATTCACTTCCATTTTCCCTTTCCATTTTTGAGTTATACTACATGAGAAGGATTGAGCAAGATTTGACATATTAGTTGATGATTAGCTTAGGTCATGTTAGCAGGTTTATCATGAATCCCTTATTAATTGCCTTGATTCAAAGTTCTCTGGTAACTTCAGATCATGATCTTATTTTTGTCTCTTCTCTTTTCATACTTAAAAGTGGTTTTTTAAATCAGCATTCAATGTCATGAAACATGTTTGAAGAGAGGGCTTGAAGTACTTGCAATCAATTGTTAAGATAACATGACATAATTTTCAGCGTCTGTAATTTCTACAACAAGTTTATGGTGGGTTTTTCATTCTTCACTTAAAAGAAGACATTCCATCTCTTTCCCCATCACAAAGGTAAACACTCTTGCTTAGAATGTCAAATTAGCAATATGGTTCAATAGTTTGATAAATGGTCTTTTGCATGATCAGTAAAAAACTCTTCTTTCTTTTATGATATGTAGATTTATTTGCTCATTCAAATATATCAGTGTGGATTGCTTTTTTCCCAATTTATAGATCACTTTCTCATGAAAAGCTAAACTATAAGTTGTTGTGGAAAACAGAGAGACAACAAGAAGTTTCTTTTCTCAAGGAAGACTGATAAATGAAATTATTCTTTATATTGTTACCAACGAAACTACAGTATTATCTTTTACTATCCACAGTGAAAACCTCTTATGCGGACTTATGAATATGATTACTTGAAGCCTCTCATTAGACATTTGGCCTTGGTTGTTTGATTATTTTTTAAGTAGTGCCCTATTTCACAACTAGCATAATTTGTTTAAGATTTTTATCTGCCCTCCTCACTTACTTTTATTATACTAAGAATCCTTATATATTTGACATGGTGAAATTAAATTATTCTATATACTTTAATCCTTTGTTAATTATTCCTTACAAATTCACAATTCAAACCGTAGCGTAGCACGGGCTAATTTTCTAGTATACAATAATCACATATGGCCTATAAAAACCTTTTAGCAATCCTTTTTTATTATTTTTATTTATGTGAACATTTGTTTTTGCTATCATTAAATCGACATCTTTGTTCATATTTGGCGCACCTTCCGGCGATGTGTTATTCATCATTGAGTTCTTATTTATTGGCATTTTTCTTAGGTTTTCAACTAATTAACTAAAAGTAAACCGATCACGCGTATTTGGCTCACATGTATATCACTTAAGCATTTTCCATTTTCTAATTCTTATAGATAGTCAATTTTTGTGAGTTTTTCTACTATTCAACTAGATGTTAGTTTTTGTGTTCTTTACAGGTTAGTTTTTTTACTTTTATAATCACATGTAACATTTCATATTACTCACTTTCTGCTTCGCGAGCGGCATATTTAGTAGGGTAGTAAAACAAACTAATCTGACCAAGAACGATGAAGAAATTATTGAATCTTCCAAAAGCGTAAATAGTCTCGTTTGATTGAGAAACGTCTACTAAAAATTTGGAGAACGAAAAGAACTACGTACATATGATCATCAAGATTTGGCAGCCATGCAAAAATCGCCAATGTTGCAACAAGTCCAGTTCCCTGCCCTGAAAGCACGTCTCCCGAGTCCCATCTGCTTCGTCCAACTGTAACCAAGATATCTCTTTGACCCCCTTTAGCCTTTACCTTTCCCTACTAAAAATCAGGAAAACTTTTCTTTCTTTCTGAAGACCCAAAAAAAAGCCACTGTTCTGCTTCACCTACATCATACAGCTTCTACCCTGCTTCAGACTTCTATGTACAGGTTGGTAGTGGAAACAACGAGAGATGACTGACTGCTACTGTACAACATTAGCCAACGTAGTAGGAGACCATGGGTTCACATTAACTGGGAAAGTAAGACTTATTGTTAGGGTGCCCATATCGAAGACCTGCCTGCCCGAATTGTGGCACTCCAATCAATCTTGGGTCATTCCAACATGGCAAGTCATTGCCCCTCTGATGCAACTCAGGTGGACTTCCAGCCATTCCAAAGTGAGTAGGAGGACCACCGCCGATATATCGGTGTCTGCAGCCTGGTGTGCCATTGTTCCACTGATCCTGGTAAAGACAAGACACCACAAGTCGGAGGCTGGTATCATCTCAGCTGTACTAACAAGTCAACTGAACTCAAAGATGAAATAAAAAGCATGTACTCGTACAGACCTGCTGCTGGTTGATGTACACGCTGGCGGGTGGCGCTGATGAGCAGCTCTCGCTCCAAGTTGCGAGCCCTGGACACGAAGCGCTGCTGCACCAACCACCTTGGGGATTACCACCACTGCGTAACCAGGAGGAATCTGGTGGTCTGGTCGTTGTCAGCCTGAGACAAGCAAGGGGTGGCGACTGTAGGTAGTAAGAAGCATGATTGCGACCTTCGCTCCACAGGGCTTGGGGAGATAAGTCTCGGTGATAACTTTGTAAGATGCAAGGTGGTCTGAATGGTACGTGTCCTCCAGAGCAAGCAGGAGTGTTTGTTAACGAGGGAGTACACCTGCTGCTACCACCATGAGGAACAGCACTAGCAGGCAACTCTTTCTTCTTTTCCGGAAACTCAATTTGGGACGTCGCGACCCAGTCTTCAATGGTTATCCCCTGCTTGGCAGCGAGTTCCAGCACACGTTTTTCATCTAGCCCTAATCCCATGAGCAAGTTCCACAGGTTCCTTTGAGCTTCCCGTTGGTTGTGGATGATTTGATCTCTCATCGCGACTCCAAACTGGAGCTCAGTATTACCCATTTCCTGCATTGAATGGGTGAGTGTCGCAATCAATCCATCAGAACTTCAATTCTTACCAGCCCATATGATTTTGGGTTTAGAAAGGCTCACCAGAAGTCTGTACTGGTTAAGTATCCGCAAGTAGGTCTTATTCCCATGATTGCTAATGGCCTCCTCGATCATCTCTTGGAGTTGGCACCGACGTTTCTCGTTAGCTTCAACATCCTGTACAGCAATTTCCTTTAATCACAAAGCCACAAGGTAAACAAAGTGTAATTTTACTCCCCAAAAGCAAGTCCTCACCTTCTGGTAGTTGACACCAGCCTCATCATTGTCACGGATATTATCAAGAATTACTTGTCGCCTAGACCTCAGTGCCGCCACAACTCTCCCTTCTTTTTCAACAGTCTGCAACAATTAAAAAGGAGTTTATATGTCCATAAATAACGGAAATACCCAAACCCGTCCCAACTAAAACGTAACTTGCTGCAAGGACCTTGGAATCCACTATATTCTATTATGCGCTTGTCCTGATTGGCCTTCATACGTGACATAGATAGAGGATTTTTGTTCCTTTACATTTTGATGAAACATCCATGCAAGTCCAACAACATATATCTGTTTCCACAAAGTCGGGCCCCTCAGCCCCTCTCTAGAACAACGATGTAGTTAGGCCACTCTTATAAGGGCTCTTGAATAAGAAAGCATCCCATGGCATAGCATCTAAATTCCTTAGAAGACACCGTTAAAAATTACCTTCACCACTTCTCCACTTCATAAAGACAAATAGATTAACGAAAATTGCCCACCACCTTGCAACTGACCTGCTGCTTTGCAACTGCCTCGTCAAGCTCCTGGAGTTCAATGCGGTTACGAAGGTTAGTTTCTTCAAGCTCGAACAAAGCCTTCTGTAAGTTTATCCGCTCCTGAACATTTTCACTTGTTTCACGGCTCAAGCTATCTAACCAAGATAACTCATCATCTTCAACTTTTTCTCTCGGTTTGGAAGTCAGTTGTGATTCCTTTTCGGCCAATTCTTTTCTCAAGCGGCAAACTTCAATCTGCATGCCTTTTACGTTATTTTCCAGCAGAAATGTCATATAATGAACTCAACACAGAAAATGCACACAATCATACCTGAAGACTATCAATCATTCTCTGATAATCTGACACATGGGTATCCACTGTGCCAACGTTTTTCTGAAATAAGAAAAACGCAATCAAGAGTTGGTATAATGTTTCCATTAAGTACACCTTTCGTCTATGCTACACACTGGAAGGTGAACAGTGAAAGGACGATGTTCAACTGAAGTAACAGGTGATCCAGAAAAGGATCAGAAAGAAAGAATACTGAATCCCATAAAGGCTACAACAGTAATTCCCCAGACATTTTGATTTACCTGAATATGTGTCTTTATTTCCTTTGCACGATCAGCATATTTCAAAGTGTTGATGGTATGATGATACTGACTTTCAGCTGGAGATATTGTAGCAACCATGACGGTCCGTGAATTACCACTCAGGCCATCTTTAAGAATCCGGGTCAATTTGCTGTAGCCATTCACCATTTACATAAGAAATGTCATTAGAAGCTGCACATAACCAATAATCTCCTTTTATCTAACCTATTTAATTAGATTTCCAATAACAGCAGACCTGTTACGGTAAGGGACATATGCAAGACCCTTCTTCTGTTGTTTTCCCAGAGCATTAATGCAGTTTGCCAAAGCTAGGAGGGAACGGTTAATATTAGCCCCATCTCTTAGCTTTTGGCCCACATTATTTGTTTCAGAAGCGCGTTCACTACCAGCAAGATCTACAAGTGCTAGTTTTCCTTTCATGATCTGATCTCGATACTTGTTTCTTTGCCTTCTTTTCACAGTAATCTCTAAGACAGCATGTGACCTGGTCATACAGAAACAGTGAGAGATGCTAGAAAATTCCATTGCATAAACTAATAGCAGGTAATATTTCTAGCAGCAGCTCCCTTGACCACCAAGATTTTGCAACCCATTTGAAATTCCATGTGCAAAATGATAGTTATGTTTTAATTTGATCTTGCATAGGCTACTACCAAAACTGGACAAGAGGTATCACAAAGGCTCAACAAAAGACAAACGAACATGACTTCTAAGTAATTCACCAGTCTAACAGTTAAAAGTCTTATAGATTTTGCAAATCGGGCAACTAAAGTAAAGGACTACAGAGAGTAGAGAAGCAAACCTTGAGGATGTGGCATTGGCCTCCGTGCTTTCTGTTTTTCTTCTACTATTTCCCAAGTTCAATAGTTCAAGAATCTTATCAGCTGAATGAACCTGAATCAGAAACAGCAATAATTAATTATTAATCGGAGTTCACATTTGTACAAGCTTCAGAACACAAGGCCCTGGGTGCCAAAAGCTAAGCATTGTTCTGCATAAACTAAAGCACTAACGTTAAGAAAACAAACATAAAATAGATGCAAGAGCACTGATGGTCTTTGGTGGCCAATAAGGCATCATCCCAATGTTTCTTGAAGCGAATTTGGGCGTAAAAGCACAATGTGAACATTTGAGTTGATGAACCAGGGCAAGGCATTATTCAGCACATACTTCATTGTACTTTACATGCTCACAAGAATGCCAGTATGTTTTGCAAAGCACCTTATGGCACCATTATCACTAAAATGATGGAAAATGTTTGTACTTTACATGCTCACACAAATGCCAGTATGTTTTGCAAAGCACCTTCTGGCACCATTATCACTAAAATGATGGGAAATGACTGACCTTAATGCATTTCAGCCCAGCAACAACAATTCCTTGTTCTGGGTCTTCACGAAGTTCAAGGTGACCTGATGATTTCTCAAGTAGATCATAGATAACCTGCATACATTCTGGAGGTCAGTCAAGCAGATTCACAAAGGAACTAAAACACTTTGATGAGCTTTATTTAAGTAAAGAGATTCCCTACTTCATTGTAGACTTCCAAATAGGAGCATGTAACATCAAATTCATCAGTGTCCTTATCACTTTTAATGAGATCAAAAATAGTATGCAGGCTGAGAACCATAAGTCCAGGGTCATCCGGCTTCCCCACCATCGTATAAGTCTTCCCGCTGGGGAGCAACACAAGACCAAAACAAGGAAATTATCGTTAGACTAATTTTCAGTTTCTGCTATCATTTAGAGCACTTAAGACCCACAAGGATCGAATGTTCACAATTGGAAATAATATTAATCCTCAGACTCTTGTGGTTGCTTGTTCAGGATTGCCAAAGCAGTATGATAACACATTTGAGTTAACCAAGGCAGATTCAATTAATGGCCTAACTCTTTATGTTCTTTCTGCAAAGTCGGGTGATTATTAACAGGAGCAGTACCTTCCGGTTGAACCATAGGCAAACACGGTAGCATTCAGACCTTGAACAACCCCAGAGATCACCGACGATATACAGGTTTTATAAACCTCCTGTACACACAATAAAATAAAAAATTTCAAACAAATCGCAAACTGATAAGATGACAAAACTCTAAACAGAAGGAATCCGCGAAACTTCCAAGCGGAGAGAGAGGGGAATAAAAGATTGCGGAATCTTGAATGCCGACGCGTACCGAGTTGGCCGAGTCAGGACCGAAGGCGTGATCGAAGCAATAGCTCTTCTCTTTGGTCCGATGCTGTACTCGATCCAGATAGTCCTTGGACAAGTCGGGATCTAAGACACGAACCGCCTGCGATCACAGGCCAAAATTAACGAAAAGGAAGTGGAAATTCCCATGGTTAGAATGGCAACCACCGCCTAAGCAAGAACATTAGCAAAAGACGCCGACGGCTTACATGACTGTCACTGAAACGGACGATGTTACGGCCGCGCTCTTTCTCAGCTAACGGCCTGCACTTGACAGCAACCTGAAGAACCAAAGCAAGAGAAAAGAGCGATGTAACAGCTGCGGGAACACTGAATTAGGCAGAGTTGGAGTCCCGAGCCAGTAAGAAAGACAGAGAAGGAGAAGGAGAGACGAGGAGAACTTACAGTGAGCGTAGTAGCTTTCTTCGCAGCCGGAGCTCGAATACTAGGCATAACTTCAATCAGGATGGTCAAAATTAACGCGAATTCAGCTCTTTCTGCGTCTCTCTCTGAACGAAACAAGCAAGCAGTCGAAGTATACACAGTAACACGCTGCGGAAGTGCTATGAAGGTGCGGAAGAAGTGAAATTAGTGCTCGGCCATGGGAATTGGGGCGAAGAAATGATTGGGATTAACTAGATGATGCTGAGAGAGTGGAAGAAAGATCTGAGGGAGGAGAGATATCAGGTGGTGGTTGCGAGCGAAACGGATGGCAGGCGAGGCGGAGGGAAACGGAAAACAAATTTTGAACAGAAAATGAATGCGGCAGAGAGAGAAAGTGCTGGACGGCTGATTGTACGAAGGAGGAGGAACGGAAGGACGGAGAGAGAGAGAGAGCGGCGAGGAGGGAAAGAAAGATTCAAGAGCGGCATTTTTGGCAAATGGCAAATACAAGAGGGAGGAGACCGGCGAACAGAATAAAATAATAATAAATATTATCAAAATGAATGGGTTTTGTTTTTATTTGCCGGGGTTGGTTGTCGGTAGGGATGACAATGGGTCGGGTTGGGTTGGGTTTTGCCAAACCCAAATCCATGGGTTTATCCGTGAAAAAAACCCGGGGTAAAATCCACTGGGTTTGAAAAACTCAAACCCAACCCAACCCGCTGGGTATCCGCGGGTTCATGGGTACCCACGGGTTTTTGTCTTAAAAAATTTACTAACAAATTTCTATCAAAATTAAAGTCAAATATCAATCTCCCAATACAAATTATCCATATATAAAACACCATTCTAGAAACCTCAAGCAAATCACAAATTAACTATACAAATTGTTCAACACCAATCTAGAAACTCAAGAAAATTGAAGCAAACCACAAATTATCCATAAATAACATGATTAATTGAAAGCTTCTTCCTTTCAATTAAGTTTTTCACTCTCCACTCGATAACATCAACTTCATACTACATAACTAGAAAGAAAATTAGGCATGTCTCCACAAACATAAATAAGATTAGTTGTTTAGAATATTAAATATGCCGAGAAAATTAATTATATGGGTGTGGGCGGGTACCCATGGATCGGGTTTACCTAAATCCAAACCCAACCCAACCCGGTGAATAGTGAACGAGTTTAAACCAAAACCCGGCCCAAAACCCGTCAACACGGATTTTACCCGTGTTGACTAGGTTAGGTCGGGTGGGTACCCGTGGGTTCGGATTTTGTTGTCATTCCTAGTTGTCGGTTGAGGGCTGGGCCGTTGTAGTGGAGCCGCGTTTGGAATGGTAAGAACGAGCGGGAGGATGGAACTAATACAACTTCTTTTGGTTTGGTGATTCTTACATTGCACTATGCACGCATTATCCATAATGTTTTTTTTTTTCTTTCTTTCTGTCCAAACAATATATGCATATTTTGTTTCATTTGACACAACTAGTCATTTGGTTTTTGTGATAGTTAAATAGATATATTATCGTCATTGCATGCATAATAATATACATGTACATACGAAAATTGGTGTATTGTAGTTTACATTCGTTGGTTTTTGTGATAGTTTTTGTGTTATTTAAATAGTTGTATTATTTTTGGGTGAAATGTCACTTTTACCCTTTGTTTTTAATATAAAAAAACAACACACATAAAAAGGCAGGGACATGCTCTTTAAATGAAATAGATGGTTGTACTTGTAATGAGTTGTATGGGAGTAGATAGACATGATAAAGCATGGACAATGATCAAGACGTCATGGTTTGGAGTTCTGGAATGGATTGGATCAAGGAGAGTGAAGGTTTCCCTGACATACCCAAGAACGCGGGCTTACTAAACAAGAACACATACGCGTAATCCTTAGAGGAGACCACGTTCTCTGGGATGAAGAACACGGTCTGGCTCTAGGATGAAGAACGCGGCCATGTAACTGAGTTAATAGGTCGTGTTCTCAATTAAGAGAATGGGCAGGAAAACACAGGCTAGAGGTACCAAAGAACGTGATTCTTTCTTGGTTCCCAAGGTTGCGTTTTCACTTACGAGAATGAACGAGGACATCACAGAGTGAAGATTGGAGAACACGGGTTGTGCAATGGAAAACGTGACTACGTTTTCTAACGTACAGACCGTGTTTCCTTAGATTAACCCCAGATGGGAGGATTAAATCCAAGCTTGCATTGTGTAGTGCTTATGGATGAATACATTGATTAAGTGATTACCTTGGTGTATTAAAAAGATGTTTGTAATCTTGTTAAAGGAAAGGAGCAATCCGGGGAGTTCTCAAAGGGCAAAGGACTTTCGGATTAGCTATCGAAAAGTGAGTAAAGTCTAACCTATTAATCGTATGAATTCATATATGGGATTCGGGTAATGAAGCGGCTCGAATATGGAATATGGGATCACTGAATGGCTATAACTATGTGTATGTGTGAATGAAGTGATATGTAATGGATGATGTATGAATGAGATGTGGTTAACTGTTATGTGATGCTGCAAGTGGAATGTGATAAGGGTTGACAGATAATCATGAATGAAAATATGATGTATAGCCTAATTGGCTATATTGTGATATTGGAAATCCTACAAGGTGATGATGGGATAATGGGTATCCTAATTGGCTATATTGTGATATTGGGAAGCCTATTAGAAAAAATGTGGAACGGGAAGCCAGAAGGCGATGATGTGTTAATATGAAATGGTGTGAATGTGATTAATGAAATGATATTAAATGTAATCATATGAATGGTATTTGATTGATGCTTATGCTCTAGACTGATTTTGTGACTAACTAAAGAAGATTTTTTTGATCACCTAAATCAAACCTAATGGTGGTACTTTATACATCTGTTGGTGGTGTTTAAGGCATATGTTGAGATGTGCTTTATGCATCTACTGGTGGGGTTTTATGCATCTAGAGGTTGTGTCTAAGGCATCTATTGGACGATGTTTTATGCATCTATTGACGGTGCTTAATATATCTATTGGATATACATGCGGGAGTGAATGACTTGAAAAAGATACTTAAACTAGCAAATTTCTATGTATGTATGTATGTATGTATGTATTTTTTCCATGTAATATCAAGGTACAATAGTTAGATCCTCTACCCAAAACCCCAAAGCGACATTTAATGAAGCCACCCAACAAAATCAAAGGAAGCTATCTCTACAAGGGACAGCAGCAGGGCTTGTCTTGCCACTCTATGGGCAGCCCAGTTGATAGTACTCGGGAACGAACTAAAGCGAATACAAGAAGAACAAGAGCTCAACAACTGGAGACAATCACGAAGCAAGGGCCCGCCCACCGAATCTTCACAACATCTACCGTCAAGCTGTCGAATGACCACTTCAGAATCACCTTCAATAATGACAAGGGGGATGTTGTGGGAATGCACTAACGAGATGGCGTCCCTTGCAGCAAGCAGCTCCGCAAGATAAGGATTCGAATCTCCTAGATGGTGGAATCCCGAGGCCAAAAAGATTTGCCCATCCGTTCCTCGAGCGACGAGGCCAGACGAGCATCCCGATTCACAGACAACAACATTGAAGTTGATCTTGATAAAACCTTCAGGAGGACCAACCCAAATGGAGAGACGGGAGGACTGGAGGCGGGGAGAAGGGGTCTGGGGATGAAGGGAGACTAAGGAATATTCTTGGACTTGGAAGAAGAAATGACGGGCAAGGGAACTGGCTAGTGGTTGAGTGAATTCAAAAACCACTTTATTTCTAGATTTCCAAATTCACCAAAGAAGATAGACGCAGGGGAGATAGTGGATTTGAAAGTTTTCTGAATTCATAACATGTCGCCACCAGATACCGAAATTTTCAGTTGGGGCGGAGAAAAGTAAGCTACTTAATCCCACCATAGCCCAGATGTGTAAATCAAGAGGACAGTGGAAAAAGAGGTGTTCAATATTTTCTTGACTATCCCAACAAATTGATCAACGAGTTTGGCAGTTAATTTCCCGAGATCTAAGAGCCACCATAGTTGGCAATATTACTTTCAAACATTGCCATATAAAAAACTTGAGCTTCGGTGGGACATCAAGAGCCCACGTTCTTTTCCAGACAGGAGGATCAATAATGGAAGCCATCGATTTTTGGCTAAGTGCCAAGATATTTTCCAAGGCAAGATGGTATCCTGTTTTTACAGAATAAGATCTATTTTTTTAAAATTGCCAGATTAGCTTATCTTGTTGTGGTAAAATGGGTACTACCATTTTTCTAATGAGATCAACTAAATTTTCCTTGAACCAATGTCTTAATCTAGGGACATGCCATTCATTTTGTCCTTCTCTGATGAAAATGACACCCTCAGACTGTTATTGCCCTCTTGCAGCCTATGCTCAGGTGGCATGGTTTATCAGCTAGTAACCAATTATATTTGAAGGATTCTATGTCGTTTCCATCGCCCACCTGCCATCGCAGTCCCTGAACAAGGAGATCTCGTCCAAAAAGGATGCTTCTCCATCCCCAAGATGGGTTAGAGCCAATAGAGGCTTTCAATACCGAGCTTTCATTGAAATATCTTCCTTTATACAATCGACTAAGAAGTGAATCAGGATTTGACCATATGCGCAAACAAAGCTTGGCTAAAAGAGCTTGATTGAAAGCCCTAAAATCTCTGAAGCCTAGTCCTCCGTGGAATTTACTTTGAGCGAGACCTTTCCACGATACCCAGTGAATTGGATTATCAAAATTATGAGCGGTTCCCCACCAAAATCTTGCCAAAAGGTCATTTAAACGTCTACAAGTGTCAACTGGGAACTTAAAGCACGTCATACCATGAACGAGTATATTAGTTGCCGAGGTCCTAATCAGAGTGTCCTTAGCACCTTGGAAAGGGTCCGTTGTTTCCAGCCTTGCAATTTCTTGCCCATCTTTTCCTCAATATAGAGGAAGGTATCTTTTTTCGATCTTGAAATTAGGGAAGGCAGTCCTAGATAAGAATCTTGTTCTCATATAGCCTCAACTCCTAACTGAGTTCCCATGAAGCTTGCATCCTCACTCTTAGTATTCCTACTAAATAAAACTGCCGATTTGGAGAGGTTGACTTTCTGGCCACTTAGTCCTTCATAACCCTGGAGTAAGGATAAGAGGGTCGTACAAGAAGCCTGAGAGGCTTGTAAAAAAAGATAAGAGTCGTCAGAAAAGAAGAGGTGGGAAATCATAGGGCAGTTTTGACGTATCCGAACTCCTTCCAAGAATCCCATGGTTACTACCTTATTTATCATTGCTGAGAATCCTTCTGTGCATGTAGAAAACAATAGAGAGGATAAAGGATCACCTTGTCTTAGTCCTCTAGAAGGTCTGAAGTACACTGAAGGGGATCCATTAACGAGAATGGAATAGGAGACAGTGGTGACGCATTCTTGAATCCATGATATGAATTGATTATTGAATCCTAATTCCTTCATCATTTCGAATAGAAAAGGCCACTCAATACGATCATATGCTTTCTCCATATCAAGATTTAAGGCCATCCAACACTTTGACCCTGAGTAAAGGGTTTTGATATGATGAGTGACCTCATGGCTGATCATAATATTATCTGTAATCTGACGATCTTTGATGAACCCATTTTGAGATTGAGAAATGATTGAGGGCAAAACTTTACTAAGTCTATTGGCATTTGGCTAGGATCTTGGATATAATCTTATAGACAACTAAAGAATTTCGAAAGAAATCCAAGTCCGATTAAAGCTTCTCAACAGTCTTCCAGAGTGAAAGAAGGTTAGGGCTGCCTGAGTGACATCTTGTCCAACCACAGACCAAAAATGTTGGTAAAACCAGGCGGTGAATTCGTCTGGACCTGGAGCTTGGGACTTGCCCAAAGCTGAATACCATTTTTTAACTTCCTCTGTGGTGATAGGAGCTATTAACCCCAGGTTTTGCTCTTCTGTAAGGGTGTTTGTGAATACTAAATTGGAGAGACTTATCCCACCCACGTTTTGACTTTGGAAGAGTTCTTGATAGTACCCTTTGGCGATGCCACATTTTTCTACTTTTGTAGTACACCAGTTTCCTCTTTCATCCTCAAGTCCCCAGATTATGTTATTTTGACGACGTGATGAGGTGACCAGGTGAAAGTAGGCCGTATTTTTATCCCATACTTTTAACCAATTAGTACAAAACTTATGTTCCCAATAGATCTCTTCTCTTTTATATTGGATGGACAAATTCTCTTCCAAGGATCGAATTAAATTCCAATCCACAATATGTTCACTCCTGGGTTTATCCAGTGCCGAGTTAAGGTCATTAGTCCATCTAGCTGAATTGGATTGGTCTCCTTTGCACTATTCTACTAGGGAATGCCTTACTCGCAACAGTTTGGCGATGCCACATTTTTCTACTTCTGTAGTACACCAGTTTTATCTTTCATCCTCAAGACCCCAGATTATGTTATTTTGACGACGTGATGAGGTGACCATGTGAAAGTAGGCCATATTTTTATCCCATACTTTTAACCAATTAGTACGAGACTTCTATTCCCAATAAATCTCTTTTCTTTTATATTGGATGGACAAATTCTCTTCCAAGGATCGAATTAAATTCCAATCCACAATATGTTCACTCCTGGCTTTATCCAGTGCCGAGTTAAGGTCATTAATCCCTCTAGCTGAATTGGATTGGTCTCCTTTGCATTATTCTACTAGGGAATGCCTTACTCGCAACAGTCGAAAGAATAAAAAAAATATTGTATAGAGCCTATAATTTGTGAACTCCAAGCGTAGCTAATGATTAGCTCAGCTTCTGGCATTGTTGTCCATCACATATTGAACCTGAAAAATCTTTTAAAATGAGGAGCCATGACACTAGTAGTCAGACGTAACAGTCGATGATCTGAACCTTTATCAGAGAGGTGGTATAGGCACGATTTTGGCCAATAATTCATCCAAACCGGTGAGACAAATACTCTATCAAGTCATTTCTCAATTGTAATCCCATTCCTGCCTCGATTTGTCCATGTATATTTAGACCTTTGGAAAGGAGGCTCAAAGAGACCAGTTTGGTGTAAGAAATCCCACAAAGGGCGGGCTTTGCCCGTACGCCAAGTTGCACCCCCTAGTTTTTCTGATGGAAATAGGGAGCAGTTGACATCCCCTATGATTAGGAATGGATCTGATATGCTTGATGAGAATCTTTTTATTTCCTCTAATTGTTCTTGTCTCTTCAAGATGACATAAGAAAGATAGACTCCAATTAAAACGAATCGTGGACACTCACCATAGAAAGAGCAGTTATTATTGATGATGGAAATGGCAATAAAAAAGGAGGTAGACCCTATAATAGACACTGAGGCCAAACGTGGCCAAGCAAAGACTAATCCGCGCGACATACCGGTAGGATCAACAAAGTGACAATCAGAAAATCCTAACGAGGAAATAAAAGACGACACCGTACTCCTAGTAGACATTGTCTCTCTTAGGAAAAGAAACGATTTAGCTAGACAATGATGAGTTTTGAGCGTTTGGAATGTCAAGGGACTCCTCACACCTTGACAATTCAACGCGAATACATTCATTTATCGATTTGGGACCACTTGGGGTTGGCTTCCTCCACCCTTATTTTATGCCCATTCTTTGGTGCTGATTCCACCACGCCTTCTTCTGGCTCTTGGATACATATTCCCATATTTCTCCAAGTATAGACAATAGGAGATCCCGAAGACTCTACCAGGATGGCCTTCCCTTTCGACTTTCCATTTTCAACGGGTTCAATCGAAGAGCATGATACTGCAGATTCTGAAGATAGTAAGTGGGCTTCGAGATTTAGAAAGCCCATTTCTCCTTGGTAGCCAAACGGGTTAGCTTCATCCAAATCTTTAAATAAAAAATCTGGGGGTTGGCTTCTGCACTTACAATGGAAACTGAGAACTCTCCATGATTGGACCAACTTCACAGCTTCCTTGCCCATTAAAAGTTTCAGCATTATTCTCCCATCACGCCCGTTAGTGATTAATTTCCTATCCTCCTGGAGACTTGAGCAGGCCCTTCTACTCGGCCCAGGTAGTAACTCAATAGCTGCCCTTTTCAGCCCAACCAGACTGCTCCCTTCATTGTTTGTTGGATTTGTGGTCTGATGGGCCCTTGGAAGATTAAAGAGTTGGTCATGCAACCTTCCCCTTCCGCCCCTCTGAACACCCCTGCCTGCCGTCAAACCAGAAGAAGCCAGCGGATTGCGCCCCTGATTCTGACGAGACGGCGAACCTTCCAAGAGCAGCGTCGTTCCAGTTTGGCACTGGGTGGAATTCTCGTTGCCTCCATACATTGGCTCCTCTGCCTTGTCCACCATTCCTAACCGAAGCATATGAGAATTCATTGATTTTTGGACCTGTCTTGTTGCCAATGATTCCCGGGCCGAAGCCATCATCCCTAGCAATCAGATCGAATGGGAAATTGTATTGATTATGCCCAATACGTCTGCACCAGTAGCATATTGTTTTGACTCTCTCGTACCTGAGAGAGACCCATAAGGAAAGAGCCGCGGAACCATCTGGATTCCTCTTTCTTGCCTCTAGCCTATTTTCGAGAGGAGCCGACACATCTATTCGGACCCGTGCTTTGAAGACGCATCCCGGAATCTTCCAAACTGCATACATAGCCGCATCTTCCAAGGTGCCAAGCCTTGAAGCCAGCAGAGCGCCGAGGGCCACCGTTCGATATTCCTCTGGCAAATCCCATAGTTGCACCAAATATTGAACACGAGTCAATTCCTGGAATAAATCTTCCGAGGGAGTCTCCCACTTTTTGAACGTGAGGATTTTCGATTGAATGAACCATGGAGCCTTCCCGAGTGCCTCACTGTAATCAGTTTGATTAGCGAAAACAAATTGAAAGACACCGAATCCGGCATCCAATACCGTAACCACTGCTCTTTTGGCCCATATGTAATTGGCTATGTGATGTGCTCGGATTCGGGACGGATGGGATGAGCAGAGCAGTCGTCCAACGAGACTCAGTCTTGCTCTGTTCAGCCCAGCCTCCAGAACCTCGTCTGTGAATTCCACAGGAGCAACCATTGGAGATATGTGAAGGAGAGAGGAGAGCTCTGTTTTTTCGAAAGAAGAACGGTGGAAGGAGAACAGAGGAGTAGATGGTACGACTCTTGGGTTTTGAGAATGGGGTTATAAGGACGCCCATTAGAGAAAAGAAGGGTGACTGGTCATTAAAGCCCAAATATTTGAAAGGGCTTAAACTGCAGCTGGAATGAGGCCAAAACTGCTCTAAAAATGCACACTAAATACAAAAGTCGTTGATAGGGCGGAAGGATCCGAAAAACGATCCAAAATTGAAAGAGAAAAAATGATTAAGGAATTGCGGGCTTGATAGGACCAATAATTTGGTTAATGAAAGCCCATTAACTTCCTTATTTGCAGTCATCGGGACTTTATTCCATTAACGGTAATACCGTTTTTAGAAGAGCCTCTCTCTCTTCTCTAAATTCTCCCACAAGTAATAATGACTCCCCAAGCCAGGTTTAATTAGGGTATTGACGGTCACCGGAAAAGCGAATTCAGGCGGAGGAGTCCACTGCACCCTTAGGTCAGTCGTTAGAAAAGGTCTTCCCGTCGAGTGAGACTAGAAAAAAGAGTATATTCTTACCCAGGAAAGGACGCCGGAAAGTGTTGGTCGTCTGAGTCAAGGTAAGAGAGTACAAACTGGAGGCATCACCTAGGAATTATATAGGAGGTTCAAAGGAAGACGTTACCATTGGCTCCCGCCAAATCATAAAATTATGAACTTCCCACTCAATTTCTAACTCAAAAGTAGAAGTGTATCAATGCTTTCGGCGAAACCATGAATCTTTGCCGATGGTCATGACGATCATATTCCGGGACCGAATTTGATGTGTTCCACCCTTCTCAACTTCTCACCTATATGTCGTTTTTCCTCCTTCCCTTCCCATCTCTCTCTATATGTCATTTTTCCTCCTTCCTCTTCGGTTTTGACAATTTCCTCAACAAGATTCCTTGTACCCTGTCCCTGTGTGAAACCTGTAATTGGTTTCATCTCCATTTGTTGCTCTTTTTTACCATTGTAATGATCATGGCCATGGTCATGCGCATCACCATTGTTCTCCACTCCAAGACTCTCGGTTCCTCTCTCGTCCCTAACTTCGTCAGGTACCCCATCACATGAAGCATTTTCTTCAACTACTACAGTAGTGTCTATACTTAGGTCACAGAATTCGTGGACTTTGGGCCCACGCTCGCATTTTAGAGCGCAAAACGCGGATTCCCGTGTAATCGTGCCAAATCCGCGATTTTTTTTTGCCGGAGCGCGGACTATGCTAAAAAAATCGCGAGTTGTGGGAGGAGGATTTTACTTCGCCACCGTTGACACCAGAACCAGCACCATGTTCGTCGTCAGCAAGGTTCCCGGCGGCCCGCGGCCCTCTTTCTTCTCCTTTCCCACCATTGAGTCCAAACCCAAAATAAAAGGGGTAAGAACCCCAATATTTACTTAAAATCAGAATCTGACAAGAAAAGATGAGCATGCATGCCTCCAAAACCTAACTAATTAGCGAAATTCTCATCCTTGTCGCCGTTAACAAGAGGGGAAGAAGCAGATCGAAAACTTCCTTTCATCGTATTCTTTCTTCGAAGACGGGAAGAGACTGGAGAATAGAAAGATGACGACAATGAGATAACAGGAGATTGGGATTGTTGGGCTGTCAAACATAGCCATCCTTTCTTTCTTTAATTTTGTTTTGCCTGGTTTCTAGAATGAAGGAAGAAAGGGGGGGGGGGGGGGGGGGGGGGGGGGGGGGTTGAAGTTGGGAGAGTCAAAGAAGAGGGTAGGTAAGGAAGCGGCCAAAAAGATGGAAGAGCAAATCAGGTTTAGGCTTTTTGTTGCTAGAAATAATTACCAACCCTCAGCATATTGACCCTTTTGCCCCTCATATGTCTCTAGAACCTTACCTCACTATTCTCTAAAAATGAGAAATGTAACAAAAAGAGTATGTATGGTGACCTCCAACTTGAATCAAAGTCCCAATCGACGTTTTTATCATAACAAAATATTGTTTCTTATTTAAATATATTTAAAAATTAATTAATAATAATATAATATTAACGCTCTGTTTACGCTTTCAACTTTGAATTCTTTGAAATTTAACGCTCTGACGCTTTCGCTCCCGCTCTCGCTCTCGCTCCACGCTCTAGTTAGCTTAGTCTATACCATCTTCTTGAACAACTACCTCGGGAAAAATCAAAGGCTTTCCTGGCCAATCCTTGAAGAAAGAGTTCATCGCCATGAATCGAAAGGCTTGGAACAATCTTTGGTTGTCTCTCTTTATGTATCTACTCGGAAGCTTCTCCAGAAGTGGTGGTTGTTTTCTGTCGGCAGCAGAAACGCCTGACAAATGATCATGGGTTGATGTTGTTGCGTCATTCTTAACCAAATTAAATGATCATGTATGTATGTATGTATGTGTGTATGCGTGTATGATTGATCATGGAATTATGGATGATGTTTATGAGAGGATTACATTGGCAATGTGAATGACATAATGGTTGTCTTGGGGGAACGAGAGATAAGAACGGGGTTTGACTTCACTAAGTTATTATGTTTGTGTTGATATTGTTGGTATGTCAGTTTTTACTCATTGAGTTGACGTCTCACCCTGTCAAATTTTTTCCCAGATATGAAGTTGTTGACTAGAAGTCAAGAAATTCAGCAAGACTTAGCTCAGCAACAATGAGGTAGGACGGTGGGCTCGACATGAACATGATTATAAGTGTTTTGAGAGAAGATTATTTTCCCTATTGTCATGTGTATACAAAGTTTTTAAAGTTATTTTTGTAAATTATAGTTTGGTGTGTAAACTAAACAAGAATGTGTATGGTTTGAGAAGTATAATAATGTAAAATGGTTTTAGATATGTATGTGTGTTAAAGTATATGCTAGGTTTGTAATAGCTTTCTGTAATTTATCTCATTATTATTCAAACAAATATTTAGTAAAATGAGAGTAGCACGACAATGGATGGGGTTGGGTCAGGCATCTGTAAATCAAAAACCAACCCAGCGGATACACGCACAAAAGAAATCAAGTATGAAATATCAATTGGGTTTTAGAAGCAAAAATCAAATGTAACTCAACTTACCCAATGGGTACCCACAGGTGCATGGGTACCTATGGGTTGATAAAAAGAACCACACATTATTTCTCTGAACACACATATCTCAACATTATAAAAGATTCCTACACATATATTTCTATAAATTAAACTAATAAAATACATAAAATATCTATATTATGAGGATTTTTTTATCATAAAGACTAATAACCTCCATAAATTATTCATGTTGTTAAGATTAGATACTAAATGATTTCATTTTGTTTCCGAGGTGCTGGTCAGGTAGAAAGCGTGTTAGATTTTGACAAAACCCAAACCTCGTTTATTTTAAAAGTGAGTAAAACTTGCACCCGACTCATAACCCATCAACACTGGGTTTTATCCCCTTTAATCGGGTTGGGGCGGATTGAGTATCGTGAATTCAAGTTCAATTGTCATCCCTACTAACACCCTTTGCTACCAATCAAACTTTTAAGGCTGAAAAATTCCAACTTTGTCTTCAAACGGTTAAAGACCCTTTGTCGGTCAATACAAGTTATGAAAGGCCACCATTAAGGATGAAAAGGCAGGTATTTCAATAGTCATATCGATACCTTGTCCCGCACCAAGTGTGGGTCATGTCAGATAATACTCGTACGGGTACGAGTCAAAACGACCTGTGTTGACTCATTTTCACATGTTATTTAAAGAAAATAAATATAAAAAATAATTCTTTTATGTTAAAGTAAAGAGAAGACAATTCATAAATGTGATACAGTGATAATAAAATTGATAATTGAGTATATAATTGAAAGATCAAGTCTAGTACCTATTTAAAGTTTCGTTAGGTGAAAATATGATTGAAAAAAGTTAGAATAGGAGAAATACAAATGTACGTTGAAGAAAATTGACATAGCACGGATCAAGACAAGACTAGTCGAAAGTAGTAGTCCATGTCCTGCCCCATGATGTTGCGGGTCGGATAATATACTTGTTAGTGGCGGAGCCAGAAGGTTAAAATAGGTGTGTCCTTTAATATAATATAAATATATAAATACATATTATTAGAAAATATTATTCAAGTAATTCATTTTAAAAAGAAAAAATAACTTGTGAATACAAATTTCTTCTTTTTATAAACAATTGTGACGTGCTTTTATATATGGAAAGAATTGTTAAAAAAAACATCAATCGCCTATAAAACTTCTAGTTTTACATAAGTGTCTAGTACTTGAATTCTATATATACACATATGTATGTGAAATTAATAAGTTTTTCCCCAAATTTTAGATGTGTCCTGTGACGGAGTCAAATAAGATGGTTCCGCTACTAAAACCCTCCACAACATAGGTTAAGTCGGATATTATTAGACGGATTCAAATTACCATATCTAGAGAAGTCATTTTGACTTGCATTAGTTATTCCTTGCGAGAGAGAGAACAATCACAAATGGTTGAAAAGGAGAACAAGGAAGGGAACTACCAGCCAACTTGGAAGGATATCTTTTTGTGGAAAAATAAAGCCAGCAAGGCTTCTGCAGAAAGCACAAGGATCTGTCACAATGATTTGGTGCCACGAACAGACAAAACATGGGAAATAAAAGCAATGAACAAAGTTAATTAAGAAAGGATTTTATTTTATACATCTTTCCTAATACAATGAACAAAGTTAATTAAGTAAGCATTTTTTAATATATCTTTCTTAATATGGTTAGATCAGGGTAGTAGACTTTACCAATATAAACATATTAGAGATCATTAAACCCCACCGACATTGTCCATGGAGTATCTCTCGTACATGTTGAAGAAGCAAACTGGATTACTTTTTCTTCTTCTTTATCGTTCATGAAAGAGAGTAGTAATCTAGTGATATGTGTCAAGAACCAGTTGGTCCCAATAACTCGAGTTGTTGGGAGAGGTTCAATCGTTGATCATATACCACAATACTAACACGCCCCCTCAAACGAAAACCACTCACAAAGGCTTGAAGTTTGCACAGGTCTGAAGACAAGAATACCATGTGCTTCGCAAATGGGGGTCACCGGGAATCGAACACAAGACCTCTCGGTCACAGAAGGCTCTGATACCATGTCAAGAACCAGTTGGTCCCAATAATTCGAGTTGTTGGGAGAGGTTCAATCATTGATCATATATCACAATACTAACAATATGTACTGTTTTAAGTATGTACCGTGGACTAGAAATGTTTGGGCTAAGATCAAATGTATAATTAAAGGTTATGCATTTGTGTCCAAATAAATTTGGTCTGTAATTGAGTGACGTAGACTTGATTGATAAGATTAAAGGATATTTTCTGGGTTTTTTTTTTGTGAAATCTCATTTCCATTTTTCTCAACTGGATTGGATTGTATTGTTTTTGTTTTAGTTTGGTTTGCAAAAGTTTACACCGAAAAATAGGTTTATTATGATCTATGGAACAATAATTATTTTCAAAAAATTTCTAGCAAATTTTTTTAACGGTCTACAACCATTCTACTGCAATGGTATATTTTTACCACCATCTTACCACCATAGTATATTTCTACCATTATGGTATAATCTTTTGAAATTATGGGAACTATACATTGCTACATAATATTTTTTTACAAATTGAGTGGTGAAGAAGCTGTCATGCCTTTGCTAGATGTTGCAATTGGGATGACTGGCCCCCAATAAGCAATTGGGATGACTAACTAGCACCTCAGTTAACTAGCACCTCAGTCAGTACAGTACGTTATTCGACATATAAAGTAGAAAGCCCTCCTTCTAGTCGAGTACATCAAGCACAAGGTTAGAATGCAAGAATAAAATGGAGTGATATGATTTGCAGGGGCGGAGACAGGATTTTGGTATAGGAGGCGAAATATTTTAGTATATTATATTAAATACAGAAAAGGATAAATAATTATATAAAAATAATTATTTTAATTATCAAACCACGCAAGATATTTTTTAATAATTAGATTGGCTGAATTTAATTATTTATTTCAATTTGGGGATCAAACAACTTTCTATTAGGTAGTAGAGCAACATTTCCCCCGATTGGCCATATCACTTAAGTTGTACCACTATTGAATGAGTGTTATTTATATTAAAAATTCTCTAATTATACGTAATTCTCAGAATTATCGAACATTCAATTGACGGGGGACACGGCCCCCATAGCCACTACATAGCTCCGCCCCTTATGCTTTGGATACAAATTTTCTTTATCTAAAGAGTCTTGACGAAAACAAAGCAAATAAGTAACCTTATCCTTTCTAAAGCCAAAGTAATGATCGTATTTTGAAGCTATGGGGTGTATGGCTCGGGTCCAGACGCACCAGGAAGCCAGTGCAACGCCGACTTAAAGTAGTTAGACGCGTTAGCGAGAATGTAATCAAAGCCGCATTCACAGCCGCGCCTACGCGAGAAGCTTGAGTGTGAGGAAGCATCACACGCGGACGTGGATTCAGGACGACCGAACGACCGCGTTTCGACCGAGAGTTGACTAGGCCAAGCCTACCTCGAAAACGACACCCTATCCCTCGAAGAGTGGTCACATCAGAGTTCTAGGTACAATCATGGACAAGCCTCCTAGTCCTAGGTAGGAGTATGGTTGAAAAGTCTGACATGACAGCAGTCTTGTCACCATGTAACTCACCCACCACCATGTAGCCTATAAATATGGCATTTACTTTGGTGGGTGAGGGGATCGCATTTTTCACTCTCTCACTAAACTTGCCAACAACTCCTTCTCTTTCTAAGAATATCCCCGTTTCTAGTCCTCTTGTTGTTTACTCTTCTCGCCCTCTTTTTCGAGTTCACCTCCTACCCTCAGTTGGACTCAAACAAAAGCCAAAGCCAAAGTCATTTTCCAATTCGATTCAATTTATGAGCCTCCAACCACTTATGGAGAAACCATGGAAAAAATCGTTTCATTTGACCTATCGGACAAGAAAACTATACTATTTTATACTCTTATATTATTACATGTTTTACTCCATTTTCATATCTTTATTGTCATATTCATTTGGATTTGCTCAGTAAATGCTCGAAGGTGTGATCAGTAGCTCCTAGGATGACTTTTACTAGTTCGATTCACTTTTAGTAGTGTTTCATGTGTGTTTAGGCTAAAGAGTGTACCACCTTGTAAGAGTTGGAGACATCATTGCCCGGCTGTTGGAAGTCAAAAATGGAGATTGGAGCGAAGCCCATAATTTGGTGTGGAAATTACCCAACATCATTGCCCAGAGCCTGATTTGGAGGCTTAAGCATCGATTCTAGAGAGTTCCATATTAGCCCATAAACGTGAGGAGATGCTGATGTAATTATAGTATATCACAAGTAATAAACCTAGATATTTTATGGGGTCGTATTCCACAAGTTTTTTTTATTAGAAACTAGTTTGTAACTAATCATTTATGTTCTAACAACGATGCAATAGAAAGTAAACACGATGGGTTGAGGTTCCCAGTTGATAGCCCATTTTCTACTATGAGTCTATAACTAAGGCAAGTAATTGAATGATGAAAGCAAAGGTAAAACAAGGATAAAACTAGTATAAGAAACTATTGTTTAGGTAACTTCATCTAGATGATCTTTCATACTAACTAATTAATGATAATGCGTTCATGTGTTCCACCTACTATAATCCCCCATCTCTTCCACGAAAGTATTTCTAATCGAGCTTTGGACACATGCAAAAGAAATGATAATGCGTTCATGTGTTCTATCAAGCATATGCACATACAAAGAGTTGCATTCATACATGCATAAGTCAATGGCATACCATATAAAAGTATTTTCCTAGCAACCTATTATGATATTATACACACAACTAAAATAACCTACATAATAGATGATAAAATATGAAATATCATCGGCATATCATTAAATCATTCAAAGTAATACATAAAGCATCATAGAATTCACATTCTAAACAACAAGGACTTCATAGCCATAAGAGAGAGTTATATCACAATCGATGATGAAGGCATGCATCTCCCCTGAACTTTGGCCGAACTTCGTCTATCCAATAGATGCTAACATAATTGAACTATGGAAAACCTTTCTTGCAACGAAATGCCAGAACTTCATAAGATGTTTTGTTAATCTTTTCTAATCGAGGATTCAAGCCTCGATTCTAGGAGTCGTCTATTTGTGTGAAAAGTTCTAGTCTAAACTTCTATTTATAGTACTAATAGGGAGGTGAAGGCTTGTGTACGATTAATGTGGTATGGTATTCGAGTTTTCCACTGTAATTTCGGCCAAAAACCGTCCTTTTTGACTTGAACACAGATTCCTTGACGTGGGAACAAAGAAAGAAGCTCTCTAAATATTCCAGAAACTCTAGGGTAGTGGCAACCACTTGACGGCTAGACCCGACGTGGATTAAAACAAAGGAAAGGTAATGTGAAAGCATAAAATGGAGAGAGAGCTAATGTTTCATCTCCTAAAATTATCCAAAAACAATAAGAAAGACATAGATACTACCCATCAAACTGGAAATTATGATCCTAAGATCCCTCACTCCTCTTATTGTCGAAGTAGTACTCAAACTTCATACATACTCTCTCATCCATGCATTCTACCTCGATAGCATCTCATGATCTCTCCTTTGTTGCTTGTACAGTCTCTGATGCATGGCATCCATCTCAGCACGCTAAGCTTGAGTTTCCTCTAGCTCATCTCTACGATCATGCTCATAGGCATTCCATATAAGATCATTAGTCGAGTAGTGTAGATTCATGGTTTCCTCTTTCCTCTGCATAGCTAATCAAAGATATGCAATATCCTCTGCTACTCCACCATCCAGCCTCGATGTAGGTGGTACTTAAGACAAAGGGCCAGCCTCCTACATCGATCTGAGTCTATCTTGTATCACATCTCATCTTCTAATAAGCCTGATAGTTGGTTTCCCCGCAACTACCTAAGCAGAATGCGTAGGGCACATGTCCTCAGCTAGATATGATGTTGGTGTGACACTGATATGATGTTGGTATGAGGTCTTATATTTGATAAAACATAACAAAATATATATCATTGTGTAGATCTTAATTAAAGCATTCTTTCTATACGACTTTTTTAATTTTGAGTTAAAATGAACAAGATGGGTCATTATACCAACAATATGACAATGATAATACTACAACCGACACGTGTTTTGAAGAGTTGATTTTTCTTTGCTCAAAATTTAGCAAAATGGATATCATTGTGTAGGTCATAATTAATGCGTTCTTTCTATGCAATTTTTTTTAGATTCCGAGTTAAAATAAATGTTATAGAATTCGATTAATAAAATTGGAGATCATAAAAAGTGTCTTATCTCTCCCCTGCATCCATGTCAGAGCAGGAGCCAAAAAAAGGTATAGATTATGAATTAATAAAGGATAATTTAGTAATTGTAGGTATTAGATTAGGGAGATAAAAGTAAAACTAGGACGAGATTTAGTCATTCAGTTTTTTTTTTTGTTATTTTTGTTGCGCATTAATCAGAGTCATTAGATGGTGAATTAAATGAAGGCTATATGATGAGGCTTAATGGGTTTTGTACCTATGTCTTCCGTTATTATATCCTCCAATAATATATAGCGAAGTTTTGTGAACTTTCCTTTATTTCAAATTTACTACAACGAGAGTGAAAGTAGGAAGGACACTTTTGTCTTTACAATTAATTATTTATTTCATAAAAAATTATTAACATCAAGACTTGAACCCGGGTCTCTTCAAACAAAGATAACAGTCATAACCAATTATACTAAATATATTTGTTATTTCATTTTTTAATGCAAAAAATACATGTATTCAAACTGTGAAAAGCAGAGGACTTTTCCATCTTGATTAACAATCGCACTAAGTCTTCCGTATGCATTTTCATGGTGCTTAATACTTTAATTTTCATCATAGAGTTTCATGTAATACTATCAATTTTAAAATTCATGCTCTCTACTTAACTTTCGCTAAAGGTAAATTGGCAATTGGATAACATGGAAGAAACTATTTCCTTTACTGCGCGTTGTGTCCTTGCATTTTTCAATATAAATTTTAAATTTGTGCTTTTTTATCTTTGTTCTTATCTCTTTCTAATTTTCTTCGAAATTCCCTCCATCGTGCAATAATTTGCGTGCTTTCACTTCCCAGTATAAGGGTGCATTTGAAAATCAATATTCCGGTATCTCTTAGCACTCCAATTTTACTATTGGGGATTTAAGCTGGGCAAGTAGAAGATTTCAACATTATCAATCCATGGCGAATAGAATGGAGTTTAATCAAGTAGTATTGGTATGGCCTTGATTATCTCGCTCGATTCCTCTGCACTGGCATCACCCAATGGTTTTGTCTCTCCCCGATGTACTACCAGAAGAACTATTTTGCTGCTTCTATTGCTGAAGACAATGTTTGATCAGTTATATCTTTCGCCTTTACTCCTCTTCCTATACCAGGCATTGACCTTTAATAGGTTTTCGGTCTTCGGGCAAGGTTAATCGCTTTGCACATGTAAGTCATTCATTTCTTCTCTATGTCTCATGGTTTTATCTTTCTGATTAATAACAAAATGACTTTTATTTTCACGTTGTCTCATGAGCAGAACATGCAGAATATCTATTTTTTTTATCTTATTGCCTGATATGATGTTTAAAGCTCAGTGGATCTCCCGCGTCATTTCTCCTCTTTCTGTTATTAGGTTTCAACTTCAATGAGTTTCTATCTTCGTATAAGGTTCATCGACTTGGACTAGTAGGCTATTATTTCCTTCCCGATTCATCTAAGTTTGTTGTTTATGAATGATTTATAAAATATAAAATGAAAATTTGAATGATGGTTGGGTACTATATTTGTTTGAAAGCAAAGGAGATGTTTGTGTAGAAGAGGGGCAGTTGTACTTTCCTAGCGCCCTGCCTACTTTTTTTGTTGTTTGTTTCCTATACTTTATTTTTGTTCTTTGCTTAGCTATTGAAATAATAAAATAAAATCAAAATTAGAAAAAAGGTTTCTTTTCAATTACAATATTTCTGCTCATGTTTGATTTTGTCATAACTAATGTTCTCCGCAACCATAATTTTCCTCATTAATTTTTATTCTTATAGTCCAACTCACTAATCAAATTTTGATATTGTATTAGAATTAGTTAGAAATTGAGCTCTCTATGAGTTTGGGGTGTTGAACTTGGAGTAGAAGAGTTGGGATTGAGTTTGAGAATGGAAGTGGTGGGGGAAGAAAAAATCAACTCTAGCAGGTTAAGGTAGAGAAGAGGGAGTTGCTGAGGGTAGTGATCGAATTGAGGAGGGTATTGAAAGATGCAGAAGCGAAACTGGAGCAGTTGAAGAGAGAGAAGTGAGATATGACGAGGATATTAATGAAAATGGAGAGGGTATTGAAGGCCATGGAAGTGTACTGAAGTAGGTGAAGGCAGACAAGGGGGGAGATGAGTATATTAATGGAATTGGAGATGAGTTTTGGTTTTAGCGAACTTATTACAACTGACCCTGAGAAAGATAAGTTGGCAAAACACAGGAAGAGGATTGAGGAGTTGAAGAGCGAGTTGACAAGAAACCCAATTGGAAGAGAAATTGAGGGTCGTAGAGAGAAGGTCCATCAAAGTAGCAGAAATGAAGTTGCAGAAGAAGGATTAGAAAGTGAATGTTTGGTTGAAACATATGCTTCTTGAGATTAAAGATAGCGTAGAAAAAATTTGGTCGTTCAATGGAGAGTGGTGGCTATTGGATATTTAGGTTTATGGTTTTTGCAGCTATCACAACATATTTCTATCTTAAAACGAGGAATCATTTATTGATTTAATGAAGTAAGTTGATTTTTTATTCAACCTACTTGAACTGATAGATAAGAAGTGTCTAATTTTGCGTCTTATTACTTTGATCGAGTCTATTAATATATTGGAGATAACCCAAATTTGTTGTTTGCTCTCAAGTTTTGATGATCCCCTCTTTAGCTGAGTTGTTAGTATATAGTTGACTTGAACCTACAACTCTCAATTTCTTTTCGATTAGTGGCAAATTGCCCTCAAAATGAGTGCATTAAACCATTTATGTAGGATTGTAAGGTTTTAGATCCAGTTTCAAACTATCTATGGGTCGTGTGGGAATTTCAGTGAATTTTTATACTCTATCTTTCTTAATAATCAACTAACTAATAACATTTTAACTGGGCTTAATTATCATTATGAAAATGGGATCAATGATACATTTTTATATTTTATATTTTCAAATGATGATGATATTTCTCTGAATGTTCGACCTATATATTTTTTCTTTATGTATCATCTCGATCGAAACATTGTCAATAAAATTAAACAGGTTGATAGACTTTAACGTAACATAAAAAAAATATTAAAAAAAATTAAATATCAACATTCCGGCTAACGGATCGAGTTATAAGCTAGTTATAATTATAACAAATAAACCGCAAACTTAAGTGAATATGGGAGATGTGAACTCGGTTAACCAAGTATCTGACTGGCGCATCCCGTAGTTTTGGTTCAACCGAATATCAGACTGGTTCTTGTCGGTTTATCATTAATTTGGTAATAATTACTTCATTTTTCAGAGTCACTGTAGAAAGTAGTCGGTATGAAACCGATACCAATACTATACCATAACCTTATAAAGCGGAGTAAATTGTGTTACAGAACGATTATCACTTTGTCAGCTTAGCACTTTGCATAAACTAACCTTTACCACCTTACCACAAAACAAAAACAAAAACAAACCTTTACCACAATGGCAAAAAAATGTTGTAAACTAATCTACAACATTTTCTTACATCAATTAAAATTATCAATAACTTACTCAACACTTAATGACAAGAACATATCTCACGAATTCAAAGAATCATAACTCAATAGTTCACAAAGTTCTTGAGCTATTGAAAATATTGATATAGAAAATTGATTTCGTAGTTGATGTTGATTATCTCCTTTATTATTTACTTTCTAGCCCCATCTAGTAATGTTTACGAGAGACTTATATGTATCCTTACTCCATTGACGTGTTTCGGTATCTATTTAGGCGCGAAATCCCTAAGCGAAGCGTTTTGACATTGCCTTGTGTCTAGGCGTGCCTAAGCGTAAGGTTAAGCGTGGAAAATACCAATACTCAATTGAGTTGAGCATATTTTATTTTTCAAGGTATTGTAGCATATAAAATATAATATATAGCGCAAGGTCAAGAGTTATTGCATTTTTAATTAAAAAAAAGTTCACAACACATCAAGAGATGGACATACGTATCCATAAGCAGGATCCGCAAGGTTCAGAGACTAATTATAAAACAGATATTCCGCACAATATATACACAAACAGAAAATACAATATTTGCGCACAATAATTTCTTATTTTGAGTCCCCAAAATAAAGTAGCGCACAACACGACTAGGTTCAGAGGGGACAAAATTATACTTTTATATATTACCTAAAATAAAATTATCAGCAGAGAAGGATATTTGATATTAGGACCACGAAATGGGAAGTTGAGCTCATGATAGGAAAGTGATTGGAAGCAGCAACCACGGCATTTCTCATCAAGCTGTCAACTGTGCAATTTGCCAGAAACAAGAGGGAATCCAAAAGAAAGGAAGCAAAAAGAAGACTCCCCACGAGTGAAGGAAACACTGTTAGCCAATTACCAGCAGCAGCAAAGCAAAACTGAGTGATCACAGTGAATGCCATGTACTTGATGGAGCTCAAAACCTCCCATCCTCTCTATCTATCTCGAAAGAGACGGGGACATGTGACCAAGCAAACCAGATTGATTTTAGGCTGTAATTCGGTATTCGGAATTTGGTATTGGGATACCGACATACCGTACCAATTTCCACCCTTAGCTGCAAGAGACAAATGAACTGAAGCTTCTCCATGGTTGTGTGATTGTAATGGAAGAGAAGGTGACTGCCAGCACATGTGACAGTATTTGAATCAAGGAAAGAGTATGGAAATTGAAGGCGTGCGGACTATATACAAATAGAAGAACTTCAGAGTACACAGCATCCAAGAAGTCGCCGTATGTTTGTTGCCTAAGCTGAGTGTGTAATCTGGAAAATAAGATGTGCATTATACATAGCTAGATTTATATATACATGCATCAGAAGTTATTTGGGATGTCGTTCCTTGTTTCTTCGAGCAACGGCTCCAACGACGCAGCCTTGGGACCTGTAGACACTTCGTTTTCTTCACCATCTTCGTTGAACTTGTCATTGCTTTTCAGAAACACACCTGGTTAATGCACAGGTCATACAGTATGGTACTCATCAGGGGAAATGGCCCATCCAGAAGCATTATTGGACTAGTAAGTCGATGCTCAAAACAAGAGACAAACTAAAGGGGAGTTGAGCAGACTTGTCGAAAAATAGTTGTGCAATAAAACAATTGGCGGACAAATAAGAGACAAAAATTGGCAGGTCCACAAAACAGAAGCAGAAACAAATATAGGCTAACATCACGATTCCTTGTGGAAGAAAAATGATTTGCTGAGAGGGAAATAAAGATAATAAATTTCACTTACCGATGAACCATATTGCAGATGAGAGAAACAGAATGGAGGTTAAAATGAGTGTGGTTACTCTCCAGTTGTTGATAGAGTCCTGCATTCACATTGGGGAAGGTAAAATGATCGCCTTAGAAGTTGAAATGGATTAGAAATAACAAACGAGGACAGATAGATAAGCAGCAATACTGAAATCAATGCAGGCCTTGTCTGAAAAGACACATTCTTCTACGAGCTATTTAAGTACATAGGTGGAGATATGGAGTGGGTTATCTGCACGCATAACAACATATCAATATAGGCAAGCTCTTTTTAAAAGGGTAGCCAACCTGGAGGACGCCAACAAGTGGTGAGGAAGGCACATCGCCAAAGATATGGATGGAGACAGTAGATACAGCCATCGATATTGGTCTCATACTAGGTTTGACACAATGGAGGCACACATAATTTACTGGAGCCTGTAGAGCCAAAAGCCACAAACTATGTTAGCATATAAGTTGCAAGAATTTTAGTTGATCTCAAAGCTGAAGACAACTGAATGATATTTTTAAGGGTCTTGCCGCTCAATGACAAAGTGGCATGCTACGAAGCTGACATGGCCAACCATAGAATTACCATCATTCATGGGTTCTTATAAAATCTTCCAGGTTCCAAATGCATAGAGAAAGTATCAGCACATACGGAAACTAGACAATATTGCTGAAATTTTCTGAAACGGTTATACAGAAAACCTGTGTATGCAAAAGACCAATTGAACATAGGCACCAATAGATTAAAGTAAAAATTGAGACTCTGAAGACCACCTCATTTTAGAATTATTGGTTAAAAACAATTTCTACGATTGGAAATCCAAGATCAGCACGAAAGTCAGTACGAAAAATAGGTCAGGACATGGTTAGGTGCTGTAACTTCATGGTCATACATCAGAATTGTTAAGGTCCCAGCATCCCGCATGAGCACACAGAATACAATAAGAATCTAGCAACAGTTTTTCCACAACAAAAAAGTGAAGGGAAGGGGAGTGTTCAAGAGCAGTGTTATTCAGATGAGTATTACCTGAGTTGCAAAAATCAATAGCTCACCCACCACAAAAACAGGTATGAAACCGGACAGGCTTCTAAAACAGAAGGCGGAGAAGCAAAAGATTGCACCTAAAAGTGTCGCCCCAGAAAGAAGCTGCACGAATAAGTGAAAAACTGAGCCAAAAGCATATTGTTTCCAAGCCATTGATCCATATTGGCACCACCAACAATTAGAATAGTAGGTTTTAAGAGTTTGTGCTACGAAAATAGATCCAAATAAATTTCCTGAAACACTTCACCTTGAAAGCATTTGAGATTGTAGCAGTCATATGGTCAAGTATGAAACCTCCAGCTAGTGTTCCGAAAATTCCACAGACAACAGTAATCCCTCCAAACACAAGGTCAGCATTGCTCTATCAAAACAGGAACTTAGTTAAAGCACTACAAATGCGATGTTAGGAAGTGATACCTGATCAAACAAAGCATCAGCATTTCTGAACAAACAATTAAACCAAAACAGTGTACAAGTTATAAAAATGCGTTCAATGGAAAAGTAAAATTACTGCTTACCATATTATAAATATTATAGCCAGCTTTTGGCCCCCAGTAAGAGTATGCTCCAATCACTGCATTGTATGCTATGTAACCTGATAAACAATTTATAATCATAATGACAATCAGACACCTATGGAATACTACTGTTGATCAATCAATTCAGAGGTCCACAAAAGAGAAAACAAAGATGGGACATGGAAAACGATCCCACAATTTCAACGCTGATTGGTCAATGCTTGCAGTGAATCAGTAAAGTAGAAGAGAAGGTTTACCTAAAACATTTACGACATAAACCTTATCCAGTAAAAGCACTTTCAAGTCCTTCAAAACAAGCGACAATTGGATCATTATCATGGGTGTAGACTTTTCCCTGCAATACAAAAAGCAACAATTTTTTCCTGTAATGTCAGTGCTGTAGAACAGTTTGGTACGTAGTTGAATCATGTGATCGCTTGATTTCACAGCATACTGCTGTTCAAGAGCAATAGAAGCTTTTCAGTATCAGGATAGATTGATAATAGAAAAGGTCTCAGAACCTGCACTAACCGACCCCAAACAACTGACATGAATCTCGACTTGTTATCCATAGTATTAGCATCTCTTCGAACAGTTTGTTCAATATCAGGTGCAAAATCTAACTTCAACAGAGCTACACAGCCACATCCTCACTGATGATAACAACCTTTTAAGTCACCATAGCAATAATAGCATTGTGTCAAAACCAGCTGAAACCCCTAATTCGGAATCTGATCCCATAAACCTGTTGATCCTCAATCACTAAGGGTATCTGGGTTGTGGGAAGTGCATCTTGGGGTTTCACAGTTCAACTGAACTTAAAAGCTTCTGTTGAAAGAATGCTATGCTAATTGCCAAGGCGGGAACCAGAATAGTTTTAACTGTTTCAAAGTCCACCATTCTTATACTTGATCTGAGTGAGAAAAGTTTGTTTCAGACAGTTATGGCTCACAGACTGATGAAAGTTTTCCATTTGTCCTGTAGAATATAGAGCCTACCAGGTACCTGGGCTTAATTAAATACACAAATATGGTAGTTACTTTGTCCTCTGCTTAGGTGATGCAGTCTATGAGTAGTTACAATACAGCTATATTGTTTTATTCCTAGACTTCAGAAACAGATTTCTCTTTTGAGGATGACTGAAGAAAGTCAACAAACAGCTATAACTTACTGACTTTGCCTGTGACGTATTTCTGGTAAAGGAAAAAGAATGGAGAAAAAGGTACTGAGTAAAAAAAAAGTTCGGATTTCAAGATCCTTAGGTTTTATCTCGTCTTAAATTACAGGAAAATAGGCAAACCTTTTTTTTAAGAAACTAGGGACCTAACTAGTAACATGTCCCGATAGGATGGTCCTAACCCATCACTTGAGATAAAGAGGATGCTAATGAATGAGTTAATGAGCTAAGGGTCCTCAGGGCCTGAATTTGGAGAATAATGGAGCAGCTTATCTGGCATCCATTAAAACAGGGGGGATAAATTGAAATCGGTAGATCAAATACTGAAAACAGGACCAGAAAATCAACTTACTTGGAGCCTTCAGCAACTATGCCAGCCGTGCCTGAGGGCTCATCTAAAAGAGAAGTTTAGTTGGTAAACTGAAAGAAGATAACTTGCAATTTTGGATGTGAAACAGGTACAATATTGAAGTCATATAAACTATTTACTATCAATTACTTAAGCATGTATTTCCAATTTCAAGAAAAAGCCTCCACATGCACATCCATAAAAACAGCAACTCTGTCTGAAGACCGGGATTGGGAAATCACTTTGGAAGCAAGGTGCTCCAAAAAGTTTGCTACAGTGCTACTAAATATGCCACAAGGAAAGTTACAACTAAGTTTGTAATACATCAACATATTCATCAACATGATATCACTCTAATTCAATCAAGTATGAGGTCATCTTCATTTCTTTTCTACCACACAAAATGGGGAAAAGAATGTCTATACAAATTTAAAAAGTGGCGTTTGATAATAAATAACAGTTGAAAGAGTTAAACTAGAATTATGAAAGATAGTGTCGTTCCTTCAATATTAAGGAAGTGGAATCATTTGTAAGCTTGCGCTCTATCTTACATGATGGTTAGCTATAAAAAGATTTTTAGTTGAACTGGTTTATGCAGGAGTCGCTTTGCTAGCCTACTGTGACGGTCATTAGTCCACCTAGTGGAAAGAAAAATGCACAAGACGCTATATTTGGTTCAGAAACAAGGAACAGTATGGAAAAACACAATACCCTCGGTAGCAGAAGCTCTTTCAGCCAGTGGAACTTTGCACTCAGCAGGAGCAAAACCTAGGATAAAAAAATCCGTTTATAAAGTCAGATTATATACAATATTATAGCGTTCACAATAGATAAGACACAGAACAAATTTAAAGGCACCTTTCAATTGCAAAGGCTTCACGAGAAATCCAAAAACAGCAAATGGAAGCATCAAAAGTGCCTCAATCCAGAACGCATAGCGCCAGTTTAAATACGTTCCGACCTGAACATTTGAGAAAATATTGAAGATTACTTCAATTGCTTCTTTGAATAGAACATTAAACCGCCTCAAAGGATCTCAACTGATGAACTTGAGAAAACTCAATTCGAAATGTATCCAGTATCTTATTCCAAAGTGAAATTAAAAAAAAAAGCGAAAGATAACAGAGAAATCTTGTATCAATGGAATCGAAAGGGATCAAATAGAAAATGATACTCTGAATCATAGAACTATAATGAAATATACGATCAACGGACATTTATTAAATTTGAAACAGAGTCAGCAGAACTGGTTCGATCTTCTTTTTTTTTTTTTTTTTTTTTTCTCAAACCGAGAGATCATGAATTGGGATCCTAATGCATATAAATACAAATGGTCTAATGGGCAAAAGAGCCATTTTCTTTTTCAAGTAGTGTTCAATCAATTATGTATTAATCAATACTCGATTGATTGGCCTGACATTGATTAAGAAGATAAAACCAGAACTATGACAACTGGATTGAAGAAGCTAACGAAACAACACTGAACAGATAGTCTGAGATGTAACTTACAACTCCACCATAGACGTAACCTAAAGCAACTCCAGTTGGTATGCACATGTAAAACATTGCAAGCCAAGCCGTTTTCTGTAAACATCTCAAAGAGCTAATCAATCAGAGCACATTTAAGGAAATGGATCGAAAGAAATCAACTTTAATAGATTCCTTAGAAGAATGAGTAGCAAGGATGGAATGAGATATACCTCAGTAGCTGGGGCATTGTCATCTATGAACGGAGCTGCCAGGCTTATAAATGAAGCCTCGCCAACACCAACCAGCCTAAAGGAATAAAATTCAGCCTAGAACTATTCAATACCAAATGGGAAAAGCGATGATCATACCAAACGATCACAAATCATCAAGATCAGGACAGACTTACATACGGCATACTGCAATAGACCAAAAATTAAACGAGAACCCACACCCGGCAGTTGAAAATGTCCAAACAGATAATCCAACCCCGATAAGCCTAAAAGGATTAACACTGCAAGGGTGAAAAAGAAAAGATGAGAGACATGAATGATTTAACCCAAGTAGCATGCCTCTACAGCTTTCGCATACAGGGGGCTTGGCTTTGGAGGCAGTATGCAAATACTTCGACATCAAATGGTTTATCAGTTTTTCACCTCTTAGCTAAGGAAGCAAAAATAGGAGATGCCACTAGAAGCCCCACCATGAATGCCGACGAAAGAACGCCATCCTCGAAATTGTTCAGCTTAAAATCACCCCTGCAACCCACAATTCAAGGAAGGCTGTAAAGGAGCTAGCAAAATTGACCCTTACACATATTCTGCCCCAAGGTCTCGATCAGCCAATCCAACGAAACGAGAACCCGAATTGGGATTTTCAAGAGGCTTGAGTCTTACTGAATTCCGGTGCCCGAACTGCAGATCCCTTTGTCATCACAAGTCTCTAGACTTCCGTTCACCCCGTTGCTCGCAATCACACCCCGGTCCAAGTAATTCAGCATATTAACCGCGCAGAAAATTATGAGCAACCTACAAAATGAAGAGAAAGTAGTTTTAGTGTCCAGTCTCCACCAGTTCAGCATCATTACTGTAATCTAACATAAATCGAAGCAAAAGATGGAAGGAAAGCAGAGAGCTAGCCTTTTGGGAGTGAACCACGACGGAGCCGCCGGAGAGGAATCCACGATGCCGTCGCCGGCCATTTTTAAAGGCAGTCGGTCAGTAGAGGCGCAGAGGGAGCGATGCGGACGATTGGGTAGACTCAAGTTCGCAGGGGGGAGAGACAGCGACGGTGCGGTTTCACCGGTGGTCTAATCGACGCTTTCTGAAGCTTTGAGTCGAAGGAATGTTAGGTGATGTATTCGCTTGGCCGCTTGACCGCTTCAGCGGTCAGTCCTGGGCACGGCTTTCTTCCTCAGGATGGATATCCTTGGGTAATTTACTTGCTCTTTACTAAAATGGTCACTTAAAATGGGTTAATGGCATGATTGGTCACTGAGATTACAAAAAATGTTGTATTGAATAAAAATATTTAATTCTATTCGTGATTATTAGGTTTAGTAAAACAGTATAAATTTGATCACTCTCCGTTAATCTCCGTCTGCCTCCGTTAACTAAGTCTGTCTGTTATTAGCCGACGCGGCTAACAGAATCGTCTAGTCAGCTAAATTTAAACTCGACCTGCCACGTCAATTAACCCAACTCATGATCCAAACCTACTTTAATTTGACTCGCCCGCCTTCTGCAGATCTACCAACCACCTTATAATCAGAGTTTCGGTCTTCGCGGCAGCAGTAGGAGGCCTTGGAAGTGGGCTAATCATAGAGACAAAATGGTCAGGGCTGCAATAAGCAACTCAGCAATATTGAACGAAAGGAGATGGGAGGGAGGGAGAAGAAAGTGAACGAAAGGAGAAGGGATAGAGAGTATTAGAGATAGTACCTAAAAATAAAAGACTTTTTGTTCTTTTATTCTTTTGTTTCTGTTGGGTCTCTCTCCCAACTTCTTCCACTACTTTCCTGTTCCTAATTGTATGGAACGTGTATCACTTTCTGTTCCTAAAAACCTCTCTTCTCTTGTATATCAATTCTTGTAAATAAAAATCAAGTTCTGTTTTCCAATAATATTCTTCTCTCTAAAATATAGCTTGATCCAGTCATAATTCTCTGTTTTTGAGCTCATCTTCCTCGTCAACAATATGTCTGGTTCCGTTGTCTCATCTGCAACGCCGCCGGCTGCAAGTGAAGACCCCATAATCACATTCAATCCCGCTGCTCAACTGCCCCTGAGGCTGACGCCGACGAATTTTAATTCCTGACGTTCTCAACTAGAGACGCTGCTCATGGGACTCGATCTTATTAGCTACATTGATGGAACGGGCATTGTTCCTCTATTAACGATCACGGAGAATGATGCAACTGGTCCTAATCCGGCTCATCATTGTTGGTTTCGTCAAGATAAGCTTATCCTCCACGCCCTTCGTTGTTCTATTTTTGAATCTTTGTATTCTTTTGTTTCTGGTGCGGCTACCTCTCGTGAAGCGTGGTTGATTCTGGAAAAACTGTATGGTGGACGCTCTCAGTCTGGTATAATCAATCTGAAAGGCAAATTAGCTAGCATGACAAAGGGAAATAATGATGTGCTTACATATGTAAATGATCTCAAGCTTGTTGCCGCGGAGCTGGCACTTGTCAATGACCCAGTTTCTGATATGGATTTAGTAGTTCACTATCTTCGGGGCCTTGGTGAGGATTATAAACAATTCACAGCTGCTGTCTGCGCCAGGAGTACTGTCATTACAATTGAAGATTTAGTTGATTCTCTTGTGGAATTTGAGGCTGATCTCAAGGCTCAAACTCGTCATTCCTCTGTTCCAACTGTGTTCTACTCTGGGCATTCTCGTCGTGGTGGAAACGGTGGCTTTTCTCATGGAGGTGGTGGCTTTTCTCCTGTTGGCAGCCCCTCTTCCAGCGGCGGGCCACAATCATCTCTCGACAGTATTGCTCGCCCACAGCAGCCGATGGGCCAGCAGGCCCATTCTTATGACAGCGCCCATCATCTTCCATTTTATCCACCAGCCCGCCAACCAACTCCTGGCCCACTTATTTCCAGCGAGCCCAATCGTCCATGCAGGGCCCAAGTAGTCTGTCAATATTGTGAACGCCCGGGCCATTCTGTGCGTCAGTGCTTCAAGCTATTTCCTCAAGCCCGTCAGGCATTTACTCTGGCCCGCCAGGCCGAGGCTAATCACACAACAGCTCATTCGGGTCCTTCCTCCTCTGGGTCATGGCTGATGGACACAACAGCAGCTGATGGGCCAGCAGGCCCATTCTTAAGACAGCGCCCATCATCTTCCATTTTATCCACCAGCCCGCCAACCAGCTCCTGGCCCACTTATTTCCAGCGAGCCCAATCGTCCACGCAGGGCCCAAGTAGTCTGTCAATATTGTGAACGCCCGGGCCATTCTGTGCGTCAGTGCTTCAAGCTATTTCCTCAAGCCCGTCAGGCATTTACTCAGGCCCGCCAGGCCGAGGCTAATCACACAACAGCTCATTCGGGTCCTTCCTCCTCTGGGTCATGGCTCATGGACACTACTGAATCTCATCATGTCACCTCCGATTTGGGTTAATTATCTCTTTATTCTTATTATACAGGCCCAGACGAGATACTAGTCGGTGACGACTCAGGTTTGGCAATCTTCCACATTGGTTCTTCCACGATTTCTCTTGGTCCCCATAATTTTCATTTACATGACGTATTGTGTGTCCCTGCCATCAAGACGCATTTGATCTCGGTTGCGAAGTTATGTCAAACTAATCCTGTCACTGTGGAATTTTTTGCCACTCATTTTGTTGTGAAGGATCTTTGCACGGGGGCGCAGCTGCTGAAGGGGGGAAACAACGGTGATGTGTATGAATTGCCAAGTGAAGTGAAGAATGTTCGAATGGCCCTGGTTACTACTCGGACATCTGCAACATCTTGGCATGCTCATCTTGGTCATCCATCACAACAGTCTCTTTCCAGCATTATTCGGTCTTTTTCCCTTCCCGTTTCGTCCTCTCACACTAGTTCCTCTTGTGATGCCTGTCTTTCCAATAAAAGCCATAAACTCCCATTTTCTGTCTCTACTTTATCCAGTACTCGACCTTTTGATCTATTGTATACTGACGTTTAGGGTCCTGCTCCTATTTCCTCGATTGATGGTTTTCGTTACTATTTGGTTATCATTGATTATTTCACTCGTTATACATGGTATTATCCTTTGCGCAATAAATCTGATGTTCTTCAGGTTTTTCTTGATTTTCGTAAAATGGTTGAGAATTTCTTTTCCACCACTATTCGTCGTCTTTACACGGATGGTGGAGGCGAATTTCAAAAATTGCGCTCTACTCTACTTGACCATGGCATTACCCATCTCCTTACACCACCTCACACACCTGAGCATAACGACCTTGATGATCGAAAACATCGTCATCTGGTTGAGACTGGTATCACTCTTCTTCATCATGCTAAACTTCCCACTATTTTTTGGTCTTTTGCCTTTTCCACTGCCATTTATCTCATCAATCGTCTTCCATCCTCCGCCTTACGTGGTAAATTCGATACACACTACTTTTTAATCTCTCTCCTAATTATCATAAATTGCGTGTTTTTGGTTGTCTTTGCTATCCTAGGCTTCGGCCATATTCGGCCCACAAACTTGACCCTCGCTCTCGCCCTTGTCTTTTTCTTGGGTACTTCCCTCAGCGCAATGCTTATCGCTGTGTCGACCCTCACAGTAACCGCCTATTCCTCTCACGCCATGTTGTTTTTGTGGAGTCTGATTTTCCAGGTTATGGTACTACTGGGCCTGTCTAGCCTCCTTCCACCGCCTCCTGCTGTTGGACATTGAGCCCGCCATTACCACCATTCCAGTCCGCTCTTCACCGCCGCATACACATCACCAGGCCCACTCCCCCTCTGCTGCAGCTGCTCCTCGGCCTCCTTCCACTTCTTCTGGGCCTTCCACGGTTGGGCCTTTATCCCCGCCACGGTCTTCTTCCCGGCCGCCCCTGCCACCCCTGCATCTTGGCCTTCGCATTCCCCTGGCCCCCCTCCTCCTCTTGTTCGCACACATCAAATGCGGACTCGAGCCCAGGATGGGTTATTCAGGCCCAAGAAACTGTTGTTTCATACTCATTTCAAGCCTGGGTTGCCTCCTCTTGAGCCACGCTCGGTCTAGGAGGCTCTTTGTTACAAAGAATGGTCTGATGCCCTCACTGCTGAAAATTCAGTTTTATTAGCAAACTCCACTTGGGATATTGTGCCTCGACTTCCTCACTACAATGTTCTGGGCAATTGTTGTGTTTATCAGGTCAAGCATAATTCGGATGGTTCCATTGAACGGTTCAAGACTCGTCTCGTGGCTAAGGGTTTCATCAACGTCCGGGTGTCGATTTTACTGACACTTTCAGTCTGGTTGTCAAGCCGGTCACTGTTCGTACTGTCTTCACTTTAGCTCTCTCTCAAGGCTGGCCCATTGCTCAGAATGATGTTAATAATGCCTTTCTCAGGGCCCTTTGCACGATGAGGTCTATATGGGTCAACCACCGGGGTTTGTTGATCCTGATCATCCGCACCATGTCTGTCGGCTACATCGTGCTATTTATGGTCTTTGCCAGGCTCCTCAGGCGTGGTACACATCCCTCAGCACCTTTCTTCTCAAGTTTGGGTTCAAAAGGACTCATTCTGATGCTTCTCTCTTTGTGTACTCTAGTGGTCGGGCTCTTCTCTACTTTTTGGTCTATGTCGATGACTTACTACTCACTGGCAATGATCCTGCCGTGCTCTCGACATTTCAGCAGGCCCTCTCCTCTCGGTTTTCTCTCAAAGCACTCGATGATGTTAACTATTTCTTGGGCATTAAGGTTCTTGGGCATTGAGGTTATACCTACATCCACCGGCTATCTCTTGTCCCAACGTCAATACATGGTTGATCTTCTCCATCGGTTTATGATGACTGACGCTAAGGCAGTTGACACACCCATGACTGCCTCCACTACTCTTTCTCTTCATGATGGTAGCCCTGCCACTGATGCTACTCGCTTCCGCCAGGTACTCGGTGCTCTTCAGTACCTTGTCTACACTCGGCCTGATATTGCGTACTCTGTCAACAAGCTGTCACAATACATGCATGCTCCTTCTGCTTCTCACTGGCAATGTGTAAAGCGGCTGCTTCGCTATGTCTTTGGGGCACGCTCTCGTATGGTCTCTCCATTAATCGCGTCACTAGTCCGCTTTCCTTGTCTGCCTTTGCTGATTCCGATTGGGCCGACAATCATGATGATCGCTCCTCCACCTCTGGCTATCTTGTCTACTTTGGTACCACTCTCATCTCTTGGCGTTCTCAAAAACAGTGCACTATGGTTCGTTCTAGTACAGAGGCTGAATATCGTGCCATTGCTCATGATGCTGCCGAACTTGAATGGGTACAGAATCTCCTCCACGAGCTCCGACATCCCCTCCCATCCACACCGCTACTATATTCCGACAACCTTGGCGCCACTTACTTCAGCTCCAATCCAGTGTTCCACACTCATATGAAGCATCTTGCATTGGACTATCATTTTGTGCGCCAGCTCGTTCAGGACTGCCGTCTACGTGTCTCCTACATTCCGACTGCTCAACAATTGGCGGATGCCCTCACCAAGCCTCTACCCTCCACTCGTTTTCTACTTCTACGGTCCAAGATCAGCGTCGTTGATACCTCCTCCGTCTTGCGGGGGCGTATTAGAGATAGTACCTAAAAATAAAAGACTTTTTATTCTTTTATTCTTTTGTTTCTGTTGGGTCTCTCTCCCAACTTCTTCCACTACTTTCCTGTTCCTGATTGTATGGAACGTGTATCACTTTCTGTTTCTAAAAACCCTCTCTTCTCTTGTATATCCATTGGGATTCTTGTTAATAGAAATCAAGTTCTGTTTTCCAATAATATTCTTCTCTCTAAAATATCGCTTTCAGAGAGAGGGGAAAAAGGGGAAGGAGAGAGTCTCTTTCCGGACAGCTCTGCGATAGGCAGTATTGCAGGACACGAGAGCCGCCGGATGAAAACCCAAGCGCCGCCTCCAGTCATTGATTGGTGGGGACAACTTGCATGCCCCTAGAGATCTGCTGGCTGGAGAGAGATTTGAGGCTGGTGCTCGATGATGCTATGGATCTGGAGCTCGTAGTTGGGGTGACTGGGAATAACGATGATGTCGGGCTGGTGAATGCCTCTTTCTCACCTCTCTGTATGTCGTCGAATAAACAACCCCCCCCCCCCCCCCCCCCCCCCCCCGACGAAGAAGAAAAGACGGGATTGTCGCTGGGATTGGGTTTGGGAAGAACGAGAGCTGGAGACGGCGCTCGGGTCCCTCTAAATCACTTTCCTTGTCTCCCTAACCCTGTGCCTCCTCTTCCTGCTCCTCAACCGCTCGACGTTGTCTTCTTCTTCTTCTTCTTCTTCTTCTTCTTCTAACCTTAATTATCGTGGTGTGGGATGGATGTCGGGAATGAATTTGGCATCAAGGTCGAGGACGCGAAGGGAGCGAAGTTTGGACATGGAGGATGGAATTTGGTCGTAGAAACGATGGTGGGTGAGCAGGTGAGGATGATGAAACGGACAGGCGGATGTATTGACGATGGCGTGGATAAGTGGCCAAATTTGGAGTCGAAGAAAGATGGGGAAGATGAACAGTTTCGGGGTAAGGAGGAAGGAAGAAGGTTCGGGTCAGTTGGGTCAAATAGAGAATAAGAGAAAAGAGTTGGGTGGGTTTTAATGATGTGGCGGGTTTTAATGACGTGGCGAGTTAGGTTTTATTTTTATTTTTTTGCTTAAATTTAGCTGATTAGACAATTTTGTTAACCACGTCAGCAAATAACGGACTTAGTTAATGGAGGCAGACGGAGACTAACGGAGAGTGACCAAATTTGGATGGTTTTACTAAACCTAGTGACCACAAATGAAATTAAATATTTTTAGTGACCAAACATTAACGTTTTATGTAATCTCAGTGACCAACCATATAATTAACCCCTTAAAATTAGGTTGTTGATAAAGAGGAATATTACTATGTTATATAGCATTGGTGCTATAGGTTTTTGTCTTTATGGTACAACTTGAAATTGTATCTTTACGTTATGGTACATATTGTACTTATACTCTTTTGTACAAATTCTTTCATGATACAACTTGAACTTGTACCAAGGTACAATTCCTTTATGGTACAACTCGAACTTATACATTTAACGTTATGGTATAACTTCAAGTTGTACATTAAAGCACCAATGCTTTATAGCGTAGTAGAAGTGCTCGTTAATAAAATGATGATCATATTTTAGAGGCCACAAATGTTTGTACAAGTTTTGTAAGTTGTAATACCCTAATTTTCTCTCAATAGGCGAGAACTCTGGAGCGTGAGAGAAATTAGGCTTTCGGTGGAACCCTAGATTTTCCGTCAATCGTTGTGATTGCAAGACGACGGAGATCCTTAGAGAGCTATACTGCATTCAAATTACAATAAGAATCTGGATTGGTTACGAAGTAGAATTTGACCTTGAAAAAGGTCTATAAAAATGTACAAGATGTTGCTAAAGGTACAAACTTTTAAGTGTGTCAGACAAAATACAAGTGAAAATGGCCTTAAATGAGCAAGAAAGGCGACAGGAAATTATGGGTGAAAAAAAAGAGCACCCAAAGCAAGTAAACACTACAATGGAAACAAGAGCATTAGTAGTTGTTGTTGTTGTGGATCTAGAAGATAATTTGCAACATGTAACTTTGACAAACGATGACGGTGTCGTTTTCATGGTGGACACGAAATAATCCACGAGCCCCACCACTTTGAACCTATAAATCTCCTCATAAGTACTCTTCCTCTCAATATCCTTATTAGAACCATATACTTATGTAAAAAAGGAGCTTTCACCATCAGGACCCTTTACCAAACAATGAACAAAATTCTTCCCAAATGTCAGGACCCTTACTACGAAATCAGTCAACCAAAATAATCAAATCCTCCTGAAATCTGAATCCACATAGTTGATATATTTTTCCCATTCATCAAATAATCCCTTTATCTTCTCTTTAACCTTAGCTTCATAAACACGAGTTTATAATAGTGCAACCACATCCACTTTATACTTTTGCGGGATTTTAAGGAATCCCTACACTTTGAGGGCTTGTTAAACCTTCTATATGAGAAAAATCATCCCAAGGAAGAGGGTTATTGTTGGAAATGAATGTATATGAATAGCTTTGAAAGCTATAGAGTCTCTAGTGGAAAAACTACCACATTGGTAGTTTTACTTGGTGAAATGTGTATAAAGATAGGAGCCTCTCTCCCAAGGGCATGCCCCTTGGGGTGACCCACTTTTGTGGGAGAGGGAGGACCGGTCGGTCGGTCGGTTGGTTGGTTGGTTCACTTGGAGAAATTCCGAACGAAATTAATTATTAATCTGTTATTCTGAGGTATATTCCTAAGGATAATCGACTAAAACGGAATATTCGAAGGATAATCCCTCCGGGTTTATCTTAACCGACGGTTTTAATTAAGGAAGTAATTATCTTCCTTAATTAATCCGACTTATTCCCCAAGCGAGAGGGTATATTCCTAGGGGTTCGGCTCCTATAAATAGCCGCCTCCCCAGCCCCTCTAAACACATCACAACGAGCAGAAACACAATAGAGAGAGTGTTTAGAGAGCTTTGGTTTTCGCACAAAACCGCGAGTATTGAGAGGAGCTGTTTTATCCTGGAGACGACCGGTTGATAGTCTGCCGTGCGCATCGAAGGCAGTGCCGCGAACGTCTTAAAGAAAGCGACCTAGTCCGCGACTCAGCTCCAGATTCGGTAACCTCGTTCCTTTTGTTGTTCCGTTCTTAACAGTTATTGCCCTGACATCTTACTACCTATTTTGGAAGCTTCCTCTTCTTAATCCCGTCACCCTCATCAAGCCTGCTGAAATATAAAATGAGGACTAAGAAAGAGGGAGCACACTTGTTAGAATAATCTGCGCAAAGACTGGTTTGAACTGATGTCATTCGCAACCTTTACCAACCCAGCTTCAAAAGTTAGCACATGAGAACTAGGTATTGGCGTAGCTTAAAAAGAGGCTTCCAAGTTCACAGGAGCCACAGACTTGTCATCCCTTCTTTTTTGCCCAACCCTTGTTAAACTCGAGCCAATGAGTAAACTTCATCCAACCTCAGTGCTTACCATGGACTCCAACAAGGGTCATTTATCACCTTCTTACCTTTTGACACCACAATAGGGTGTTCAACGATAGAATCTTCATAATTCATTAAATTTTCTTTCGAACCTTGACCTTAACTCCACCATTTGAAACAATTTCACAAGTCAATCCAAATGAGAGGCATGAAGGACATATAGAAGGGAGATGACCATACTCTAAACCCAATCGAATTGTTGATGCCTCATCAGGCCAAACCATGGCCTTGAGTAAAATCAAAGGTACGACATACCGTGAGTAAAAAATTATATATTTGGACTTTAAATTTGGGACATGACACTATACCCTGACCCTTTAAAGATTAAAATCTAGGTCTTAAATCTAAAAATCTAATACACTAAAGATCAATTTAATCATAAACTACAATCAACGGTCATGATGTCGAAATATATGCAACAAATTACATGCACAATCTTAGGGTTTAGGGCCTATGATTTGGATAACTAAAACCTAGGTTTCACTCAATGTATAATGTCATGCCTCAAAATCTTGTTAATTCTAGGTTTAGATAGCGTTTTCTTACTAAGGGTATATGGTACCTTAGTTTTACCCAAGGTACGAGAGAAGGCACTATATATATATACATAAAGGTTAGTGTATGCTATACGCCCGCTGATATATTTCGACGAATTAGAACCGTTGGTTATTATTTCAATATTAAACGAAGCTCATGGTTTGTGTTAGAAAATTAGGGATTGAGGTTCACCCATTCGAGGTTAGTGTATACTATCATATCCCAAACTCGGTTAATTCATTATCTAAATAGAAAAACTCAACAGGCGTACAGTAGGTTAGCATACAGGCGTACGCTCCAAATGATCTGGCCATAAGATATACTTCGATGAGCTCCAACCAATCTCAACGGTCAATTATTGTTTTATCTTAAATTGAACTTCGGGTTTCGGTTTAGAGAATTGAGGCCTGTGATTTATCTATTAGAGGTTAGGGTACAGTATCAGGCCCCAACTCGGTTTAAGAGTAATTAAGGATAGTTAGATTTATCACTCTTAGCATTTTTCGATTTTGAAAGAACTCATGTACCCCTTTTGTTACTTCTAGTCCTACTGTATCCCAATTATGTTGGAAATTTTTTTGCAAACTAGCCATCTGGTCCTAGGCTCTTCTAATTCTTCACCACAAACACACCATTTTAACTTCCTCATTAGTAACTGGAGTACATAGGATATTAGCCAAATCTTCTAGGAATCGATGAAATAGTAGTTTCTCAAACACATCATGCTCAACCCTTTTGATTTCCTTACCATCTACACCTAGCATATTTTTGTACAACTCCACTGCCTCAACCTCTGTTCTTCTGTATATGTAAGCTCTGTTCCTTCTGCATTAACTTCTTACCTTATTGTGCTCCTCGACTATCTTACTTTCGCTGTTGCATGGAAAACTTTGTGTTGAAATCACCACTTTTGGATCCACATCTGCCTAGAAGATGGACCATACACCTCTTTTCATTGTCAAAAGCCTCAGAGACAGAGCGCTCAAAGGCTTCTATTTGGGCTACTACTAAAGTTTATGTTGCGACTCTTACTCTTTCATGTAGGTCAGAGTAATGAATCTTGTTCACTCTCATCAATTTCTCCTTTACCTTTTTAAACTTTTGATAGACACGGTACTTACATAATCCCTAACTTCACTCTGACAAACTTTTCATTCTAGAATTTGTGTATATGAGCAACTCATAATGGTCAGACACCCCTGGAGGAAGAGCTTTAACACAGTTACAAGGATATTTAGCCAATCATTTTAAAGCTCTATCTAATCTCTGACAAACTATCACTCCCATGTACTCTACCATGAACAAACTGACCCCCTTTATCTATAACTGTAAGCTACCATCCTTTCCTCCATAACACCGACATTCTCCCCACCTGTGTTGTTGAATAGATGTCAACAAACTCCTAATCACCAAAACATTTTTCCAGTGATTTTCTTCACATTTTTTCCATTGACTCTTGTCTCCAAAATAACTAGGTTTTAATTATGCATATTATTCATCAATAGATATCCAATGGGGAGTATCATCTATATATAAATATGCCACGGACTCCATTTCCCCAATTGTATCATCTTCTCTCCGCCCTTAGAAAGATTGGCTCTCAGTGAATCCAGAGGCTATAAAAGGAAGGTTGAATAAAATATAATAGACAAACCTTTCATTTTAAATAAAATAATTTATAGTCAAACTGTCAACTTTTCATCTAGTTAACCGTTAGTACTTAGTTGACTATGATGTGTCCAGTTGTCGTACACGTCAAATAATTTATTTTCCATTTTTTAAAATTTCCAAATTATTAATTAATTTCCTAAATTTAACAAAAGGGTGGTGTTCCCCTCTCGCTCACCTGCTAAACTCTTTCATTCTCTGCTCTGCTCCTACAGTCAGCAGAGTCAACGAGTTGATCTGTCCTATTTTTCCTGTTCGTCGATCAAGAATTACTAGCCAACCAGAACACCTAGGCACCTTGAATTGTCTTCTTTTCCCCTACACTACAAAAAGGCATCTATGAAAGTGGCTGAGGAGAAGCAGTATTGTGTGCCGCTCCCGGAAATTCATTGTCAGCCCTTTGCTTATGGGGCTGGAGCTGCGGAATGGGAAACCGCTCCATGGGCTTTACTTGGCGGAAAATAGAGTGCCTCAGATTTTGGTATCCCATTATTATTTTTTTATTTTCTTGTTTTAATTTCTCTTATTGGCCTCCCTCAAACCCGAGACATAGAAACCTCCTGTCCGTAAATCTCTCCCACCATATTCAATGATGACGTAAGGCAGAAATGAAGGAGTCCAGTCGAGGGTTGGAAAAGTACAAATAGCGCTGGTATGTATCATTTATGCGGATTGGATTCTCTCACTAAACAAGAGCTTAGAAATTCTCTCTCTAGAATTCAGACTAACTTGATCGTTTAGGATTAACGGGCCTTGGCACTAGGGGTGGGCAAACGGTTTGGTAAAACCGAACCGAACCAAACCAAAACCGAATTAAATCGAACCGAAACCGAATTAATGCTATTTGGTTCGGAATTTGGAAGGAAAATAATATATGGATAGTTCGGAAACCAGGGTTCTTTCAACCGAACCGAATTTCCGAATTTCCGACCGAAAAACGGAAATACTATAATTGCAAGCTCCAAATGGTAGATTTTTATGTTTGTAGTTGTTTTTAGACTTAAATATTTGAAATGTTTTATTACTTATGTGTTGAAAAGTTTGATTTTATCATTGATGATGCATATAATTGATATTTATTGTTTATATTAGGGGTGAAAAATAATTTAAAAGTGAGAAAATACAAGTAGTTTCACAAATTCGGTTTTGGGTGAAAACCGAACCGAACTGAATTATAATTCGATTTAAACCGACCGAACCGAATTATAATTCGGTTCAAATTTGGTTTGAGGTTTGAGAGAATTCGGGGACCCGGTATTCATAATTTCGGTTCGGTCGAAACCGAACCGACCGAATGCCCACCCCTACTTGGCACCGTCCTCTGTGAGTGTGGTGTGCAGGTGAGGCGCCTTCGAAGAGTCACGGGAATCTCAACCGCACGAAGATCCGGGTTCGTGAGTATTTAGACACAAACATACCGGCCTAATACAACGAAAGGATCGGAACACCGCTTTTCTTAGTCGATCCTCGCAACTAGGGATTGACCTCTAGACTTCCGTCGAAACATCGACATCAGACAACCTAATCTACATTCCCACTAAGTTCACCGATCCAGCTCTGTTACGGGGTTTCTTCTTTAAGTATCCCACAAAGCACCATCTCAATGTCGATATTCATTTCGCCTTACTCCTCTTCTCCGATTGACCAGCAAGCTTCCCGACAAACCTCGTTGTCAGTCAGCACCATCTCACAAAGCGACTTTGATTTGAAACGACCGGATCCTTTTTGAAAATCAAACCATAACTCAAACCACAAACTGGTTACTCCGGAGCAACCCAAAACAGGTTCACAAATGAAAACCAAAAATCAACAACAACAATGTTTAAGATTCTCAAGTGAAATGCCCTAAACACTTGGGCGACCTCAATCCAGAGCAACAAAATATAAAACACAATCCTTGAGTTTCTCAGTATACTCATTAAGACATGAAACTAAAGACAAATATAATTGGAGGTCCCATCTCGTTACCCAGATCCAGTTGACATCTTCAGGTTTGTCGCGGCTGCTCTCCTCGGGTAACCTCCTCTTGATGGATGCGTCCTCTTCCCCACTCTGCACCTGGTGAGTGAGAAGGGGTCAGTCTTGTAGTTACTTCCTAAGGTCTTCGCCCTAAGAAACGCCTCACTAAACACGTTATTAGGGTTCTTAACTTAGACAAAAGTCGTTCTCGCTTTCATTCTCTATACTTTGCTATCAAACAGTCTATAAGAGATCTCTACTCCTATCTTATCTTTAGAATTTCCTTACTTATATTCTTAATCCATAGACACCAACATTAAGGACCACCGTGTTACGTCTCGTCGTCTGGTGTCCCTACCCTAGTATGCCAACCGCGTTACGTCTCGCCGTTCGGTTGCATACCCAACTCGACAATGGCACTGCGTTACGTCTCGCCGTCCAGTAGTGACGCAACCGCCCGGGGGTTCATCTTACCATCAACCAACTATTACAATCATACATCCATAAATTCATACATAGCACAACGCGTGCCTCCACCCTTACAGGCGGTGGGATGCCTCACACACATATCGCGCATTTACTCAAAAATTAGCTAATTAATAACTTGAACGAAAATCATAAACTAAAAGACCTAAGACACAGAGATTTTACCCCCTTTACACTCACCTCGAAAAGATGACTCATCGATTCTTTCCTCGAAGAAACCCCTCCTTAGCCGGATTATCTTGGGAAAACCTATTAATAAGAATTCATTTTCTTAGACGACCTTTCTCGATTTAAAACCCCTTTTGAATCACTATAATACCCTTTCCCCAAATCCAGACCTCGAGCCTCGCTCCAAAGGGCCCTTAACCCCCTTTAAAAATGTTTTAGAAATAATCCCTTCAAAACTGACCATTTTTCCAAATTATTCTTGTCTTGGACGAATTTTTCACCTAACTTGAACCTTCTTAAAAATTCGAATAATAATTTTTCTATGTCAATCATGAGCACCTATATCTTTTAAAATTATAAAACCCTTAAAATCCCCTCGGTAAGATTTTTTTAATTAAATAAACCTTCGAAATTTTCAAAAAATAGAAATACATCTTCAAAAATCCCCAAATTAAATTACAGCCATCTTCTAGAGCTCCCTAAATTTATAAAATTATTAAACCCAGGAACACACACCGATAAAGGATCGAATCAAATTAAAATATCCAAAAATAAGTTTCTGCAAATTCCCAACAGCTTTAGTGACCACCTAAAATATGTCACTAAAAGCCTGTAACGTCTGTTGCTAAAAACCCAGAATTTCACCTTCACGAAAAATCACCAAATCGATCGATCTAACTCAAAGGGATCGAGTTCCCTTACCTCTAGAACGTGCCTAGGACTAGATTGGATGGCCTAGGACGTTGATCTCCTCGCTGGTCGATGATCGAACCCTCAAACGACATCGCTAATAAAATACGAGTTTCGGATTAGACTATCGATGAATCGAGTTTGGAATCATGAAAGGGTTTGCGATCATTATCTAGGGACGCGGGAGGGATGGGGACGGGGATTGCGGACGGGTCTTCTTCTCCTTCTCTTTTTCCTCTTTTCGTTCTGTCGCTCTTCTTCTCACTCGCACTTAGGGATGGCAATGGGTCGGGTTGGGTCGGGTTTTGCCAAACCCAAACCCATGGGTTTATCCATGAAAAAACCCCGGGGTAAAACCCATTGGGTTTGAAAAACTCAAACACAACCTAACCTGCTAAGTATTCGCGGGTTCATGGGTACCCACGGGTTGTTGTCGTAAAAAATTTACAATAACAAGTTCCTATCAAAATTAAAGTCAAATATCAATCTCTCAATACAAATTATCTATATATAAAACACCATTCTATAAATTTAAAGCAAATCACAAATTAACTATACAAATTGTTCAACACCAATCGAGAAAACTCAAGAAAATAGAAGCAAATCACAAATTATCCATAAATAACATGATTAATAGAAAGCTTCTTCCTTTCAATTAAGTTTCTTCACTCTCCACTCGATAACATCAACTTCATTCCACACAATTAGAAAGAAAAAATTTGATATGTCTCCACAAACATAAATAAAATTAGTTGTTTAGAATATTAAATATACCGAGAAAATTAATTATATGGTGTGGGCGGATACCCATGGGTCGGGTTTACCTAAACTCAAACCCAACCCGATAAATAGTGAACGGGTTTAAACCCAAACCCGCCCCAAAACCCGTCAATATGAATTTTACCCGCGTTGACCGGATTTGGTAGTACCCGTGGGAAAACAAAGGGGTGGGGCGCTGCTGGAGAAGGGATTGGAAAAAAGGTTTTGGGGAAATTTGGGGAAGGGGTAGGGGTAGGGGTTTTTGCGTTGGAAATTTATGTGGGGGGACAATTAATGGGCCGCTCGGCCCCTGACCTTTTTTTTTATAATATAATAGTTATTATTATTATTATTCATAAACTGCAATTGCAACTCCTCGTACGTAATTATTAATCCAATCATTCACGTATTAAGGTCGATCTAAATTCAAAGGTCGAGGTGTTACATTTCCTCCACCTTTATAAAAATTTCGTCCTCGAAATTTGGAACTGAGAAGATAAATACTTGGTCTTAAACTTTTGGTGTTTGACTAAGACTTCTCAAACTGTGATATAACATTTCCCTCCCACTTAATAAATTTCGACCTCGAAATTTTGGTCCGAGCTAATTTACTAGGTTTAGTACCGAGTACTAGAACTGAAAGTGTATCTTTCGAAGAAAACAACCAACTAACGGTCTATGCTTAAAGCAAATTACTCCTTCTCCACAGTTTCTCCATTTGCCCCACATGATCACATCAATGTGCTTGCTCGTCCCCTCCATCGTCACCACAGTCGCCCTCTATCCCTCGAATGACAAACACCCTTGGTTGTCCCCTTGTTGAAGGCCCCTGGTCTCTGTCCCGATTAATGCGGTCGAACCGCCCGGTGCATCCTCGCTGGCTCTAGAAGGAGCGGTTTGGCTGGCCGCCAAACCGTGGTCCTGTGTGAGTCATCGCTCCACCACCCCGGACAGACTGCTCAGACTGAGCCATCCCCTGTCTGCCTCTCTAGGGGCATTCTCTAGCGAAATGCCCAGGCTCGTTATAGTTATAGCAGACCCTGGGGGGCTGTTACACTCCCCTAAGTGATCCCGCCCACACTGGTTGCAGAGACCTCTGATGTTGAAAATCAACCACTCCTCGCCTCCAAAAAGCCTCATAATTCGGGGGTTGCCTAGCTGCCGCGTGGTTAACATTGGTGTTACTTGCTCTGCAAGTAAATAGTACCCTTATTAAAACAACATTTATTTGTCTTATCATATTTGATTATAGGTACAACCTAAAGTTATACCATAACGTTAAAACTGCAACTTCAAATACTAAAAATCGATCACCAATGCTTTAAATTCCTCATTTGTCATGTGTCCGAGAGTATCAAAATCGCCTTTGTAATTGGGTTATCAACTTGAAATCGAATAAACGCCTCCGAAACAAGGTTCGGAGTAAAACAATCAAGGTCAATGCTATCTTAGTTGTCAAGAGAAAGATAACGACTCAAGAGCCAGTCAACCAACCAGTCATAAGAAACCCCAATATTTTATTTGGCCATGAGATTACATCTAAAAATTGTGCCTACATAACATTCTATAAAAAATCTGTAACATTCTATAAAAAATCTGTGCTGAAATCGAGCAACAATGAGGACCCAATTCAAATTCCATGAGTACCGACTTCTCCTTGTTCTTCATTTTCCTCCCGCCTTTTGAGGAATGCAAAAACTAACGGTTTAATGGCTTAACTTGCGCTTCTTAGCCATTCTTCGCATTCTTTCGCGCCTCTCCTCTTCCTCTATCAGCCTCAGTTCTTCTTCATCCTCCTGCTTCGCTATTCTCTCGCTGCATAATCAACATTCCACCAAAACAAGACACAACATCCGCAGCCAACAATATTAAAAAATGCCATAAAGCCATGCAATGAGCGAATCAATTCGAGGAAAACAAAACGACGTTGCCATTGACGAGGGGTCCATAAAGACTAACCTTCTCTTCTCTTCCTCCAGTATGTCATCAAAGTTGGCCTCCATGTCACTGTTATCATCATCATCATAATCCGCGTACTTTGGCCTCCTGAGAAACCATTCATTCCATCAGAGATTTAGCATTGCAACAAAAGAGGTTGATAGGGTGAAAGACAGTGTTAATTCACTCCCTAAAACTAACCAGAGAAGACCCAACAATTCTGTATATCACCAAAGACCGGCAAGCAATGACAGTCACAGCACTGCTAATACACACAGTAGCCCTCACACCAAAAACCTTGTCTAAATGCATTACCCTGGGAAAGACTCTGGCTTAGTAACAGAGCAGCTCACTTGACACTTGTCTTACCATGACTGATGACCGTATGACCGTATACGCTATAACATTGAACAAGATGGCATCACAACGAAATAGAAAATGCGAGACCATTGGAAAAATCAATAGGCACCAATTCAACTGCTGAAGCAACATGACAAGAAACTAAGAAGATTAAGGATGAGCGGCTTTACCCTAACATCTGTCTGAGCTCAGCGAAAGCGTCTTCATCCTCAGAATGCTTTTTCTTAGGTCGGACATCACGCTGGACTATTTTTTTGACTGGCTTACTGTAGCGGTCATTGTACCTATCATCGGAACGCTGTGGAGCAGGCCTTTTAATCACACGACTCTGTTGTGCTGATGGGTATGATGAGGTTGGTCTGACAGGCGGCTTATTCATCTGCAGAGGTCATCAACACTAATAAATGACACAAAAGTTTCCACGCTGCCACAGCTAAAATCATTGAAAAAGGTGAAAGAACACCAAACCTGTGGTCTAGAGTGTGATTGTTGATTTGATATCGATTTAGATCTACTGGGTTCGTGTGCTGCTTTTCTGTTCTCCAACTGTCTACTCGCATCCTGCACGACCCTTCTGTACGCGGGATGTCTATTCGGTTCTTGCACTACCCTCCTGATTTCCAACTGAGGCCGTTGAATGCTTGACTGCATTTTTGAAGGGAGAGGCTTGCGAGTTGCGGGTAATATGGTCTTGGAAGCTGGCAAAGGATTCTTCTTCTCCACATGACCAGCAGCGATCTTTGCAGGCAACCCTTTCATTGACCCTGTCGATGGCCGTCCTGGTCCAATACCACTGTAGTTACCGAGCTGCCTCCTTGAGTCTAGTGGTGCTGCATTTGGTCCCCCACTTGAAGTTGAAATAGCCTTGCCAGACCCTGCTCTCAACTGCGGTTGGCCATTCATGGGAACCGATCTCCTCTGCTGCTCACGAGCACCATTCGCCTGCCTGTGACCATTGCCCATAGGCTGTTTACTCTTCTGTTGCACTTGAGCAGATCGCGCCTCTTATCAGCAAAAAACCTGTATAAGTTACTCTCAATAAAGATAGAAAGCCTTGAACCCCAAATGAAACCCTACGTAATGGAGCAGAAACACACCAGACTGAGGAACAGACACTCTTTGCACTGCAGGATCTTTCGCCGGAACTGGGACATCTACATCATCTGATAACAGAAATGAGTAATCCCTTGTGGCCTTGAGTTTCTGGACTTTTGTTTGCAGCTGTATGCAGAACAGAAAAATGTATTATTACAGGATTATAAATGTGACGACCCCCACCCCTCTTCTGTATTGTTTAGTACCTCCTTTTTCACTTTTGATATCCTCTCAGTTACACCATTCGTCGAAGCAGCGGCTGTTGATGAACTACGTTTCTCCTGAAGCAGTAGCCAAGAGTATATGATATCAAGTTTGCTATGCAAATCAATAGTGACCAAAAGAGCACCATATCTCATCCGGGCAAGAACCACATATGAAGGAGAGAGCAAACAATTCAAAACTCTTGACAATAAACCATCTGACTAGATAAATCATGGATTTCCAAGTAAACACAAAGGATCTTTAACTTCAATTAATAAATTAGTATGTAATTTCAGGTTAATCATTCTCGTATACATTTCTCTACTACAATGTAACCCCAATATCTAAAAATTGGAAAATGCCCTCGTATGCTAGATTCCCGAGACCAAACACCAGCATGAACTCAAAAGTCTAAGTCATTCTAGCCAAACCCAATATATCCTCAGCCACAAAAGCAGCCATTAATAAAAGGGGGAAAGCCTCAACGAAATCAAACACATACACATATATTCACCTAATTTCCTGCATTCACAAGAAAATAATGAATGGGCCATACATTTATATCCTAACAAGAATAATCAAACAGGACACGTACATTACGCTGTGAGTTTATAACTTTCATTGCCAAGTGAGGGTTCTCCAGCAATGATTTGCTTTCTTGGATAACTCTCTGAGCTATAACTGGCTGAGAAGGGCCAAAAAATGAACCGAAACTGCAGAGAGACATAGAATTAACATCAATGACGCTGCTTGGACATTCTTAACAGCCACAAATAATTTTCAAGCCTCTACAGCTTCCACAATATAGAAATCTTAATGATGAACAGCAGTCACCCGGTAACGAGAAAATATCAAAATCCCATCACAGACCTTTCAAGAGGAGGTTTTCGCTTATTATCTTGGGGCCTAGCAGCAGCTGCCCCATATTCCTTCTGCATCTTCTTCCTGATCTGTTCCTTCTTCTGCTCTCTGTAACTAAGATATTTGAGTTCCTCGGCGGTAGGTCTCATTTCTTCTTCTTGCTCATATTCTTCCTCCTCTTCTTCATCCCCTTCCACTTCATCCTGATAGTCATCATATGCCTGCAGAAAGATTAGCCACATTAAGGAACAAAGATAACATCAAAGTAACAGAACCTCGTCGAAATAAGAAAGGAACATTCTTACATCATCATAGGCCGGCATTGCAGCTACTCAGCTGGTACCCGAAATCCAAAAGAAATCAAGAAATTCAACTTCTGGATGACGATTGATCTGGAACAAAGAAGAAAAAAAAGCGTGAGGTGTCCAGACGAATGATTTTGACACGAGCGATCAGCGTCCATAGCTCTGATCTTCAGCATTAAAAAAATTCAATCACTTCTACCCAGAAAAAACAAATCAGTCACGAACGCAAATTCCTTATACATGATTCTTGGTAGAGCAAAAAATGAAATTGATTGATGCACAAACTAAAAATCTTCAATTTATCTGAAACCCAAATGCCAGAACGAAAGTAGAGAATCCATCGACCCAACAAACCAAGTGAGAATCAGTCGCGACCAGCAAAACCAGACATTCGAATCCCTTCGAAACTAAGAAAACCCAACAGCAAAAGCAAATCAATTACCTCAAAAGTTCTTTCTGGAAATCAACAAGGCCTGATGGCGATGGGGCAAAGAGCGGTTCGCGCAGAAGAAAACGTTGGAGGCCGATCTTCGCCAAAACCGAAAGGCGCGAGGAAAGACGGAGAGGAGGCCAGAGGATGTGATCTTCAGATCTACACGGGTGGGAGGGGAATGCGAGCGAAACAACAGGTGGGGAAAGCTTCGTGCGTCTAGGTTTTCCAGGGATAAAGAAGCGGAAACGGAAGGACCCAGAGATATAGCGGATGACCGCTAACTTGCGCCTCGTCGAGTAGTGCGCACCCCCAATCCATTTTTTCTCCCCACTGTCTTCTCCTTTCTCGTTTGATTTATTTATTTAATGTATTTTACTTTATTTTTATTATTATATTTACCGTTTATCCGTTTCCGTTTCTGATTCTGTTTTCATTTACCTTTTCTTCCCTCTCTGAATTTCCGCTCCTAAACCCGCCATTGCTACCATACCAGCCTGTGAGGCCAAGCTTCGTTTCCGCCTTCCCGGACACGTGTACCGCCTTCCGTCCGTCTTAAAGCGAGCCCCTGATCTTTCTTGGGCCTGTAGCAGCCCATTGGAAAGTATGGGCCTGCTGTTGTCTGAATTGGGCCTGAATGTCACAATAGAAAACCCAAATGGCGTCATTCCGGAGCGTCGGTGGAAAGCCCAATAAGTATTTGGGAGAAGACAGTATCGCTTATATTTCAGATCGGTTTAGCGGCGGGCGGCGGCTATCAAACCGTCCTCAGAGACCGTCATTAGACATTGCCATTTTTTGATTAAATTAATTCGCATTTGGATTTATAATACATAAAAATAGGATACAGTAGCCGATAATTAACGATTCATTATGCAAAATTATGGAGGAAGAAATGTTGGCCCTGTTCGAGTTGGATACGGTGAAGGAGGAGGAAGAAGGAGTGTACCATCTCGAGGCGTCGCCTCTGTGATCAACAAAAACATAGCGCTCCAAAGGGTGAGAAGATTGATTTTCGATGTTCAATTGAGCTTTGGATGAATTTGTTGCATATTTATGAGATTTTTATTATGGAAATTAGAGTACTTTAGCGACGGGAACAATGCTCGGATCAATTCTCCAAGTGTTGAGTGGGAACAACTTCGTCCCCCAATGTTTTAAAGCTTGACAGTTTGATAGAAAATCATAATTTTCATGGATATATTTATTTTTGATTATGTACATTGGATTTTTGTATCATAGGATAATTTTAAAAATTAGAAAAAAATAGTAGGATGCTTGGGTATTTATTTGTAGATTTTGGGAACTTTATTACTATTTCTAAAAATTGTTCAAACAACGGTTCTAATTAATTTAAATGACGTATGAGGATATTTTATTGATTTGATAATTCTGTATGAAACTAGGGTTATGTATTGAGGTTAAAAAGGTTATGAAATAGAATTTTAGTGTTTGGCAACATGGGTTTAGAATTTATTCTTATAAAATTTAGGACTTTGCTATGGTGACATGCATGTCACGGTGACATGGACTTTTCGGTCAACCTCATATAGGATTAGGTCGACCTAATCTGTTGTTTCAGTGTAAAAATAGTTTCATGGTGTCTACTTTGGAGATTCATATCTTACAATTGGCTAGATGGAAATTGGAGATTAAAGGCTTGTTTTGAAGCTGAAGTGTCCCTCTACACATTAAAGTACTTGGGAGCTCAATAGAAAGTCCAGAAGACCATTTTTGAACCTGACCAAAAGGCTATGCCAAAAATGGGAAACTGCCTGAAAATGGCCAAGTCTGGCAACGTATTTGTCAAGCCTACTTTGGAGCTCAATTTGAGAAGCATGGATGCGAGTCAAGTCCAGGGGCCTCTACCACGTTAAATTACATATTTTTTTAATACAAACGCAAGGCATTGGATGAAAGATTGAATATCTTTAAGGCTTCAAACAAAAGGCTCGAAGTTGCTACGAAGGTTGTTTTTCTGGCAGCTTGCTTGTGCTCGAAGTCTGCCAGAAAAACAGCCTTCATGCTTCTCGAATTGAGCTCCAAAATAGGCTTCACAAACACGTTTCCAGACTTAGCCATTTCCAGGCAGTTTCCCAGTTTTGGCATAGCCTTTTGATGAGGTTTCAAAATGGTCTTTTGGACTTCCTATCGAGCTCTCAATCACTTCAATATGTAGAGGGACACTACAGCTTCAAAACAAGTCATTAGTCTTCAATTTCCTTCTAGCCAATTGTATGATATGAATATCCAAAGTATGCACCATGAACTGTTTTTACACTGAAACAACAGATTAGGTCGACCTGATCCTATATGAGGTCGACCGAATCCTAAATGAGGTCGACCGAATCCTATATGAGGTCGACCGAATTCTAAATGAGGTCGACCTAATCCTAACTGAGGTTGACCGAAAAGTGCAAGTCACCGTGACATGCATGTCACCGTAGGCACACCCTAAAATTTAATAGGAGAAAGGGGTAAATGAAGGTGTAATTTATTGTTAATAATTTTAATTAATGATTTGAGTTACTAATTTCAAAATTTGCAGTTTTAAGTGGACAAGAAATCAAATCAAATCTTCCGCAGATGATAGGCGGGGACTTAGGGAAAACGGCTACTAAATCTTCCGAGAAAGGAAAGGAGGAATCAACGAGAGGATTATCTGCTGCAGATGCAAAAGGAAACAAGGAATTTAAGGGAGACCTTGGGAAAGGAAGCTCGGATGAGCGAAAGGGGAAAACATAGCAATTGGAGGAAAGTTTCACAAATGGAAAGAAGAAGCTCGCAGTGCAGCAAGAATGGAGAGTAATAGGCCAAAAAAATGACCCAAGTGGATCAAGGGCTGGGGTTGGAGGCCCATATGATGGACGCGACCCAAGCTTCCACGTCATGGACAACTTTACAGACTTCTTCACCAATCATGGGCCCAAATAATACTACTATTCATGTGATTTTGGTTCCGCCTCTAGTGATCAATCAGAAAGAAAACAAAAACCGTCTTGCCAAGGAGTCAAATAGGCAACATTACCAGAGACATCAAGCTGAACGGTCGCCGATTCAAAAGCAAAACAAGTGCATCAGTCTTAAAGCAAGAAAGAAACCACTGCAAGTGAGCTCGCCTGCCAAAAAAGATTCAACATCAAAATGATAGAAAAAGGGTTGTCTCGCAATTCTACAGTCACGAAAAAGGCTTTCCCATTACCATCAAAGACATAGAACAGTTCTTCACTCATTCGTAGAATAAGGAGAATGATTGCAGAAAACTGAAAATGGGAAACTAGAAGATGTGCCCAAGGTGGAAACCCAGTTGGGCCCTGAAACGACACAAAGAATGGCAATTTCTACTAGTCAAACCGATTCAGCGGTGCCAACTGACAACATCTCCTGATTCCCAATTTCACTAAGCCTTCTTCCTTACTCTTTCTTTTGTATATTTATTATGTTTAGTCAATCTACTATTAAAGTCCTTTCCTGGAATGTTTAAGGAGCAGGTAGTAGAGCACTTCTTCGTCATTTGTTGAACATGTCTAACTTCGTTCACGGTACAAAACGAACCATCATGTGTCCGAATCTTGATAGACTCAATTCCAACCACTTTGCATACAGCTACATAGCAATAGCGACATTACCACAATCTATCTGCTTGTAGGTTGAGAAGTTGTCCTTATTCGGAGACATATGATATGAAACTGCAGTATCCAGAAATCACACATCGCCACGATGTGTCTTCTCATCTACACCCAAGGCGAGATCGCCTTTAGAACTTTTGTCCACTTCTATCACGACAACTGAACCTTGGTTATTATGATGCCCTCTCTTTCTGGGCCAGTTGTACTTCCAATTCCTCACTTCCTTACATATGTGGCTGACATCGCTTGACTGTGGACCGTGACCCTTAGAATTCGAATTTCTGTTCGAATTCCCTTTACTAAATTTCTTCTTTCCCTTTCCACCTGTAATAGCCAACCCCGATGCTTCACCACATGTACTAGATCCAAACGCCTTATGTCTGATATCTCTCGTGTGAAGAACATATCTGACATCCTCCAACGACAAGCTATCTTTACCAGCAAAAAGAATCCACGAAATTCTTAGTTGAACTCGGTAAAGAAACAAGTAGTATTAGGGCAGCATCTTCGTCATCGACTTTCACATCTATATTGCGTAAATCCAACAAAATAGAATTAAGTTGTTCCAGATGTTCTCTCAAAATCGTACCTTCTTGCATCCTCGAGCTGAACAACCGTTGCTTGAGATGCAACTTGTTGGTTAGAGACTTAGTCATGTACAGGCTCTCCAGCTTCAACCACAAGTCTGTCACAGTCTTCTAGGCAACGAATTCAATGATGGCGTCATCAGAAAATGATAGCATGATGGTCGAGTGTGCCTTCTCCTCCAGGGTATTCCACTCATCATCATCGATCGCTGCCTTCTTCTGTTTCCCAGACAGTGGCCCCCACAACCCTTGTTGTTTCAATGGAGCCTGCATCTTGATATGCCATATACTGAAACTGTTCTTCCCCGTGAACTTCTCGATCTTCATGTTTACCCACGTCATTCTTCATAATCGAAACCTTACTGATTTCCAACCGGCGCTCTGATACCACTTGTCACGACTGTTTCTCCACGGATCGGGAAACAGGAGGATTCAACAACGCAAGAAAACGAAAGCACAAACACACACACGACACACGATTTACGTGGTTCACTAACACAATGTGTGTTAGCTAGTCCACGAGCAGGAGAGAGCTAGTTTCACTATACTTATAGGAGATACAGATTAGATATGAGTATGAGAAGTATTTATAGTACTTCTCCTAGGTCTAACCCTATTTCAATATGGTAAAGAAAAGGCAGTAACAAACCAGACCCAAAACACGAACCCACTCGTTGACCAGCTAGCAAACCCCCCATAACTTGCAGTCGCAGCGGCTGATATTCCGATTCAAGTCACATCAACATTCACGGTTGCAACTTTTCGTTTGAGAATGCAGAATGTAATAAGAGTTTGGAATTTGCTTTTACTTTCGTTTACAGGTCGATATGGTTTATTGAGAAATCTTAAGAGCTTGTAATTGTTAGATATATTGGCATGGAGAATGCGGATTGCATATTCCGAGCTTAATACAAATTTTTATTTAACCACAAAAAAAAAAAAATCTTTTTCAGTCCAGATAGTGGAGTTGCAAAGCATTGAAATTAGAAACCACACTAGCCTAGAGTAGAATCGTACCTAAAAAAATGATACGCATACATTGGGTCATCGGAGACATGATGGGCCCAAAATGTCAAATCAATTAGGTACATACAGTACTTCGTTTGATTACTTTTGGTTAGTGAAAGCCCGTAATGAATGAGCAAAGGAAGCATCCTGGAATTTGCTGGGGAAGGGGAACCAACGAATTAGAAATTAGAGAAATGAATCAGAAAAAAAAAAATAGAGAGAATGTCACGTCAAGTAGTTTCACGTCCATCGTGGACTACAGCACATTGATCCCCATTCGGCTGAAAAATCATCATTGTTGGCTAGAATTCACTTCGAGAGTGGAACTATATATGTCAGAAATGGTTTAAAGTTGTTATCCGCCGCTATCAAGTAGTATGACGAGATTATTTTTCTTACAAACTTACTGTGCATGTATACTCAAATCCGTTAGTGATTTCAAATGATGTATTCAAACAATACATGTAATTAGAATAATTTTTTATTTTTGACGTTAAAATGAAACAAAATACATGTATTCGAGCAAAAGATGGGTCCATCAGAATTATTTATTATAGATGATTGTCAATCTCTGCTGAGATTGTCAACCACTCATTTTTTATTCCTAATTTTGTGATGGACAACCGGAATTATTCAACCTCCAAACAATGTATTTTTTAAATTTAAATTCATACATTGATATAATACACAACTTGATTAAATATTTCAATTTGGAGAACCACAACTTCCAAAACGAACCCCTAACACTCAAGTTTTCTGTACAGGATATAAACTCATCATTTTCAACTATTTTTTTTCCCAACACATCTGTTGTAAATCTACAAATATAATTATATATATAAAGTGAAATATATAATGTTATTAATCATACAAAAATGCTATATTTTCATTTCAGTATTGAGATTATGTGAAGCGATTTTCATAATGGTAATAATAATTGTGTACATATTTTTATTATCAATAAAGTAAACACCTTAATTGTGACGAAATTCTACCTAAAAAGAATGGTATCAGAGCCGGTGCAATGATGCATGCACTGTGGGTTTTGTTTCTAACTCAAAAAAAGTTGCACATATCTATCTATTCGCTTCAATTTTACACACCAAAGTGCACGCATTACGTGTTCGAGCCTGCTTCTATATGTTTCTTACTACTATTGTTTTTTTCCCCATTCATCTGCAGAGATTCCGGAACGAATACCATCTTTTGAGCGATCAACTTGTTTCTCATGACAATATTTGTTGTTGCATGTAATGGTGGACTTGGGTTTCATAATTGAATCGATGGGTTGGCACGTTGACTGTTAGAGATGAGCAACAAGTGAATCGGGTGACTTTTGTTCATAAAATTAATTCATCCACGCTTGAACGGATTGACAATTTTCAACTCATCACTCACCTATATTTACTATCAGGTTGGTTCGGGCCTATAACCAAAATATGGGATAGGGAGTCACTGTGGAAAGGCATACGTGATGATGTTGTAAATGAAAAAGAAAAATAATATCTACGGTTTTTAGTGGGGAATTCTAGTTCGAATTCTACACGGCTAGCTACTCCAAGACAGCAACCGATTGCTGTTCTTATCACTTCCTAAAATATTTGACTTCTTTGCCTCTCTAATCCAATAGTTCACTAGTACCACAACTTAGGAGGTATTTTATATTGCTTTTCTCTGTCATTGAATACAGTTGCGGACAAAAAAAAAAATTATGTAGGGGGTGTGTTCTTCTACAATTAAATTAAGGATTTTGCTACGGTGACATGCATGTCACCGTGATATGGACTTTTCGGTCGACCTAATCCTAAAGGGGGTCGACCGAATTGACTAATTTGGGCAGCACGAGAAAGCATTGCGGTCGACCTAATCCTAAAGGCGGTCGACCTCAATTCATAGCATAATTGATGAGTCCTTGTTATCATTATTTATGACTAGTTATGATGGTTTAAAGCGTAATTTATACGAACAAAAGAATCACACAAATTGACATACATAAGCAAAAAAGACACGGGGCATAGGTTGACTTTCTTGTATTCGGTCTACCTCGTACCTGATTAGGTCGACCTCGACACCAACACTTGATCTTCATTTTACGTCAAATGATTGGATAAATTGATAGAACACTAATCGTCTATCTGGTCGACCTCTTTCTTTAATGACTGCCATCAAGTGGTCGACCTATATACCTTTACGGTCGACCATGTTGTTTCTGACGCCAACGAAATGGCCGACCGAGGTTTATTCTGGTCAACCAAAAATAACAACTTAAGCTAAGAACGGTCGACCAGTAGGTTATTGAGATCGACCGCAATGCTTTCTCGTGCTGCCCAAATTAGTCAATTCGGTCGACCGCCTTAAGGATTAGGTCGACCGAAAAGTCCATGTCACGGTGACATGCATGTCATAGTAGGCATACCCTTAAATTAATACATTAAAAAAAAAATTTAATTAAAAAAGTTTCAACTAATTCAAGTTGCAACAAAATACACGATATATTTTCCTATTCTTGAACAAAGTTTCAACTAATGTATATTTCATTCGATACTTGTTCTTGGTGTAGCTTAATAAAAGCTGAAAAGGCTATTTGAGCACTTGCAGTTGCTAGTTGTAACCGCTGAAATGAATGCATGTTTGAGAAACACATAGACCAATGAATATGATGGATTCAATTTTGTCTTCTACCAGTAACTAACCTAGTTCATCAACTCCTATTGATCCAATGAATAACTCATCATTCTTGACACAACAATGTTAATTCTCTAAATGGTGTGGATTAATAAATGACTTAGAATAGAGACCAAACTCATTATCCGAGCTAAAATAAGCAAATTCAAGTTAACAACCTAATATTCATCTCATAAAAGCGGTGGTTCAACTCTTTCAGTCGAATATCAAGAACCGGGTAAAACATTTGAACATGATGGTAATGCAATAAGCTTACTCAATATAAGACGGGTGGGTAGCTGAAAATTATTGCTTTTCATGGTTTGGGTGAAAATTTCATGAAAATTAGGGTTTAGTTTTACTTTATTTTAGATTATACATATAGTTAATTATGTTTTAAACATAACAAAATTTGGTTTGTAGTCTAATGGACAACATTTCTCTAATAATTATCACGTTATGAGTTTGAATCACGAAAAATTACTTTTGCCTCTAAATTCAAACTAATACTAGCATATCCCAAATTTTAAGAGTGTCCCAATGCACCCATATAGAACCTTAGGTCCGTCCCCATCCCAAACAACTACAGAAAGATCGTTAATTTTCTCCAAAATTCTTAGGAGTATCTCTCAATCTGTGCACTGCACACACATATATGCGTGTGTGCTGCCTCCAATATAAGACTCATTACATGTTCATTATTTGGCACAAGTTCACCTATAGATCTTATATTAATTACTAACATGTTCTTTTAAGCAAAAATTTACTCATACAAACTTGAAATTCGTATGAATTCGAATACAATGTACTTAGTGAATAGAATTGAAGCACAAAATCTCTCATAATTATTAAAAATTCTAATACGTCGATTTGAAAACATTCAATTTTATACATGTGGTATATCATTTTAGTAGCAAGCAATACCCCTTTCACCGTATATTCGTGGAGTATATCCCACCTTATCGAGTGTTGGGTAATGGTGTTGAGGTGGCTTTTGAGGTCTCAGAGAGTCAGATTAACATGCCCAATGCTATCCTCCACCGTTCGGCTTCTGCTCTGCAGGACTGGCCCCTCGCCCAACTGCCTCGTGCTTGATATTAAATAGGGGCATCATTAGTTTAAGTATACACTAATATACATGTTGACCCATAATTAATAATGTATATCTCTTTTTTCATTTTGTTTTGCCGAGCTAAAACCCACCTACCCAATTCTGGACAAATTGCGTGTTGTGTGTTACAGTTTCTTTGTCTATATCGGTCTAAACTCTTTTATCATTTTGGAGGAAGAAGAGATAAAGTGCAAGCCACGAAAGTAGTTTCAAGTGCAGCCCATCTTTTTTTTTTCTTCTTCTGTTCATTATTAGGACGACAACTAGTGCTTCAACATGTACAATGATGTGGTTTTGGCATGCATGTTGGCCTAGTGCCACCATATCTTTCGATCTTTGTATATATCGACACAATCCACTTGTTTGTTTTTAATTAGATGGTAGCTATAGTGTTGCTAATTGGTTATTTGCCAGTCTGTCTTCAAAGAGAACGAACACCAAAAGTCAAGAAAAGCACCCTAATCTAGCTAGTGAGAAACCATCCTATTTATAACCCTACATTTCGTCAATGTGAGGGGGGAAAGCTGAGAAGATTAATTTCGACTACTAATCACATCAGAATCAAAGGACCAACAGGCAGCAGCAGCAAAGCAGATTAAGCAAAGCCCAAAATGGACCAAAACAATCGCCTACATACAACATTTTGCTCGTTAGGTTTGCTACCTAAAGCACGGACCACCGACCACCAAACATTCACACTTGAATCGAATTTCTACCCCTTGCTTACCAAATTTATCATTAATAATCAATAATGTAATTTGTTTTCGAGCTTGACAGATACAATCAAGAAATGTGAAATCAATCACCAAACAAGAATTGGACACACCCGGAATCCATCTCGCGCTTCCAAACCAAATAGAATAGCAACAAAATCCGAATTAGCTCATCCAATCACAATAAAATTCATAGCTATTGAGCACAACAATTTTTTTCAAAGACACACCCAGTACAATAAATCTCAGAAACCAAGATTACATTACCGTGTGAACAAAGGAATCGAATTGCTCAAACGGAAACACGAATTGCACCACCACCTTTCCAGGCTTTCTTTTTTCTCACGCACTCCTCCACTAGGGGTGGCATTTCAGTTATTTCGGTTATAATCGATAACCGATCGACCAGTTATCGGTTAACCGAAATAACCACTCCCCCTATCGAAAACTGCCCGAAATAGGCTTTGGTTTCTCGGTTATCTCGGTTATCGATTAACCGACCCACTTTTAAGACCAAAAACCATTTCGCCTAGCATCCGATAACTGACCGAAGTTCGGTTACTTCAATTATCGGTTAGTGAATAACCGGCTGGTTATCAGTTTAACTGGCCGGTTAACCGATAACCGCTAACCGGACCGCCACCCAGCAGCAGCAGGCCTGAGAAGAAGAGATTATGATGCCGGAGCGCGGGTGGAGCCCACCACCGAAAAATGTTTGTTTCCGTACCGGGTCCCGGGACAAATTAGGCCGTACCTTTACACGTACTCCATCTTCTCACTTTTATATAATAAAATAAAATAATAATATAATAGCAATATTCTGCGCCCCCTTTTTCATTTATAAAAAGCTAACCTACCCCCGTCTCTCTTCTCCTCCCCGTAGAAAGAAAAAAAAAACAGAGTCCCCCGTCCCACCGCCATTTCTCCGTCGCCCCTGTTTTTTTGGCTTCTCCATCCTCCGACACATGAGAGAAGGAGCCGAACTATCGTGGGTGAGAATCAATTGCCAGAGCCAAGTCTGTTCCCGCCCCAGATTACGATGGACACCCCAGATTTGTCGTCCCCGCCGCACGCCGACGCGTCCAGGCCTTCCCTCGGCTTCCCCCTGGGAACTGCTCTGCTCCTCATCGTCATCTTCAGCTTGAGCGGCATCTTCTCCTGCTGCTACCACTGGGACAAGCTCAGTTCCCTCCGCCGCGGATTCTCCGACGACCCCGCCGGCGACGACGACCAGGATCGGGACGTTGAAGCTCTCCCCTTCAAACCCAACCTTCCCCGCTTGGTAAACAAATTAAATCACATCCCCCCATCTTAATTGGCTCTGTTTTCTTCCGCCTTGCCGGAATCTAATTTCTTCCGTTTGGTTTGGGTTGGGTTGGTTGTAGGATGTGAAGCAGAAACAGGGGGAGAGCGTGCCGGTGGTGATGCCCGGAGATCAAATAGCCAGGTTCATAGCACTGCCGTGCCCGTGCCAGCCGGCCAGAGCGGAGAGAGTGGCGGTGCCAGCGGAGAAGCCTCCTCCTAAGCCGCCGCGGATTGCGGTGCCTCTGTATTAACGAACCGCCGCCCATTACTACTATTATTATTTAATTACTCTTTTCTTGTAAATTTTTTTTTATATAATATAACGCTTAATTTAATTTAGTTCTTGATCGAGTTGGGTGAATTGCAATTTTGGTTGGATTAGAAAAAATCTGATTCTTCTACTCTGGCTTTCTTGCTCGGGTGATTCTGGTAACAATGGGGGTAAGCTGCAGGTAAATGTCCCAACTCAAGAAACTTACAGCTATCATCGCGCCTTAATCGAATCTTGCAAAGGCAGTAATTTAATTCAATAGAGTTGCAAAAAGGGAAATAAAGTTGGAACTAAAAACTAAACAAACAAATAAAGAGGTAAAGTTAGAAGATTCTGGAGACGTGAGTTTTGGTGGGCGGAAAGAGGGATTTGTTGATCTGATGTCCAGAAAGTGACCGGGTTACTCTCCACTTTTAACTGCGGCAAAGCTGAGGCGGTAATTAATTAAGTGGGAAATTTGGATTCTTTGTTTTTGGAGATGAATGAAGCTACGAAGGGAAAGGCAAAGCTTTCAATTTCATTGCAGCATGCAAAAAAGTCGAAGCAAAGTAGTCGCTGCCGCTCCTCTACGGGCGGTTCAGAGCGGTGCCGCCTTGGCAGTGTGTAGGGACGGTAACATCGGTATGAACGAAAATGGGAACGGAGACATCCGCCGTTCGGTGAAGGGTCGGTTGCATTTGTGTTTCAATTAGTTGGTAAATGATTTTAAGAGGGCTTAAATTTAATGAATCAAATTAGAAAAATTATCTAATGTTCTGTATCTTCTTACTTAAATCGAAAATTTTGATACAAATATAATTAGTTCATTATGATCTACAAAATGATATTATTTTGTTATATTTAGAGAAAAAAGCAATTTATAAAATTTGATATAATCATCAAAGACAAATTAAAAAAAAATCCCTTTGGGATGGTAAATGTTGGTTGGTATAATCCTATTATCAGAATTCCTACAATGTATTATATTCGTATCACCATGATACACTTTCAAACTGTTATAGTATAATTTTTTATACCAATAAAAATTTACCATCATGGTATAGACCAGGGGCGGATACATGGGCCTCTAGGGGTGTCCCGGGACACCCCTAAAATTTGGGGAAGGGACACCCCTAAAAATTTGGGGAAACATCCAACCTCCGATAATAATTTCGTATGGGTATACAAAATATAATTAGTAATCCGGAACACCCTAACATTTGATAAAAATGATTATCCTACCCTCGATAATAGTTTGTTTATGATTAACAAAATATAAGTGGTAGTCCGTGTTATTCCAACCTAGGACACGACTATTATCAAACATATTCTAATTATGTTGCTACTCATTTGTTATTCTATTTTAAACATCATGCAACAGTAAAACGCTATTTCTTTATCCTCAACTATTTTCAATACCTAATAATTAAACTACGTACACGCTACCCTTAATTTTGAATTGATTTTATGGTTACACGGCAAGTGTTGAAAGAGTCTTTTCTACTTTGAGCTACATTAAGAACAAGGTTAGAAATCGAATATGTGATAAGTTCGTTAAGTATTGTCTCGTAGGATATGTAGATTTTTTTTGAACAGTGCAAACACGGAGTTTATTTGTATTATTTTTCCAAATATGAATTTTAATTTATTATTTAATAAAAAATTTATACAAATTATACAAGTATGATATTTTTAATATACGAATTATTTAATTTATTAATAATTTAATTTAATTTTTGAAGAGGACACCCCTGTGAAAATTTTCTGAATCCGCCACTGATATAGATGGGTACTATACGTCTCAATTTTTTTGTTTCCAAATATATCAAAATGGAAGTCAATTTAAAGAGATAGATTGATATAATTTTTCTGTTAAAAAATTAGAATTTTTAATTGAAATGATTTGAAGAAAGAGATAATAACGTGTTAAATTTAATGATAAAAATTATGCATCGTCAATAACTAATTTGTTTACCGACAAAGATGTAGACCCGCAGTTCTGAATTTGGTTGCAACCCAGTGGTCATTGTAACTAGACAACCTCCATTTTCACTTTCTCAAAACTCGATCAAGCTTTTACTTCTCTTATCTTCATCTTACTTTTCTTCTTTATTTAATGTAAGATCATCTTCAATATGGTCCTAATTAACTTAAGAGAGAGAAGATCTCCACAAAGTAATTTAGAGCACTATTCAATCATCGTAAGTTAACTATGAACGGGGATGATTGGTTTCTTTACGTCGTTGAGATCACCGCCAAAGCGAGTGAATTTGGTTTGCCTAATTGCCTAATCTGGTAGCTCGGTACACCTTTCCGATTAGAGCAATTAGGCGGGTTAGAAAAACTTGAGTAAAGACTCCTAACTATCTTTGATCTCCTAACTATATATACAATGTAGTAATCATGCTAGAGTATCACGTTATCGACTCAACACGAGAGTAGGGGGATAAGCATCAGAGTGAAACTTTCTCTCTTGAATTCAACCTTGTGTTTGTTTACTTGTTTGTTTAGTTCAATAACTTAAAACAATGTTTCTACAGCTAGATAATTTGTGGTTTGCTAAAGTAATGATATATAGACCGTCCGAGTTTGATAATTGAAAAAAATACTTGCTCTATACTACCCCGGTTGAAGGTTCCATTTGGCCTTCGATTGTTAGTGTCAATATAGAAGTGTGCAATCGATAATCGATAATGTTGGGATTCCCCGTGTTGACTAGGTCAGATGCTGTCTGATTCCCAGGTGGTGGGTATGATTGCCATCCCTAGCTCCGTACCTCCGCCACTGATTAGATGGACCAACCACCCATCTAATACTAGTAGCTAAGGGGGCACGTTATCGACAAAACAGAACACAATATGTTAGCTAGTCATGGATAGAAGGGATAAGTTGCAAAGCATAATGCAATGGGTTAGCTAGCCACAATATGTTAGCTAGTCATGGTTAGTGGCTGAGCCAGTATTCAAAAATACCTGTGTCCTCTTTTCAGAATATAAATAAATAATTAATATAATTAAAACTAATATCTAAACTATTCATTCAAGAATATGTGGGTCCTCTTTTATGCAAGAATTATCTTGTAATGTAGTGGTAAAACAATTTTAATCAACCTAAAAGTACCGGTGTCACGGAACACTGTCCGGACCCCTGCCTCCGCCTCTTGTCATGGGTAGCAGGGATAAGTTTCAAAGCAGAATGCAATGGGTTAGCTAGCCACGGGCAAGTAGAATAAGTTTCACTATTTTTTAGAATAGTACAAATTAGAGAGATGTAGAAGCTTTTAGGATAGTACGGCAGGAGGATTATGATGAACAAGATCCTCATAACTCGCGATCATAGGCCAGATTAACAGATTAAAGTTGATATCAACAAAAACGACAGCAGAATAAAAGAAAAACAAAATTGAAACTTGGTGATTAACTTGATCGGACTTCATCATGCGACCAACCAACAGGGCGGACCACAATGTTATGTTAAACAAACAATAAAACGTACGTACGCACCCAGCCTTTCCATTCGGATTTCCACCACATCTAACTAGTAACTACTACTGCTACTAATCATCGTCATCATCAATAAATGGAAAGTTGGAAACTCGATTACTCGAACCACTCAACTTAAATCGCGTTGGATTGACGAGCTTACTTCTTCGTCAGCATCCGAACATCATTATCATTGCTTTACTTATGCTCACGCAAATACCTAATTTACATGACATGACTGTCGCCCACTCAATTAGCATCTTAACCCAATACCTTATTAATTAAGAGAAGAAAGTTCTAATCATTCTTTGGAAGCCATATATTAATATATGTCTACGTTTGGAGTTGGACCGACTTTTATTAGTGTTTTTCAGTTTAAAAAGCTGAAATAGGACCAAACATCGTTAAAAGCTCAACTTTTGAAAAACTGAAAAGTGCTTTATAGTCATTTTACATAACCTTTTATATTAAAAAAACACTTTTAATAGTTTTTCAGCCGAATGCTAAACTGTTTTTTTAAGTACTTCTCCAAAAGCTCCAGCCAGAAACTGTTTCTGCAAAAGTTACAGCAGGGTTAAACTATATAAACAAAAAGTTTGCTTACTGTTCACTAACATCAATTGAAAATTTACAAATTACTCACTACAAATTTACATTTTGATACCCCAAATTTAATTTTGAATGTAAAATATCATTGAAAAATTAAGACATATAAATTTAAATACACTTTATTGTTCACTAAGAACATAATATTCTTACTTATGGATTGTGCTTTTAATTATCTTTGTTGGCCTAAACAACCACCATTACAAATTTGCAACCCGTAGTAAAGAAAATTATAATCGCCCACTATTGCATGAAACAATGAACAAATAGGCTTGTGTTAATAACGGCCATGTTTCTTTTACACTTCGTTTCCGAAAGAGTGGAGGAAAATGGAGGGAAAAGAAAATTTGGAGGGGAGGGGAAAGGAGGGGAGATAAAATGTAGAGGAAAGGAAAATGTTGTTTTATGAAAGAAAGTGAAGGAAAAAGTGAGATAAAAAGTTATTGGGAAGTGTAATGAATATGTTATTTTATTAGTTATGTAATAGTAAAATAATTTGTTATGCATTAATATAATTTTCATTACTTATAAATAGTGAATCAAATTTATTTCTACTAATTTGGTTTCTTATAAAGAAATTTCAATTTAAAAATACTATTAATTTTAATATAATTTAAAAATTTTCTCATAAAAATTGGATTACCTCTCATGTACAAGATGACATCTATTACTTATAACCAGAAGAATCTCTTACAAGTGACTTAATCGATAAGCAATATTTAATGATATAAAATATTTAAATTACAATTAAACCATATTTTCAACATAAAATATCCTATCATGGATGTTTCTGTTTCAACTTCTAATACGTGACAAAAATTAGTTCAACCCACCAGAGACAATTTGGAATAAAGCATAAATTATAATAAATAAAATCAAACCAAGTAAAGTGAGACTTTCTTACTCCTTCCGCCTCAGCAAATTTATTATAAAAAATCAAAATGTTAACACAATTAAAGGGCTTTGGTGTTTTCCGTCCTTTTCCTTCCAAATTGGAGTCACTAGTTCTACCGTACATTTTCTTTTGCAGTTTTCCCTCCTGTTTCTTTTCCTCTCTTCTAGAACAGGGGAAAGTGCATCGATAATCTAACTTTCCCTCCACTATTTTCCTTTCCTCAGCTTTCCCCCCTAAAAAAACATAGTGTTAATTTATTACTTATTAGATTTGACGGCTGAGTAGAATCTCCAACTGGTTGCAATCGTAGAACGGTTTATGTGTTTGGACTATCAGTTATGTATAGGTTTTAAGCAATTTATAGACAGGATAGTAACGATTAACTATTGAATCACACATCACTAATTTTTAAACTTTGTAAACTCGAACCGAATGTTATATATATAAGATAAGCCGACGTTAAGATATTTTATACTTAAATCGTGGTTTAACTACACGTAGCTGAACAGTATGCTACGGTAAAAACCTATATCGATTTGAGATTCTATATTTGGTTGGACCACTAGTATGATACGGTTTCACAACTACTAATTTTTCTATTTCAACGTTAATTTTGGAAATAATTTTTTCATACTAATTATTGGGCCAATATGGTTCCACTTTTTTTCGTTGCTTCTCTAGAGTTTTCCTTGTCGCTTGCGCTAGGAATTTTTTGCTATTATACATAGTAGATAAAGACTGTGTACTTCAACAATTTTACTTTTTATGTTATTAAAATCATTATACAGATTTAAGATCAACCTTCGACTTGAGGACAAAACAAGAGAGGGTGACTTTGTTGTTATGGATAGAGTGGGAGCTCGGTTTTTTGGAATGTCGACTGAAAGGCTATTCCAAGATAACAATAGAATTAGAGGACCACCATCTGCTCATCTCCTACAAATTGAGGGAATGAGTTGCAGTTCGACATCAGCTCACAGTTTACAACATCGCTAATCCAACAAGTGAGTACACAATAATCAAGATACGGAAGGACGAGGAACATCAGACCACTGACGATATTCCTGACTTGATTGAGGTAAATTATATTTGAACTTAAATGATGATCAATAGTAATTACAAATTTGTGCTATTCTCAATTGGATTTGGTTTTTTTAACCATGCACATGTCCTACTTTATATGGTTTAATCTTAGTGATATCATGCAACTGCCGGATGAAGGGAGCTAAGTGTCTAACCGAATTGGCTTGGATGAAGGAGCTGAGGGTATAATGGATAAAATTGGAATTTTTTTCACTGCTTGCTTGGAAATATTGAGGATCTGATATTTTTAATCTTCGTATTAGGTGAACTTGGCTTCCTTTTCCACTAACTTGCAATCAATTGTATCTGGCTTTTTATCTATAATATATATTGAACAATCATGATTCAATAAAACCACACCATGTGATGTACTTTTTAATGTCAAATATCTAAATCATAATGTTGATGCAAAAGAACAAGAATGACACTGCTAATGGTGGAGGTAATGACATTGGTGCTACAGATAATGTTGATGTTCAGAGAAAGAAAGACATTGATCACGAGGAAGATATAAAGACCGGTGATGGGGAGAAAGAACAAACCTATCGTTCAAAAATTGGACAATGTAAATTCTACTCCAATGAAAAAGATGATTTATATTTGAAAATATATTTTACATTCCAATGTTTGTGCTCAATGAAATGCAAAAAACAATGAAGAGATAATTGAAATGCAAGAGAAGAAGGAAGTGTAAATTGATATTGGATATAAATGTGTCGCTAATGGAGATGTAAACATTATTGAATGGTGACAATGAGTTTGTTGCTCATGTTGAAGGAAATGCAAACAAGCCAAAAAGTAAACGTGCACTAATATATGAGGATGAGAAGTAATTAGAAGGGTTATGTTAAATAGTCTTTAGGAGTCAGTTCCCTTGCATGGGGTTCCCTTTCATTTTTGTAAAAGGATTTTAGTCGATTAGTCATTGATATGTCGAAAAACAATACAATATTCACCCTTTTGAATTGTTGAATTATTTTAATAATTCGGATTCTCTTATTCTCCCAATCAATTAGAATGTTTAGAATATTTGAAGAACATATAATTTCTTATCCTAATGTGAAACCGGCCCTAACCGGTCCCAGTCGTCAATATGAGTTTTCTCGCATGGAATTGCGGTGGATTTGAGAAAGCCTTGGCAAGGAAATCGCTCTTAGCTATTGTTCGTATTAGCCGTTTGTTTGATAGCGCGATTTTCCTCTTCTTCCTTCTGTACCGACACGAGCGAGTTGTCTCAAAGTCAGTGGCGGTCGCTAGCTTGGATAGCGCGTCGGCGTGCACATTTTCCTCTCTCGGTATTTGCACATAAGTTACCACCTCGAAGGTGGCTGCCCGCAGCTTGACACGCTCCATGTAATGCGCTAGGGTTTCTTCCTTTGCGTCAAAGGTTCCATTCAATTGGTTGACTGCCAGAGAGGAGTCGGAAAGTACCCTTATTGTTCTTGCGCCCAATTCGTGGGCGGCAGTCATTCCCGCCAGGATGGCCTCGTACTCGGCCGCGTTATTCGTCTTCAACGCTCTGAATCTGATTGCTATCTCGTGAACGGCGCCTGTGGGTGTGCGCACGACGACCCCCGCGCCAGCACCATGTTTACTTGCCGCTCCGTCGACATAAACCTCCCATACCCCCTCTGGTGTTGTTTCGAGGGTGAATCCTTCGCCGATGAAATCTGCTAGGATTTGGGCTTTTATTGCTGGTCTCGGCGCATATTGGATATCGTACTCTGAGAGTTCGACCGCCCATTTCACCATGCGCCCCGACACTTCCATCGAAGTTAAGATTTTCTTTAACGGGAGGTTGGTCAGGACAGTGATCTGGTGCGTTTGGAAATAGGGACGCAACTTCTACGACGCGCTTACCAATGCCAGGGCAGCTTTCCCTATTAGGGAGTATCTTGTTTCCGCGCTGACTAGCGTACGCAAAGTATAATACACAGGTTGCTCGGTATTATCATTTCTTCTGGATATCAGGACTGCGCTCACGGCTCTCGTCGACACGGGCAGATAAAGGAATAATTTTTCATTAAGCTTGGGAGCTGTCAATACAGAAGGGGATACAAGATACGCTTTCAGCTCTTGGAATGCTGCTTCACATTCCTTGGTCCATGCAAACTTTGTGCCGCTTTTGAGTGTTTTGAAGAAAGGCGCGCACTTGTCGGCTGACCTTGGTATGAATCTCCCCAGCTCTATTTTGCCATTCAGGGATTGGATTTCCAATGCGCTCCTCGGTGCCCGTAGTTGTTGGACCGCAGTGATTTGTTTTGGGTCGACTTCGATGCCACGCTTGGTTATCATGAACCCAAGAAACTTCCCTGCTTCTGCTCCAAAAACACACTTCAGTGGGTTCAAGCGGAGGCTGTGCTTGCGGAGCGCCTCGAATGTCTCTCGCAGGTCCTCCAGATGCGAGTTGCCGGCCTTGGTTTTGACGATGAGGTCATCCACATACGCCTCGATGTTCCGCCCACTCTGTTGTGAGAACACTGAGTCGATCATCCTTTGGTATGTCGCACCCGCATTCTTCAGTCCGAACGACATTCCGACGAAACAGAAGTTTCCGAAGGGGGTCATGAACGCCGTTTTTTCCTCATCTTCGCGCGACATTGGGATTTGGTGGTATCCTAAGAACATGTCCAAGAAGGACAGTGTCTCGTGGTCGGCAGTGGCGTCGATCAGTTGGTCAATGCGCGGCAAGGGGTAAGGGTCTCCCGGGCATACTTTGTTGATTGTTGTGTAGTCGACGCACATCCGCCAAGCCCCTGAAGACTTTTTCACCAGGACCACGTTCGCCAACCACTTCGGGTATTTGACCGGGTGGATTAACCCTACCGCCAACAGTCGCGCCACCTCCTCTTCGATGGCCTTCAGTTTGTCGCCAGTGAAGCTGCGTCGCGCTTGTTGCCTCGGAGGCGCGCTAGGCGGGACTGCGAGGCAATGTTGGGCTACATGCCTTGGTACCCCCGGCATGTCTTCTGTGCACCAGGCAAATAGCTCCTTGTATTCCTTCAGTAGCGCTATCAACGGCTCAATCGCGTCGTCGCGGACGTGAGTCGAGATACGTATTTTTCTAGTCCGCTCGGTTGGGTCGAGCGCGACCTCGAAATCGGAATCCATCGATTCCGGGCGGGGTTCCTCTGGCCTTGTGTCGACAATGTTGGTTTGCTGGACCTCTCCTTCTAGCTTTGGGGCTCCCCATGGCGTCTCGCGCACCTCTCCGGTTCCCATCTTAGTGGGGAACTTAAGCTTCTGGTGGCATGTTGATGGAAGGGCCATGAATTTTGCTAGGAAGGGTCGGCCCAAGATGCCGTTGTGGGATGATTTGCAGTCGACTATTGTGAACTCGACTTGCTTTGAGATGCGCGGTTCTTGGTCTCCGATAACAACAGGAAGAGTTACCACACCAATTACTGGAACCCTCGTTCCAGAGAAGCCGACCAAGTTCCCTTGGGCACGCTTGATTAAGCGCGGGTCGATGTCTATTTTGTCGATAGTGCTTTGAAAGAGGATGTCTGCCGCGTCACCTCCATTTATCAGTAGGCGGTGTATTTTGCAGGCGGCCACTAGAGCGGTGATGATGAGTGGGTCTTCTGACGGAATTCCTTGCGGTAATTCGGTGTCGTCGAAGCTTAGTTGGCCCCCTGTTTGTACATCCGCCGCTGCGAATTCGATCGCTCGTTCGCGCTTGGTTTTCTTTTTCGGGCGATGTCCTTCCACTGTCACCACCCCTATTTCTTTTCGCACTACATACGCTCCAACGGTTTTGTTGTAGTCGGCTTGGGGGGGTGGTGGCGGGTTTTAAGGCCCCCCCTACTCGTTCCTCTTTTTCGTGTGTGAACTCGGCTAGCAATCCTCGTTGTATGAGGCCTTCTATTTCGTAACGTAGTTCTCGGCAATCTTCCGTCCAGTGCCCCGTTGCTCTATGGAAGTCGCAATGCTTTTTTGGGTCACGCATGTGGGGTAAGGACTTCAAAGGCGCGAGCCAATTGAGCTTGTAGCCCTTCTCGCGGAGAACGTGGAACACGTTCTTCACGGAGTCGTTAAGCGGTGTGAAGGCGTGGGATGCGCGCCTGTCTGGCGATCTTCCTCGCTGAGCTTGTTCTTGTGGGGGAGGGGGATGGCGCTTTTGCCCGCTGTGTAGTTGCGCCAATTGGTCTCGCGGCAGCGTGAGCTGCCGACGTCCCTGTTCCTCTCGCGGCAACTTGGCTGGCTCGAACCGCCTAATAGATCCCGCTCCAAGGGTTTGTTCCAGCGTAATTGCCTTCTCAATCTTCATCTCCAACTCTGTCGATAGAGTTACGGGCCTTTTTGCTAGCGCCCGCTTGAGTTCCATGGTGGTGGCTTCCATAAGGTGATGGGCGGCGGTTTCGGGGGTAAGGTCGCGCACTGGCATCGCCACCCTGGACCATCTGGCATAAAATGATCGCAGGCTTTCCCCATCCTTTTGCCTGATGTCTATCAGCGCCTTGAGGTGGAGAGGCTTTCTCTTTTGGGATGCGAACTTCGTCGTGAATATGAGTATGAACTCCTCAAATGAGCGGATGATCCCATTCGGGAGCCTATTATACCAATCGAGGCATATTCCGAAGAATGTTGATGGGAAGGTTCGGCATAGTGCCGCGTTGGAGTTGGTTTGGAGTTGCATCCGCAGGCAGAAGGTGCTCACATGGTCTTCGGGATCAGTCGTCCCGTTGTATGTTGGGAGGGCGGGTGGCATTCCGCTCAGGTGTTCTGCCATGATTTCCGCGCTTAGCGGCTGGTGGAGCGCCCTCTTGGGTGGGTTGGGTCGGTATTGCGGAGACAAGTCTTGCTCCAGAACACTGAGGTCTGCCCTACCCGGCGGCTCAGCTTGTTGCGCTTCGCACGCAGGGAATTCGTTCGGCGCGAGTTGTTGCGCGCTTGTTGTCGCCTCAACTGGCGACAGTGCGGGTGGTGGCGCGCTTGTTGCCGCCTCCACTGTTGTTGTGGCCTCTTTGCTCATCATGAGCGCTATGACTTGGCTCATTTGCTTTTGCATATCGGCTATGACGTTGTTCTGTTTCGCCATTAGCTGCCTCATTGCTTTGGCGGTCATCTCGGGTTCTTCTTGTTCGATAAGCACCGCGTTGAGGTTGCTGGTTTCTGCGAACGTCCTTGGGTCGGTCATTGCTTTGATGGGTGTCGCTTCATCTGGTAAGTTGGGATTGTGTTCAGCCATTGGTTGTTTTTCTTTTGCTTCTCTACTTGGCCCCACGGTGGGCGCCAATTGTTTGAGCCTAACTCGGTGTAGGAGTGAGACTCGGGAAGATGGGTCAATGAGAGAAAGCAATGGGAGAGTAACTGTCGATGGAAGAACTGAAGAAATTACGATTAGAGTTGAGAGGGAAAATCTTTAGAGAGAGAAGTTTATAATTTTAGAGATAGAGCCAGAAAAATCCCATCCCCTCACCCAGTGGAGTAAATGCTCTACCTAGGACAAGTACATCTAGCCTTTTATTATACCTAGGACTAGGGCTGTGATGTGACCACTCGACAAACGAGACGCGACATCGTTTTCCACACTTGCTGGCTTGGTCAGCGGCGCGCTTGGACGTCGTCGTTTGGTGTTCGGCCTCTTTGGTCGCGTCGATGCTGAGGTGCGTGGCGCTCTTGGTGAATGCGCTTGCTGGTGTGTTTTCCTGGTCGCGCTCCTTTACTTGGACGCTCTCAGTGTTTCTCTGGCGCAGCGGGATCCGAGTCACATACCCAACAGTGTCCTACGGTGGTTTTTATTTGTGAAACTAAATGCAAGGATAATAAAGTTAAGAATCGTTTGCGTCGATTAGGTTTTCACGAGTGTTTTCTTGTTAGTCCCGTGAATACGAAGGGGGGAATGGTGGTTGCATGGTCTTCTGAAGTTGTTTGTTCCGTTGTCTCCCATTCTCAGGCTTACATGTTTGTTAATGGTGTTCATCTTGTTTATGGGACGTTAATTTTGGTTTTTGTTCACTTGGATTGTAATGAAGGAGTGCGCCAACTTCAACTTAATGAAATTTCTATTGCTCTTTCGTCTTGTGTGTATCCCTTCTTTGTTCTTGGGGATTTCAATTGTCTTTTGGCTACGTCTGAGAAAATTGGTGTCGTCCTCCCACACCTCAAGCTTTATCGGAACTTCATTCCTTTCTTACATCTTCTCATGTACACGACATTGGTTTTCATGGTCCCCCTTTTACGTGGACAAATTGTCGTTCCTCTGATCACATTATGGAGAGTCTAGATCACTGCCTAGCTTCTTCGCAAGCTCTCAATTGTTGGACAAGTATGATGGTTCATCACTTATCTGATCTTGGTTCTGACCATCGCATGCTTCTTTTACAGTTACATCCTTCTGCAGCACGTACTAGGGCCAATTTCCACTTTGACAGTCGTTGGATTGATAATCAAGAAGCTTTCAATATCCTGGTGGAATAATGGGGACATCCGCTCATGGGCTCATTTCAATTTCAGCTGCATTCTATCCTAAAAACGTCTAGACATCATCTGTTCTCCTGGGCTTCAAAGGGCACGTCTAACTCTGCTCGTGCCATTCGTGAACTTCAGGATGCGATTGAGTCAGAACGTAATCTTCATACGTGGATTGGTCCAAAGTTACATTTCTAGAACGTCAGCTCGCTGAAGCATATGTCTAGGAGGAACGGTATTGGCAACAGAAGTCACGGGTCTTTTTGGCTACTGAGGGTGATTCCAACACTCGATTCTTTCATCTTACTACTCTTCAGAGGCGCCGCTTGAATTGTATTTTAGTCCTCCTGGAATAATGGGGACATCCGCTCATGGGCTCATTTCAATTTCAGCTGCATTCTGTCCTAAAAACGTCTACACATCATCTGTTCTCCTGGGCTTCAAAGGGCACGTCTAACTCTGCTCGTGCCATTCGTGAACTTCAGGATGCGTTTGAGTCAGAACGTAATCTTCGTAACGTGGATTGGTCCAAAGTTACATTTCTAGAACGTCAGCTCGCTGAAGCATATGTCTAGGAGGAACGGTATTGGCAACAGAAGTCACGGGTCTTTTGGCTACTGAGGGTGATTCCAACACTCGATTCTTTCATCTTACTACTCTTCAGAGGCGCCGCTCGAATTGTATTTTAGTCCTCCGGGATGAGGCAGGCACTTCTTTCCATGACGAAGATTCCAAAGGTATGATTGCGGTCCATTACTTTGCCCATCAATTCACCTCGGAAGCTGTGCAGGTTAGCTCCTTTGTGGACCAGTTGATGCTTCCGACTATGGTCACCTCCTAAATGAATTCCTCACTCATCCGTTTGGTAACAAGTGATGAAGTGCGTGATGTTGCGTTTAGTATTGGACATCTCCAAGCACCGGGTTCCGATGGTTTTACTGGTTTGTTCTTTCAATCTTATTGGAATTTGTGGGTGATTTTGTTGTAGCAGCTGTCTTGGAGTTTTTTAGCTCTTGCCATCTTCTCCATAATTTGAACCATACCTGGATTTCTTTGCTTCCTAAGGTCCCAAATGCGGATACCATGAGGCAAATGAGGCCGATTAGTTTGTGTTAAGTTCCATACAAAATTATTTCTAAGATTCTGACTGCTCGGCTCGGGGATGTGTTACCCCATGTGATTGGCCCTTGCCAAAATGGTTTGTGTCAACATTCTGTTAGGTCAGGAGGTTATGCGATCCTTCAAAATAAAAGTTCAGGGACACGAGAAATGGATGACCCTTAAATTAGACATGGAAAAGGCTTATGACAGGGTGGAATGAGGATTTCTTTTTGCCATTATGCGGAAACTTGGTTTTGCAGAGCGGTGGTTACAATGGATTTGGGCTTGTGTTTCGACTGTCTCCTTTTCTGTTCTTCTCAACGGCTCGCCACATGGATACTTCCAGCCTCAGCGTGGCATCCGTCAGGGTGACCCCCTTTCCCCTTTACTCTTGCCCTTTTTGCTGAAGGATTATCTGCATTGATTAATCAAGCCGTCGAGAACAATTTTCTTCATGGTTTTAGGATTCATCGTCGCTGCCCGGTCTTGTCTCACCTCTTCTTTGCTAATGATGCTTAACTATTTCTTCATGCTTCCCTTTCGGAATGTCAAAATTTTTATCATTACTTGATTCTTATCAACAGGTGAGTGGTCAAAAAAGTTAATTTGCAGAAATCTACCATCTCGTTCAGTGCCAATGTCACCCAAGGCAAGGCTCAAGGCATCATATCTGCTTTGGGAGTCACTTCAAGTGGTGATAATGATCTCTATCTTGGCCTTCCCATCCGGATATCTCATTTGAAACAGGATTCCTTCCGGTATATTGAAGATAACCTGCTTCAGAAAATTCAATGATGGAAGTCCCAATCCATATCTTTGGCCGCTAAGGAAACAGTTCTCAAATAAGTTGGTTTTTCCTCTCCTAATTATGTTATGTCCAGTTTTCATATCCCATCAACCTTTTGTCGCAGGCTCAATGGGAATTTGGCTCGATGCTGGTGGGATTCCCAGGACAAGGAGAATGATATGCGATGGGCATCCTGACGTGAACTCTGACGGCCAAAGGCTGAGGGAGGACTAGGTTTTCGGGACCTAGATAGTCACAATATTGACCTCCTAACGAAGCAGGCTTGGCGGATTGTCCAAAATCCGGATGGTCTCTTAGCCATCAACTATAAAGGCAGGTATTTTCCTCACTCTTCCTTTCTACTTGCTCCTCAGGGTTCTAGGCCTTCTTGGGCTTGACAAGGTATCCTTGTGGGTCGCTCTCTTCTGCAATCCGGTCTTTGTTGGCGCATTGGTTCGGGTGCTTCGGTTCGGATATTGGAAGACCCATGGCTGCCAACGACTCCTCCATCTCAACCTGTTCTCCTTCTTAACGTCTCTTTACCTGGGCCCCATGTATCTTCTTTGATCGATCAAGGATCCGGTAGTTGGAAGGTACCTCTCATTTCCTCTCTATTTGTTGGGGAAACGGTCAGAGTTATCAGATCTATTCCTCTTCCTATTTTTCCCGTGTCTGATCGTCTTGTGTGGCACTATGAGAAATCAGGTGAGTTCTCTGTTAAATCAGGATATAGAGTGTGCTCTGCTGAGTATATTCATAACCCTTCCACTATTCCCCCGATCTTTGATTCTTCGGCTTGGAATTTGTTGTGGTCCTTGAATGTTCCTCCTAAATTACGATTTTTTCTCTAGCGTGTCATTAAAGGATATCTTCCCTTGAGAGATATTCTTAGAGAGAAAGAACTAATTGATGATGAGGATTTGGAGGCGGTTAAGTGCCCTGTTTGTGAAGAAGCTCCAGAGACCCTATTGCATTCTTTTCTGCACTGTAGGGTGGTTGTGGACTTTTGGAACCTTGTTGGTCTTAATCATTTTCGCTTATAGGTTTACAATATGCATGTGTCCGTGGGTTGACGGTGGTTCTTTTTTCATGCAGGTTTATCCAAGGATGTGCTAGGCCGGCTAGTCTTTGCGTACTGGCTCATTTGGAAGGCTCGGTGTTCCACTACTTATGATCACGTTCAATTCCTCCCAACCACCATGGTGCGACATTTCCAAACTCAAGTAGATGAATGGTCCTTTACTCAAGCAGCTTTGGCCTCATCCAATGATCGTCGTGCTTCTGTTCCTCCTGGGATTCGCGGTCACACTCCACCACCAATTACGTTGGGGACTTTCCTCGTCCATTTTGATAGCGCTACGAAAACCAGTATTGGGGGAGGAATTGGCTTCGTTGGGTTCCTAGGACCAACGACCATTCACTTTGCATTTGGGAAATTTTACGACTATATGGATGACGCTTTCATCATTGAGCTCATGGCACTCTGGGATGCTCTCCGGTGGTGTCTTTCTAATTCGATTTCTAATGTCTCATTCTGTGGTGACGCGCATGAGCTCATTCAAATGATTAATTGTAAGGATTCAAGCCATGTTTTGGGTGGTAGCCTCCTTTCAGAGATTCAGGTGCTTCGTGTCTCCATGCAGCGTGTATCGTTCCACTTCGCTCCGCATAAGTACAATAGGGCTGCCCATATCGTGTCGAAAAAAGCCCTCTCATCGTTGGATCGTCGGTTGGTCGACCAGTGGCTCTTCCTTATTTCCTCTTTGTAATTAACCTGTAAAGGTCCTTTTATTATGCCGTATCTGCTGTAATCCCTTTCAGGATATCTTTGAAAAAAAAATATATATACACCTTTGCGGGGAAAAAAAAATCCAAATCTCAACCAACATCTCTTTCTCATTAAGGATTCCAAGGAATAACCTGTTTCAAGCAGAGCAATTTCTATCTCTTTTTCAACAACACTATAAATAGTTGATAACTGTATATAGAGAAGTACATTAGATACGTGGATTAGAGAAAAAATCGTTTTGAACCATTAGAATAGGGGAAAAAATCGTTTTGGGTATAAGTAGTAAGTACATCACATAAGTAAATACGTGGATTAGAGATATATCTGTGTATATATTAAATAAACACTATTATTACCTAACTATCGCTTCAAATATGTCCAACGGCAAGAAAATTACATTCCAATGGGCAATAACCTCACATAGTGTCTAATACACACCCAGCAAATCACGCATCATAGCCTATTATCTTTAATTTTATGTGTCAATTTGCAGCTCCTAGCTCTAAATTGGACATTTAACTTTGTTTCCTTCTAACACAAGGTCTTATGTAAACTACTTTGATACATTTTGTTACGTGACAATCCAAGTATCACATTGGTCATACAAGAGAAGATGCGCTTACATAAATATCCACCAAACTCATTAGTACAAGGCCTTTCCGGAAGGAACCAAAAAGTAAATCCTTGCGAGATTGGCCCAGAGAGGACAATATCGTACTAATGGAGCTAACCGGTTCTAGCAAGTGGTATCAAAGCCTGGTTTGGTGCGGCATGGTGAACGTTAGTTTGGTGGAACCCTTACAGTGGATCAATGGAGGTCTATTCAGTGGACCAATGGAGAAGTAATCAGAATTTGAGATTTGTGTTTGTTTGGCGGATCAATAGAGGTCTATTCAGTGGACCAATGAAGTTAAAATCGCGTTTTAAAACTTCAAAACTTACAGTTTTACGCTTTTAAGTCACCAAAACGCTTTCGTTTCCATATAAAATCGTTAGTGTATAAAATCAAACTAAATTGCGCTTTAAAGCTTACGATTTTACGCTTCTAGTTCACCAAATCGTTTTACGCTTTTACGCTTTTAGTTCACCAAATGGGTATTCTTTTCATGAAATTAATTTATAAAAAGTATATTTTAAAGGTAAATCGCCAACAATATGATACATTTGATATTAAAAGATACATACCAGGTACTTGGATTCATTCTCAGCTTCAATATAGTAATCTAATTCACTAGCTAGGCCCTTACCAAATTCATTAGCATAGAGGGAAAGGTGGCTTATTGTTAAGATCTATGTTTATGAACTTATTGTTAAGATGCTATGAGTTGCTCTACTTTAGACATGAATTGTAGGTATTTATTAACTTATCTAAATTCTGTGCACTCATATTTTACATAGTATATGTCGTACTTAACAAATTTTTAGATATCGCCGATGGTAGGACATAAAGTTCGTGGTCCTTGTCTTGAGGGGATGATTTTTATGGGACAATCCAATTACCACATCGGTAAATAGGGTTGGGAATCCAGACCAAACCGTATGGGAAACCGCGGTCTAGTGATAGACCGTTAATTACACATGTTTTTACCCCTGTTCTTACACCGTTTGAGGTGTTGATTCTCGTGTTTTAGGCCGATCACACTAGGTTGTGCTTGTTTGTCATATTTCAGGTCCTAGTACGTGAATGGAGGCTTGGGAGCGAGTTTGGGGGCAATTGAACGAGAATCGGACGCGTGGCGAGGTGCTAAGGAAGCTGCACGGGCATTCCTGGAAACCACACGGCCGTGCAACTCACAATTGTGGCCGTGTGGTTTTTGTCGAGAGCATGCACGGGCAGGATGGAGACACCGCACGGCCGTGCGACCCTGGCCGTGTGGGAAGCCTGAGTTCGAACTAATTGGAATGCAGCGTTTTGACTCGCACGGGCAACTGGGTGAGCCACACGGCCGTGTGGCCTGCCCGTGCGAGTCGGGAAATCTTGGTTTTTCAGCCAATTTCGAGCCACAAGGGGGAGAATCGAACTTTTTAAGCAAAAACAGAGCCCTAGAGAGAGAAAGTACGAAGAACACATCCTAGAAGCTATCTTGGAGCTGGGTTTCATCGAATCGAGCTTGGAGATCGTCCTAAGAGTGGAAATCATCATCCCGGAGCAGATTTTCCTCATCTTTATGAGTATGACTACTCCGATTACTGTTTTCTTTTCTCTTCTCTATGGAGTAACTTCCCTTCACTTAGGTTTTGAGGAACCCTAGCTATGTTTGTTTGATTGGATGATTGTATGAGTACTCTCACTTGATAATCTTGAGTTCATATTCAATCTATGCATGTTTTCATGATTCAATTATGCTTTAGTCGAGATTATTGATTCTGCTTTGATCCTATGAGAGGGAATACCTGATTAGGTCAATAAAGCACCATAGATTGATAGTAGTGGATCGATTGCTTTAGTCGAGGGTTGATTTACTACTTTGTATCGATTGAGAACCTCTTTCGATAGAGGGAGTCTAGTTCAGAACGCCTTGATCAGTTGTTCTAGGGCTGGAGGTTCGGTTATCAGTTACCGGTTAACCGGCCGGTTAAACCGATAACCGGTCGGTTAAACCGATAACCGGCGGTTACCGGTTAACCGATAACCGAAAATTATATGCTTCGGTCGGTGGTCGGAGCTCCTAATAGGTAATTCGGTTAACCGAGTAACCGAAAACCGGTTATTCGGTTAACCGATAATAACCGAAAATAACCGACCGACCACCCCCCTCACCAAAACGATGTGAAAATACCCGGTATGAAGTTTATAATTTTATGTTGTTGAATTTGAGACATTAATTTGGTGATTTAGATGTAAAAATGTAAGTTAGAACCTTTCATTTTAAGAAATTCTAATAATTTTACCTGGTTAAAACCGGATCACCATCATTTTTTCGGTTATCTCGGTTAACCGACCAACTAACCGATAACCGACCGGTCGGTTATTGGTTAACCGAGGCATTGACGTCTGCCGGTGTTCGGTAGGGGGAGATGGTGGTTCGGTTAAGCGGTAACCGATCAATCGGTTATCGGTTATAACCGAACCGAACCGAATCCACCCCTAAGTTGTTCTAGAGAAGGATACGTCCCTCTAGGCAATTGAGTCAAGAGGGCCTTGTTCCTTTAGTCGAGACTCAAGGTCTAATCAAGGATTCTCCGCATTGTGAATGAAAGTGAAACAAGTTAGAAATCATCAATCGTTAGTCTGGCTAGTGGCTAGGGGGAATCATACCTAAGTGAGTTCCCAACCTGTAATTAGATTAACTTTAACTGTAGTTTGCTAGAGTAGTTTTAGTTCTTTCATCTTAATCTGGTTTGCTAAATAATAAACTGAAGCTGAGTAATAGTAACTCTAGAGACCCGTGGATTCGATATTTATCACTTGAGCCACTATACTGCAGTCCCTACAGTAACACCTACAATGAGGGGTGGCGCCAGCATCCCAATTTCTCCTGGGGTGGGGCAAATTCCAGACCACCAGTCCCCCAGGGACCACCGGGATTCCAGAGGCCACCATATCAGCCCAGACAGGGGCAATTCCAGCAGCAGCAGTCTCTCTACCAGCCCATGCAGGGGCATGCTGCTCCATCACAGCCGCGACCTTTCCAGCAGCCAGGTGCAGCCCCTGCCGCCCCAGTGCAGAATGATCAGATGGCTGAACTGCGGGAATTGGTGGGTTCTCTCGCCAGTTCTAGTGCTCCCACCTTGGCCATCCGAGTATTCACTCGCTTGCATCCTGCCCGATGGCCAAGTTGAGTTGGCAAATGATGGTGGCCACATTCGGCGTGTGCATGGCCACCATTTGAAGTTGTAGCTCAAGAGCGAGGTGGATCCGCTCTTGAAGGCACCTGTTCCTTCACCTCACTGAGCATCCACCGACTGGCGTCCAGCTAAAAGACGGTAAAGAAGCGCTTGTGGGGAGGCAACCCCACCTAGGTTTGCATTTTCTTACCTTTTTCTTTTTGATTTTTTGTGTTTTTTGAGTCTTGAGATGTTGTTCCAGAGTCGAGTGTCATTTTTGGGTGAAAACAGGCTGAATTCGGGCCTCCAGCAGCTCGCACGGCCAGGCCATACTCTCGCACGGCCGTGTGGATATTATCCCCTGGCCGTGTGAGCCCTCGACAATTTCCACACGGCCAAAAGTGCAAATTCGCACGGCCGTGTGGCCGACACGGGCAACTCGTCTGCTCGCATGGCCGTGTGGATATTATCCCCTGGCCGTGCGAGCTCTCGACAAATTCCACACGGCCAAAAGTGCAACTGGCACGTCCGTGTGGTATTCCTCGCCCTGCCCGTGTCGACCAACACGGGCAAACTCGCACCTCGCACGGCCGTGCAGCCTCACCCGTGCGGCCGAGCCACGACCTATATATTCGGCCAGCACGGCCGCGTGGTCATAATTTTGACAAACCCTCGCCGGAATCCTCTGAATCTCGCCGGAAAACCGCGCCAAAACCCTCTTTTTTGATTTTTTCGGCCATTTTTTGTCATCTTTTCACCAAACCAACAACAAACCCACCCTTCCTCCACCAAAAGCGGCCTATCCCTCCATTTTGAGGAGATTTGGCCGACGTTTTTGTCGCCGGAGGCGATTTCCGGCGAGACTCCGGCGAGGCTCTGACGAGCACTTCCGGGCACTTTTTCGGCTTTTCGTCGCTTCCATCGCCTTCCCCTCATCATCCCCTACACCTCTACTTGAGTCTCCAGGTTTGATTTTGCCCTTAACTATGTTAATTGTGGAGAATTGGGTGTTAGGGTGCATGTTTAGAGAACCTCATTTAATCTTGTGATTTTCATGCAATTGATTGAGGGGAATGCATGGAGTGTGTTTGAATTGTGTTGGGTAAAGTCCCTCTTGATTGTTTGAGCCCTTGTGTGCAAGAATTTTGCAAATTTCATGCTTACCTTAATAGTGCACACAAGGTGTTCGATGAAATGCCTGTTTTCGTACCATTTTGTGGGGGTCGGTTGGGGCCCTTAATGATGTGCTTTGACGGTGTATTTGGTATGAATGTGAACCTTAAATTGCCTACTTGTTCATGGATGTGCACCCCCACTCAGATTATGCTTGATTTATCGAGTTTCTGATCCCCGAACCATGGATGAAACCATGGTTAGGCTGTTTTTCTGTTCTCAAGTGTGGGGGTGTGATTAACATTTTCTTTGGCTCTTTTGGTTCCACTTTGGGTTGTTCTTTTGCAGGACAATGTCGAAACCTGACCTAAAGCACCCGTTCATCCGGGATTTGAAGAGGGGGCCCGCCCAGGATCGCTTCAAGCAGGTCTTGAAATGCCCGTTTGGGCAGCACCATTGCTGGTCCAAACGGGAGTTTCAGACATTGCATTGCTACGAGCAACTCTCCGCCGCCGTCACCAACCGCCCATGGCGCCGTCTGCTCTCCATCTGCGAGAAGGTTTACTATGAGCCTGTGCTTGAGTTCTACACGACCTTCAAGCACACACCCACGGACGACTGGAGAGACGGGGCAGCCGTCAAATTCAGGCTAGGCGGTGCCCCACGGTCCTTGAGATACCACGAGCTGGCCGAGGCTCTCGACGTCGACCTCGACGACAGTCTGGACTACTTCACCGAGGTCAGCGACCCGCCGGAGGTGGACTTCAGGAGGCTGTACACCCGCCTGGCTCGGCCAGGCCAGACACGTCCCTTCTCGGCCGGGAGGACGAAGACAACTACACTGCAGCTCGAAAACCGCCTTCTCCACCACCTGCTGGCGAAGTCTTATACTCCAGCTTCAGACAGTGCCAGCGCCATCACTAGGAGGGCCCTGTACCTCCTCCAATCGATCCGCCAGGACGACCATCCCCTCCACTTGGGTTCGGTGGTGGCCAGGACCTTCGAGAAGACTGCTTCGGAACTGAAGAGTCTCCACTGCACCCCCCTCATCACCCGCCTGGCCACCTACTTCGGCCTTTCCCTACAGGGGTGCACACAGCAGGGGGACACCATCGTTTTTGGCAGGTCCACGATCAGTCACATGCACCTGCTGCGACAGAAGCGCGGCATTCTATGGATCGAGGGGTTTCCGGAACCTCAGATCCCCGCGGAGGACCAGCCAGAGGGCCAGGGGGATGAGGCTGCTGCTCATGTGGAGCCCGAGGATGTGGACGCTGCTGTTGATCCACCACAGACTCACTTCCATTACGGAGGTGGCAGCTCTGCTTTCCCGGGCCAGGACTACTTCACCTCCCAGTTCGAGCAGCTGCGTCTCCAGAACCAGCAGATCCTCGACCATCAGATGCAGTTCTAGCAGCAGTACGCGGCTCACCAGGCCGCGTACCACCAGAGGATGGCTGCTTACGATGAGAGATTGGACCAGCTCCAGACCCAGCAGGGAGTGACTCTCGCACACATCGAGCGGGAGAGGCGCCGCTCTCGGCGCATGCAGGAGGTACAGGGGCATCTGCTCCAGCTGCTACCGGGCGAGCAGCCAGTCTGGAGGAATCCCTGGGAGGACTCTCCACTTCCACCTCCCCCAGCTGATGATGATGATGGTGCTGATGGTGATGACGCCTTCATGGACGACATCGACCTGGATAATCTTGGCGACGAGTAGGCTGTACTCGTTGCCCATCTCAGTGTGTTTTGTTTTTCGTTTTAGACTTGTGTGTGTTTGCTCCATGTGTGAGGAGCTTGAACTTAGTGTCGTTTGTTTTTGTTTTCGGTTTTCTTTTGTGGATTGTTTTTGCATTAGCCGTCTGGGCTAACACTTATCCCTAACACCCAGTGTGCTAGTGTGTTCTTGTGTTCGATTCGTGCAGAACTGTCCATCTTCCCGTTTGTTTCTCGCTGACTGGTCCACTTCCAGTCCCCCAGCAGTTTCAATCCGGTAACATCGTTCCCCTTCTCTATCCCTCTGCTCCATTGAGGGCAATGTCGTGCTTAAGTGTGGGGGGGGGGGGGGGTGCTTTGTATCGGTTGGAATGTATATATGTGTGCTTGGAGCCTAGTCCACTGTCCAAATCTCGAGATTTGAGGGCTCCAAGTACTGCTGTTTGATCATATTGGCACTGTGTTTTGATTGATGAATTGAATGGTTTTCGGATTGATGCATGACAGCTTGATGTGACTAGGACAACCTATGATGAGGACTAAGACGTGCAGTAGAGTTGTGTAGGGGTTCAGTTTTTCAACTGTTTGCTTACCAACTGTGACTTGGATTGATTACTTGTTCTTGACAGTCTCTTATGCATCTAGTTCAGGGTATCAGAATGTGAGATAGAGCATATAGGTAGCCATGTGAGATTTGAGCTTTCTCGTTTCTTTCTTGTGCGATAGATCCCTCTTCCATGATGTGTAGCATTCACGTTGTCACTAGCTAAGATGATGGGGGCATAGGATTAGCCCACGACCAAATTTGACTGTCCTGATGTGTCATATCCCCTAGTCAGCCCTTTTGAGCCGTGTGTTATCCTTTCTTTTGGTCTGAAATGAAAAAAAATCACCTTGTTTACATCTTTTAGAAGGTTCCACAGAGTGGTTTTTACATATTCTCTGCTGTTTCTGCTAAATTTGATGTGAGTGTTGGAGGTAGTGCTTAAAAGTTGAGCTGGGCAGGTGTTTGAAATATATGCAGAAGTGGTGGCTCTCTTAAGAAATGCAAAGAAAATGAAAGAAAAACAAAGAAAAATTGAAAGCAAAGAGAGCCACTACCAAAAATCTGAATAATGCCCAGTAAGTAGTGTTTCTTAGCAGTCTGGCTTGGAAATGCTGACATTTATACCTCCTTCGCTCTTGTGCTCTTGAGATATTGAGTAATGCAGAATAGCAGAAAGGAAATACCGGTTTGTTTGACTGTGATTGTTTGGGTTTGGAAATGTGGAACCTTGTGCTATGAATACTTCCACCACCTAAAAGGCCTTTTCCCCATGTCAAAGACCCTAGCCAGTCATTTGAACCTGTGTCTAAGACCTCCTGATTAGTTAGTGGTGACACCCCATATGTGAACTCTAGCATTTAGAGGCTGCCATCATGGTGAAGAGATGTTAGGGATTGAGAGAAATAACATGCGCATTTTTCGCATCAAATTGTCCTGACCCCACTGGTCGAGAGTGAGTGATTCATTTTTCATTTCTATATACTCGTGTACCCCGGTGAGGACCTAGATTGCTCGGTCTCTATTCTGATGTCTTGAGTTGGATGCATGAGTTGACTGTTTTGAGTAAGTGGTTGAGTCAAGTCTAGGTTGGTTGGTGAACATAAGGGAGACTCTTCCTTTGCTCGATTTTGCTGCACTCGAATGTCCTTTGTGGTGGTTGTCCAGGTTGCTGTTTAAGTTGGTCAGGTATTGATGTTTGAAAACCAGTACGATTCACGTGTTCTGTGCCTTTATGACTTGTCCCCAATGTTGGTTGATTGAAATATGTGAGCTTAGCTTGTGTCTGACTTGGTTTTCTTGGGGACAAGCAAACGGTTAAGTGTGGGGGAGTTTGATAGACCGTTAATTACACATGTTTTTACCCCTGTTCTTACACCGTTTGAGGTGTTGATTCTCGTGTTTTAGGCCGATTTCACGCTAGGTTGTGGTTGTTTGTCATATTTCAGGTCCTAGTACGTGAATGGAGGCTTGGGAGCGAGTTTGGGGGCGATTGTACGAGAATCGGACGCGTGGCGAGGTGCTAAGGAAGCTGCACGGGCATTCCTGGAAACCACACGGTCGTGCAACTCACAATTGTGGCCGTGTGGTTTTTGTCGAGAGCATGCACGGGCAGGATGGAGACACCGCACGGCCGTGCGACCCTGGCCGTGTGGGAAGCCCGAGTTCGAATTAATTGGAACGCAGCGTTTTGACTCGCACGGGCAACTGGGTGAGCCACACGGCCGTGTGGCCTGCCCGTGCGAGTCGGGAAATCTTGGTTTTTCAGCCAATTTCGAGCCACAAGGGGGAGAATCGGACTTTTTAAGCAAAAACAGAGCCCTAGAGAGAGAAAGTACGAAGAACACATCCTAGAAGCTATCTTGGAGCTGGGTTTCATCGAATCGAGCTTGGAGATCGTCCTAGGAGTGGAAATCATCATCCCGGAGCAGATTTTCCTCATCTTTATGAGTATGACTACTCCGATTACTGTTTTCTTTTCTCTTCTCTATGGAGTAACTTCCCTTCACTTAGGTTTTGAGGAACCCTAGCTATGTTTGTTTGATTGGATGATTGTATGAGTACTCTGACTTGATAATCTTGAGTTCATATTCAATCTATGCATGTTTTCATGATTCAATTCTGCTTTAGTCGAGATTATTGATTCTGCTTTGATCCTATGAGAGGGAATACCTGATTAGGTCAATAGAGCACCATATATTGATAGTAGTGGATCGATTGCTTTAGTCGAGGGTTGATTCACTGCTTTGTATGGATTGAGAACCTCTTTCGATAGAGGGAGTCTAGTTCAGAACGCCTTGATCAGTTGTTCTAGAGAAGGATACGTCCCTCTAGGCAATTGACTCAAGAGGGCCTTGTTCCTTTAGTCGAGACTCAAGGTCTAATCAAGGATTCTCCGCATTGTGAATGAAAATGAAACAAGTTAGAAATCATCAATCGTTAGTCTGGCTAGTGGCTAGGGGGAATCATCTCTAAGTGAGTTCCCAACCTGTAATTAGATTAACTTTAACTCTAGTTTGCTAGAGTAGTTTTAGTTCTTTCATCTTAATCTGGTTTGCTAAATAATAAACTGAAGCTGAGTAATAGTAACTCTAGAGACCCGTGGATTCGATATTTATCACTTGAGCCACTATACTGCAGTCCCTTCCATTGGTTACACTTGGCCATTGTTAGGTGTTGTGTCATAGCGAGTCATCTAGACTGTATCGTATGGTTTGGTCTGGACCGGGAGACCAGAACTATGGTCTGGTCTGGTTTGCGATCTCCTCCTTTAGTGCGTGGTCTGAAGTGGTCTGGACCGCGGTCTACCGCAGTAAACCGTAACAGACCACGACACACTACCTACTACCTTGGACAAAAATAACACTAAATTGAACCTCCATATGTGTATTTGAAGAACAAAGTTAGTTGATTCTTCATCTAGTTGAGAGCCAACAAATTGCAAAATGATTGCTTATATGTTATCTCCTTATCAAAGTCCCACACAAAAATTAGAAATACTCATAAATAATATTCACAGATAATGTCTAGACTATGGAGTCAATAAAAATTAAACACTACAAAAAAATTCGTTCACCTTGATGAGATATGGAAAGTTATTGAGAGATATGCGACCATCTTAGTGGTTCGAAATTACCTCGACGTCATCAAAAAGGTTATCAACTGGGAGAACCTTCGGATCACTCGAGAGAGGAGAGAAGCGGTAGCACAAAGAGAAATAGGGAAATAAGGCTATTTGAAATTTGAAAAAACCCACTTCTATCCTCATATTTCTTTTCATTTAATACGATCACATTTTTTTTGTTTCACTAGCATATTGGTCACTATATTTTTTTTATAGATACCGGTGAAGGGTTGGAGGGCGAACAAGAGTTAATTTTTTTTAACATGGTCTGTCTGGTCCAGACCATACCGGACCTCACCGCACATGTGTGGTCTGGTCTGGACTGTATAGTATATGGTCTGGTCCACGGTCTGTGTTCCAACCTCTCGGTCTGGACCACAGACCGTATCTATGGTCTGGTCTGGACCGGACCGCACCGTTTCCCACCCCTATCGGTAATACAAGGGAAGGGACCCTTGTCTATACGTGTCCATAGAGCTCATTAGTACGAGACCTTTTGAAGAGGATTCCCAAAAGTCAAACCGTGCGGATTTGGCCCAAAGCAGACAATATCATATTAATGTAGCTACCCAATTTCTGACACATTTAATTCTATCACTTGTACAAGTGTGCTATCAATCCAAGCTAAAAGAGGCGAAAACTATGATGCATGCAGTTCTAATACTAATCATCAATCAATTAATTAAAAGCCCAAGCAACCTACACTGTTGCATACGAAAAAGTAGGGCGGCAATTAATTTGTGTTCAAGAGTTACTGTTCACCCGGGGGAGCTAGCCCATGCGTCAAATTGTATAGTAAGTTTTTTTAAAAGCGTAAGCTTTTTGTTATTGCTTCCTTGATTTTATTTTATTTATTTTATTATTAGATCACACATTATAAAAAATTTAAGTAGCAATATTATAAATTTTACAATCTCATCAATTTTTGTTAGGGTAAATACAATTTAATATCCAAACCTTTCATTATAAACAATATAATATCCAAACCTTTTCGAAAACAATCTAATATCCAAATCGTCAATTTTTTGTTCGTTTGACCATTAGTTGACACTTCAAAAAAGCTTTGTTTAGGGGAAATTGTCATAATACAACTTTGTTTCTTGTTTTGGCATTGCAGATGATTGAATATTTAGATATTCTATACCATCATGGTGGATTCATGGACTTCTCGGGTTTGGAACTACGATATGTTGGTGGTTTTTCAGAGAAGATATCGATGGATATTGATGAAGTGTCGTACTTCGAACTTTTTTGAAGTGTCAACTAACGTTCAAACAGACAGAAAGTTGACGATTTGGATATTAGATTGTTTTCGAAAAGGTTTGGCTATTATATTGTTTAAAATAAAAGGTTAGGATATTAAATTGTATTAACCCTTTTTAGTACACAAAGGTTCCGTATATTAGTCAACTTTACATAATAGTAACCAATGACGCTTTTCATAACTTGATGTTATTATTAGACCAAAATTGCAAAGGATTTATGTAACATTGTTCTAGATATCTGTAGGGTCCAATATTGTTGCCTATTAGACCTGGTAATAGCCACAACATATGGTAGGAATATACATAGAAAGGATAAAACAGATCATATGTTTCCAGGATCAAGGATGCGTGTCAAAGAAACTCTAGGGAGGAGCTTGCATATGCAATGCCTCACCTTCTGTAACATCCCGAACATTTTCGCGACGAAGATATTGTCCGCTTTGTGCCTTGACTCTCACGGTTTTCGACCTGGGGTGCAATTCAAGGTGACTTCCCATAAGGTCACCCATCCTTGTTGTACTCCACACTGAGCACGTTTAACTTCAGAGTTCTCACAAGAACTCCTCCATTTCACCCCAAAACGCGTATTGTCAGTTAAGGTCGGTTTCTTACTTATGAACCATGGATCTCTCCCGTGCTTTGTCGATGTGGGATTCGCCTAAGGTGTTACACCTTCATCTTTCACCCCCCCCGTATAATAGATTTACATTTTCCACACTATTCTTTCTTTTCACTTTGTAAAACCAACGGGAACCTTAACCTCGGAGGAACCTCAACCTCCACAGTCCCGTTTTAAACCATAGAACTTCTTCCTTGCCACCTGAGTAAATGGTTGTGAGAGATCCTAAAGAATTTGATCTTGGTTTTCGAACAAGGTAAATTTGCATACACGTACTACAGGTGATTTTGAGCAGTTGTTAGGGGCACTCACAAGCATCATAAAGAGCTAAGGTATTCTATTTCATTTCATTATTTATTTTCTGCTTAGAGTCTTTATTGTATTTTTTTATTTCTATTTCTATTTTTTCTTTTCTGTTTCATTTGTGTCTATTTTTTTTTATCCAAGTATGTGTCTTTAAGTAAGTTTTCAGAGTCTTTTCCAGGAGTAGAATCGGCGGCCAGATCGAGAAATTTCTTCACAATTTTGTGTCTTGGCTGCCTTTTTCGCAGAACCTCAAGTTTTTATTAGTCTGTGATTTAGCTCTTATATGGAGGCACAAACCAGGTTATATCGATAGGGGATTCTATTAATTAAGCAACATCGTATGGTTGCAAACCAATTCTCAATTAACTTTTCCTATCCCCATGTGTAGTGCGTAATTGCCTCACATGTTGGCATATATTACCCCTAGCTTTATTATTTATTATAAATTTTTATATTTTGATTGTTAGTTATGATTTTTCGTTGATAAAGATACAATTCAAACCATAGGAAGCTTTTTAAAATATGGTATCCAAACATTTCGAATAGTATTTCATCTTAAGGGTAGGAAAGCGGTTGCGGTTTACGGTTAAACCTCAACGACCTTGAATAAGTATGCTTAATAGTTAACCTCCGACTGTTTATATGAGGTCTTATTCAGTTACGGTTAGTAGGACGAGTCATTTTGCTGTTTGTAGATTAACCACAAACCACACCAAATAAAAGCATAACCGAATGACTAACCACATATATCATTGAACTACATAACATTTAGCATGGACCAATAGACACCATTCACGCCTACGGGTCCAACCATCACCAAACCTCCTCCATCTTGTGTCCAATCCAGCCCAATTCGTTTTCCCTTCTTCAAGTTGACGACCACTGCACCCAAATCCATTTTCTGGGTTTCATTTCTATCTTCTACGTCTTCGTCTTCCCTAATTTTTGAAATTCTAGGGTCACATGTCACTGGATTCGAGAGATAAGAGGGGTCAAGGCGAAGGAGGCAGTGAACAATGTTGGTTTTAGTGGCCATTGGGTGTGATGACGGTCGTCCGTCTTTGTCTAGCGACCTTCTTTCGTCCAACCTGTTGTCATTCTGTCTATGTGTCTTGCCTCTTTCAGAGATGGAGTTTTCGTAATAGTAGAATCCATAATGTCAACAACAAACTAACTGTCCTGGAGTAGCAAACACCCATCTGTCTCTTTCGAAGAACTCTGTGTTATGGAAAACGTTTCACAAAAGTATGTTTCTTGCCACACAAGTCATATATAGAAATTAACACATGCCAACGGTATTGAAGTCTCTCCACTTCATTAACCTTAGAGTACTTGAGCTTCACCAGTATCTCTTTAAATGTAGTGACATTTATGACTTAGCTTAGGGTTTACGCAAAACTTCTAAGTATCACTTTCACTTTAGAATCAGCCAAGCGACATTCCACATTACTTCTCCCCAATTTATCCCCCACATTTCAACTATTTCGCCATAGTTGTTGAAACCAACGTTTCCGGTTTGGGGAATGTTGTTCATATACATTCATGTATATGGTCAAAATCATCTCTTTGGAAGAGTGGATCAACATCAATAAATATTCTAGCTTTCTGACATAACGTCAATATATGCTAGAGTTTACTCATAAGTTATACCCTTTGACTGGGTTAACTCCACAAGGTTTAAGGACTCTCACTTTCTCATTGGACACCTTCATACTTTCAAGTATGACTTCGTTTACCTTTCCAATTTTGTCTTATGGATAGGTTAGCGTCCCATTGTAGGGTCTTGAGATAGTAGCCGAAACAATGGCTAGCTCTTCTCCCCCACAATTCTACCCTTTGCCAAACATCATGGAATAATCCCATTTATTTTCCATGGTTTTACTTATTGAACTTGCCAACCACTATATGTATCTAATTGGTTACCAATGGTATGATCTCACTCGATTAGCATACCACAAACAATTAAGATTTTATTAGAAATATCATCCAATTACTTACCAATGGTATTGCTCAAGGCAACTTGAGACGTCATAAGTAATTCAGATGCATTCCAGGAATGGAAATCCCACTAATTACTTACCAATAACATTTCATTTATGTAACATGATATACCACAAGTAATTCAAACGAATTTCTAATTCAATTGTCTAATTACTTTCCAATGGAATAAACTTCATAAATATACCATAAGTAATCCAGACTTTTAAGTTTAATAAGATCATCTCAATTGAGCTCTCATGCCAAATTGTTTTCCAATGATATATATCTATATATACCATAAACAATTCTGTCAATGAGCTTCACGTTGATAATCATAGGTCATAAACAATTCTGACCTAATGCTTATCTTGATGACAACCATCATTTGGCAAGCTTATTAAATCCCTATAAGGATCAATCATAGCTTCATTTTCCTTGCCCTCATGGCATAAGAAACATCAAGTCCTAAACAAATTATTATGTCATCACAAGCATCTTAGGAATTATAATTCCTTATCACTTATGGCTTACTGGTAATGCAATCCTTTAAACGTGCATTAACCAAATTTCATCTCCAACACATTGGAGGTATACTCTTTCATAACTATGTTCAACTTAATTTGAACATAACCTATGCAAACATTCTGGCTTAGATAGACTTGACTCACAAGTCCCCACTTGCCATGCGCCATAGGTTTTACACACCTATGATTGTTCATAGTTTCCCACTAGATAGTTTATTACTATCCAAACCACCGTTACTTAGAGTCCATGAAGGACTATCATAAGTACGTCCATCATCTCATGCATCACCTTGAATGGAAAAAGTGTCCAAATTAAATTGGTACAATTGTCATTCATCCATGCCACATAATTGAGATGGACCAATGCAATAAAAGCATTAAAACTTTGTGATTAATTTTGGAACCAAACAAACTCGTAAGGTTTTATCCAACTAATTTTCCACTTGGGTGATAAGAACATTTGTCCTTCATTCATCATGTAAATACATGAATTACATAGGTACACACCTACTAATACCGTATGTATATATACACACACATACATATGTCTACTCCTCAAAGGAGATTACAATACATATAGAAGAATCCTAAGGATTCTTGGGGTCGAAGTCAGGATCAGAGAGGCATTCATCGGTCGCTATGTCGGAGTACTCCTCCTCTTTCTCCGATTCCTCAACTTCCTCTTCTTCCCCTATACTCTCCATCGAGTCCACATGGGTGCCCAAATCATCCACATTAGGACCCAGTGAGTACCAATCATAGATGAGTATATCATCTAGAGTCCAATAATTGGTTGGATGCTCTCCACCAATGTCATTATATAGCAAATCCCCGCTATCGTCATAAAAATCGAACCACTCTTCATTGTCAAACTCCATTTCGGGAGTAGAGAGATCAATGATCTCCGGATCTGATTCGATATTAGTGACCTCTATGACGTCATCGTCATCATCCTCGTGAGTTGGACTCCATACTTCGGGGGTGCTACCAACCATTTTCTTTTCTAACGGAATGAACACACTGATCAAATCAGAAACCAAGGGTTTTCTTGCAATGAACAGTGAATTAGAGATCAATAATCCCTTTTCTTTTCTTTTGATTGGAGGAGACAAGCGGTTACATCCGCTCAATTTTGTTCCAACCAAAACATCGAATCATGCGAGCAACCTGCTCTTTGAAACAATGGATATACATCCACAAAAAAATGCATACAGTTGCATTCCAAATGCAAGCGGCAAGATATATATATTTATACACAAGTATCCACATATATATAGTGAAACATATATACATGAATGAGATTCTTAAAACGTATAAAACATGATCATATCTTCCTTAAAAACATTCACACAGGGGAACATACATGTATACACGAATACATGTATACACGAATACATTATGAATTAGAAGAATTAGAATTCCTTTTTCTGGTGCTTATATATCACTGCTAGAATTGGGTTCCTTTCTTTCTACACCGATTCATGCAACGTGTAATGCATTTTTTTTGGAACAACACGATACATTCATAATCGCCATGCCAACACACAGAAAGTATTTTACGGCAAACTTGATTAAAGAATCAAATCTCAGCAGCATGCATTTCCCCAAACCAATTACATAAAAAACAAATACATCCAAATCCATGTATAATATGATCATGCAATTTAATTGCGCTAGACCATTCGGTTACGCCGGCATAAATAGTATACAAGAATAATTATTATAAATTCCTTAAGATTGTTATGGAAAACGTTTCACAAAAGTATGTTTCTTGCCACACAAGTCATATATAGAAATCGACACATGCACAAACAACGCCCGAACCAATAGAATTCACTATTTCTCCTTAAGGAATTTAGTTCCCCTCTACGGTACCCAAGGTTATTGGAACTATTCCTCCCAGGATAGAACAGACGTACCTTTTCTGGCTGTACCAGTACTTGAAACACCAGAATCCAACGAACGCAACGATCGGAGAGAAGTCACACGACTCTGTTTTTTTCTTTATGAGTTTGTAGAGAGGAAATGCAATGAAGAATGAAAAATTCTTTTATCTTTTGGCCAAAAAAATTTCTTGGGAAAACTCACTTGTGTGGAAAACAGAAGGGGGTCGGTGTTTATTTATAGACAATGAAGGGGTGCGAGTGAAGGGATGTGACCCTTCAAGTGGGTGGTTACACCCCAACCATTGCATCGGTTCGCCATAGTTGTTGGACCGGTTGGTTCATTCCAACCGCCACATCGGTCCGGTCCGATTCGGTTCAACTTGGTTTAACCAATAACTCACCAACTATTGGCTTCTTTCCCTTTCATTCTCATTCACACCTTTAAAATCCCAACACTCTGCTGATACCGACGATCCCAATCCAGAGGAAGTGTGAATCGCCTTCCCCCTATGGTGTCCCCTTGCTTTGCATCCTTCTAGTTGGAAATGTCGAACAGAATGCGAAGTTCCTTGGTTTAAGAAACCGAAAAAATAAACTTGGTGCTGAAGTAAAAAGTGGTGGTCTGAAACTATCTCTTATGAATGTTAAATGATAACTAAAGCAACAAATAACAATAATATCAGCCAGATTCTACTCGACGAGGTGGCAAGTGGGGAAAGGAGAAAGAGAATGATGATAGCGATACCAAATCAGAGGATGGAGGATCACAGTCGCAATGGCAGCAACCCCCAAGCTTCTCATTTTGCAGAGGAAGAGGAACGGCAAGGACAAAGACAACAGAAGGGGCTAATGTGTTAACGGATGGACAAGGGAGATCAGGAATTGGGTTTACAAAGGGCTTCTTTTTCAGAGAAGCCAGACCCCTTATTTCTGGAAGAAAGTTGCAAAGCTGGTATTTTTAGCTTACACTCACCTTTCTTATTAGTACATATTGATTGGTTTGTGTTCTTGAAGTTTTGCCATTGTTGAAAGAGTGGTTAATTTCCCATTGCCCTACTCTTCCCTATGATCTGGTTTTCCTTCAAGTCAACTGCTTTAACTACCTCGGAAGAAAAAATGTTACATATGTGGAGGGTATCAGTTAGCAAGAATTAAGGGTTCTGGAAGATGGGCACTTCCAGTTGCACTTATTTGATGATTAGTCATTTTAACTAGTGGCTCAATAGATAGACTTATGAAGTTGTGTTGAGGGAAATAAGTTGCTTCGGCCAAAGCCAATTAGCTGTGAAATGAAGTTACCATTTTCAAATTTGTAAGTTCTGTTGTTGGAGCCTAACACTTTCCGGTTCATTGTTCTACGCCGGTGGCATTAACATGCATCTTCTTTAATTTTAAACTCTGAGCTTGTCAAAGTGTACCCTGAGATTGATTGTAGGTGCCTGGAAATTCTGCACAGGATTGCTTTGACAAAGTACACTCTGACAACGCAACTCCACCTCAATCTCCGCGTCGTCGATCGAGGGCCAAAAAATCATATTCTCCTATTGGATCTCTTGATCTCTCGGCTGGCAAAATATTGGATTCATGCAGGGAGAAGACTAAGAGGTTAAGCACTGGGCACAAGCATCATATTGCTCAGAAAACAGTGAGACAGTTGCTGCAAAAGCATAACCACCGGGACCACAGCCACATAGCAGATCTATTCTCCTTTCTAGAACCTGACAGGAATCCATCTGCTCAAGATTGTGATCACAATCTCCTGCCTTCTACTCCAGAGACTTCGCAGCAGAAGCAGATTATTAGTGTTCTGAAATGTAACGAAGCCAAGATTGGAACCTGTGTCAATAATTTTTTCCTTCTCCTAGTACAACTGTTGACTGTAGTTTGCTAACATCATCTTCTTTCATCCTGTGAACAACAAACTACCATCAAAATTGACAACACAATCTAGGCTTCTCTGTAAATGTCCTTTATGTCTAACTCCATACATCATATTTATGCCAACAACAAGCATGCATCAGGTTCTACCAGGATGTAAGGTTGCATTTCTATTCTCTAATTGCACTACTGTGGTGAGTGAAACTTCCTCCAACTTCAGAAATTGCTTCCTTTCCTTTCGACAGTACCAATAATTCTGACTGGTTATTTTGCCCATTTCGTCATAGCCAGCTCGACACATGTCTACTGTGGACCAACAAATACTTCGTCTGTTACAAATGGGCAAGCCGCTGATATGGTAATGGTATGCCCTTGTTCTTGAGCAGGTGGCTGAAATCTGCCATTTCCCAACACAACCCTGCCAGTCTTTTAAGTACAGAAAACTAGGCAATAATGAAATAATGTTATGTACCAATTTGATTTGCAATACACGGTTCACTTAATAGTTATAATTGTTGGCTATCATGTGGTGACTTTTCTTTTGCAAAGTATTATAACTATATTTTTAGTGGTAATAAACTAATTATTTTATTAATAAAATTTTATCCAAGTTGAAATAATAAACTTATTCCCAAAAATAATTTGGGTAAGCTGCTTTTGTATATGTTTTACGTAGTGTCTTAATTATTACGGAAGGTTTAAATAACATGGTTGTTTATTTAATACGTAAGAAATAACTTTTTCATCAACCTTCATAAGTTTTAGGTTAAATACACTTGTATATCCAAAACTTTCATAGTTGTGCCAATAATATCCAAATTTTCCGAAATACCACTTATAGCCACTTCTGTCGAATTCTTTAACGGTGTAAGCTAATAAGCTGTCTGGACAAACGAAAATGCTGAGTTGGCGAGTTTCACCAGCAACAATTCCACGGTGGATTAAGTTTAAAAAATAAAAAATAAAAAATAAAATAAAAAAGGAGACGAAAGGTCCCCACCAATCGCACACTCCCTCCTTCCCTGTGTGATTACTTAGCTCAACCATCCGTCGCCGTCGCTTCTCCGCCTCGTCGAACCCAAAACACCACCATTCCTTCGCCTAGAGAGAGGCTTTGCGATTTCGAGTCCGATGTTGGCCTATCCTTGTTCTTCCACTACAACAAGGACTCGAGAAACCACTAGCAGGGACTCGACAAAGGGTATTCTTTTCCCTGTTCTGGAATCGAGCACCATTAAGCACTAGCTATCTTCTTCTCCTTTGTTGAACAAATGGGGATGTGAGTGGGTTTTGTGTCGATTTGATTCAAGAAGGACATGAAGCCACTATGTTGGCCTTGATGTGGGTGTTGGTGGGCAGTTCCTAGATATGGAAATCGCTGTCAAAGAAGACATTCTCAGCGGCGGAGAAGGAGCCGCGGTCGCGGCGGTTGTGGGTTAATTAGTACTGCAGCGACGACGATGATGAAGCCAGTAAGCCACTACCATTTCCTGACGACGATGCAGGAGCTTTGGGGAGACTCTGTTACTCCCAAAGCGACGGAGACCTCCAAAAGCCTAGACCTGCATCTTCAATCTCGCCGACGTTGTCTCTCTCGGGTCTCAATCTCACCTCAAAACTGGGCTTGTGAGAAGAAGACTCAGATGTTTCAGGGACTGTGCGCGATTTAAGGTGGGATTGAGTGACGATTGATGCGGAGACTGAGCTTTGTGTACTGGCGATTCTCCTCCAGTCCCGATTCTCCTCCATTACTCTCTTCTGTCTGAGCTCATCTTCATCGGAAGCTAGCTCTTCGCCATCCAAACCAACCATTCATAGCGTCACTGAGCTTCGCACCCCAGTTGCTCACCTGCCGGAACCTCAGTTCCCGGACGTGATTAGTACAGAGTCGGCGACGCGGGGTCGGACTTCAACTTCAAGCTCCTGGCCAACGCCGGCGGTGAGAATGGAAGTGCGGCACCGGAGCTGGATCTGAGCGTGACGGTAATGGATTGAAGATGCCTAATATGTTCGTGATCTGAGCGTGCATTTGATGAAGGCCGGGTGTTGTGATTGCCCAGCGTTTACTCGATCAACGTTTTGGGGAAGAACCCTAATTTCAAAATTGTGGAAATTATTTTAAATTATTTTAAATTTCTTATGTGTCACCTTTGGCATAGTTGGCGCTTACGTGTCTGCTTAGTTGACGCCCAGTCAGCTTGCCGTAAGCTATGTTGACGGAGTTGTTTACGCCGTCAAAGTATTTAACTTAAATGGATAGATTTGGCAAAGAACAACTTTCAAACATGGATATAAGTGGTATTTCGGGAAATTTGGATATTATTGGCATAACCATGAAAGTTTTGGATATACAAGTGTATTAAACCTAAGTTTTACGTAATGCAATTTAACAACTGTTATAGAACGATGCTACGTAATCTTCTGTAATGTGTTGTCTAACAATAAAATCAAATTATATATAAGTCTCACATTTTATTAAGTTATTATGTCAAATTAAATTATCTTACGAAAGATTTAATTTTCATAATTCAAAATGTCGAGATGTTAGATCTTGTAGGTAATAATGAAATAGTTTTAGTTAATAATAAGTAAATTAAGTTATAAAAGTACATTTGGTGAAATAGTTAATTACTTATGTAAAAATTAACCGACCTTACAAAACCTTTGGGTAGTGCAAATCGACAAGATCATTATCAGTTTAATTAAATTTAGGAGTTCTCATTCAAACTTATTTCATGAAAGATGTTTATTTAATTGATACATAAGAGATTATTATCCCTCTATTAAGTTTACGTATTGCATTAGTCATTGCGGAAGTTTATGTTGTATGTTTTATTTAATTGATACATAACAAATAACTATCCCTCTGTAAAATTTACACAATGTATTCGCAACTTATGTAATTGTTACAGAATGGTGTTATGTAAATCTTTTGTAGTGTGTGGTATGATGATAAAATGGAGTCATGGAAAGTATCACATTTGATCAAACTACAAACTTACCTTAGAGAAATTGATGAGATTATGAACATTGTCTTTAATTATAAGGTTTACATAATATATTTGGACATACAAATTGATGAGATTATGAACATTTTCGTTAATTATAAGGTTTACATAATATATTTGTACTACGTATATCTTCCTAGTAACATGGAATAAAAAAGTACCTAGCTAAGCGAGAAAAAAAATCTTTTTAATGCAATTGACTATAGGACATGGAAAACAACAAATTATATAAACAACTGATTGTGAGAAAATCCGGCGAACATTACCCACTAAAAGAGAAATAAATTTGACAATTTAATTATGCACCTATAAGCTATCCACCGAAGAGTGTGTGTGGTCGGCCTATTAAACCAATCAACCCATAATCTATCCGAAGAAATATCCCCAAAACCTTGCGTAAAACATTCATTGAAAGAAATGTGAAAAGAATGTCACCACGTTACTAGAAGAAGGAAAATTATTGGTCTGGTTTATGGACTGTTATGTCATATGCGACATTTGAGCAATGAATTCTTTAACCTCCCAAGGGGAAGAAAAAAAAAACTGAATTTAATACTCTCCTACACAATAATATCTGCAATCATTTATTATTCAAACAACATTCTTGCCCACATGCCCTTCTGCTGCTAAATTATTCAAACAAATTGTCCTCAGAGCTCTTCATGCTGTCCTTATTTATTAGTGCAGGAAAAGATAGCTAACTAGACCAAAGCTCACTTAACCTAATCATAAAACACCTTGATTGAAGGGATTAAGTTGGCCGAGAAAATGAAAGAGACAAGATCTACTACTACTACTACTTATTAGAGGATTAGAAAGTACAGTTGGTGGGACTGATTACAACGTCCATTTATCACTCCCATGAGTGCTACAACAGACTTTGGCAAAATGCTCCATTGTTTGTTTCCCTGCAGAATCTCTGATTGTGACCAGACATTTTTTCAGCCTCTTCTCTTGTCTCTCTACTTTTCAGTTCTTCCCCCTTCACAAACATCTCCCTCCATAGCCAGCAGTCCTAAACAAGGCCTGCTTTATATCTTCAGAACTCATCACTGACCTATGCTCCCCACCCTGCACAAACCAAGCCAAAGAAAAGAAGGGGGAAACAAACAATGGAAATTTAAAGCAAACCCATCAGAGAACTAGACAGTCCCAAGTGATTCATAACCTCATGTATTTAATTGGGGACAAGACAAATTAACTATCACTATGCTCATACCTCTAAGCAAGAAGCCTGCATTGAGAAATCATTGAAGCAGCTAATCACACACTGCTGAATCTCCAGGCCTAATGCTTCAATGGTGTTCACAGTCGATAGCAGCAGTCCCGGTTTTGGTGCACAGCAGATGTCGATCCGGGTCTCGATTTCTCTCTTCTCTACACTGAACTGCATTGTTGAGAAGAAGAATCCAGCAAATGGGTATTGGTTAAACTAATCTGCATATGCTTCAAATGTGGGGAAGCAGGAAAATTTAAAAAAAAAAAAGTGAAAGGATACTGACTTTGGGGGAGTTTCTGACAAGAGCTTCACTTGGTTTAGTGTCATTCAAGTTGGTGATCAACTTGACTTGCTTAACTCCATCCTCACTCTCTTCTTCTACTTTCACTTCTTCTTGCTGCAATCTGTTGATCCTCTCAAGGAGTTCCTTCACATAGTCAATTGTGTCACCAAGGATTGAAGTTCTGTCCATCTACCCCACACACAAATCTGTCCTTGTCAATTCCAAGACAGAAAAGAACCAAAAGAGAAAACATACAGACACATAAACACTAACAAAGTAAAAGAGGGGAGAAGAAAAATTAGTAGACCTTGCTGATCTTAGGCACAATTGATCTCAACATAGAGAGCCTGTCATTAAGCCTCTTCCTTCTCCTCCTCTCAGCCATTAGATTCTTGGAAGGCTGCCCTTCTACCCTCTTAGACTTGCCCTTCTTCTCTCCACAAAACCCCATAGCCATACAAGGTTGGAGATGAGCAAGATCCCCGTCCTCCCCTGCAGTTTCCTCTGGTTTGCAGCACCCCATTTCCATGTCCCCATTTACTTCCTCTTCAACATTCTGCTGGGTGCAGAAAAGTGCCCCAATCTGCTCTTCCTCATCAACTGTGTTTGGTTGGATTAGTAGAGATGGCGAACTCTGGTCAATGCTGAACTCACCATCAGGACAAAACGGGTAATCAGCTTGTTGGTCAGCGTAAGTGCAGTCAAAGGGAAGAAATGGAGGAAGAAGATGTGGGGGAGGAATGAAGGTGGCCATGGAAGGCAATGCTGAAGAGTGGTGATGGCTATCAAAAGAGTCAAAGCTCCAGCAGCCATTGGAGAAGAGATTATCAGTAGAAGTAGTAGTAGAAGAAGAAGTAGGTCCAGCTGCAGCAAGAGGAAAAGTTGACCAGCTTTCTCTTGTAGGGAGAGCCTGATTATGATGATGATGATGAAGCAACTCCTCTAAGAAACCATGTTGGGGAGTGAGCTCCATTCTGCCTTCTCTTGTGGGTTCTTTTTCCTTTCTTCTCTTTCTAATCTTTTCTTCTTCTTTCACTTTTCTCTCTTCTGATTTTCCTTTTTGTGGGTCAAATCCTATCTCTCTATTAAAGGGTTGGAAAGACTGATGATAATATGGCAAAAGTTCGGATGCTGAAAGCAACCCATGAAGAAAGCAGCTGCAAGCAAGAAGAAGAAAAAGAGATATTATTTTTCTTCATTAAAGAAATTTGCTGATATATTTTATACATTTGTTTGGGTACAAGGAAAAGGAGGATTAACTAACCGTGAGAAGAGAAAAATGACAATAGTAAAGAAATCTAAGTCATAAAAAAAATATTCTCTTTTTCTATAAATGGGGTTTAAGTAGTTTGTAATGTCGGTCCGATCAGAAATATTGTCTATCATAATTCAATATAGTATGAAATTTTATTAATATGAAACGATACCAGAATTAAAAAACAAAATCAAGTACCGTTTATTTATTCTATACAAACTCCGGTACTGTTTTAAATTCTTGGCTTTAAGAAGGAAGGAGTTCAAAGGTGGCAGAGCTACTCGATCCTGTGGAGGGCGGTTGGTGTCGCCATTCACTTCAGCAGATGTTTCCTCCTGAGGTCAGTCGAGAGATTTTGGCGATCCCCCTACCTCCTATGAGTATCGAGGATAAGTTGGTATGAAATGATACGAGTGATTATGTGTTTATTGTCAATTCCGCCTATCACCTAGCGGTATTGGTGGATAGCTAGGTAGGGGTGTGGCGCCCCAGAGTGAGCTGGATGGATAGGGAGAGTTGGATGAAAATGTGGGCCCTCAATATCCCACCTAAACTTAAGCTATTCCTCTGACAAATTTTTCACCGTATTTTGCCTACCACGGAAGCCTTGATTGAAAAAGGGTTCAGATTTTGTCTCGCTGTCCGGTGTGTTGGGCGGAGTCTGAAACGATGGAGCACCTCTTTTGGGAGTGTGCAGTCGCTGCAGCTCTCTAGGCTCATTCGGGTTTGGATCATCTGGGGCAAGATCTGCCACGACATACCTTCCCTTTGTTCCTTAAGAAATGTTTGCTTAGGATGACCCAGCCGGATCAAGTTATGGCCTTGGTAGCACTCCTCTGACGTATTTGGAAATCAAGAAATTGGGCGGCTTTTGAGGGCAAGCAGTTCTTGGTTTCCCAACTGATGCGCCAATATCATCAACAGGTACATGAGTGGGTGTTTTTACCGGAGCATAGATTGGTCTTAGGTTGGGTTACTTCACAGCATCATCAGGACGAGGAGGAGATGTCAGCTCTTGTTTGTATGTGGGATGGTGCGGTGCGTGCTAATTCCCATTCAGCGGGAGGGCTGATTGTGAAGGATGGAGGAGGGAATGTGGTGGCAGCGAAATGATTGTTCTTTGAGGGCGTGGTTGATCCCCTGGTGGTAGAGACTATTGCCCTTCGTGAAGCTATCCAGTGGTGTCAGGACCTTTGGCATCCCTCAAGTGAGGTTTGAAGGTGATGTGAAGGAACTCATTGACAAGTTTAATGCCAAAGATGCGCATGATAGTCGTGTAGGGGCTATTATCAATGAGATTTTGTGTCTGCTGGTTTGAATAGTGGCTTTTGTGTTCGGTTCGTAGGTCGGAATAGCAATAAGGTAGCCCATTCCTTGGCTAGGAAGGCCCTTTCTTTGTCTCTGGCCTCGTGTCGATTGTATGATTTTCGTGTCTGGGTTGGATCTAGGATGTAACTTCTAATCTTATCAATATATATGATTATCTTTGGTTAAAAAAAAAAGAACAGTACTCCATGTTCGCGAGTTTCAATTTTACACTAATAAGTTACAAGGAATTTTTTGATACATATTAATCTTATATATCATAAACTAATGCTATATTTTATATAAATTATTGTGAACATTATTAAAATTCATTTTAAATACTTTTACTTTATTTGGTGTTCATTATTTCCCACTTTTCTCGTGTATTATATTGAAACCGGCATAAACTATTTGTACCACCAATCACATAATTCAACTTGCTTCACCGGCACATCGATATAAACCAGTTTGACAATATCCTAAAGTGTTGTGGTTAAGTGGCATAGTCATTCCTCACGGTATACGAAATTATGGTTCTTTTGAAAATGAGTTGTTTGACTTCGCGAATTAACTTCTGCAATTACATAGAAACTCATAATTTATGTTATATCTATATCCATATTATTTTTGGATAAGTCAAACATAAAAATCTTACTAAGAGGTCATTTGCTTGTGGGATTTTAAAAAATGAAGAATTTTGATAAAATCTTGGATTTTGGGATTGAAGGATTATGTTGGATTTTGCTATGTTGGATTTGTGTTGGATTTTAAAAATTGCATGTTTGCTTGTTGAATTTCAAAATGGAATTTACTATCTTGGATTTTATGGGTTAAATTATGAGTTTACCTTCTTGACCTTTTTCCTATCATTATAATTTTTTTTTTCTAAGGATACTTTAGTCATTCATAGTTAGTGGGGTCCATGGATTTTGAAAAAAAAACCTCACGTTTATGGGCCCTACGAATTTAGGCCAACCTCAACAAACATGGATTTGATCATAAATCCAACGTATAAGGAATTTCGGGACAAAATTCCTCATCAAAATCCTACAAGCAAACGAGTTATTTCACCTCGGTCAAATCACCCCTTATTATTGGAAGGGGAGTAACCAAGATGTTGGGCAAACTCAAATCATATTTTTGTTCAGGGAATTTCTTGACTAGCTAAATGTAATTTTTGAAACTTTATGAATGATCTCTATGAATTAGGATGTCAAAAAATTTAATTTTTGGGTATTTTTCAAACTCAGCGTATTAAGGTCAAATTAGATTTGGGATAAATTTGTATAATTTTTTAGTTTGGATAAATTAGACTCATTATATATGATATCTTAAAAGGAATGAGTATCCAATTATGATATGGTTTTTTCGGGAACGGATCAGGTCAGTAATCTTATGGTGAGTAATCGTGAGTAACCCGTCCACATCAGCATGACATCATCATCCCTCTCTCTCCTAGAAAGCCTTTAATCCCCCCTTAATCTTTGACGGAGGATTTCTCACTCGTTTTAAGTCGATTTTTTTACACAGTTAAATCAGATTAATTGTGCTCTTGAAAATGATATCCACACTTTGATATATTTTTCGAACAAACAAAATTGAGTCATTTTTTACCAGTCTATACCATATGGTATTGTCTGGTATTGAAATAAGAGCATACATATGGTTTGAAAAGCATACCATGGTGGTATGAACAAACCAAGACTGTAGGATGATTGAATACATGATAGTAGAAGCATATTAACTGTCATTTACGACTTTTAACATTGTGTACCACAAGATACCACCCCGTACCAGGGTGGTATTGTATGGTATTTTTTGATCCTTTAATTTGTTCACCTAGAAATTTGTAGATCCAATAGATCATGATGAACTCGTTCCTTCTGTGCAAACGTTTGCAAAAACGAATTAAAAGTGAAGAAGATACCATATGGTATGCAGTTGGTACCGAAAGGCAAGAATTTTTTTTCTCAAAAATTATTAAAAATGTAACTCATTTTGTAGAGCACGACGAACACGTTCCATCTATGCAAAAAAAAAAATCGAGTTAAAACGAAGAAGATATGAGCCGATTAAGAAAGTTAGGAAAAATAAAAATGACCTTTAATTCTCCATCCTTAGATCTGGATTTTCTAAATGAAGGGTTCAGATTGAGCCGGTTTTTCCTTTTTTCTTTGTTCTGAAAGAAACAAATTATGGAAATACTAACATTAAAGTTGTAAATTGGACTGAAGACAATTAGCAAATCTATCTAATATGCATATGAATCATGAAAATTACATCAAATTAATTGAATCATTGTAATTACTCATAAAAAAAAATGAAAGAGAAAATGTGGATATGTAAGAACTAAGAAGTCACAAGGGAGCCTGTTAAAAAATTGGAGGAATCTACTTTTTTTCTGCTGTCTCTCTTTCTTTCTTTCTCAAGGTGAATTCATGTCTTTTCCAGTGAAATTTTTCAATCAGACAAAACTTGGGTAGCAGCAACCCAACCCTAGTGTAATATAAATAATAATTTACTGAAAGTTTGACATGCAAGCACATGATGTATGTGCATCTGAATCCGCAAACATTATTATGATTATTTTGACTACACCTTGGATCACCACCGCAACCTTACCTTAGCCCCGCTGTCATCGCCAGAGGCTCACAAACGAGAGACTAATATATCCCTTTTCTTGTTACACTACCTATACTCTCAGCTGTTGATAGAGATGCAAATCAGCTGAGTCTCAACTTGCTGATAAATGAGTCTGAGTCAAGTTGGAACTCTATTTATTTATTAAAATTTGATTTGTGTTTGACTCGAGATTGACTCAATTTTGTTTCATTAATGAGCTCACGAGCTCGACTCATTAATTAGCTCGTGATATCGGATTGAGCTAAGGTTCATATAATTTACTTCATAATTTTCAATTTTTCATATCATATAATATAATAGTAATTAGTATTTGAGTTATCTACGATACATAGTTTCTTTTTTAATTATAAATAAGATATTTGATCACTTGCTCAAATTTTCAAACATAATATGTGGTGAGATATATAAACTAACAAACATATGAAGTATTAACAAGCCAATGATAAGGTATAACCTATTTGCTCATAAGTTGTTAGTTGAGGTGACTCATTGCCATATTGTCGAGCCAGCTCATAGCTCAAAACGAGCTAGCTCACGACTTGAGCTCAATACGCCATCGAGTCGAACTCCTAAACAATAAAGCAAATCCTACATTACAATGAAAACAATAATAAAGAAAATTAATAATAAAATACTAAATAATAAAATACGCAAGCCCAGATCGATGTCCAATAGTTACAATGTCTTGATTCTCATAACATTCCTCCCCCCCCCCCCCCCCCCCTCCTCCCTCGCAGCAACCTTGCCCTCAAGGTTGGTCATCTTCATGGATGAATTGACCTTCCTCCTCATCGATGCATGCTCCAATCATAAGTAGCACGTTCTTATTGGCACATCAGTGGCCAATCGTAAAACGTTCGTTGCAATGGAAGCAAATTCCTTGAGCCCGGCGACATGCTACCTCCTCGGGAGACATTGTTCGAGCATTTGGGTTGCGAGGAGGTGCGACTCACGGAGGTGGTAGTGGTGGCTCTGTCGCGGCCTCAATTGGTGCCCGTGGTGGATTCCTCTACACTCCCTATGCTTCGCCAGTTCCTCGTTCTTGACCTTGGCAAGTCGTATTGCCTCTCATACAGTCTCTGGATTGAATATGCGGATTGCGTCAGATATTTCCGGTTTGAGCCCACCAATGAACGAGCCCACTAACGCCTCTTCGGTCCACCCAAAGCTCCGGTTACCCAATTTCTCAAAGGTCAACAAATAGTCGCTCAAGGAACTGGTTTGCTTGATTTTGGCGAGCGCTTCATGGCAAGAGATGTTATCTGACGGCCCGAACCTTGCCCATAACTCCTCTTGAAACCAGAGCCATGTCATGGCAACCCCGATGTCGTGTAAGCTCGATCCAACCATTTCCACCATTGGTTGGCGTCACCCTCCATGTGATAAGATGCCAAGAGCACCTTATGTTCTTTTGGAGTTTCCTGAAATTTGAAGAACTTCTCCACTCATGTGAATCATCCAGATGGATCCTCACCGCCGTTACATTTTGGAAACTCCAATCGAGCCAGATTTTGTCGAAGCAGACCAATTTGGTTGTCAAATCACCTCGACCCATACCTGGAAGACTGGCCCGACACGGCTCCTTGGTCTCTCGGCTCGCCTCCACCTCCTGCTGGGGCTGATCCTCCTCGTGGCCCATTCGGCAAGTCCGACGCACCTGGCCGGTTTGGCCACCCTGGCCCCCTTAGTCCGCTCGATCCGCCCGACCCGCCAGGGATACTTTGCCCGCCTGGCCAACCCAGCCCTCCTAGCGCCCCCGTCTTGTTGGGCCCATGCCACTGATCCTCCTTCCCGCTGGGTTGTTGGGCCCATCATGGACAAAGTCCCGGCCCAACATGCTCTATCGCCCTGAGCCCCATCCTTGTTGGGCTTAAGCCCACTCGTGCCAAGACTCCCGGCCCACTGCCGACCATGCCTCCCCTGAAGAGACCCTGTCCAAAGCTTACTAGGCATGTATCGCCGCTAATGAAGCCTGGGAAAACGATACCCGAGGCTCCGCCTATTCCCTGCATCCACCGCTCTCCTTCCTCTGCGTCGTTCCCGCATCGGTCGCGAGAACTCCCCACTTCGGCCCGATCGCGGCATCGATGACTCCTCGTTCAACCCGTTGTTATTGAGACTGTAGCGGGCCTCGAGTCGTACATCTCGAGCAGCTTCGCGATGAGTTTCCTCTCTGTGATCTCCTCGTCCGCCATCACGCCATTGTGCTTCTCCTTCGTGGCCGAACGCTGCTTTGAGACGAAGCCAAAGTCACCTTCTCCTCGGCGGAGCTGGCGCATCATCTCGATCATGACAGCATGTTGCTGCGCCACTGCCTCCTGGAGCTATTGTGCCATTACGGCATGGCTTTCCGTGATAGCCACCTGGGTTTGCTGTGCTAGGGATGCTTGGAGTTGCGTCAAGGAACTCTCTACCTTCAAGATCCCCTTCTCGAACCCTTTTTGTCGTTGACTGACCTTGTCGAGCCGTCCAGTCGCGGCTTGTTGGGCTTGAAGGATGCCTTGGAAGGCTTCCTCGTTGATCATGGGTTGTTCAGAAGCTGATGATGCTTTCATAGCTTTCTTAGGTGCCATCTCCTGTATCACGTCGTTAGCAACCAGGCTCTGATGGCAATTGCTACGTGTATTTCTCCGGTGAGAACCTTCACGCAACGTACAACGTCGTATTCATTAGATAAACATCAGAAATAGACTTAAAACAAAGAGAATTGAGATTAAAGAGGGGTAAACTACAAACTACTATTGAATTCCAATCTTCTCATATTATTAAATAAAAGGCTAAGTACATATTTATATGCATAGAAAACCCCAAAATCCTAATCTTTCCCCTACAAGGCCGGCGACCCTCTCCCCATTTTCCTACCTTGATTATGAAACCCAACCTACAAGGAAATAATAATTACCTCATAAACAATAAACCAAATCTTAGATGAACAATAAAAACAATAATAAAGACAATTAATAATAAAATACACAAGCTCAGATCGAGGCCCAATAGTTATGATGACTTGATTCTCGTAACAGTATTTGGTGTCGATCTTCCACTTATTAGCGTCGAAAGATTGAATTCTCTTGCAAGGATTTCAAATATGGGAATATGCTATTAAGGATTATAAGGGATAAGAGAAATTGCAAAAAGGGATTGGGAGGGATTGAGAAGTTAAGGAGCATCCCCCCCCCCCCCCCCCCCCCACCACACACACACAATTAAGAGGCAATGAGTGAAGCACCAGGAGGGTCGAAACATAGATTTATAAGATATTTAAGGGCCAAATCAATTTTGAGGAATAAGTCCTAGATTAGGAAAAATGGTGGAGCTTATCGGTGCGGAGGTAATGAATTTGATCGTAGTTTGATGGCGGTGATTAGTGATGGCAATAGGCCGAAACAGGGTGGGTACCTCAATACTCATAACTCCATGCTACTATGAATCGGGGCGGGTAATATTTGCGAGGTACGTGGCATGTCGACCCACTCTTACATGTTATTTGAAAATAATACACGCAAAATTTTACTTCTTACGATAAAACGAAGGAAAATTGAGTCCAACTAATTGAAAGATCAAGTCTAATGAGTTGAAATAAGACAAAGTAGGAGAAATATGAATAGATATCGTAAGAAATTGCGATAGAAAGTGTCAAGAAAGGGGCGGGTAGGCCAGGACAGGTTGGAAGTAGATACACATGTCTCGCGCCATGCTACTGTGGGTCGAGTAATACCCACCCCATCACAGTTCATGTCGGGTAATACCCGGCGGACGAGTTGAAATTTCCATCCCTAGCGATGATGCAGAAGTGACTGGGAAAATGGTGTAGTGGGATGAATAAGAAGGAGAAGAAAAAGAAGAGGAGATTCGCACTCTAGGGTCACCTCAGCAAGAGAGAAACATGAGTTATTACTCTCGACCATGAGTTGAGGGTATTGAAATTCCAATCGAACATCCGGAGAACCTCACTATTGAGATAAAGACGAGTGTAATAACCTTGATGCAATCACGCATTCAATTCCATGGTTTAGAGGACAAGGACCCGCATACTCACGTAAAAGATTTCCTCCTCCTCAACGACGAAATCAAGTTAGACGAAATTCCTCAGGATGTTATATGACTAAGAGTAAGACTATTTTCATTCGAATTAAATTGGATAGTTAAGGAGTGGTTGGCCAACCAATCACCCATTTCTCATTGCTATTTAGGGCCTCCACGAGCCATATCAATGGTCTATGGTACTGATGATCTAATGTATCTAGCATTTATCTAGAATTTATCTCAATCATAATTGAAAAGATGTACTCTTCCCTCCATACACGCCTAAAATGGATGATTACCACATAGAATAGATGGTAATATAAACATATGATGATAATATAAACAATGACCATAGTAACTTAAAATAGATGGTGAGAGCATATGATGATTTAAGCATTAGATAATCAAAGCATAAGATGATACAATCATCGAATGAAAGAAGCATCTAATGATAATAGCATCTCATTAAATAATAGAACATAGATGCATGAAGCAAAAAAAAAAAAACATTTCAACCCTAAACAATACAGAGCTAGCGCGCCATAGGGGAAACCATAGATGATGAAGGCATCCTTTTCGAACTCTCATAGAACTTCGCCTCCTCCTATGGATTGCTAATTCGTGCCCTCTAGGATAGAGTGAGTGCAAAAGTTGTTTCTAAATCTAGAGCCTAAGCCTCTGTTTATAATACATCATAAAAGGGGTTTTTAGGGGGGGTTTTCTCCTAAAAGTCTGCCAAAAGAGTCTTGGTACCACTGGAACGCAAATTTATTGAATTAGGGCCAAAGGCTTATTCTCACGATTCCATGGGCCTGGACCTGCGGAGGCCTCCTTGGGGTCACCATTGTCGCTACCTCCAATTGAGTTGAATTTTGGTGGACAACTTCATCTTGGGTATTGAGCTGCTCCACAAATTATTTGGTCTTCGTTTGACCCGTCAGCTTTCATAAATATGGTTCTTTGGGTCATAAGATAAGCATTCAATGTCCAAGTCCATCTTTGTTTGAGCCCATGAGCTTGTAATCTCGTCCTCCTTCTGATTCATGATGATCCATATTCATCTTGAGTGTATTATATCCCTAAATCTAAATGCACAAAATGACATCATCTTTTTCCGAAAATTGTATCGATGCTTCCACCATCATCATCCAAGAGGGCTTTATCGTGATGCTTGATGGATGTTGCTTGCTTCGATACTTTCGGACTAAAGTACATAATGGTAGAAATATACTAACCACCATTTACAATCTTTCATCAGTGTCTACCACCAGTTTCCACCATGTATCATGATGGTATAAAGTGGCATATTTGGTATTGAATTTGTTTTCATACTTCTGTAGATCACAATATATCACGATAAAGTTGTTCCTTCGTTGTATTGTTTCTTTCATCCTAAAATTTGACTTAAAAACGAAGGTCGTACTAAGATGGTAATGGATGGTAAAAAACAAATTTCACTAAATATTATCGAAAATGAATATCATTTTGTAAATTATAATGAAAAAAGTAGGAAAACTACAAAACCATTTTATCTCACAATTTAGATAGCACCCACTAAAAATTAAGGGGTCGTTTGCTTCAAGGATTTGGTACATGGATTTGGTACCAAAAAACCAACTATCAAGGATTTAGGTACAATCCGTTGTTTGCTTGCATCTTTTTTGGAGACCAAATCCGTGGGGTCCACGGATTTTAAGGGTCCAAATCCGTGGACCCCACGGACTTATAAATCCCACATGTTGATGTGGGATTTGGAATATGACATAAATCCTTGATGACATTTTACCCATATACCCTCATGCACTTTTAATATTCCAAGGTTGCCCTCAAATTTAACTATTATACATTATAATTAACAATAAATGAATAATATAAACGTTCAATTAATGTGCAAACATGAGTTAGATTTTTTATATCATTTCTTGTGTTCTAGTTTTCTTTGACCTTTTCATGGAACGTGTAATTCATTGTTCTCCCGATTCTAATATATGTTGTTATATGTTACTTTTGAAAAGGAGGACAAAGAATTGGTAATTGATTATGTTACGTTAAAAGTTAAAACGAAATTTTCTTGTTTATTATTATTGTCCATGTGGCAACTTTATGCGTATTAGTATGTATTGTCCTTGTTTTGTGTACATATCATAAACATGTCAAACATATAGAAAATGATAGTAAGGTAATTTTGAAGTTTTGTCCTTGTTTTGTGTACATATCATAAACATGTCAAACATATAGAAAAGGGCAGTAATGTAATTTTTGACTTCAAGTAGTAAATCCCACACCTTTAAATCCATGATAAAAACATCACAACAAACAAAGGATTGTTACAAATCCTTGATAAATCCTTGGATTTTTAAATTACAAAACCCTCGTTTATAAATCCATGAAGCAAACGACCCCTAAGGATCATATTCAGTTGTACTACACTAGTCTAATACGAGCAGACAGAGTGCTGGATAAATCTTTACTAAATTTAGTATATTCCCATTCTTGAATAATAAATTAATAATAAAACCCAAGTGGGTGTAGCCAAAAATGATAATCAACAATTATTGAAGAAAAAGTAGGAGAATCTTCCTGCAATTTGTATATGTATGAAGATTGAACCCAGAGACAGACAGCTTATCCAAGTCACTAATCATTCAAAGAAGCCACCCTAGAAAAAGAAACGAAAAAAGAGGTCAAACAAAGCTCGCAGCAACAGCCACACTCACGTTACAATTTACAAATGTCGCTCCATTGCAAGAGATTTTGCCTCTTCTTTCTCTTATTCTTCTTCTTTTCCCCCTTACTTCTTCCCCAGACAAGCGGAGGAGTAATTCTTCAATACCCCTGCAAGCCACCGAAGCACAACCATTACCCATTCTGCAACAAGTCCCTCTCCGTCACTTCCCGAGCTCACTCTCTCATCTCCCACCTAACACTCCCGGAGAAAATCCAGCAACTTTCCGACAACGCCACCGGCTTCCCTCGCCTCGGCATCCCCGATTACCTATGGTGGTCCGAATCCCTTCACGGAATCGCCATCAACGGCCCTGGAATCTCCTTCAAGGGCCCTATCTCCGCCGCCACGGGTTTCCCTCAGGTCATCCTCTCCGCCGCGGCGTTCAACAGGTCGCTCTGGTTCTTGATTGGGTCGGCGGTGGCGGTGGAGGCTAGGGCGATGCACAATGTAGGGCAGGCTGGGTTGACGTTCTGGGCCCCCAATGTGAATGTGTTTAGGGACCCTAGGTGGGGAAGAGGCCAGGAGACCGCCGGGGAGGATCCTTTGCTGGGTTCTGATTATGCTGTTCAGTATGTTAAGGGTTTGCAGGGGGGAGGTTGGGGAAATGCTAGAAGGAAGAGCGTTGACTTTGGTGGCGGTAGTGGATTTGGCGAGCACAGGGTTTTGGGGGAGGAAGATGATGTGTTGATGCTGTCTGCTTGTTGTAAACATACCATGGCTTATGACTTGGAGAAGTGGGGGAACTTCAGCCGCTATTCATTCGATGCTGTGGTTAGTTTTCACCTTCTCTTACTGAAACTGGGTTGATTCAATTTCTGGCATTAGAAGCTGGCCAAAGTTTTCCCGCCGACTGCAGTTGCGCTGACTCGAAATTTTGTGAAACTGAAAGTACCCTTTCTCGTTTATATTGCCCTGATACATTGCTGAACAAGACCGAGATAGGTGGCTGTTTCCATAGTTGCCACTGTCCAGAACCAATTTGTCATAATAATTTAAATTGTTGGAACAGAATTGTGAATGAATATGATAGCATTACCTTGTGGCCTTTGAATGTTTGTCTGTTTCTCAAGTTATTTTGTTTACCCTTGTTTGACACGGTCTCAGGCTAAAACAGCTTGTTGGTTGTTATTAGAGCAAGGTTTTCTAGAGTTCTGATGTGGTTCAAAGCTACAATTTGGTAAATATTGTCAGTAATAGGGTAGGCAGAGTTTTACAGAAAATAAATGGGGTTTGGATCCTTCTGTTAAGAACCAGTTGCTCCCAATAGCTCGAGTTGTTGGGAGAGGTTCAATCGTGGATCATATACCACAACACTAACACGCCCCCTCAAACGAAAGCCACTCACAAGGGCTTGAAGTTTGCACAGGTCTGAAGACAAGAATACCATGTGCTTAACAAATGGGGTCATCGGGAATCGAACACAAGACCTCTCGGTCATAGAAGGCTCTGATACCATGTCAAGAACCAGTTGGTCCCAATAACTCGAGTTGTTGGGAGAGATTCAATCGTGGATCATATACCACAACACTAACACCTTTTACATGATTGTTTATGGTCAAATAGGTGACAGAGCAGGATTTGGAGGACACATTTGTGCCCCCGTTTCGTGGTTGTGTTCAGGAAGGCAAAGCAACCTGCTTGATGTGTTCATATAATCGACTGAATGGTGTGCCTGCATGTGCCCGAGAGGATCTCCTTGAAAAAGCTAGAAAAGAATGGAACATGAAAGGGTAAATACACATATGATCAACGATAAACTATGTAGTTTACTGTGTGATGCAAATTATAGACAATCACGGATTGAAACAGTTGTCATTGGGATTTGACTTGATTTTCTTGTATTCCAGATACATCACTTCAGACTGTAATGCTGTTTCAACAATTTCTGATTCTGAATATCAAGGCTACACGAAAACCATCGAGGAGGCAGTCGCTATTACTCTTAAAGCTGGTATGCATTCTGTGTGTATGAAGTCTGAACTATTTTTTATGATGCATTTGCAGTATTTAGCTTCAGTAACAACGATGGTCTAATTTGTTCTTAGGAATGGATATTAACTGTGGATCAACTGTGGCGCTGCATGCTAAATCTGCTATTGCTCAAGGAAGACTGCAAGAGAAGGACATAGACAGAGCTGTTTTCAATCTTTTCTCTCTTCAAATTCGTCTTGGGTTGTTTGATGGAGATCCCAGGCAAGGGAAGTTTGGGACACTTGGTCCTAAGAATGTTTGTACTAAAGAGCACAGGAGGCTGGCCTTGGAAGCTACCAAGCAGGGAATTGTCCTCCTTAAAAATGACAACAGTTATTTGCCATTGAGCAAGAAAGATGTTTCTTCACTTGCAATTATCGGTCCGTTGGCAAACAACGCTACCAATATCGGAGGAGATTATACAGGTAAATTATTGCCTTGTGGATCGTTACGCGTGGCTGATTTTACCACTCCCTCAAGACAAAATCATCATAAAGTGATTTACAACTGAACATGTGAAGCTTCTGTTGATCTTACATTTTGCGTATCTATACTGAGCTGTACAGTCTAAAGTTCTTGATCATCTCCGCTGTAGGATATTCATGCAAGCCTGAAAGCCTTTATGATGGCCTGAAGGCGTATGCAAAGAAGACAGAGTTTGCAGCTGGTTGCACTGATGTCCCATGTGTTTCTGATGATCAATTTGATAAGGCTATACGTATAGCCAAACGAGCAGATGTTGTAGTAGTTGTTGCTGGGCTTGATTTATCCCAGGAGACAGAGGATCACGACAGAGTTAGTCTTCTGCTACCAGGCAAACAGACGTCCCTTGTCTTGTCCATTGCTGCAGCAAGTAGGAAGCCGGTCATTTTGGTCCTCACTGGTGGAGGACCAATAGATGTATCGTTTGCCAAAGCTGACCACAGAATTTCGAGCATTCTTTGGATTGGATATCCTGGCGAAGCTGGTGCAAAAGTACTTGCAGAAGTCATCTTTGGTGACTACAATCCAGGTGAAGTAACTATCCACCTCTAGTTTTCAATGCAGAGGCTTCAAAATATAGCTGTTGTGTCCTTAATAAGTTTGGCCGATAGTTTTGGATAATAATGAAATATGTTGGTACGGTTTTAAGGGTATTAACTTCAAGAAAACATTTTTTTAATTTCAAATTTGCAATGCTGTGAATCAAATTTGAAAAGTAAGGTGGTTGATTTAATAAGTTATGTTGAAAAAGTGTGATTTGTTTAATATCTTAAGTCAACTTTTTTCTTAAATTTCTTAGCTTTTAGTCGAAGAAAGTGATCGAAGAAGTATCATATCGAGTTCAGAATGATCCTGCTCTCCAGACAGAACTTGACCAGTTGAATGCCCTTAGTTTTCAATAGCTTTTTAGCTTGTAGTTTGTTTACAAAGTAGACGGAAAACTTGATGTGTACAGCAGTGTTTGAGAGGCTACTCAGTTTACTTGACTGAGTTTTAGCCAGTGCTTAATGAAAATTTTTAATTTCGCATAAAAACACGTGCATAATTGTGAGTCTGTACATTTAACACTTTTGCAGGTGGGAGACTTCCAATGACTTGGTACCCAGAATCATTCACCAAGGTCCCCATGAATGACATGAACATGCGAGCGGATCCTTCTCGTGGCTACCCAGGGAGAACCTACCGTTTCTACAATGGAGATCAAGTGTATGGATTTGGCCATGGCTTAAGCTACACCAACTACACTTACAGTCTCTTGTCAGCCCCTAGCAGGTTGAACTTGTTAGGATTTTCAACCACTCGAAAGAGAGTATTAGGAAGCCAACAAGGAGGGGGATATGTATTCGTCGAAGACATACCATCTTGTGATTCGCTCAAGTTCTACGTGGTAGCATCTGTAAGTAATGCTGGAGATGTGGATGGAAGCCATGTGCTGTTGCTGTTTGCTAGAGCTCCAGAAGTGGTTGGAGGGACTCCATTGAAACAACTCGTGGGCTTTGAACGCGTGAATACGTTTTCGGGTCGGTCAACCGAAGCAAGCATCTTGGTCAACCCTTGCAGACACCTCAGCATAGCAAATGAGGGAGGGAAAAGGGTGATGGCTCTGGGAAACCATGTCTTAATGCTTGGAGACTTGGAGCATACCGTTGCAATTGAAACTCATTAGCTCTATTTTCTTCAATTTCCATTCTGCCGGTGTATGATAATCTGGAAGAAGTATGTTTGTAACACGAAAACTCAAACGTAAATCCTTTTTCTTTGCCCTTATGCTTTTCTCCGGGTGATCAAGTTTGTGAGGAAGATTGTTGTTCACGGCAATTGTATTGATTTGTAAGTTGGTATCCTTACTTTAAGTTGGCTCTGCAATCCTAACTTGTGGTCGTCCGACTTTAAGTTCCATTGCTTCTAAAGTCGCTAAGTAAGTTCCACTGTTAGGACTTCAATCTTGTTCTTACTTGTTCATCATTTTGTGTTCACATCATTTTGTATTCACATGTGATGATGATATTTTGTTAGAAACACACTTTTGGGATTCTCTTATTAATTTTAGTACAATTATTATTATTGTAGTTAGATTTAGTCGAATTAAGATTATTATTATTAGGTTTTTCATATATTACTATAAATATATACTTGAGGTTGACGTTAGGGGTGGGCATTCGGTCGGTTCGGTTTCGACCAAACCGAAATTATGAATACCGGGTCCCTGAATTCTCCCAAACCTCAAACCGAATTCGTACCGAATAATAATTCGGTTCGGTCGGTTTAAACTGAACTATAATTCAGTTCGGTTCGGTTTTTCACACAAAACCGATTTTGTGAAGCTACTTGTATTTTCTCACTTTTAAATTATTTTTCACCCCTAATATAAACAATAAATATCAATTATATGCATCATCAATGATAAAACCAAACTTTTCAACACATAAGTCATAAAACATTTCAAATATTTAAGTCTAAAAACAACTACAAACATAAAAATCTACCATTTGGAGCTTGCAATTATAGTATTTTGGTTTTTCGATCAGAAATTCGGAATTCGGTTCGGTTGAAAGAACCCCGATTTCCGAACTATTCATATTTTTCTTCCGAATTCCGAACCGAATAGCATTAATTCGGTTTTGGTTCGTTTCGGGTTTACCGAACCGTTTGCCCACCCCTGGTTGACGTCATAATCAATCAAGTAAAATATTAAGAAAAGTATATAATCCTAATCTATCCCTCTAAATCTCGTCTAGCTTCCTCTCTAAAGGCCTCGGCCAACCTTTCTGTTCTTCCCCAAATCCTTATTCTAATCACTAATTTTTGTTCTCAATCCCTCAATCCTTTCTAATCTATTCGGTTGCGTCAAATTTAAGGAGCCTAATAAGAGGGTTTCTTACAGTGGTATTAGAGCCCGTTTGCAAGAATGAGTTTATCAAAACTCTCAACCATGGACTTCACCGAGTCTACGCGAAGGTGGAAGACCGATATGGACCGGCTGCTGGCGCAGCTACCGTCGATTGGGCCAGAGGACGATTGGTGGACGATGATGAGGACGATATAGACGAAAATGACGAGGCACCGGCGAAAGAGATGGCAAGTGATCTGTCGCAGCTTGAGATTCTGATGCGCGATCCCGAGCAGCCGAAGGTGGCAGACAACGACCGAGCTGAGGATATGGGTGTTTGAACGGAGTGTTACCGTGGTAACCGTTTTAACCTGTAGTATTTGGATAATTTGGTTTGGTTTATTTGGATAATTGGTTTAGTTTGGTTAAAAATTTTAGCTTGTTTCGTTTAGGTGGTTTGGTTTCGGACACTCCTAACCAATCAAACCAAATTAACCAGTTAAATAATTAGTAGTATGTCTATTATATTATATATACATACTTAATACTTTGCTTAAACTCTTCAGAGTCAAATATTTCTCCTTTTTAGGCCCATAAATGATAGGGTTAATACCCTAGTTTGGCCCGACTTTTCCAATAAGAGATTTATGGCCTACTTTTCAAAGTAATGGACAAATTTGTTCGGAAACTTGTGTTGACCGTTAAAATTGACGGTTAAAATTGACGGTCAAACATTCTTATCGTTAATGACTCAGCAAAATAATTATGTATTTAATGTTCTGAAAAAAATAAAAAATAAAAAGCAAAACAACTAATTAAAAAAAGCACCACAAAGTCAAAATCCCTACTTCTTCTCTCTTCACTCTCGGCAAAACCCACCCCGCCGCAAGCCCGCAACACCAACCCGTCCCCATTCGGCCGACACTCGATCTTTCTTAAGCATCTGTCGCCACCCTCCATCTTCCCTCCACCATCAACCTCCGCTGTTCAATCTCCCGTAGCCTAGACGATGCCGCCTTGCTCGTCGTCGTTTTCCATATCTACATCGTCGCCCTCGGAGCCATCGTCGTCAAGATCGATGCTATTCCTCGCGACCGCAACCCTTGCTCTGCTTTAATGCTCTCGATGCCACAGTTCCAGAGATCAACGTCATCCTCCATAGATACGTCCTCACGCCGTTGTTGTCTGTCACCATCGTCTCTCCGGCACAACATCAGTTTCCCCTGTATCAAATCGGCGGCCGCCAACCATCGGAGCCACCATCGGAGCCACGATGACCACCATTGCATCTGCTTCATCTCCCACTGCATAGTTTGACGATAACGCTGGTTGTCGGTAAGGAGAGGGAATCAGACATGGGGGGAATCGGAGGTGAGGTTGGATGTTGGAGGAAGGGAGTTGCGATGGAGGAATCGGAGGTGAGGTTAGAACTGCCACCTCAGCACTGGATGTTGACTCATTGACGGAATATATATTTGAAAGATAATATTAATAGTCAACACCAGTTTTGGGCCAAATTTGTCCATTACTTTAAAAAGTAGGCCCTAAATGTCTTATTTGAAAAGTCGGGCTACAACAACTGTCACATACGCCAAACTTCGGGCCAAACTAGGGTATTAACCCTAAATGATACAACTCAATGTTCCTGTAATTTAGCCGAGCATTCATAGTTGTAGAGTGTAGACTTAGGTAACCTAATTCGCCTATACTACCCCAACGCTCCCGCGCCAATTCGGCAAAACGCGGATTTTTAGCCGAGCATTCATAGTTCGCGAACTTTATGTAATCGGAGCGCAAATTTCAGATTTTAGAGCGCTGAGTTCAGACCGTCGTTATCTTTTGATGAAATTGGCATAGATGAAGCAAACAATTGCTCTCGCCAACGACCGTTGTCGGTGCTGTGCAGTTCGGCGATGACTCCGACAAGAGCAGGGATGCCGCTCCCTTCATTTTGATGTCGCCGTGGTCAAAGAACAGAGGTCGTCACCTGATTGGGAGGGCTTTAAAGAAAAGCTAAAAATTGACAGATGGAGAGAAGTTATGGACAAGAATTGAGGAGCCCCTGAGACGTAGAGGATTAATTGGAGATTTTTTAATTAAAGGCGACAGCGGAGGAAAGAGATTGTGAACGGAGAGATCGAGAACGAGGGCAGATGGCTGCGGCATCCAAGACAGGGGATGCGTAGATATTAAATATATATTTTTAAAGAGAAACTATTTCAATTTTTATGTATATGGTAATCTGTTTTATTATTATCATTATTATATAATAATATATTAATATGATAGCGGTATAGATTTTTCGACGAATATAATAATAATAGATTTGTGAGAAATGGGGAATAAATACCGCAATCAATTGACCTTGGTGTAAATTGATCAGGAAGTGTTTCTTTTATCTGGATATGCCTAAATCTCATAAAATTTAATTGGTTTGAGTTAATGGTAATAATATTATTTATATTTTATTTATTTATTGGAAAATAATCACTAAAATAATATTTTATTGACGCTCTATTCACGCTCTTAATATTAAATTATAGTAAAATTGACGCTCTGACACTCGCGCTCCCGCTTTCGCTCCAAGTTTTGGTTACTTAAGTGTAGTCCACCACATATGGATGCCTAATTCAGATAAAACCCATACATTATGTTGGATTAAATCTTGAAAAGAATATATGAAGGGATAAAACATGTAAAATTAGCCTCTAACCAATCACGACAAACTCGTTCCTTCTGGACAATTTTTTTATAATTCGACTTAAAAACAAAGGTGGTACAAGGGTTATAACGAAGAACCAAGTTATAACGAAGAAGATAAAAGGCGATTAAGAAAATATGGAAAACAAAAAAAAAATTAATGATTAATATCTAGTTAGAAACCAATGATTTATCTACACAATAAATAAAAGCCAAATGAGAAAACTTGAAGCTTAATTTCAAATTTCCTGCACCCAGAATAAAAGTAGGGAGGACATTTTGGTCTTCACAATTACTTTTATTTATTCATTAAAAAGACACTTACTAGGATTCGAACCATGACCACTAAAAAAACAAATATCATAATCAATCACACTAAGTACATTTATTGTATCTTTTTAAATTAAAAACATATAATTGCAGAGAGGAAAAAACCCTTCCTCCATTTCAAATTCGATGCTCCAGGAGCGTTTGTAGGAAGGGTAGAATAAGGAGTGTCAATTTTTTTCTTTTACCTCTGTGGAACGGGCCAACTTACCGTACACATGCGGATTTAAACGGGTCCAGGAGTGTGAATTTTTTTCTTTAAGTCCTTTTATTTCTCCGTGGTGGTAAAATATATATGAAAAGACAAAAATAATACTCCTTTTTAATGCTAAAAAGAAAAAAATTAACAATAAACTAATGCATGGATTCTAATGGGCTAACTGCTAATCATAAAATAAAAGAGTTGAATAGGCCTGACCTACACGAGATTTGCCCATCAAGTAAAACAAATGAACATCATGGGTTTGCCATTTTAAAATAAACTATTTTCTCTAGCATAATATATATTATGCTATTATTTTATATCTTAGTGGCTAAAATATAATGTATTTTAAAGTTATTCAATGGTTCAACCTCGACCAACCCAATTAGTACAATTTTTATCATTTCAAATATATATTAAGTAATTATTTGATATCATAATGATTAAATTATAGTGTATATTATAGGGAATCGTTTGGTATTTGTTAGTAAAAAACTAAACAATAAGATCTATTTGGTTATTTTTAACATTAAAACGATCCTAAACATTTTCAATTTCCTTTCGAAATTCTATAGTTTTATTCCCGAATTAGTGATGTGCAAATGGCGAATTGCAGTCATATCTTTTCTTTCATTATAATAGAAAGTTTAAAAGTAAAGAATAATTAGAGGTTGGCATGGGTCGGTCAAACAGGCTGAATTTCAAGTTTTGGCCTGTTTTGATCAAGTCTAATTTATAATCACATGGTTCCCTGATACCTGATAAAAATCTCAATCCAAACCAGTTTGGCAGGTGAGTCCGTGTTTACCACCATTTTCTAGGGATACAGGAACGGTGGTTCTTATCCCAAATTGTTGTTCATTCCTGATACCCGATAAAAATCTCAATCCAAACCAGTTTGGCAGGTGAGTCCGTGTTTACCACCATTTTCTAGGGATACAGGAACGGTGGTTCTTATCCCAAATTGTGTTGTTCATTCTTGATTTCTTTAGATTTTATCATGGCTTTGTAAAAAGCCAGAAAACACAATGATGACAAGATGAAAGTTTTATAAAGCAAATTAATCGGCCAACGAGCCGAGTAAAAGCTAGCAACGATTGTGAGATGCTCATTTCCCGAAAACCGGCGGTTATAGGCGATTTTTTATTCGATTTTCTGGAATTATGTTTCGATAAAACTTACTCCACCTCATCATATTACCAGAAACAATATTGTTTCACAATGTAACAGGTACTTGATTTTGGTTCATAAGGCTGATTTTTGATTCGTTGTATCATTCGTGTCTCTTTCCTACTAAAAGTCACTATTTTTATCACGTGTTTCAAAAAAAACTATACAACAAAAAACTATACACCACATTACATTATCAAATTTCATACCTCACCTTCCTCCGGCAAAATGGCCGGGGCCCACGCTAGTATCTAGTTATGCAAGTGTGTATACCAATCAACCATGTCGTTACTACCGTGCTTATAGATTTTGTTATACTGTTGCTAGTACTCTTATTTACACTTTAAGATTTTAAGGCTAGACGTTATTTTTTAAATATTTTTTGAAATTTTTTGGTTTAGAATATTCTATTTTAAATCTAACAAAACGGATATCAATCTTTTATAACATGTTTTTCAATATAAAAGTCGATAATATTCACATGATTTAGTTTAAATATTCATACCACATATTTCAGATATTTATTTGAGAGAATATTGGTATTCATATTGTGGAATATTTCAACCATATTATTTGAATACTGGAATTACGTTATAGGAATATTATCAACTTCTATATTGAAAAATGTATAAAAAATATCGATATTTGTCTTATTAGATCGGAAAAATATTACAAACAATGTTAGTTCACGAAAATATTCTAAAAATAAAATTTACTAACTTTGAAATCACAAAACAATAGTATTAACACACAGTGGCGGAGGCAGGGCCTTTTGGCCTTGTCCCGGGACAAGGGTAAATTTCGGTGGAACAAAAATACGCCATATATATTTATATTGGTGACGGAACACAACACGTACAGGTAGTATTAGAGTACTTTGTCACTACAACACAACTCATTACTTGTCCAAAATTGACATAAAATTAATTTATTATATAATAAACAAAATTCCAATTGCAATAAAGAACTAATTTGGTCTCTTTTCTTCTTATGTCTATTCGATCTTTTCCCAACAACCCTGAAATTGCCTAGCGACAACGGCAAGCCCACTAGTTTTGATCTACCAATTTCAACTGCAAGTGTAAAAAGAGCATTTTCAGCTTTGAGTTATATTAAGAACAAGTTTCCAAGTCGATTTGGCGACCAGTTTGCTAATACTTGTTTAGTAAGATACATTGAAAAAGACTTATATAATAGTGTAGACAACGAATGTTTTTTTGCGCTTCTTTCACTACATGAAATTCCTTCGTAGTTGTTTCTGAAAAGTATGATAGTATAATCGATTATTTTTAATTTATGAATGAAATATTTGGATATAATTATTTTTTTATTAAATAATTTTTTTATTAAATACTTATATATTTAAGTTATGAAAAGAGGACATGAGTGTTTTGAAATGCTGCCTCCGCCACTGTTAATACATCCTATAAATTTTGGGTGTTAACAACGCAACCACATAATCATTACTCAGCCTTTGCGTTATGGTAAGTTGCAACTACTGCATTAGCTAGGCACACGTACCTCTACTTACTTTAGTGATAGTATAGTGATAGTAATGGTGATATAATTAAAATTAAGAGTAAATTGACAAACGTGTACTAGTTCATTCCATCAACAGTATAATTTATAGTTGAAAAGTAAAACTGCAACCCATTTAAAATTTCCTGCCCCATAGAGTGATTTTAGGAAGCTGATGTGGCAGAGTGTTAAGCGGGAAAAAAAGAGTCCCACCTGATTTCAGAACAAAAAAACTCTCCACTACCCACTTTTTTCTCCTTCCAGGCCCACGTTTTCATTTAATTTGTATAAAAAACTCTCCACTACCCACTTTTTTCTCCTTCCAGGCCCACGTTCTCATTTAATTTGTATTTTTTATTTCCGATTTCCCTTCCTTCCACTCTTTCACCTCATTCGAATAAGTTTCTTGGCCTTCAGAAAACCAAACCTTGACTCAATCATCTGGTTCTTTTATGTGCTTGCATCTACCTTTGATTTCCGTTCTCTAAGCGTTAGATCGGTATTGGTTTTGCCGTAAGTTATTCTTCCTCTTTCAGATTTCTGTTTGTTGTTGTCGCTGCTTTTAAGTTTTAGGGATTCGGGTTCTGGGTTTTTTTTTCAGGGATTCGGTTGCAAAGATTCATCTCCCTTACCTTTGGTTCATTCCGTTTTCTTTATTCTCTCTTACCTTCCTTGCTTCATTCTGTTGATTGGATTCTCTAGAGATCAAAAGGGGATTTTTGATTTTTCCCTTTCTCTTGAAAGTAACAAAGCTGCTTACTTTAAATTCCACTTCGCTTAGACTGTCTTCCAGAGAGCAGCCGACTGCCGATTTTGAGCTGAGTTTTTCCGGGCCGCAGAGAAAGAAGAGGAAAGAAAGAGACGTTCGGCGGCGGCAGCCAGGTACTTCGTCCGGGTCGTTTTCCGGGTCAGTAAACCGAAGGGCCGCTATAAACTACCGCTGGCCTGGCGGGGGAAAAGGAAAGCGTAAACCATAAGGCCTCGGGGATCCATTTCTCTCGCCAGCCCATACTTTAGAGGCCCAGCCTACTTGAGTCCAGAACCAGCCCATCGCCGACGAAATTTGGCGCGCCGTCCCCCACCCGCCACCCATGGTAAAGGAAACCGTACCGGACATCATACCGGATTTCTTTCTGGTATGGTATTTTGTGGTACGACCGTGGTTCAACCGTTTTGTACCGGTAAATACCGTTTTTCACTATTGATAGAGAAATGAAATGCGATAGTATAAAAAATATAATCCATAAAAAAAAGAACCAAATAGAGCATTATACAACCACGGTGACCCATTTTCAACATAGAAAAATAGCAAAATAATATTCTTTTTTAATTATTTTCCACATATTGTACGAGAATACGTAGAAATGAAGCTGAATCATAGACCAGGAAACCGGATCGTACCGGCCGGTTCAACCGGTCAAACCGTAAAAACCGGTTCAACCGGTCAAACCGTAAAAACCGGCCGGCACGGTAAAATCCGCACAAGCAGCCCACCGTACCGCTTTTGGTCCAATTTCCGGTTGAACCGGTTGAACCGGCTAGTACAATCCGGTTTCCTGGTCTATGCCGCCACCACGTATGAGACATAATCAATTTACTTTCTGATGTTAACTCTGTTGCAGGTAAATGTCGAAATCCAACTTGATCAGTAAGGTTTTCTCTCATATGTTTCTAGGTTAATTAATCTAATGGGACTGGCTATGATCTGATAATGTACTTTCAGCTCTAATCACTAAAGAAGTATAAAGTAGGCGGTATTGATAAGCATGCTCCACTGGTTAGTGTATTGGTTCTACCAGGCTTTTTTCCCGTTATTACATAAGATCATTGGACAGTTTTATCTCACTCCATTAGTTTGTTTTATTGTTCTTCAACTTCATTTGCATTGTATTTGTATTGTGACATTAGAGTTGGAATCCATTTGTGCTAAAAGTACAAAGCGTAAACTGCATAATTGAAAGAAGGGATAAGCTTGGTATAGTTAGAAGAACTAGAATTGGTAAGCACTTATAGTGCTTTTCTTATTGCCAGCTTGCTTCTTTTTCAAACTTCTCTTTGGATATGGTTTTTATGGATGCCTTTGAATTATATTTGTGTTGGCCATTACATTGTTGTCCTTCTCGCTCTTCCTTTGCATCCCCAAGCTTGGAAGCCATTCTGTTATATGTGTTTTGTTCATCAATTTAAATTATGCCTTATATAGTTATATTTTTCTTCGACTGTTATGTTTGTGTGGTGTGTTGTATGTGTCATTAACTCGCACAAACTTATAATTGGTGAGGAGTTCAACTTCTGTTGTAACAATTAATTAATTTATATGAATGACAGCTGTAAAATTTACTGGAACAGGTGCATCATTTACCACGACCTCTATTTCAGATTGCATCAGGTTATTGGAGAATTTAATATGGATAGTGCAAATGTCATCCCATCTGCCCAACCACAGATTTATCGATCGTCTGTACCATGTGAGTGTCATGGTTTAGCACGCAACTGCTTCAATGCAAACTGACATTAATATTTTCCCTTGAATCTCATTTGTTTAGGGAAACGTCGAGCAGTGTTTATTCATCCTGAAGATCAGTACCAACGCTGTGTTTTATCTGCTGAAGAGGAAGAAGCATTTGAGAGAGGTGTGTTATCTGTGTTTTAATTTTTCTAATTAGTTCATCTATTCAATGAGTAATACATGGTTTTATATTTAAATTCTGCAGAAGAAGCTTCCTTACAATTCCAACTCTCTCAACTTCGGCGAATACTATCCCAAGTCGCCCGTAAGAGAAGACATCATATTTTGAAACAGAAGGTTCATAGGAGGGGCTTGCCTTTTGAACACCAAGGTTGTTGTTTGCTAAATTTTGTAGCAAGTCTTACAAATTAGGCTATTCTAGATTGTTGAATCTTTATTTATTTCTTTAATATCGTATGTGTTTTAGTGTTGTTCATAGTTTTGGAGCCGGAGTTTAGATTTCTATTACAAAAGCAAAGTCGATTACTTCGACGTATTCATCTGCATAGAAAGAGACGTGGCCGAAGTTTCTTTCCTACAGAAGTCAATCAAAGTATGTGGATTCTAATGGCCACTATTATACATGAAATGGTTCATCTCTATTTTGGTTTAGTTTTTGTACATTGGATATATGTTTTTGTGTTCTGGTCAACATATTTTGTTTCCTATTTTGGTTTTAGAACATATAATGTACCCATTTATGCCATGCATATAATTTAGTGATGTACGCTTCATGTCACCTTATGCAAATAGTGGATTGTTTTTAGATGTTGATGTGTCAACGGCAAATTTGTGTGTTATGAACAAACTTTGGTGTTTCCTGAAATTTGACTTATTCTTACTTAAAATGAGCGGTATACCAATCTATCTTGCCTTGAGAACATTTATTTTAATAATTGTGTTTACTGTAGCGCGCCTAAATCGGCTTCACAGTTTCTCAATCTCATTCAATTTATGAATTACTGTGACAAAAATTTATTAATATTACTTATCTATTTCACTAGGTCTTCCGTTGGTTGAATTTTTTGATATTGGTCCACCTTCATGTACGTCTCAACATTGTGGAGCAGTTATGTGGCGGTTCGAGAGTACTTTATCTACACGGAATGATGTGTTGCCTGCATTTCCTTTATGTTGCAAACATGGTAAAGTGAAATTGCCTCCCCGCAGAGATGTGCCCGAATTTCTTAAAACTCTACTTGAAGGGGATACACGATTAGCGCGTCACTTTCGTACTAACATCAGAGCCTATAATGGGGTTTTTTGCTTTATTTCTCTCGGAGGTAAAGTCAATCACTCTATTAATGATGGTCGTGGAGTTTATGTATATTCAATCGGTGGTCAGATTTATCATTGAATAGGATGTTTGGTTCCTGGTGATGGGGATAGTCCGAAATTTGCATAGCTTTACATTCACGATTCAGATAACGAGGTGCAGAATCGTATGGACTTTTACTCCACTGATCCTGCCAAGAATCTGTTGCGCCAGTGTATTGTTGAAGGCCTCCAGCATATGTTTGATGACAATAATATCCTGGTACGTACATTTCGTTCTGCGCGAGATAGGATACAAAACTCTGGTGTCCAGGAGCTTCAACTGAAACTATTGGCTAAGCGTGAAATTAATAGTAGAGAATATGATTTGCCCTTTGCGAATGAGATTGCAGCATTGATTGTAGATGAAACAGGAGAGCAATCATTTTCTCCAGATATAATTGTTCAACAGAAGGGTTCAGAAATGGAAAGGATTAGCGTATACCATCCAAGTCTGATGGCATTACAATATCCAATTTTATTCCCATATGGCGAGGATGGGTGGCATCCCTGCATTAGCTATAGTCACAGTAGCTCTAATATCAGTGTTGGAGATAAAATGATAACCCAGTGTGATTTCTATGCATATCGTCTTCAAACCCGTCTCCAGGAGTCGAATTCTCTGTTATTATCTGGTAAATTGTTTCAACAATATATGGTGAATGCATTTGCGTTAATTGAGGTTGAACGCTTAGACTGGATGCGTACCCATCAGTCGAAGCTAAGAGGACACTACTACAAGGATTTGTTGAATTCTTATTTGCGAGGGGATAGTGATATCAAGCTTTCTGGGAAGCCAGTTATTTTAGCTGCCTCACACACTGGTAGTCCAAGATACAAGTATGAGAATTTTCAGGATGCGATGGCTATTTGCAAGTGGATTGGTTATCCTGATTTGTTTATAACATTCACTTGCAATTCTAACTGGCCAGAGATACAGTTAATGGTTGATTTGATTAAAAGGTACAGTGGCAAAGATCCTGACCGGGCTGACATCACTGCCAGAGTTTTCAAAATCAAGCTTGATGAGTTTATGTTAGAGATTCGCGAGAAACAAATATTTGGGAAAATCAATGCATGTATGTGTGCTTATTCATTCGTTATTTATCTATTAATGTTCATCCATTACTCTCTTACCTCATTGAACTAATATTCCTTTTCCACTATTTGCATCTTGCTGTACAGATGTCAAAGCAATTGAATGGCAAAAGCGGGGTCTCCCTCATGCACACATATTGCTTTTTTTGGCCTTGGAGAATAAATTCCATGGTCCTGCGGCTATTGATTCCATAATATGTGCTGAAATTCCGGATCCTGATCTTGATCCTGAACTGTATGCAGTTGTCACAAGTTCAATGATGCATGGCCCGTGTGGTACAGTACGTCCTAATAATGCGTGCATGAAGAATGGGAAATGTAGTAAGCATTACCCCAAGGAATACTCTTCTCAAACAACTATTGATGAAACTGGGTTTGCTAAATATCGTCGGCGGAACAATGGTAGAGTTTTCAACTGTGGCGGCGTTGATCTGGATAATCGATGGGTTGTACCCTACAATCGATATTTGTTACTACGATTTGGAGCGCATATCAATATTGAATATTGTAACAAGACAAGGTATGGCTGAAGTAAATCGTATTTATCTATATGACGTTGTTGTTTCCTTTATTATATTACCAAACTCAGATTCTTAATGACAGGCTATATGTATATTTATATGCTACACTCATTATTAACTTTATGCATGCATATGAATTATGATTTAATTTCCAAAGATGAATAAAAACCAAACCAATATTTGTGCGATTTCTCTTTTTTTTAGTTATTTTATAAACCCAGTGTTATCTTATTGGTGTGACTTCTTGCCGCAACTCTGTAATTTTTGTAATATTTTTTGGTGTGTTTTCCTTCATTTTTTTTTTGCCCCTTGGATAAGCTATTGTGATCCATTTGTTGCCTTTTGTTCTCTGTACTTTGATTTCTTATTTAATACAAGTCACATTTAAGAAAAAATGTAATACAACTTTTTCCTACTTCCCTATCTAACATCTACAACTTGGTTTTATTTGATGTTTCTATAGGGCTGTGAAATATTTGTTTAAGTACATCAACAAACCCGAGGATCGTGCAATGGTCACTGTAGCTGCACAACAAACAGCTTCGGCTATGGATGGTCGGAATCGTGGAACTACGGTTGTGCAAATCGATGAGATAAAGGCATTCATGGATGCCCGTTACATCACATCGGGAGAAGCATGTTGGAGAATTTTTAGGTTTGATATATACACTCACTCTCCAACAGTTTTGCGTATGTCCTGTCATTTGCCTGGTGAGAATACAGTGTATTCAAATGTTGATTCTAACGTGGAGGAAGCGGTTGAGTCTAGCAGTTCCCAAACCTCAATGTTGTTAGCATGGATGGATCTCAATCTTCAGTCAATGGATGCACGGAAATATACCTTTGCGGAGATGCCACAATATTATGTATGGAATAAAAAATACAAGAAGTGGCAGCAACGCAAAAAAGGTACCTGCATTGCTAGATTATATTACTGCTACCCATCCGCAAAGGAGCGATACTATTTGCGAATGCTATTGCATGTTGTTAGGGGTTGTTGTTCTTATGATGATATTAGAACAGTGAATGGGGTGGTATATGAAACATTCCAAAAAGCATGTTATGCTCGGGGACTGTTATCAGGAGATTCTGAATGGAATGATTGTGTCCAAGAAGCTTCGCACTGGGCTTCTGGTTATAAACTTAGAAAACTTTTTGTCACAATTCTTATTCATTGTCAGGTGGCTGATGTGACTTCTTTTTGGTTAAAGAATTGGGAATTACTAAGTGAAGGCATTTTGCATTCACGACGTAGAGAGCTGAATTTACCCCAGTTGAATTTGTCGGAGGATGAAATTAAGGAGTTGTGCCTTATTCATATTGACAAATTGATGGAGAGATTTTCGAAGTCATTAGCAGATTTCCCTGGGTTGCCTGTTCCCGATCAGTGTTTGCGTTCACATACGGTAAACAGGCTGATAGATATGGAGATGAATTATGGACCCGATGACTTAGACTGTTCTGAGGATCGACATAGTAGACCGTTGAATGGAGAACAACAAATCGCTTACAATATGGTATTACATTCTGTCTATACCAATGAGGGTAAATGCTTTTTTGTGGATGGATTTGGGGGTACTGGTAAGACATTTCTGTGGCGAGCAATTTGTGAGCAATTAAGATTTGAGAAGAGGATAGTATTATGTGTTGCTTCATCTGGTATTGCTGCACTGCGCATGGTCGGTGGAAGAACTGCACACTCAAGATTTCACATTCCCCTGGATTGTGATACAAAATCAACTTGCAATATTGAGCAAGGTTCTGAGGTAGCTGAATTGATTCTCAATGCTTCACTTATTATCTGGGATGAGGCACCGATGGCTCATAAACACAACATAGAGGCCCTAGATAGGACATTGAGGGATATTTTCCGAGTTAAGCATGTTGATTCTGAGTTGAAGCCTTTTGGAGGTATGACTATTGTGTTTGGAGGTGATTTCCGACAGACGTTACCTATCATCACGAAGGGTACACGGACTGAAATTGTTAATTCTTCCATAAAGAGATCTTATTTGTGGCAGTCTATGACAGTATTGAAGCTAACCGAGAACATGCGATTAAAATTGCCTCATTCTGAAGCATCGGCCAGGTTAGCAATCTCAAATTTTAGCAAATGGCTTTTGGAAATTGATGATGGTACAAATAGTAATATTTTTGGAGAATCAATTATCCCGATACCTCTACACATTTGTGTTCCCCGTCGCAGTGATCCAATTCCTGATATTGTTGCTGAAATATATGGTCAGTTACTCTCCACTGAAAATATGTCAACCTATTTGGTTGAGCGAGCTATCTTAGCCCCTCATAATGACACTGTTGCGGCCATTAACAATTATGTATTGGGTCTATTTCCTGGTGAAGAAGTTTCTTATTTTAGTTCGGATTCGCTAGAGATTGATGCCAAGAATCAGCATGTTGAAGAAGGGGACTAAACAGTTGAATTCTTGAACTCTTTAAAGATTGGGAATTTTCCGGAACATGAGTTGAAATTGAAGTTGGGGTGCCCTGTTATTCTGCTTCGAAATCTGGATCAGAGTACTGGGCTTTGCAATGGAACTCGGATGATCGTTAAGAGATTAGGTAAGTGGTTTATTGAGGTCCAAATTTTGACCGGGACACATGTTGGTGATACAGTTTTCTTACCACGCCTAAGTCTATCGGTCCACTACAAGAGCTTAAATTTCACTCTGGTTCGAAGGCAATATCCAATTGCACTGTCATATGCAATGACAGTTAACAAGAGTCAAGGTCAAACATTAAATCACGTTGGCATCTGCTTGCAAAGACAAGTATTTTCTCATGGACAGTTGTATGTTGCTATGTCTCGAGTTACATCGGAAAGGGGACTCAAGATTCTTAGCTGTGACTCTCAAGGTAAACCGGTGAAGACTATGCAGAACATTGTGTTCACTGAGATTTTTGAGTAGTGGTTTATTGATGTATTATGTTTTATTCGATTTGAGGACTAAGACTGTCAAATTTATCGGGTCGTTACAATTTGAATCTTGAGTTCTCAATTTGTCCAAATTATTTTCCTGTTTTTAACAGCCAATTATATGAAATGTGATTTATGCACACTACTTTATATTTAATTGTACCTCAATTTACTCTACCGAAGGGTATGCGAGTGTGACCGTTATATTGCAATACGAAGAAGAACTTCCATAGTCGCAACTGAACTAAACTAAATTAACACCACAACCCAGCCCACAAAACAACCCAAGCATGGTTCAGTTAAATAAAATATAGTTAGAGAGGGAATGCCCAGCCGGATTTGTTGAAACTAAATGGCCAACTTATTCCCATAAAAAAAAGGCCAACCTACACTACCTTGGGCGGATCCTTCTCCACTCCCCCACTCCCCCACCTCCTCTACTGCCCAGTATCCGATTTTTTTGGATCTTCTATGAGGTGAAGGCTGCCGCATTCCAAGCCATTATTTCTTTATTAAATACATTCATTATGATTTTCATTTCATGTTAATTAGTGGTGGTGTGGGCCGGGCCGGCCGGGTTGGCGCATCAAATAATAATTAGAAACTTTGAGAGGCAATTTTGGACAAGAATTGTTGACACAGTCGCAATTAGCAAAGTTGTTAAAACAGAACCGGACATCGATCCGGATTAGTAAAGGGTTCAAGGTTTATCAAATAACCGGTGGTTAATCGATATTAAAAACCGATCATAAATCGGTGTTGACTTACTTGGTAGACTTAACAATTATTTTTTTTTACATTTATTGTTTCACTTATTAGAGATAAAAGAATAAAGTGAGAATTATTAAAACTGAAAAAGCATAATTTGGGCGGCTGCTAGGTCTTTTTTTGGGAAAAGTGAACTGATTTTTCTTCTCTTTATATTTTATTCTGTACTTACCTTCTTTTGTTTTTGAATTTTTAATTGCAACAAAATAAAAGGAAGGCGCATGTTTGATTTTAAGAAGGTGGGTCGTTCCCCTAAAAAAAAAAAGGTGGGTCGTGAGTTCCGTGACACACCCGCCTCTTGAACTCTAAATGGCCAACCTTCTCCACTCCCCCACGAGGCCACAAATCCTTCTCCACTCCCCCACTATCCCACTTTCCACACACACACGTACTCCACTGCATGCGGCCAAGTAAATCACGTGTGTAGAATCACTTTCTCTCCTTTATATAATGGAGTAACCACTTTCTCTCATGTTACAATTTCCGTTTACTACTTCCCATACAAAACACTTCGGTTCCATTGATCGTGCGAATTGCATTCAATATGGCGGGCCTGCCTCAATTCAATCAGTAAGTACTGCTCATGCATCCAACAAATACTACATCATGTAATTTCGATTCTTTTTCACTACTTAATGCCAAAACTTACAGTCCAATATATAGGCTTCCCCATGGTTTTATTGCTAATCTGCAATATGATGATGCTCTTGAAATTTGTGAGCGTGCCGACACCATCGATCTCATTATGTTGCAAGTGGATGTCGAAAATCAGGTAACTAAACAAATAAATTTCTTTTTAATCATACGCCTTTTGTGGCATGCTGCATTTTATCGATTTGCTTTGACAATATTCGTTTCTGTGTTTACATCAGGGCACCTCTTTTTTGTTATCCGGACGTGTAACGAATTTGACGACGTCCTGGTCCCCTGCATCCAGAATCCATTTCGTCCACCTCACAATTGAGGACGAATTCATTGGTGTTGACATCGTCTTCCCGTCATCACAGTTACGAACGATTGTTGAATCTGTATTCAGTCATGCAGATGTTGTCAATGCTGACTATATGGCCCTTCTGAACATGCTTGGAGAACAGACATTTGAAGTCATGGTCACAGTCGGTCCCTGGAACGATGCATTTGGTTATTGTGAACTTGTGTTGGTGAAATTATTTTTGCCTTTGTTGAATTGAGTACCATGTCATGAACAATGAGACAATGTATTGAGTTTTCTTATTTTGGACTTGCATGTTATTTGACGTAATACTCAACTAGATTAGATTTGTGATTAGTAAAATTTCATGTAAGTATTTTTATTGTGATTAGCTAATCTTCAAATGTATTTCTAACTTATTATGAATGTTCATTCATATTACATGTTCGTCTTCAACGAATTGCAAAATTGCAACAATCTTATGATAATATAAAACAAGACTCATTTCTCGACACTATCATTATAGATATTGTAACTCCATTTCCTTAAACAAATGCGACCAACGAGCCGGGGTATAGGCTAGTAACTTCTCTATTGCCAATCTTCATCTTTCAGTTCCAGAACCTTCATTCTTTCTAGCTTTTCATATTAGCATCCTCAAGATTCCTCAAGCCTCTATTTAAAGAAGTCGCTTTGACAGTACATGGTCTACCATCTACGAATTAGTGGCCATAGCATAACAGAGCATATGACTGCCATTAAGAATAATAAAAATTAAAAAGTATAGAACCCACAAATATATATTAGAAAAAATGAAATTAAGTCTATAAACTTACAGTAATATGTGCCCAAAAATTAGCAACCAAAACTTTGAATGGGATATACTAGTTGTTTTTGTCCGCGAACCAAACTAATTATATTTACCACTCATTTAATACTTTAATTGAAATCACATAATTCACAAAATATTTCCTCGTAAGATTTTTTCGTAAACTTTATGCAGTATTTTAATCATTATGGAAGAGTTAAATAACACGTCTGTTGAATTGATACATAAAAAATATTATCCATGCATAAGATTTACATAATGTACTTGTAATCTACATAACTATTATAGAACGATATCACATAAATATTTCGTAATATGTGATTTAATAATACAATTAAGTTACGAAAAAGTATCACATTTGATCAAATTATCACATTTTATTACTCTATATTATGTAAAAGTAGAGGTGGCAATTAGGATCCAAATCCATGAATCCAATTCATCCACCAAATTATCCACTTAATCCAATCCATTTGATCTAAATCCAATTGGATTGGTGGATTCATAGATCCAAATGGTAAATTGCGATTTGGTACCTATATTTTTTATATTTTACATTTTGGTACCTAAAATTTATATTTTTATACGAAAAAATCATTAGAAAATTATATTTTGGTACCTAAAATTTTTCATTTTGACATTTTAGTACCTAAACTTTTTAAAATTTACATTTTGGTCCAAGCCTTGGATGTCATTTGGATTCATGGATCAATCCACAAATCCATTTGATCCAATCCATGAATCCACCAATCCATTGGATCCAATCCATTTGATCCATGGATCCACCAATCCACGAATCCTATCCATTGCCACCTCTATGTAAAAGTTAACCTACCTTATGGAACCATTGTGTAACGCAATTTATGAGAGCGAATATTCTAGCTGATAATAAATAAATTAAGTTATAAGAAAATATCACGTTTGATTAAAAAAATTGTGTAATGCAAACTCATAAGATAGTTAACAGTTTAGTTATTAATAAATGATGTTTTATCAAATTTATAGTACAAGGAGATTTAGTAATATGTTTATTTAATTAATACTTAAGAAATAACTATCCTTCATAAGATTTATTTAGTGTCTTAATCATTGCAGAAGACTTATATTTTTTATTGAGATACAAGAAATGACTATATCTCCTAAGTTTTACATAGTATAATTGAAGTAATTAAATTTATGTAATATGGTATAATGGTTTTTGAAAAAAAAAACATAAAAAGCTAACTGTACGAAAAAAAATGTCATATGGTGGAATTGAGTGTAGGAGATGAAAAACAAAAAAAATTACATTTACAAATGACTATAGGAGAAAATTAACTTATGGTAAAATTGAGTAAAGGGTATAAATAATCATGTGAACAATACCTGTCATATAACGTTCTCAATCATACATGAAGGATTATCTGAAGCACCATTAAAATGGAAATGTCAAGGCTATGGTTGCGCAAGGTCAATGTAGATGTTGCCATACTACTAATGGAAGGAACATGCGCTAGTTCCCGTGAATAACCTCATGGTTACTCACCATGAGTAACTAAATCTCAGCCATCAGATTAAAGTGGGCACAAAAAATCCAGATTTCATGGTGGAAAATTAAATACATTTTTATTTTCTCTTGTTTTTTTAATCGGCTCATATCTTCTTCGTTTTAACTCGGATTTCTATTTTTTTTTTTTTTGCACAGATGGAACGAGTTAGTTGTGCACTAGAAAATCAGATCAATTTTCAATATTTTTTTAAAATTTTTTTTTCTTGTCTCTCATTACCAATTGCATACCATATGGTATATTCTTCGTTTTTAAGTCATTTAAAAAAAATCATAGAAGGAACGAGTTCATCATGATCTATTGGATCTACAAATTTTTGGGTGAGCAAAATACAAGACCAAAACATACCACCCAATACCACCCTGGTATGGGGTGGTATCTTGTGGTACACAATGTTGAAAGTCGTAAATGACAGTTAGTATATTCCTATTATCATGTATTCAATCATCCTACAGTCTTGGTATGTTCATACCACCATGGTAAGGTTTTACATACCATATGGTATGCTCTTATTTAATACCAATCAATATCATATGGTGTATACTGGTAAAAAATGGCAAAAAAATTTGTTCCAAAAATATATCAAAGTGGATATCATTTTGAAGAGCACAATTAATTTGATCTAATTGTGCAAAAAAAAAATTGAGACTTTAAAGTGAGTGAAAAATCGTCCGTTAAAGATTAAGGGTGAAAAAAATAAAGGCTTTACAGGAGAGAGAAGGGGTGTTGATGTGGCGTATGGTGATTGAGTTATGCATGGTTACTCACCACAAGGTTATGTATAGGAACTGCTCCCGGAGAAACATGGTCTGGGATGGTGATAAGGAATGCAGGCAGAGAGTTCTATATGGCAGTAGACAGTAGTACGAAGAAGACGAGTTGGTTGGCGGCCGGAATTGGCAGAAGCGAAGACATTTCTGCGGGACTAAAATTAACCATCCAACACGATTTTCAAATGCCACAAGTGGAATCGAACGGATAAAATTATTACATCCTATTGACTGGGATGAGATCCGAATCCTGGAAATGGAGTTGAATCGGCAATGGGAGGCTGGGGAAATATATTGGCAGCAGAAATCTAGAGTCCGATGGTTAAAGAAAGGTGATACGAATACTTCTTATTTCCATACGGTTATGAGGACAAGGAGAAAACGAAACTTTGTGGCAGGCCTTCGTGGTGATATTGGTGAATGGATCACTAAGGAGACTGGGAAGGCAGACATGGCCTGTAGTTTTTATCACAATCTTTTCACCTCGGAGAACCAGGTGTGGAACATGGGTGATAGAGTGGGTGATCTTCCCATAGCCCAGAGTATTGCACCGGAAATGAACGTCAGTCTTACGGCTGAAGTCCTTCCTTGTGAAGTGAGGAAAACGGTTTTGTCTATGGGCTCGAAGCAAGCACCTGGTTCTGATGAATTCACTGGCAAATTTTTCAACCTTCTGGGATATTGGTGGCAATTCGGTGATTGAAGCGGTCTGCTCGTTCTTCACAACGAGTAAGATGCTCCGTAGCTTCAATCATACTTGGTTGACTTTCATCCCCAAAGTGGATACTGTGGAAACCATGAGACAGCTTCGTCCAATAAGCTTATGCAAGTTTGTGTACAAAATTATAATAAAAATCATGGCTGAACGACGGGCTTGTCTCTTGCCACATATAATCTCGGAAGGCCAAAATACTTTTATCCGTGAACGCCAAATAGTAGAGAACATTCTCCTGGGACATGAGTTAATGCACTACCTAGAAATCAAAACAAAAGGTAAGAAAGGGTACATGGCTCTTAAGGTTGACATGGAAAAGGCCTATGATAGAGTCGAATGGCCATTTCTCCTTGCGGTTTTGGAGAAGATGGGTTTTAACTCAACCTGGAGAGGATGGATTCATGAATGCCTCCAAACAACTTCGTTTTTGGTTCTAATGAATGGTACCCTGTCGGGTTACTTCACGCCGTCCAGGGGACTTCGGCAATGGGGATCCGCTATCTCCTCTGTTGTTTGTGCTCTGCACGAAGGGGTTTGCAGCTCTCTTCAAAAAGGCCATTTCAGAATGAAAACTTGAAGGTGTAAAGGTGGCTCCTCGAGCTCCTCGAATATCGCATTTATTCTTTGCGGTTGATTCTTACTTGTTTCTTAGAGGCTCTCTCCAGGAATGTGAGAATTTGATTGAAGTTTTGAATGAGTATGAGGAACTCAGTGGCCAGAGGGTGAACTTGGCTAAATCGGCGGTGTGCTTTAGTAAGAATATGTCACTGCCAGATCAGGAGTTCTTGGTCCAGATTTTGGGGTTCAGGGCGATAGGGGTCCATGATAAATACCTAGGATTACTTATGCTGATAGCCCGCTCTAAGATTGCTACATTTTGCTGAAATTGCTGGAGGACTACAGGGATGGAAGCAGCAGACTTTATCTTGGGCAGCTAAGGAGATCTTGATTAAATTTGTCGTTTTAGCTTCGTCATTACATGTAATGTGCTGTTTCAAGTTGCCTCTATCTCTGTGTAGGCTCTTGGATAAACACGTGGCCAGATTCTGGTGGAGTGTTGAAGAGGGCCAGTTGCGGATTCAATGGATGTCATGGCGCAATATGTGTAGAAGTAAGCATAATGGGGGTATGGGATTTCGTCATTTTGAGCACTTTAATCAGGCTCTCTTATCCAAGATTGGTTGGCGTATCCTTAATGAGCCTCACTCCCTCTTAGCTCAAGTCTACAAAGGAAAGTATTTTCCTACTGGAACCTTCCTCACTGCTACGGCGCGCTCTCTCCCATCTTGGGGTTGGCAGATTATGGCAGGCAGTTGCTAGAGATGGGGATACGATGTCATATTGGTAATGGGCAGATGCCTTCTTTGCTCCATTCTAGCTGGATTCCTCAGTTACATCCCTCTCCACCAAGGTATAATCCCCTGGTGCTTTCTGAAGGAGGGGAGGGGGGGGGGGGCGCTGGTAACTGAGGTTATCTGTTCTAGGGAAGGGCGGCAGTGTGATTCCAAACTCAGCCAGTGGTTTGACCCGCCAACCTGCCGGGCTATAAAAGCTATTCCTCTCCCACGTCAAAAGCGGATAGACTAATCTGGCACGACACGGCTGCCGGGGTATTTTCTGTTAAGTCGGCTTACCATCTTGCTGTCCTATTGGATCAGCGGGAAAACGGTGGAGAGCAATGGCTAGTTGGATGGATATGACCACCTGAATTGGTTTGTGGGAGGCCAATATTCCACCTAAGTTGAAGGTGTTTGTTTGGCAAATCTTTAATCGGATCCTACCAACAACAGAAGCCCTAATTCAGAAGGATGTTCCGGTGCATCCTAGATTTCCGGCTTGTTGGGCAGAGGCAGAAACAATAGAACACTTTTTTCTTTATTGCCCTGTGACCCATCCTCTTTGGGATCATTCGGGCTGAAATATCTTGGTCAAGGGTTGCCTCGTCATACTTTCTCTCATTTTCTAAAAAGTTGATGTCTCTCATACATCAACTTGCATTGTTCATGGCGGTTGTTGTTATCCTTTGGAGGATCTAGCGATCTCGTAATTGGGTTGTCTTTGAGGAAAAACAGTTTGGGATCCCTGCCTTGATGCGACAGTTTAATCAGCAGTTGGAGGAATGGATAAGTTTGCTGGTGGACCAAGTTATCCAGACTTTCATCCCTTTGACATATCACTTGAGTTCTGGGGGACTAATTTGGTGGTGTGCATGTGGGATGGGGTTATCCGGAGTGGGTCTCACTCGTCAGGAGGGATGGTGCTTATGACCCCATCCAGGGAGATTCTGGTGGCTATTGGGGTTCAGTTGCCGTGCATTGATGACCCTATGGTGGTTGAATTGCTTGTACTCCGGGAGGCTGTTAGCTGGTGTCTTGGGCACGGGTTCACAGAAGTTAGCTTTGAGGGCGATGCCAAAGTAATCATTGACAATATCAATCGGGTAGTGACTAGTGATAATCGGATGGAGGCTATTCTTAAAGGAATTGTGTCTTATTTTACCTTTCATCTTGGGTTTAGTGTGCGATTTGTAGGTCGGCGTAACAATAGGGTAGCCCGTTTGGTGGCTAGAAAGGCCCTTTCGTTGTCCCTGACTATAAGTCGTTTATTTGATATTCAGGCCTGGCTGAATTCCAGGATGTAGCTACCTTCTTTGTGAATCAATATATGATTATCTTTTGTAAATAAAAAAAACGAACTGATTGAATTTGATAAGAAAATTGTAGGAAGAAGAGGTTAATTGTAGAGAATATTATTATTGAGTTGTGTACCATAAGGACGAGGATTTGTTTAGGGTTAGTTTGTGAGACCTTATAAATATTGTAACATGTTGAGAACAACGTATTAATCCATATAAGTTTAAAACCTAAGAGGGAGATCATCTTTATGGACTAGTGTCAATATGACGATACCACATAACATAGTCTTGTGTGTTATTCTATGAGTTTATAGTTTGATAATTTGACATGGTATCATAGCCTGGCAATTTTAATCTCGTCTTATTTTCGGTCCAATCTTTGGTGAGCTAGAACGCGTCTCGTGTAACCTTCGTCTGATGCAGTCTTCTTCTTGCATAGGTATTTTTCGTGCCCTAGCTCCTTGGCGTGTTTTTCTTCTTTTGGTTTTTTTCGGGTATTTTTTTTGTTTGCTCCGGCTTTTTTTCCTCATTTGTATCACGAATTCCTCCAAACCTGAAGTGCCTGTGAAGGAGATCGACGACTGGGCAGTGGGTAATGCTCAAATCATCTCATGGCTTAATACCTCTGTCGATCTGCTGACTGCCCTCACTCTCCATTGGTTTTTGACGACAACTGAATGTAGGCTCACATCTGTAATACTCACTCCCCGGTTGATGCTTCTTGGCGGTTTTAGGTTGAATAAGAACTTAATACTATTTCTCAAGCCGATCGTGATATTCGTACCTTCTATCATGCGTGCCTACATCTTTGGATGGAACACGACCTATTAACTGCCTCCCTTTTCTCGTTTGTGACATTTGTTGAAGTACACCATGAGTGTGCTCGGTCTCGTCTTATGAAATTTATGATGAAGCTACGACCTGAGTTTGAGTCCATCTGTGCCTCTTCTCTTCATCGTAATGTGAATTTAACTTATGAGGTTCTCTCTAATCTTGCTCGCAAAGAGACACATCTCAAGTGTCAGGCTGCGATTGATAATCTTGCATCCATTGATTCGTCTTCTTTTGTTGTGGAATGTGGGTAAATCTAGCGGTTCTCGGCCTCAATTTAATCATTGCATTTATAGTACTCTCACTTGTCATTTTTTCATGAGGTTGGTTATATCCAGACTCATTGAAAAAAAAAACATAATCTCTGCTCCTACTGTAAGCAATGGGGTCATATCATTTTTTATTTCCCTACTTTGGCTCATTGATGGAAAGGGGGTCGAAAGACTAGTAGTAGTTGCTCCTAGCTAAGTTATGATGCTGACGAGTCTCTCGTGTCTTCTGCTACTACTCTGCGTGCTTCCTCATATGGAATTCCTCTTCCTTCTTTGCCGAGATGATTCGTCGGTTGGTGCAGGAGGCGCTTCGGGAGGTTCTTCTTAGTGCTCTCACCTCGACATTCTCTATTGGTGCTGCTCCAAGTAAATCTTCTTGTTGGTTATTGGACTGCACTGCATTTAATCATATGTCTCTATCCCTTTGTTATTTTTCATCCATCAAACTGATTATTGATGTACATTTGAAAGTCGCAAATGGTGTTCGGATTCCTGTTTGGGGCGTGGGTACCACAATTATCTTATACCTAATATGTTCCTAAGCTTGTATCAAACCTCATTTTCGTGGGCCATTTAATCGAGGAAGGGTATGATGTCATGTTTAATATGGATGGGTGTGTGGCGCAGTATCAGAAAACCATGATGGTGATAGGTAGAGGATGAAAGCAGGGTCGAGTCTTTGTGTTGGATTAGTTCAAAAAGACAGTAGGAGCACTCGATCCTAGAGAACATAGGGGCGGTGAATTTAATGATACTCGTAGCCTTAGCCATGATTTTTCCTGGTTATTCTGCTAGACCATTAGATTTTTCTACTAAGACAGCTATTTGGGATTTATGGCATCGTCGCTAAGGGCATCCTCATTCAACAAGATTGTTAATTATGTTACAGAATAATATTTTACCTGTCAAGCTTGATTTGTCTTCTTCCTCTTGTACTATGTGTGTGAGTTGTATAGAGGCCAAGAAAACTCAATCTTCGTTCTCCCTTAGACCACGATTTATGAGACACTTTTTGAGCTTATGAACGCAGACCTTTGGGGACCATCCCCAATTACTTCATGTTTTAGCTTTTGCTATTTTGCTCTCTTTATTGATCATACGACTAGGTATACATGGTTTTATTTTATGGAGAAGAAATCAGATCTAATGTCATGTGTTGTGGAGTTTATTAAGATGATTAAGACTCAGGTTCAAAAGGGCGTCAAAATTATTCGATACAATCAAGGAGGAGAATTAAGATAAAATCCTTTGCTTTCTTTCTATAAAACACATAGCATCTTTATTAAATAGTCATGTCCAGAGGGTTCTCAACAAAATGGTGTAGTTGAACGCAAGAACCGACATGTTTTTAAACTAACCAGAGCTATCTTGTTCCAATCTTCTATATTGAGTAGTTTTTTGCGAAAGTAGTGCATACTGAAGTATATCTTATTAATTGTCAAATTACTTCGATGTTGGATAATTAGTAGGGATGGCAATGGGTCGGGTCGGGGGCGGATAGTGCATATTCGTTACCCTACCCAAAATAGTTCGGGTTTTACCTATACCCATACCCACATGTGAAACGGGTAGAAAATCAAACCATGCCCATACCCGTTCGGGTTTCGGGTATTCATGGTTTTTTTATGGGTAATAATTTCTCTTCATAACTCCAACCAATATGTTAACATTCACACGTATTCTCACATTACGTAAGAGGAAAAGTACGACAATAATTCACTAGAATGAAGAAAATCAATTAAAATAACACAATTTCATGAAAATATTATATTTATATGCTAAATATAAAATATGTTGGAGAAAAATAATGATTATTTATAGATAAAATACATATGCATGTGTATAATCGGGCGGGTTCTAGTTGGAAAGTGAGAAACCCATTCCCACCCATTACCCGCAATATTCGGGTTCGGATTTTACTCGTACCCACTAAATATCCTTCGGGTTCGGGTTTTACCTTACCCGATTAGACCAGATTCAGGCGGATGTCCATGTTTACAGATATTTTTTCCATCCTAATAATTAGTCTCCTTATCAACCTTTGTTCATGAAGGTTTCGGATTATGACTCATTGCGTGTCTTTGGCTCTATTTGTTTTGTCTTACTTCCTAAAAAGGAGCAAACCAAGTTACAGCATAAGACAGATAGATGTGTGTACATTAGTTATACTGACGACACAAGGGATACTTGTTCTATGATCCTTTTGCTAGAACACTTTGTATCTCTTGTCATGTTTTTCTTCTTGAGCAAATTATGTTTTATTGAACGACATCAAAGGAGCATACGTTCGCGGATCTAAGCTTTTAACTCTTCTTGCAATATGATTCCTTTTCACAACACGCGGTGGTATCCAACCATAAAGAGAATGACAGACATTTTCTTGTCACCCCACCTGGTACGCCTGGTTCGCCATCACCGCTACTATCTTCGTCATCGCCTCTTCTTTGGGATCATCTTCATCTTCCCCCATCATTCATACCGCAACATCATCATCCAAAGCATCTCCAAGTTCATCTTCTACAACCTCGTCTCATCACTCATCCTCGGGAGATGGGCTAGCTCAAAAACTTATCAACGTGCTAGTGCCCGTACCCATTCTTCGCCGATGGACTCGTGCTACGATGGAGCAGCCACCTTCTACAACAGTACCCATCCCAGCTAACTATCATGTAGCAAAGGGTTATCCAAACTAGGATCACACAATGCAAGAAACGTTTCCCGTAAAAGCCAACAAGACTTGGGATGTTGTTCCCAGCTGACATGACTTGCCTATCATTGGTAGTCATTGTGTGTTTACAATAAAGTTGCATCCTAATGGAATGTTGGATCATTATAAGGCGCGTTTGGTAGCACAAGGTTTTCGTCAAGAGTTTGACTTAGATTATGAAGAACCTTCACTCCGGTGGTGAAGATGTAGACAGTTTGGGGTTATTTTTAGCTATACTTGCTATGTAGAATTGCCTGCTCATTCAACTAGACATGAAGAATGCTTTTCTGCATGGTTTTCTTAAGGAGCATATTTACATGGAGTGTCCCGCTGGTTACTCTAAGTGAGGGGCGGATGTGAAATGCAAGTTGCGAAGATCATTACATGGAGTGTCTCGTTGGTTACTCTAAGTAATGGCTGTTAATATTGATGCATGACAACATCTTTGGTGACTAGGGCAACCTATAATGATGACTAAGACGTGCAGTAGAGTTGTGTAGGGGTTCAATTTTTCAACTATTTTCTTACCAACTGCGACTTGGATTGATCACTTATTTTTTACATTCATTTATGCATCTAGTTCAGGGGATCAGAATGAGAGATAGAGCATATAGGTAGCCATGTGAGATTTGAGTCTGCTCGTTTCTTTCTTCTGTGATAGATCCCTCTTTCATGATGTGTAGCATTCACGTTGCCACTAGTTAGGATGATAGAGGTATAGGATTAGTCCACGACCAAATTGCATGTCCTAGTGTGTCATACCCCCTAGTTAGCCCATCTGAGTCGTGTAACTTTCTTTCTTTGTGTCTACATTGAAAAATCACTTGTTTGCATATATTTGAGGTTCCACAGAGTGATTTTGGCATGTTTTCTGCTGCTTCTGCTGGAAATAAGATGAGGGTTGGCGGTAGTTCTTAAAATATATGCATGGGTTTTGTATAATCTTTCGAATGTAAGACCTCATACTCTCGTTGATGAAAGCTCATCTAAGGACACCAATCGACTCAAAGTTCATAACATACACAGAATTTAGTGCTATGAAAATTTTAAGGACCCTAGTCAACTCAAAGTTTGGCTACGCCACTGGGCATGAGTATCTACTGCGAACCCGCCCTGCCTCGTGCCACCCCAGTCTTGGCTCATTCTATCTTAATTTCTTGACCGGTGAAAAACCGTTTTGAAAATACAATATTATTCTTACAATATTTTAATTTTATTTTGAAAAATAAGATAAAATATAAAATAATATTAGAAATCCAACAAAATCCATTTTACTTTTCATTTTTAAAAATTTTATTCATATTTTATATTATAAATTCTTTTTAATAATTTTACATTTTTTCAGTTTAACATTCCACTGTACTTTTAAAAAGTACTGCTTGGATCCCGGGAAAGGCTTTCTACCAGGCTGACCCTCCCCTTGATGGGGAAACTCCTGAGATAAAGGTCAGTGCCCTGTTCGATGAAGTTTATGGTGGATGGGATGAATCAAAGCTGAGGAATTTGTTCTCCAGAAGTGATCAAGAACTAATATAAAAAATCCCTATTCGTTCCCCCCCCCCCCCCCCCCCCCCCGATGGAAGATTCAAGGGTCTGGAAAGCTACTGACAATGGGGCTTACTCAGTAAAAACTGCATACCACTATGTTCGAAGTCAACAACAACACACAATGATCCGACTTCACAATAGAAACATGGAGGATTCAGATTTTTGGAAAGCCCTGTGGAAGCTTCAGATTCAACCTAAGGTTCGGATCTTCTTATGGAAAGTAAGTAAGAACATCTTACCTGTTGGTGTCAATATCGAGGAGTGGATCGAAAATGCTGCTCCGGACTGTCCTTTTTGTAATCTTCCAGAATCCCAAATGCATGCCCTGCGCGAATGCGACTGGGTCCGAAGGCAGTGGAGAAATTGTGTAGAAAAAGACCTGTATGAGATGGGAGAAGGAAGGACATGCATCGACTGGCTTAAAGAGGTCTTCAACAATTCATCCATAGAAAAAGTCCAAAGATTCTGCTCAATTATGTGGTCCCTATGGAAGGAGAGGTGCAATCACAAGTACAATAATCGGAAGCTAGAAGAAGAAGAAATCATACCTCGAGCTTTGGGGTGACTGTCCTCCTACCTGGAAGCTCAACCCAACCCTGCTTCGGCCCTCCTTTCTGGTCATCTTGAGAGCAGAGCCCCGCGGGAAAGGTTTCATTGGGCGCCATTATTCGTGATTGGAGGGGAGGTTTCATTGGAGCAACAGTGAAGAGAGAGAAGGGGATCTGTCGTCCGATCGAAGCCGAAGCAAAGGCGATGATGATGGATCTGCGTGAAGCCAATCGGAGATCCATCAGCCAGTTGATCATTGAGTCGGACTGCCAAGTGCTGGTGAACTTACTGAATAGAGGGGAGGATGATTTCACAGAGATTGGGATTTGGTGCGATGAACTCAAGAGGATGGCAGGTGAGAATGAAGCTATATCTGGTGTGAAGGTGAAATGGGAATTTTCGCCACGAAAGACTAATTCTCTGGCCCATTGGTTAGCCCACTCTGATTCAGGTTGGAATCATCAGGTGGTTTGGGTTGATGACCCTCCCCTTACTTTATTGTGTATGGTTGAGACTGACTCGGGTTGTATTTCTGTGGATCAGGTTTGATCCTTTTTAATATTATTACCCAGGCTTCCTATAAAAAAAAACTAGCCCGCTAGCCACTAGCTAGAAAATTGTGTTAGTTAAGTAAATCGAAATCGGGGGAAAAGGGGATATATATATATATTTTTTTTGGTTGTCATATGGGATAATAAATTCTTAACTTCTTAGATCAAACAACTGCCTGTAAAGGAGGAAAAAATCCCAAGTTACACATCTTTTTAAAAAAAAATCTCAAAATACACACGTTATGAAAATAATTCCCAATCTACGTTAGTTTGGGCCATCACCGCTGTCGACGAAGACAGTGATTGCATCACTGTTGTCGACGAAGACAGTGATTGCATCACCGCTTTCGACGAAGACAGTGATTGCATCACCGCTGTCGACGAAGACAGTGATTGCATCACTGCAGTACACGGCCGCGGTGAAGGCCTGACCTGCGTCGAAACTTGAAACAAACGTAACTTTGTGCTCGGTTATCCGATCGTAGCAAAATTTTTTTTGATTCCGCATAATTTTTCGAGATCTTGCAAGTCGCAAATGGCCATAGGAGGTTTGGTCCCGCCTTCGTCTCGAAAATATGTCGTTTGCTACCCCGAACGAGCCTTTTTTCGATTTCGTCAAACTTTGAATGACCATAACTTTGTGCTCCACAATCCGAAAATCATGAATTTTTTTTTGATTTCGCATAAATTTTTAAGGACTAAAATATTTAGTAGGAGAGAATTTTCAAAAAATGAATTATTTATGGATATAAGGGGTTTTGGGAATAACTTTACCTTCCTTTTCAGGAATCCAAGTACATTCCGAAAATATGTCTATGATAAAAATTGTAGTCCTTAAAATGTTATGCGAAATAAAAAAAAATCATGATTTTCGGATTGTGGAGCACAAAGTTATGGTCATTCAAAGTTTGACGAAATCGAAAAAAGGCTCGTTCGGGGTAGCAAACGACATATTTTCGAGACGAAGGCGGGACCAAACCGCCTATGGCCATTTGTGGCTTGCAAGATCTCGAAAAATTATGCGGAATAAAAAAAAATTGCTACGATCGGATAACCGAGCACAAAGTTACGTTTGTTTAAAGTTTCGATGCAGGTCAGGCCTTCACCGCGGCCGTGTACTGCAGTGATGCAATCACTGTCTTCGTCGACAGCGGTGATGCAATCACTGTCTTCGTCGACAACAGTGATGCAATCACTGTCTTCGTCGACAACAGTGATGCAATCACTGTCTTCGTCGACAGCGGTGATGGCTCAAACTAACGTAGATTGGGAATTATTTTCATAACGTGTGTATTTTGAGAATTTTTTTTAAAAACATGTGTAACTTGGGATTTTTTCCTGTAAAGGAACACGCAAGTTGTAGCATCAGAAGGTGCTAGAAATCTGCAGAATTAATAAATGAAGAAGTGGATTTGGTTGGGAAGGTTCTTTACTCCTTCTTTATTTACATATAAGAGTAGAAAGATGATCAGCCTTGTTTCTCAATTGAAACCAAATACACCATTTCCCTACTGTTTCTTTCGTTTCTTCTTCATCCTTCAGCCTTAAAAGAAACAACAGAAATGAGCGATCCCAAGTACGCCCAACCTTACCCTGCTCAAGGTTCCACCTCCACTCAATTGCTTCTTCACCCGCCTTTTCTATTGTTTCGCTTTCTATTTCTATCTTACTAACTTTCTGAAGCTTTGATCTGGTGTTGGTTACATGGTTGCAGGGTACTATCAAGGGCCGCCGGTGATGCCGCCACCACAGTACGCCGCTCCGCCGCCGAGGAAGCAGACTGGCTTCCTTGAAGGATGGTAAGCATTAGGGCTCCAATTCTATCAAGTTTTTTTTTTAAAATTTATTTAAAGCCTTGTCTACGTTTTCCTCTGTTTCCGGTGGCTGAATGAGTTCCCCTGTTTTTGGTTGCCTGGTTTGACAAAGTCTGGCCGCTCTTTGCTGCTGCTGCCTCATTGACGAGTGCTGCTGCGACCCATCCATCATCTTCCTCACTTGATCCGTCCACATATCAGTGTGATTTAAGTTCCCTCCCCAGCCCAATCACCGCCATGTGTAATTTGATTTCACTATGTATTTCTATCCCTGTCATTTACCGAGGACAGTAAGCTTACACTTGTATGTTCATCAGCCTGCCACGGCAGAAATTTCTATACTCTGCGTATCGTCCTTTTCTACGCTCTGCTAGTTTCGTGTAAATGGAAAAATGGATAAACAGCTCGCTTCTTCTCTTCTTTGTTGGTTGTTGCTCACTTTCCCGTGGGTTATAATGTTAAGGATTGTAAAAATCATATTGAAACATGTTGAAATTGTGATTTATTCAAGGTTCAATTGTTTTGTACCGTCAAAACCCACATATCGGTTAGGCTCTTATAGAAGTTTTTTGCAATAAGATCAGTATGTTTTACAAACACTGGTTTATATAGTGTCAGAGAAGTTTTTGTTATAGTCAACGTCGAATATAAGAGACTAAAAAGCCGAAGCAACTATATTTTCAGACAGGCGGAGGAAAGGAGAGAGCAACGTATTTCCTGACCTTTTAATCGTAACCTGATAGTTGTCAATTTAATTCATTCAAGTCGATTTTTTCAATCAAAAGCTTGGTTCCCTTTGATGAGTGCATCAACACCAAAACTGATATACTTCCAACGTTGATGCGAGATGAGACTGTCCAAGAGAATGGTTCAATTACTCGAAGTCAAACCAAAGCACTCAAATCACAACTATAAATTTATTTGGCCAAGAGTTTTCCATCATTGGAATCTAAATTGTTCGTTGGCCAAGAAATCAACATCTCCACGTCCAAGAAGAAGAGCCCAACTCAACAGAATGAAGAAAGTAGTTTACTTGATGGTTAAGTCATTCTTGGTGAATGGAGAAACTTTTGGGTGGGTCTTTGCTCTTGTTTCCTTTTCCTTTTGCCATTTGGATTCTATAGCTAGTAAGAGTCAGATTTTTGGTTAATTACGGTAGATACATTGTTTAGTAACCTTTATAAATATAAGAGGATTTGCCTACAGGCTAAACAAGTTTTATCAATTTGAAACCCTAGTTTTTTAGTGTTCATTATTGAGCTATTGATTTCTTTCTTGTCCATTCGTGTCATCAAGCCTACATATGGAGACCCTGATGTTATCAATCAGCCAATCATCCTAGTTGCGGAGTCACTTCGTATACTTCACCCTCTACCCAACCATGGTTTTGGTTCGAGTTATTTTTCGCTTTTTTGTTCGTTGTGTTACTAATAGAATTTTGTTGCGTTTCTGATTGCTCAAGCCTAGGAGTTAGAACCTATCAGGTGATATTAGAGTTGCTATTCAAACACAGTCACATACATATAATTTCTATCTTGTACTAAAATCAACCAAACATGTTTTAAGTTCTTAAACATCGCCAAGAATGTTTTAATTTTCATTTTTTAGTTGTTTAATTTCTTTCTAGATTGTAACGCGCATTTGTTAGTAATAGTGATTCCAATGTAGTCAAAATCGCGCTTTAAAACTTAAAAACTTACAATTTTACGTTTCTAGGTAACTAAAACGTTTATACATAGAAACTCGCTTTTGACTACATTGAGTGATTCTAGACAATACAAAAAAACAAGCATAAAATATCAAAAGAGTAGCTCGCAAAAGGCAAGTACAAAGGCTAGATCACGCAAGTTTGCTTTTGATGCTCTAAAACACAACACCTAACAAAGGCCAAGTGTACCCAATAAAAGGGACTGCAGTATAGTGGCTCAAGTGATAAATATCGAATCCACGGGTCTCTAGAGTTACTATTACTCAGCTTCAGTTTATTATTTAGCAAATCAGATTAAGATGAAAGAACTAAAACTACTCTAGCAAACTACAGTTAAAGTTAATCTAATTACAGGTTGGGAACTCACTTAGGTATGATTCCCCCTAGCCACTAGCCAGATTAACGATTGATGATCTCTAACCTGTTTCACTTTCATTCACAATGCGGAGAATCCTTGACTAGACCTTGAGTCTCGACTAAAGGAACAAGGCCCTCTTGAGTCAATTGCCTAGAGGGACGTATCCTTCTCTAGAACAACTGATCAAGGCGTTCTGAACTAGACTCCCTCTATCGAAAGAGGTTCTCAATCGATACAAAGCAGTGAATCAACCCTTGACTAAAGCAATCGATCCACTACTATCAATCTATGGTGCTCTATTGACCTAATCAGGTATTCCCTCTCATAGGATCAAAGCAGAATCAATAATCTCGACTAAAGCAGAATTGAATCATGAAAACATGCATAGATTGAATATGAACTCAAGATTATCAAGTCAGAGTACTCATACAATCATCCAATCAAACAAACATAGCTAGGGTTCCTCAAAACCTAAGTGAAGGGAAGTTACTCCATAGAGAAGAGAGAGACTGCAGTAAGAATCTTCAGATGATCAGTCTTCAAGTCCGGGCTTGTTCCTCAAGCTTCCAAGGCGAAGAAATCCTCCTTCTCTACTCCAAGAATGCCCTCAAATCGCCCTTTCTCTCTTTGGTTCGTCCCTTGGGTGTTTGGGATCCAAAAACCCAGCTCTCCCTCTTTCCTTTTGCTGAAAATCGGGTTTTAAACAGCTATTCCCGACTCACACGGCCAGGCCACACGGCCGTGTGGCTTTCCCAGCTGCCCGTGTGAGCCCTCGGTGATTTCCACACGGCCATATGGCCAGTTCACACGGCCGTGTGGGTCGTGCCCGTGTGGCTTGCTCAGCCTCTATTTAATGCTTCGTTTCTCCCTCGTCCGGACTCTGAATCAGTCCCCGTTTGATCCCAGACGCTCGTAGTCTCGTCCTCTTTCTTTTCATAACAAGCTTGCATGATTATTTGTCCATAAAGTAAGGTAGAAATCCATTCTTCTTCAGGTCATGCCCGAGTTTCTTCTCCCGAATCGTCAATTGATCTCTGATTGATTTGAAACTTGCGCCTATGCTTCACTTTATGTGCTAGGACCTGAAATGTGACAAAGGAACATAACCTAGCATAAAATAGGCCAAAGACACGATAATTCAAGCTCAAACAATCAAGAAACAAAGGGGAAAACATGTGCAATTACCGAGTCATCAAATCCCCCCACACTTAACTGTTTGCTTGTCCCCAAGCAAACCTAACTCAAACCAATGCAGCTCTCCAGAGCTCTATAGCAACATACAACCCCGATCGTCGGTAGAGGATTTCCTAGATCATATAGCAGCTTACGAGGTCAACTGGTCTTCTAAGACGTTCCCTATCTCTCTCAATGCGAGTACTAGACTCAAACCAGGATCATGAGAAAAAGTAGAAGTAAGACAGTCAGTTCATGGATAAAGGGACTCACACCATTCACAACCAAGGATTCGTTGTACCGGGGTGCTCTTTCACTTCATTTCACCGTTGGAACCCCTTTTTCTCACTTTCATTTACAATTTTTCTTTCATTTGGTGGGGTTCCAACTGCAGTCTTTTGCACGGTCGACCCTTATTAGTCGAGCAAGAGCAATTTCTGTACATCTGGAGCTCGTCAGAGTACTTCTTTTAACTCCTTTTCCTCAACTCGTGTGGAGGGTCAATGAAATTAAGGGGGGTCGGAAGCTCTATCCGTGCCCTTAAAAACACATCCTCAAGTAGGCAAACCGTTCAACGGGTGGAAGTTTTACTTGTACTAGAGACAACTTAGCTTCACCTTGTAGGAGTACCCCACTAAGGATCACTAAAATCTCTTCCAAAACCCGATTTTGTGCAATGAACGGTGCCGCACACGTTGGGCTTACCCCATGTTTAAGATTTAATGATTTTGACATGGAGGACCAACTGCTTCCCATTTTCCATATGAGCACCCTGTTCGATACACGAGTCCATAACATAATCCAAACAGAGTCACCATTACCACCTGAATTCAACGGTCTTAGCTCCACTAATTCACAAAATCAACTGGCACAACAGAGAGCTAGATAGGAAAAATCTTATACTTCAACATCCTCCATAGTGCTATACTACCTCCCTAAGTTGCACATTACTATAGAGACTGTCAATTCAAAGCATACTGAGCAGGCAATTTGCAAGGAAACACGTACTTGGAGCCCTCAAATTTAAAAATTTGGACAGTGGACTAGGCTCCAAGCACACAAACAGCCAAACATTCACCCGCATACATAATCGAACACCCCCCCACACTTAAGCACGACATTGTCCTCAATGGAGGAAAGATAAGGAGGGTAGAACGAAGTTACCAGATCAAGGGTGAATGATGATGTACGGGTCAGGCAGTGCATTCCAGGAAGAGAGAGTAATCAGAACACAAACACCACACAAAGTCTCACAAAGGTTGAGTTATTGACTCTAAAATCAAATAACAAAACTGACTCAACCGAGGAGAAATAGAGAAAGAAATGCAAACCGACTGGTTGGGTTGCCTCCCAACAAGCGCTTCTTTCACGTCGTGAGCCAGACGATGGCTCCTAAGTTTCGGTCCATGCTAGAACCTCCTTGAAGTTGAGGTTCTCGTCGATGAGGTGGAGTCTCAAGTCATGAGCATGTGGTGTGGCAGGTGATGAAGGCTCATGTACTTGATGCAGATGAAGTCTCCACCCTCGAGACCTCTCCTTCTCTTCTCTCGTCTCATTGCCCCAAACCAGATATGACAGCATCGATTGGCCACCATCGCGTCCACCAAGAGGGACCGATGTCGAGGTGGCCTTGGTCTGGCAAAGAGACACTGCAAATGGGTCCTTGCTAAGCAGTTCCTCGAAGTTTGGTGGAGATATCACATGTAACTCATGGCCGGTGCAGGCCTCTTCCACCTTAACTCCGTCCTCAGCCTGGACGCCAATTTCTTCTTCAACCTCCCTTTCTTCTTCATGTGGTATCACCCCTGGGAAATGATCAAGAACTCCTCTTGCTTCACTTTCGTCATCCTCCACAACTTCTTTCTGCACCCTTTCTTGCTCTTCTTCTTCTAGCACGGATTGGAGAGCAAGTTGCCAAGCAATTTCTTTCATGATATCTTCTTGCATCTCCGAACTCATGCCCGCCTCTTCAAAGCTCAGTTTGGGGTGTGGGAAGGTGTGGTCGGCTACGACATCACACTCCTGATCATGATCATCACGGGAGCTCTCCGTGACAACTTCAGTGTGCTCCACAATGTCCTTGTAGCCTTCTTCTTCCTCCTCATCTTCTTGTATGGTAGCAGAAGGGTGATCTGGAGCAGGTTGCGCCCAAGATCGCTCAAGATCATCGACGCTCTTCTTAAGGCTTAGGAGGATCCCCTCTGTTTCACGATAGGCCTGGACACAATGATCCATACTGGAGCATGATCTCTCCATGAGAAGCCTCAAATCATAGTGTGGATCTGGCTGTGGAGTGTAGCATGGCTCTGCAGAATGGCCCGTGAAGGCCGCCATGGGTAACTCCAGCTCCAATGGCCCTTCTGGTTGTGGGAGAAATTCTTCTTGGTAATGAGGTTGTTCTTGATATGCCCAGGGGTCCGGTTGTTCTCCGTAGTAAGGGGGTTGGTACTGGAACCCGAATCCATAGTCTTCTCCGCCTTGATTGCTCCACGGAGTCTCGGGGTAATACCACTCAGGTGGTGGTGGATACCCCCAATGATTGGAGAAGCCATTAGGATCCATGATTCAGATCTGCACCAACAAAAACAAAAACACCCAAGTGAAAAGCAAGGGTGGAAAAGAAAAGAAAAACGCTAAAGTAACAAACTTCTGCCTTTCCTAATACTCTAGAAAGTCCCCGACAACGGCGCCAAAAACTTGACACGCCAAAACACAACACCAATCTGCGACCAAGTGTAATCGCAGACCGGGAATGCAGTAACAGGCAAGTTATATTATCAACCCGGGCTCTAGATCTACTGCTTACTCAGTGATTCTCTGTTATCTAGCCAACTAAAGTAAGTGATTCTTGTTTAAAAGCAAAAGCAGAAATAAAGCAGGAAATTATTCGGTTTTCTCAAGCAGGAAAGAGTCACTCGGGAATGAGTCCCCCCTAGCTCCTTAGTTAGGTTCAATTTCAATTTCCCCTGGGTTGATTTACTGTTGATTAGACTGCGGAAGATCCGACAGTAGCTTGGAATCTCTTAAGCTGACCAAGCCCTCTCAGTCTAATTATCCGGCAGACGACTAGTCTTCACCGGGATAGAAAGCTGAAGCAGTAAGAACAGAACTCCACTACTGGAATTGGATTCCAGTACAAAGCAGTAAACTGGCTAACTCTCGTATAGCCAATCTCCTACTATCGAATGATGAGACTCTAGCAACCTAATCAGATTCTATCTATCTCAGATTGCAGCAGGAATCAGGAAAAGTTGATCAGACTTCAATTGACTCAATAAACATGCATCATTCGATTAAAATCAAACAGTAATATCATCCCAAGTCATTACAATCAATCCCTAACACATAGAACTAGGGTTCTTCATCCCCAAGTGAGAGAGGGGTTCTACTCCATAGAGAGAGATAAGAAAACAGTAATCGGAGTAGTCATACTCATAATGATGAGGAAAATCTGCTCCGGGATGATGATTTCCACTCCTAGGACGATCTCCAAGCTTGATTTGATGAAACCCAGCTCCAAGATAGCTTCTAGGATGTGTTCTTCGTCCTTTCTCTCTCTAAAACTCTGTTTTTGCTCAAAAAGTCCGATCCTCTCTCTTGCAGCCCGGAATTGGGTTAAAACTAGGAAATCCCGACTCACACGGGCAGGGCCACACGGCCGTGTGGCATACCCAGTTGCCCGTGTGAGTTAAAACGCTGCGTTCCACTTAGTTCGATTTTCAGGCTTCTCACACGGCCAGGTTGGCACGGCCGTGTTTGATTTCCATCTGCCCGTGTCTGCTCACGGCAAAAGTCACACGGCCAGATCACTTCGTCACACGGCCGTGTGCTTTGTCAGGGCAGGCCGTGTTTGCTCTCGCCAAAACTCGCACGGCCAGAAATATGAGTTGCACGGCCGTGTGATTTGTGGGTGTGCCCGTGTGGCCTCCTTTGTGACTTGCCTCGCGCCCGATCTTCGTCCAATCGACCCCAAACTCGCTCCCGAGTCTCCATTCACGTACTAGGACCTGAAATATCACAAACAAGCACAACCTAGCGTGAAATCGGCCTAAAACGCGAGAAATCACATCTCAAACGGTGTAAGAACAGGGGTAAAAACATGTGTAATTAACGGTCTATTAGCTTTCTTGATCGAGTTTGTTAATTCATGGTCGAGTCTTGTTAGTTCTTGATTGATACTTGTTGATTCTTGGTCAAGTCTTGTTAGTTCTTGTTCGAAATCTTGCTAGGGTTTTAAGAGAGAGAGTGGAAAGAGGCTTCATGAGATCATTATGGGGTAAAAGCCAATTGTTTTTAGTGATACACGAGTGGTAAGAAAAAGAGTGATTTCCAAACGTGTGAAACATGTGAGGGATTGATTTGGTGAGGTCCTTTACTTTGTTTGTACCATTAATCTGAAATTTAATTGACAAATATTACCTTGTTTTGAGTTTGAGCATCATGCCAGGAAAGAAGCTGACACTCGGGAGGCTCAAGACGAGGCAGTGGAGATTCAGAATGTGGAGGGAATTCCTTGAGCCACAATGGAAGCCCTAGATGGTCATATTACACGCATGATGCGAACCCAACATGATCAATTTCATAATTGCCTCGATGAGATGGCTCAAGCCATTAATCTTCACAACAATGACGAGGAAGAAGCACCACCACCACCACGAGGTAGACAATGTCAAATCCTAGGCGACGATGGTCAGTATCGAGCTTTGAGGAACCCTCAAGCTGAAGCCTTGTGAGGAAGAGGTCGAGGTAGAGGAGACCGTGCTCCACCTCAATCTTGAAGGGCTCCAGAACCTCGATACTACGAGGAGCTTGACAAGGAAAAAGAGTTTCCCCATCACAGAGATGATGATATGATGGGGCTGAAGGTGAAAGTTCCTTCGTTTCAAGGGAGGAGTGACCCAGAAGATGGAGTATATGTTCGAGTGTCATGACTACTCTGATCGGAAGAAGCTAACCAACATTGACCTTGAGTTTTCTGATTATGCGATTATTTGGTGGGATCAGTTGTGTGCCACGAGGAGAATGCATGAGGAGGAACCCATAGCAACGTGGCAAGAGATGATGGTGGTTATGAGCAAGCGATTTTGACATATTCACCATCGACGTGAGCTTCACCAAACTCTCTATACGTGGCAAGAGATGATGGTGGTTATGAGCAAGCGAAATTGACATATTCACCATCGAGCGTGGAGGACTATTTCAAAGAGATGGCCTTATGATCCGAGCTCACATCAATGAAGATACAGAGGCGACTATTGCTAGTTATCTCAATGGTTTTAATTGATAAATCATACTGGTTGTGGTGATTCACCATTAATTAGAGATCGAGGGTTTGGTGCAAATGGCAACTGAGGTCGAGAAACAACAAAGGGGAGGCTCTGTAAGAAGGTCAAAAGTGGAATGGCGGTGGTATTCTCAAAGAAGGAAAGATGCTTGTTGTTTGTTGCTCCTGGTGTTGATCAAGTTAGTTTTAGTTTTAGGTTTACGTTAAGTAGGTTTTAAGATTAATTCTAGAGAGATGTGGGGGAGAATAAAGCTCGATTGGGAGGAGCTTTTCTTTCTACACATTTTTGTGCTAAGATTCATCCATCCAAGGTTTTGATGGGTGAGGAAAAAAATAACCCACACCCATCCATTGTATCGTTATGGATGGGTTGGTTGGGTTTTGCGATTTTGGAGGTAAATTTTTTTTTTCAAGTAATAAGATATTTATGGGTGATAACATTTTATAAGAAACTAATTAAATATCAAATGAAACTACAAAATTTAGGAGAATCGATAACTACTAAATATATTTTATTGCATAATATGACATCAATGATCTCATTTGTGAAAAAACTTAATGGATATTTATCATATTCTTAAAAAAATATAATGTATAAGTTATATGGTAACTTAAGAAAAACTTATATATCATTTAATTAAATTAATCATGATTAATATTTGGAAAAAATTATTTGATTCGTTATATAATGAAATTAGCGATACAATATATCAAATGGTTTTACGGGCCAATTACTTGTCCGCCAGCCACTGGAATTATATGGGTCACAAAAAAGATCGCCCACCATATAGATCCAAAACAGTATTGAGTGGATTCAGGTGGTTAACCCGTTCATTGTCCATCCCTAAGGTTACAATTGATTTGGGAATAAGTTATTGTAGTTTTTTTTTTTTAAGAATTATTTGATGGGATTTCATAGAAATCAATATGTTGTCTCAAGGGCCCAACATAAACAATCTAAGAAGGGAAACTAAAATCTCAAACAAACTTCTCAACATCAGCTCGTTTCACAACATGAGCCATTAAATGTGAAAAATTGTTTGCCTCTCTAAAAATGAACTTCCACTCAACAACATTTGCGGCAGCTGCCTACTCCATAATATCCCTAAAAACACTTGAAATTTTCGATTGACTATCAAGCTCCCCTTCTAGCATTATGACTACTTGCATACAATTAGATTCCACCATGACAGGGTTGTACGCATTCTCCAAAACCTTCTGCATGCCATAATGGATGGCCATTCCTTCGGCAATTTCAGGTGGCCAAGGGATCTTAACATGCTTGTTTGTTGTAGATTCCAAATGAAGATTTTATTCAGTGAAATTGTTCCTCTCCTTCCGAAAGAACCAGAGCAAGGAGAAATTTTTTTCCATTCTTTGCAACTCAGGCTCTCTACTTTATTAGACATTTCAAAAATATGAGGTTTACTCCAGATCCTTCCCGCCCCCTAACAATCGAGTAATCACTTCAATATTTCTTTTGTATCATAGTTGGGGCTCATCATCCATTGTTTTTACTCTCCTATTGATTTTCACACCAACCGACAGGATGTTACGAGCCATTTTTCAAAGGAAAACCTTCAACTTACATGGAATATTGAGCATCTTAAGCTTCTTCCAATAAAATTCTTCCCCACTATGACCACCAAAACCTCTTTCATTTTATGCTTATAATCTTCCTTGTTCCATTGCATATCCATATTTGACCAAAAAATTTCCACTTTCATTACCTATCCAACAGGCCCTGCTATGGGCCTATGTTGCAGGCCCAACAGCACAGGGCCTCATGATTTTTAGGGCCTCCATCAGATACATAAATGAGCTGAAATGGTCAAACACCCATTAAAATGAGCCTGCAGAATTAACTAAGGCTTATGAAATGCTAGGACCTTATGAAATGCCCGAGCCTTATGAAATAATTAATAGCCACCCATTAAAATGAGCAGAGCAACCGTCAAACACATAAAATGTAAAAAGAAAGAGTAAAATATAGGCCTAATTAACTAGGCCCTTCCCATTACCCCTTTGTCATTGCAAGCTAACGGCACAAAATAATCCCCACCAACCCACCTTGTTAGTATAATTAGCTCATGAACAGGGCCTCAATTGTTTTCCCATTACCCTTTGTCGTTGAGCCTCAATTTTTTTTTTGGGTAAGAAGACAGGCGCAAAAGCGCCTTGAATCATGTATTAATAATCCGAGTTTGGGAAATTCCCATTACATTATAGTCAAGCCATCTACATAGATCCGAACAACACACATCAACATGATGTGTTCCAAAAGTGAGACTATGGCCTAAGTTAGCCAGAAAATCTGCAGTACGATTTCCTTCCCTATACACGTGTGAAACAGAGCCGTCCCAATGATAGCAATGACAGCAGTTGAGTCCAACTTAAGCTGCACTTTTAGAAAGCCCCTCTCCTAAGCCAACTGCAAACCAACAATTGCCCCTTTCAGCTCAGCAGCATTAATCGAGCACTTTCCCAGATTGCAGGCAAAGGCAGAGCTGCATCTACCAAGGCAATCACGAAGGAGACCTCCAGCTGCTCCGGACCCTGAGGGAGAGAGGACAGAGCCATCAGTCTGAACCTGAATCCATCCCTCAGGTGGAGCCTCCAACTGATTTCCTCTTCTCTTCTTTCAACAGGTGGTTTGAAGCTTCGCTCTACATTTTGCAGTGCCATTTTGTAAATGTTGAACCTGGCCTCAATTCTGCAGATGAGGGACTTTTCCACATAAGCCTTCCCATCCATACACTCTTCATTCCTTTGTTTCCAAAGGTGCCACACAATAAGTCCAAAATCGACACCATGGGTACCATCACTTAAATTGGCAGACATCCACTCCTTAAAGGGCATATTGCTTTCTTTGTTAGTGACTTTGCACCTGAATTTTTCCCAGATGGCTGTTGTTTTGCTGCATTTCCTCAGAATGTGCTCTGTAGTCTCTTCCACATCTTTGCAGTGGCTACAGTTTCCATCAGTAGTCATCTTCCTCTTGTCTCTTTCTTTGTTGGTAAGTAGCCTGTCATGCATCACTAGCTAGAGGAAATTTTTGGTGCGGCTTGGCCCTTTCCATTTTCAGAGTTTCTTCCACATTGACTCACCTTTAGAATTGGTTTGGTCAGCTGCAAGGCTATATGCTAACTTCAGCCGAAACCTTCCATCCCTTTCCAAACCCCAGATGCTCTTGTCCTCACCCAGGTTGCTTTTAGGAGGTTCCATACCAGCAATCAGTGCGGTAATGTTCTAGGGGAGGCATTCATGGAGCTTCTGCCAGTTCCATTCTTCATTGTCATCAGTCCACTCCGCAACTAAACTATCTTCCTGCTGCAAGTCAGCAGTCAGCAGAATATGGTCTCTGAGAGTGATTTCATGGTCCAGCCATGGGTGATTCCATAAGCTTGTTGTCCTTCCATTCCTAATACTCCAGCAGGTGGCACTCCTCATAAGGGTCATTGCCTTCACAATCGCTTTCCACAAAGCGGAGTGATTACTTCTTTTCATAGCCACGATCTGCCCTTCAACATGTTTGAAGTATTTTCCTTGCATCACCTGCACCCAAAGGTCAGAACCATTATTAAGAATTTACCAGGCAAGCTTAATCATGAAAGCCATGTTCAAACTTCTAGCAGTTCTTAAGCCAAGTTCCCCTTGGTTCTTAGGTTGACACACTTTATCCCAGGAAACCAAATGCACTTTCTTTTTCTCCTCATTGGATCCCCAAACGAACCATCTAACCTTTTTATCAATCAAATCACAAACTGAGGCAGGAAGCAGAGTGGTTTTCATAGCGTAAGAAGGGATGGCATTAAGAACTGAGAGTGCAAGGGTCACTCTCCAGCTAACGACAAGGTTATAGCTTTCCACGAGGTGAGTTTCTGGTCAATTTTGTCAATTATATACCTATACGTGTTCCTAGTAATCCTCCCATGAATGACAGGTACACCAAGGTACCTTTCTAAGTCTAAGGTTGACTGAATTCCAAGCCTATCACAAATATTCTTCTTGTCCCTATCCTTGGTATTCTTAGAGAAGAAAATCCTGGATTTCTCCTTGCTTACAAGCTCTCCTGAAGCCAAGCAGAATCTCTCAACACATTTGTTAATGACATCTGCTTGTTTCAAGGAGGCTTCAGCAAAGAGAACCAGGTCATCAACGAAGAAAAGGTGGGAAAGGGGAGGCCCTTCAGGGGATAATCTCAGTGGTTTCCACTTAAGCTCTCTAACTTCTTCTAAGATGCAATGACCTAATCTCTATACGCATAATAAAAAAAGATAAGGGGAAAGGGGGACATTCCTGTCTGAGCCCTCTTCTTGGTTTAAAGCTCTGAGTCTCTCCACCTTCTCACAGGACTTGCATTTCCACAGTAGTGACGCACTTCATGATGATCTTGATCATGTTAAGAGGGACTCCTGCCAGAGTGAGTGTTTCCTCAAGGAACTCCCAATCCAACCTATTGTATGCTTTTGCAAGATCGAGCTTGAGTAGCATCATGCCTTTCTGCCCCTTCTTTCTTGCCATCGAATGCACAGTCTCCTGCAAAATGAGGATATTATCACTAATGTGCCGATTTGGGACAAAGCTAGACTGAGTAGGTTTGACCAAATGAGGCATAATATGATTTAGCTTGTTTGCTATGCATTTAGCCACCACTTTATCCCCCACGTTGCACAGACTGATGGGTCTGAAGTGACTCATTGTGCTTGGAGAATCCACTTTTGTAATGAGTGCAAGCAGGGTCTCATTCTGCAAGCGTATGCTGTCAGGGTCCCTGAAGCATCTCTGGATGAACCTGAAGAAATCCTGGCCAACAGACTTCCAGCATCTTTGAAAGAAAAGGGGATGGAACCCATCCTTGCCAAGAGCCTTCAATCCATTCATATCTCTAACAATGTAGTGGATCTCCTCAAAAGTTGGGTGATTCTTGAGGGCTTCCCACTTGTGCCCTTCAAGAGCAGGGAACAAGGCTGCAATGGAAAACTGGGAATCCTTGGAAACTTTGGTGAAAAGCTGAACAAAATGATCACGTGCCAAATCCTGAAGCTTATCCGGGTCAGTGATCCATTGCCCTTCCTCATTCTTAAGACAAACAATTTTCTTTCTCTTCCTTCTAGTCAACGTGCTGGTATGGAAGAACCTTGTATTAAGGTCTCCATGGATAGTCCAATTCGCTCTAGATTTTTGGTACCAGAGGATTTCCTCTTGCCAGAGAACATCCTCCAGTTCCTTCTTGGTGCTAATTTCCTTCTCCAGAGAAGTTGAGGTAGGAAGTCTTGCACTCAGGCTTTCAAGGGATCCCAGTTCCTGAGCAAGCCTCCTCTTTCTTCTGAAGATATTGCCAAAAATGTCTTTGTTCCAGCCTTGAAGCTTCAGTGAAAGGTCCTGCAAAGCACAGGGAAAAAGCTGGTCAGTTATTCAAGAGGATGAAACAAAATGAAGGAACTCATCATGCGCAAGCCAGGGAGCAAGAAACTGGAATCGTCTCACCAGTTTAGAGTTCCCCGGGTTGCTCTTATTGCACAGTAGGATCGGTCTATGATCCGATTTCATCTTGATCAGGTGGAAGACAGTAGTCTGGGGAAACTTGTGGTTCCATGCCAAATTGCATAGCCCTCTGTCAAGTCTCTCTTTAACTCCTGATCCCCCTTTGAACCAGGTGAACTTCGGACCAGAGAAGCCAAGATCCATCAGGCCACAATCTTCAATAAAGCTCACAAATGCTTTAACTTTAGCAAAGTTGAAGTTAGCTCCTCCTTGCTTTTCAGTTGGCCTGGTGATAGAATTGAAGTCGCCAAACAACATCCAGGGGAAGCAGGTTCTACTACTGATGCCACGAAGGGCCTCCCACAAATCTCCTCTAGCATGCTCGTTCGGGCTCGCATAGATAGCAGTCAGGGCAGCAGTCTCTCCGTTGCTTTTAGTACACTCCAGGTGAATGAACTGCTTGTGGATCAAGGGATTATGCATTTGGATCTCCCTTTTGTTCCACAGCAGCCAGATACCTCCTCTGAACCCCGTAGCGTCGGAGATTTCCCAAGAGTCAAACCCCAGCTTTTGGATGATGTCAATGGCATCCTTCCCACTAACCCTGGGTTCAATAATACAAACAATACTTGGTTTATGAGTAGACTTATAGTAATCAAAGGTGGGACAATATCTGAGGTGTGGAGCACCTCTGCAATTCCAAGAGAAGACTTTAATCATGGGAGGGATTCAGAGTGACTTCCCTTTCGGCAACACACAGTTGGGATCAGGATAGGTTGACGGCCATTGCCGTCTCTTCCAGTTCTCCGCTACAATTTGCAGTTGTCGACAGATCCTGGTTAACATTTTCAGGTTTCATCTTTTCCTCAGCCTGCTTTGCATCAAAACTGATTTTGCGGGTGAGGTACGCCACATTTTTTGGTGGTAGAGGGTGCTTTTGTCTGGACTTTTGATCAGTTTGGTCTGTACCTCCTTCATCTTTGGCTGATGGCCTTGTTTGGCATCCTTTGATTTCTCCTTGCCTGCCCCCATATTTGGTTTGGGAGGTGTGGTAAGGCTGGTGGATGCCACTAGGTTGAGAGCAGAGGATATGGGACCACTTACCTTACTACTTATATCAGTAGCTTTCTTTGATCCAAAGCAATCCTGTTTACCCTGAGCCGTCTTCATCTTTGTTTTTGTTTGACTGCTCTCCGGAGTTGATTTCTGGTGGGGTTTCTATTTTGCTCATTCCCCGTATTATCATTGTTCTTTCTCCCTTCTTTATTTTGGCTTGCAGCTTGCTTCTCTTTGCCTTTCTCATTGCTTGAATTTTCCTTCCCATTCTCCTCATCCTTTCCCTTTTCATTATTTGTCTCCATATCCTTTCCTGTAGACCCACCTCCAACCTTCTCCGGCTCATTCTTGTCCTCAGTTCCCTCTTCTGTGTCTTCTTCAAGTACAGTGAACCTTGACCCTGAAGGGTCCTGCATTTTCTGCTCACTTTCCCCCTTTTCCTTCTTCCCAGTTTTCTCTTGAGGCTGTTGTCTTGGTTTCCTTCGATTCCTTGTAGCAAGCATCCAAGGTTCGAAGTCCTCCACAACTTCTGGCCTGATCACTAGTTCTTTGGGTTTGTTCATACTCTTCATTCTTTCATCAGATGTCGATGAAGCCTTAAGGGGGCCCTGAGGGCATGAGTCCTCGAGATGACCATAAACGCCACACCCAAAGCACACAGTATGAAGACCTTCATATTCCACTCTTCTAACCCTCCTTTTGATCTTTTACTTTGATACAAGCTTCTTCTAAGGTCAATTTCGATACAAATACGAACATAGTTTCCTCTTGACCCATTTGTCGTATTAAAGTCAATCTTTTCCACTCTCCCCAGCTTATCCCCGATGTCAGTAAGAATCTCTTCATCAAAGTAAGCAAGAGAAATTCTTAACCAGATCGAAGCTCTGTGAATCGAGTCAAAATCGGGGTCGAAATCCAACCGCCATGGTTCCGAGGCGATATAGTGGTCCTCGATAGTCCACGGCCCCCCGTAGAGTACACGATTATGATCGAGTTGCGAGTCAAAGATCGCTTGAAAGAAATTGTTTCCAATGTCCCCCAATCTTAACTCCTCCTATTCTTGCCCACATCTTCTGAGTTCGTCTGTGGATGAAAGCAAAGGGAAAGCTCCTTCCAAGGACACAGAAGGTAATAGCACGCTTCCATCGATTGCGCACACGGGCATCAATACTCTTCTTAATCCAAATTGTGAGGCAATCAGGATCATCTTCAACATCCTCTCCATCAGATTCATCGGACATCAACTCATCTCCTTCGGGTATCTCTTCGGATGGACCATTTCCAAGGAGAAAGTCTTTATAGGAGACCTTGGCCCCTCCCTGTTCTGTCTCCATACCTTTGGCTCCCGGCAGTACCTCTTTCGAGTTTCCCTCTTCTTCAAAGTCACTATACATCGCTCTTGCTGTAACAATTGCAAAGTCCATCTCGCCTTCGCCAAAGAAACCCTCGCCACTGCTAGCTCTCGCTCGCTTGCTGGGTTGACTGGGAGTGGTTGCCGGCGATCCGTCCGACGGTTTCAGGCTAAAATCAGCCCCCACCGAGGGAGGCACACTCCCAACGGTCATCAACAGGAAAGAAAACGACGCACCAGGCCAGGAGAGAGGAGAGAGCAAAAAGACAAAAACTCTCGCCTCAATTTTTTTTTCAAAACAGGGCCTCTGGAATCAATTCACCAGCCATGCTATCCAACACTTAGAACCTTCCTCAATCTAGAACTAAAGTTGAATGACAAGAATAGCGTATTGTCCTCACGGGTAAAAATAAACTCTAAAAGGTCTTTCCTCCATGTCCTGGACTCTTCATCAATAAGGCATGAAACCTTTGCATCCCACTCCATGAATGGGCAAAAAGAAACAACCTAGTAATTATGAAAACCTGCCATCTATTTATCCCCTCCATATTGTGACATCTTCTCCCGATCCAATCTTTCATCTGCATCCAAAATTTAGTAAGTCATACACGCTCTAGAGACGTCTTCAAATGTAATTTGGTCTCCATCCAATCTTATCCTCCAAAATAGAGCATCTGATATGATATTTTGTTGTGATGAGTCTTGCTACAAGAGATTTAGATTTGATGTGAAGATTCCCGAGAGGGCCATCTATTTATCCCCTCCATATTGTGACATCTTCTCCCGATCCAAACTTTTATTCCATGAACTCGTATTCCCTTCTCATACTAATCCATCAAAGCCGAGAGGGCCCTCGGAGCACAAGAAAGACAAGTAAGGAGAAAGAAGGTCGCATTGCCGCAAACCCCTACTAGGATGGAAGAACTCTGATTAGAGGGCATTCACCACTCACCAGCAATGCATAAGAGACAGTTGACATATAATCTGTATGAGTAGATCATTATCGAAATTACAAGGCCCTCTATACATGACCTTCTTCATGTCGTCTTCAGTGAAGAATTGAAAGGCGTGCCTGCCACCTTTATCATACTGAATATCAAACTCTTTCTTCAACTTCCAAGCTGCCACTAAAGTTGCCTTACGAAACTTCAGGCCTGAATTCTTTTGACCTTGGAAGGAGACCAATGGCTGCTCCCAACTCGGTAACCACCACTACCATTGTCGTTGCCACAATCCCTTGTTTCCTCTTACTTTTCCAAACTTCTTACTCATGATTAACTTTCTTTACTGTAGTTAATTGAGTTGTAATTCTGGGGGAAAAACAGTAATTATGAAAAAGAAAGAAAAAACCGCAAAAAATTGTTTGAGAGATAAACCAAAGGCTAAAAAATTCCCACGTGTATGTTACTACGATCATAACCGTTCGTGCCAGATGGACACGGGAAATTGAGCTGGGGCAGTCAAAAATAAAAAGAACAAAACATATATAAACCGTCTGATCAGATATCGACGGCTGATACAGCTGCCCGCGATTATTACGGGTAGATCGTGATCGTCTTTAAGAAGGAAGGGAAGTTGCCTTTCCCTTTCCCTTTCCGTGCTCTCATCCATGGTTGCGTAGAGGGATAAAAAAAACCCTCGCCCCGACTTCTCTCTCCCCTCTGTCTAATCGTTTTTTTTTTTTTCATTTTCTTTCTAGAAGCCAGTAATTTTACTCTCTGATTTTCCCGCTCGCTCAATCATGATCGCCCGCCATTTCCATTCCTCCTTCCTCGCCGGCGATTAGCCGGTACCGAGTCTAGGTTAACTTTCCGTTTATGGCATCGGCAGTTCTAGCCAGCAAAAATGGCCCGCATTGGGGAGACAGTGAGACGTACATGAGGACATACACCTCCGTTACCGCCGCCACCAACGCAAATAAGAGCCGCAACGGCGTCAGTCACAGCCATGACGATTTCTTCCCCGGGCGTGCCCCGAGTCCCGTTCCACCTCCAAGGTTCTTACAAAGTTCAACCCAGATCCGTAATCCGTCTGGCGATCACCGCGTCGGCAGAATGTTACCGCCTCCTCTGCCGAAGCCGGATGCTGGCTCGCCGAAGTGGAGGGTGGCTCCCGGCGACGGCGAAGTGAAGGAGTCCTACCACGGCGGTTACGTGACGTTCAATCTCGATGCGCACTCAGGGCAAGAATTGAAAGAATTGAAGAGGCGCCTTCAATTGGAGCTCGAACAGGTCCGCGCCGTGAGAACGAGGTTAGACCGACTGAACTCTGACCCTCGACCAGTTTACCCTAGTTTCCAGCTCTCCAATGCACATCCACCGCCATTGCCCGCGCCCCAATTTACCAACCGGGATGCAAGCGGGACGAAGGCCGGCCAACAGAATCGCGAGTCGAAGGGGCAAAAATCCAAGAAGAATTTTCCAATTCTTGTTCCGGGTCAGGGCTCGAAACCTAGCTCCCCGTCGCCCAATGAGTTGGAACCCAAACGGCAGCCCGGGACTAGTCCGTTACGGGACAAGGTACTGATGAGCATGATGAGAAGGTGCCGGCAAATACTGGGTAAGGTGATGAAGCACAGATCTGCTGTGTGGTTCAACGAGCCGGTCGATGTGGTGGGAATGCGGTTGTACGATTATAACCAGGTAATCAAGAGGCCAATGGATCTGGGTACCGTGAAATCCAATCTCGACGATGGATTTTACAAGTCTCCCCTTGATTTCGCAGGCGATGTGAGGCTTACTTTTGCAAACGCGATGACTTACAACCCTATCGGGCACGAAGTGCATGGATTCGCGAAGCAGCTGCTCAAGTTTTTCGACGATATGTTTGAGCCTGCAAATAAGAAGTTCGATGCTGAGCAGCGTAAGGTTTCACGGCAGAGTCAGGATGTGGGTAAATTTCAGCCTGCATTTTTGGAGAGAGCGGCGGTGTCTCATCAGTCAGTTATCGATGCCATGGAAACAGATGTTGAAGAGGTTGCGGCGGCCGTTACAGGGGAGCAGCAGCAGTTGGAGGTCGGCAAGGCTGCCACTGTGGAGCAGCAGCATTTGAGAGTTGGGAAGCCGCCGAAGCCAAAGGCCAGGGATCCAATCAAGAGACGAATGACTGTAGAAGAAAGGGACAAGTTAGGGAAGGATTTAGAAGGGCTGCCGCCTGATAAGATGGACCAGGCAGTACAGATTCTGAGGAAGCGGAATGGGGGATTGGAACAAGAGAACGATGAAATTGTGATTGATTTCGAGAACATGGATGTGGAGACGCTGTGGGAACTGGATAGACTGGTGACCAACTACAGGAAACTCCTTAACAAGATGAAGAGGCAGGAGCAGTTGCAGCTGCAGAACCAACTTGAAGAAAACAAATTCATCACCCAGGTATCAAACAAAAAACTACCCCTATTGTCATCCTGTGCATTTACTCATTTCCGGTTCTGCAATTGTGTTTCCTTCGCTATATCTGTGGTTAGATGGGTTTCATATTATGAATGTGGGTTTTTGTGTAGGGTCCGGAAATGAGTCCTGAAACGGGGAGGAACATGATTGTGGAGGAAGAAGTGGACATTGGAGAGGAGAGTCCAGTTGGGAATTATCCGCCGGTGGAGATAGAGAAGGATTTGATTGGATGTGGGAGTGACAAGTCAAGCAGCTCTGGTGATTCAAGGAGTAGCAGCCGCAGCGGTTCTTCCTCTTCAAGTGGTTTGTTCCTTTGGCACTGTTTGCTGTTTTTAAAACTCAGAATGTGTATTTGTCGTTGATGGTGACCATTACTGTGCAATGAATAATGAGATGTTCAGGAAAATGAGATATTGATGTATTTGGGTGCAGAGTCAGGATCAGGATCTGAGAGCTCATCTGGGAGCGAGTCTGATGAAGACAGCGTGCAGTCACCTTATGCCAAAGCAAACGATGCTGGAGGTGAGCAGAGAGCAGCAGGACTTTATTAAGGCTGCCTGCTGCTGCAATTTCTGGTATTGGCAGGAGTAGGGTTTTGGTTGTGAGAAAGTAGGCGACTTGGCCGTGGGCGAGGGTTCTGAAATTGTAAAGAGGGTGTGTTGACTTACTGAAATTGGGAAGTAGTACGTAGCAGTAGCTGGGTTTTGTAGTTAGTGAGGGAGAGGGCAGTTTTGCCAAGTAAAGCTGAAAAAGAGTTGGTTAGGGTTTTAAGTAGCTAACAAGGAGGGAGCCGAGTTAGGGTCTTTTGTGCAGCTGCTAATTGCTAGAGCTAGAGCAGGCAGGCAGTAAAAATGTAGTTAGTCTCTAGTTGGAACTTTGTTGCTTTGCTTCAAATTTTTCTGATGGGTAAAAAAAAGATTGGAAAAGAAGGAAAGCAGAGTTGTAGGCACATGTTTTTTCAGAGTGCAGCTATCATATTCATAGAGATGAATGAAAGAAAGAAGTGCAGTAAAGAAAAACAGGGGGAACAAGCGCTTAAAAGTTTTAACCTAAAAAATTGTGCATTATGTGTCCGTTTCCTACTTGCCCCGGGGCCTATTTCTGTTGCATTATTTAATTGTGCATGTCCCTGATTAAGATTTTAACTTGGTATGGGCTGTGAGCTGGGGACTGGTTAGCATGCTAATCCCTTAAGGGGTTGGTTTTTTGACACCCCTTTTAATTGGTCAATTTTTCATTAATTATTGACAAGTATTAATGAAAGTAAACATAATAAATGTTCTGTTATTAAATATAAAGTAAACATTAAATACACCACATTAATTACCACTTTACTGGTATTTGACTATTTGTACCACTGCACTGATACTCAGATATGACATTGCTACCAGTGCACTGATATCGCAACCAGTGCAGTGGTATATCTACCAGTACAGTGGTACAACGTATCAGTGCAGTGGTATATCTACTAGTACAGTGGTACAACGTATCAGTGCAGTGGTATATTTTTTGGAGGTGGTCGGAGGGAGTCTGCCGATGAGATTTTCACCGGAGAAGTGTGGCGGTCGGAGGAAGTCTGGTGGTCGGAGACTGCTGAAAAAGGAAAAATCAAATATAGTGAGAGAATTCCTAATGTGTATTTAATGTGTGTATTTAATTCTTAATGTGTATTTAATAGTGAGAGAATTCCTAATTAATATGGTACATTTAATTCCTAATGTGTATTTAATGTGTGTATTAAATTCTATAGTTGTATTAAATATACTAGGGGTGTCATTTTTCCAACCCCTAAGAGGGGTTAGCATGCTAACCGACCCCTGTGAGCTGTGTGCTGATCTGGCCGTTCCCTATAAAGCAGAGAGCTAACTTTGAAAACCAAAGGGCATAAATGCAGTGAGCTGGATTGAAACAAGGGCTTCTAGCTTTTAGCTCAGCCAGTCACAAGGTTGTCTCATTAATGTTAGGGTATTATGCCCAAAAATTCTGCTAATTCGAATTCTAGATAGCGTTTGCATACTCAAGGTATGCGGTACCCCGAATTTCACCCGGGGTACCGTAGAAGACACCATATGTATATAGTAAATTGGTTTTGATGATTGCTTCTATACATGTACTTTCACCGGTTATGGGATCACGCAGTTGCGGAGGGAAGGCAAGAGGAGAGAAGTCCAAGGACCCCACTTGGCAAAATTTTGGGAGAAAAATTTATTAGATAAATATACTTCGATACGAATATGTAAATACATGACCCCATACTTTTGCTGATACTTGTTGTAACTTAGAACCCCAATCAACTCAAATCCCATTAGATGCATAGGATTTAGTGTTATAATTTTTTTAAAGACCTCAATCCATTTAAAGCCTCGCTAAGCCACTTGGATCACGTAACTTTTTATTCATTTGTATAAAAAGAGATAACATAAGTTCATAAAAAAATTATTTTAACTTTTAGCCTGTCTTGACCTCTTTGGAATAATGACTCAGATGTTAATTACTTAATTGGCATACTCAAGGGAACAAGGGCCCAACGATAGAAAAACCTTACAACCTACTAAAACCCAATTTACAATAGGCTAAAGGCAATAAAACCCAATTTAATAATTTGACAAGTTGGAGAGGATCCATAATATTTAAACAATTCACTACACAAATCACAAGTCCTAACACGCCTATTCTACACATCAACCAACATAGTATGAAGTAGACGAGAAATATCTAATACATCAACATCCTCTATAGAGTTACACTAGTCTCCCTAAATTGCATACTACCGTGGATCTAGCATTCACAATGAGATAATAATTGCAAGGAACAATGTACTTGGATCCCTCAAATTTGAAATTTTTGGACAATGGACTAGGCTCTAAGATAAGCACAAAAGCATCATTCATCACACCCATTTACAATGGAACACCAACACCCCGCACACTGAAGTATGACATTGTACTCAATGAGGGTAAAGATAAGGAGAGCAAAACAAAATTATCGGATCAGGAATGAACGATGGACGATTGGTGAAAGGGGCGGGCATGGGAGAAGCGATCTCCGACATCCAAAACACACAAAAAACCCACAAAGATAATTCAAAGAAATAAAAAAAAATATCAAACATTGTATTTAACAATGAATCAACACAAAAACATAATGCATAATATTGTACATGTGCTGATGTGCCACAACAACTATTTAACAATTCCAAACTAGTGTAATTGACTGACAAGTGGCAAGCAACTAAAATTCAGATTGCCACGAATAACATCAAAAGCCAATAGGAGGAATTGGGGTTTATAACCGGCTAACTTGCAACCACTCTTACAGAATTCCAGTCGGCTAATTTAAGGAAATCCTCATCTCCTTTAACACTATGTTTCCGAAGGAAGGGAGGAAAAGGAGGGGAAGTGAAGGAAAATTAGGAGGGGAGGGGAGGGGAGATTTGAAAGTGTAGGAAATTGAAAGGAAAATGTTGTTTTATGGAGAAAACTGGGGAAAAAGTGTGTATTGGGAATTGTGATAAATATGTTATTTAATTGGATATGTAATAGTAAAATAATTTGATTGTATGTTAATATTCTATTAACTTATGAATTGTGAATTTAATTTGTACTTTATTTCTAAATCGCACCAGAGATTGTACCGGAAAAAATTAGTGGTTGGGTATTTTATTCTAAAACTGTGATTTAACCACATCATTTATTTAAAAATAGAGAATTTATAATAATTGATCAAGCATTCTAAATTGATTAAATTTATTCAACTATTCTAATACGACTTTCACTAATGATCCACTATTCTCATGAGTTTAGTGTAGTCCATACCGAACCGTTGCATATACCGAATAAGCCAAAGATTAATATTTTTGCTCAAAACCGTAATTTAATAGTGGTACCATAGTTTTATAAGAAACATTAAATATATAGATATATTTTTTTAATAATCATAACTATCTTTTTCTAAAATTAAGGACAATTATCTTCCCTAAAACATTATTCGCACGTTATAGCCACACCTAATTACATGAAGAAAAAAAAAAGCAAATCTGCTACAACAACTTACAAGTCAATATGAAAAAAAAATATAAAATAAAAGTCATAAGCAACCAAAACACCTTTCCTTCCTTTTCTCTCCATTTTGGAGAGATTAGTAGCACAGTTTTTTTTTTTGGTTCTGATTTTCCTCTCTCCCTTACTGTTCTCAATCTAAAAAACGGGGAAAGCTCCTTGGGAATATTGTTTTCCACCCAATTCCTACCCTCCCCTCCTTTTCCTTTCCAAATGAACATAGTGTAAAACTCGTACATCTCATTCTACTCTTCCGGTCTTCCATTCCTTCCCAAGACTGTAAGATGGCGTTGGAAGAAGTCTTCACTAAACATTTTTAGCCTGTTACGATATGCAAGTAGAATTTACACTTGCTACATGCAACGGAGAAGAAATTCTAGCACACATTATAATTTCAGATTTCAAAATTACTGAAGGGTTTGGTTTATGTTTGCTTCAAAGCAAATTCTCCAATTAAGCACATTTGCACCCCCATTGGAAACCTTTGACATGAAAACATAACTTTTTAACAGACGCAATAAACTAAACAAGATGGCATAGAATAAAGGCTGAAGGACCTACACCGCCAAGTGAAATTCTAAGAACCACAACCCAGCTTAAATATGTTCAAGCAAATACCAAATCTGACAAAATTCTTCAGAGACCAACTCAAAATTGATAAATAAACCAAAATTATGTCAAGTCTTGAAAAGGGCTATGAAGGACAAACATTCATCCTACGATAATGTAAAACAGCAGACACATCCGTTTTAATTCCAAATTCCTTAAGCAGCTGCCTGAGCAGCAGCAATCCTCCTCTTTGCCTCCTCGATGATAGTGAGCTTAATACCCTTGCCCTTGGGCAGAGACACCCATGGCTTAGTACCCTTCCCAATAGTGAACACATTGCCCAGACGAGTGGCAAATTCATGGCCCTGCGAATCTTGAATGTGCACGGTCTCAAAACTTCCCTTATGCTTCTCCCTGTTCTTGATAACTCCAACTCGGCCCCTGTTCCTGCCTCCGGTAACCATGACCACGTTTCCCACATCAAACTTGATGAAATCAACAATTTTGCTGGTCTCCAAGTCCAGCTTAATTGTATCATTCGGCTTAATCAGTGGGTCTGGATAGCGGATTGTCCGGCCATCATAAGTATTCAGGTACGGGATACCTTTCTGGCCAAATTGAATTGTCCGGACCTTGCAAAGCTTGAACTGCAACAAGACACCCCACAACGGAATCCACAGGCAAGCATTAAACCTTACCCCAAGAAACCCTCAAGTCTTGTATAAACTAGACAATATAAATGTATATATAAGTATATAACACATACCTTTGCCTCCTCATCACGGAGAGAGTGCAGTCTGAACCTCCCCTTGGTATCATACAGCAGGCGGAAGTTCTCATTGGTTTTGGGGATGGAGACAACATCTATATCAACAGAACAGAGAGTAACCAATGTAAAATCAAAATACCATAATATAAGTGCAAGTCCAACTGAAGAGGCCAAACATGCAAACAAAGAGATCCCAACTGGTAAAGCACAGTAAATGACAGTTTTGAAAAACCATGAGGGCAATTCCGTAGATGGCTACCGTGAGCGACAAGGCCATAAAAGAGGGACATCAATGGCACGAAGGTGTGGCATACATACAAGCTAATTAAACATCATGAAAAGACCAAGACTTTAATTATCTGCAATTTAATAGATATCTCCAAGTCCAACAATTAACATTCTCAGATACCATTTCTTTGTTCTTGTACAAGAAATTGCAACTATGGATACAAATCTAGCACTGATGCCACTAACCCACTGAATTCGAACGGAAACAGAGATTATGAAACAAGGTAAGGAGAAGTTTCGGCTTACCCATAAAACCAGCAGGGAAGGTCTTATCAGTCCTGACCTTGTTGTCCACCATAACATGTCGCTGCATCAAGATGGCTATGACTTCACGATAAGTCAGAGCATACTTCAGCCTGTTCCTCAGAATAAGCACCAAAGGAAGGCATTCCCTGGACTTGTGCGGGCCAGAGGATGGCTTGGGTGCCTGCGGATATCAAACAGACGAGATACATCAATCCAAAAGGAAGCGGCTAACTCTTCAGACCCGAGAAGGGTGCATCTAGATCAATCAGATATAAGTCGAGCGACTCACGAATGCCCCGCCGAGCTTGTCCAACATCCAATGCTTCGGCGCATTGAGCCTTTTCAGGTGCTTCTTCAGTCCTCTCGCCTGATAACATCCGAAAAAAACGCCAGAAATATAGTCTACTATCAGAAACAAAAGAGAGAAACGAACAGCGCAGCAGATCATACAACAGATCAAAGATCTAAAACGAGTACTGACCATGTTGCTTCAGGAAGTTTGCCTCGCGCCGCCTGCGTCCTGCCGATCGAGAGAGAAAACGCTTCCCTCCTGTTCTCGCCGTCGAGGTTTAGCAGAGGTCAGTGACGAAACCCTAGCATTCTTTTTTATATGGCCCTCGTAACCTAATGGCTAATGTGGGACTGTGGGCCTCAAACTTCTCGGTCGAGCCTTTCTGGGCCTGGTCACATTTGTCGGGCCAGATTTTATTGAGCTGAGAGTTTCTTTTGTCTACCGTTGGTCCGATTCTGATTTTTTTTTATGGGCAATATCAATTTTTTTTATTAAGCTCTATGTGTCTCCCTTAAAACAGGGGATGCACATCTGGATCTTTACAAACAGTAGCAAGCTAAAAGAATCTACTGCTACTATACTCTATATATACACATACTCTATATATACACAGCAAACAGTAAAACCAAAATCTACCCTAATCTCTATATTTACTGACTAAAGATTGCGCGACAATCAGTGTCCAGAGCGGCATTGCCATGTCTAGCCAGCTCAATTGTCCTGCGTACTGTCCTGATCAACTCCCCAACTTGCATAGCAGAACTTCCATACAATCTACCACAGCGTTCCCGCCAAATCAGACTCACAGCTAAGTTCCAAACCAATCGACCAACCATGGCTAATGCTTTCTTCCCCTTGAAAGTTCTAACCGCCCACTGCAAGTAATCATCATAGCCATTTAACTGAGGGCAACTTAGATTAAGCATTAGCAAACAACCCTTCAGCTCCTGGGAAGTGTATTGACAGTGAAAGAATAAATGGTCCCTGTCCTCTGTATGAGACGAGCAAAACAAACAATTTGCACTCGCTACCTTCCCCCCAGCTCTGCAATTGATCAAGTGTTGTTATTCTATTTCGTGTTATAACCCATCATAAAAAGCTATGCTTTGGAATCTGATTAACGGTTACAGGGGGCAAACTATTTCACTCGTTGAGATATTCTTCCTGGGTCAAATGCTATATAATACGGACCGGATCTGCTGACAAGGTTTGTCAATCATCACTACTGATTGCAACGTCTGAAATAAGACGGGTATCACCAAATTCGTGTTGTATTTTATCTATCTAAATAGCGTTTCGTCTATCAATAGTATCATTATCCACCTTATTTTTCTTATAAGTCGAGGCATGATCTGCCCTATTAAGGAACTGGTTGGGTAAAATCTATTCCATCATTAGATCGGTCGAGTAAACCCAACGAGAAGGATCCAATTTGTCATCCCTAATCATCATAAACTAATATTTTAGAGGCATACTCTAAATATGACTTACTCGTCATTTTATTTCTAACACTTAAAAAAAATCTTCATTTATATATGGATATACCTATTTCAACCACTGGCAAAACACTTATCCCGTTTTCAAGCTCTATCTCCCAAACACACCCTCCGGTACCCAACATTGTGGCCTCCGATCACTCACTGAGCACTCACTATCACCAGTCACTGTTTGATCAGATATTGAACATGTCACTAACGATGGTTAAAACTTTTTACCCATTGTTGGCGATTGTTTGGTTGACTGAATTTGAGATCACTAACAATATTTGTTTGACTTTTTAGGTTAAAGTTTTAGAAGTTGCCTGAATTCATACTTGTTGATAGCTCTACATAAAACAATAGAGGTGAGAATTCGATCACGGTTTTCCAGTTAAATCATAAACCAAATCGTATAACTCGTCCAAGTGTAACCGAAAATTGTGTGCAACACATTATAGTTCATATTACAGGTGTAGGAAAGGGTAAAAACTAAACACTATAGTTGATTGCCAACAATTGAGGAACCACAAAAGCACTCAGCAACTCATTCGATCTACTCCCCTTAATCTTTGCCTCGTCGAAGTGAATAAGACTGTTGAATGGCTCGACATTGAGAAAGGCACAATGACGAGACAAACTCCCTAAAGCAATAGGCTTCCATGCTTGCCTCTATGTTGATTGTAGTATGTCCCAAAAAGTAAATCTTAAATATGTCTATGATGGTATTCTGCGAAACTCTAACGGAAAGTTAACGATTTTGGATATTATAGTCTACTTTAACAAGTTTAACTACTATTAAACTGTTTTATTCCTATTGTCAATGTTAATCTACAAAAAACATTTAATTTCTAAAGGCTAAGTGAGGGGTTTAATTCTCACACATCGCACTTAGTTGAATGTTATGTTTAGTCATCTCTCAACCATTGCACATAGTAAAGATTGGGAGAAAGTATAAACAAACACAAATATAACACCCCTAGAGGCTGGAGACATACCTCAACCAACATATGTGACACACTTAGGGATCAGTTTCGAGTATTGTTTTGTGTTACGGTATTGAAGAACACCCTCACATTGAGTACTCCACTCACAACACCTGACCACGACATATGCAACCTAGAACACCCATTGAGATCTCCTAACATGTTACACAGAAAAGTGTGTTATTCGTGAACACCCAACTAGGAGAGGCACCCAACACCAGAACACCTAACTTAACATTCCCAATAGGATCACTCAACACAACTATGTAATTACACTAGAGGTGTCTATCTCTTGCTCATTTATCACACGATAATCTAGGCCGCAAAGACCTCACATAAGCACGTCCAGCCCCAATGCCAACTCTTTTTGGCTATTCAAGCCAAAAAGAGCCTGCACCTGTATAGCCACCCATTAACTTCCCACCAAACACATCTGTATAGGGAGTAACATATAGACAATTAATGTTCAGATCAATACCGAGTAAAAGATAACTCAAATAAAAAATAACCTTCTTAACTATAAAAAGTATGACTTGTGTTTGTGTTCAACTATCCTCTAAGAAGTAATAGGCTACCCACTAAACAAGGAATACAATCACAATTTTCTTCCTAAATTTTGCCTCCCCACTGATGGGATTTTCACTAAAATACATTCATTTTTTTTTAAATTCCACAATACAAAACTTTTAACAAGTCCCAATATACATAAGTTTGGGTTGGATCATTGTAGTTTTCAATAATTTAGCAAGCAGGTCAGTATTGGTGAGGAATGAGCTAACATTCGAGCATCTTCCCGTGCTACACAGTCTGGAACACCCCATGGAGTCTAGTGAGAATGTGGAAGCAGTGAGAGGTGATGATGGTCATGATGATCCCTATGTCGAGAGTTTGCTTCCTCTGTATGACAATGACGTGGAAAATGTATAAGATCTAGCATTAGTGAGCAATGAAAGAGTCAGATGAAGCATTGAATGATGAAGATGGGGATATTATATTATCCTACCACACCACACTACACAATGAACACACAACATCTCGTATATGCTCACAACGAAAACACAAACTTCCCCCTTTCCCTCTTTGGAATCCGACAACCAGGTTCATGGTTGAGCGAACAGATGTTTTAAATGAATAAATGATAAAAAAAAAGCTTCAGTATCGCGCCATTGTCTCTGGCCAAAAATACATTTATTTCCATTATGAGAAATCTAAAGAAGGCTGCTTGTGGCAAGTTCGGATTGTGTTAGTGAAAAGGCAGGAGGCTTTGCCAATTTGCAAGCTAAAGGAAATATTTTTATTGTGGAAGATTGGGCGAACTTACCCGCAACCACATAGCATACTAAGAAATTATTGAGTGGTGAAAATTATTAGAAATTTTATCTGTAATGAAATCATGATAACATAAAGAAATCTTATGAACTAACAATGATTTTCAACGGATCAATCATGGGTTGTTCTACTAAGACATAAATGCAGGCAAAATTGAATATAACATAAATTACAATACGGAAAACAAGTAGGTGCTCTAAGGTCGAGATCCATGTATATAGACTTAGTTTCTATCCACTCTAACCATACAATAGAGGGGGGAAAGACAAAAAAATATAAACCCATGCAATGCAATAGTATTTCCCACTCGAGGGCACAAACATACCTCATTTTTCATATTAATGGACTCTTTTGCTTCTGCCCATGTGTTGTTTATTAATAAGACCAATGACGAGTAAAGTTCCATCGCGTTGGCTAGGCTTTTGATCTTTTCAAATTAGCATAAATGGATGGTGAATTTATTATGTCATCGAATTCGGCCTGAGCATATTCTAATGTCTCCAGATTCTCCAGTGTACTATCAAATGCATTAACAACATACATGAACCAAGCTCGAAGCGTTGCTATATTTGTTCAAATAGTACTAGATAGATTAAGATATCTGGACCTGGAGCATGAGGAGGACTGCAAAAGTCAATAATGCTTTTGCAATCTTTTTCTGAGTCTGGTACAATGAGAACCAACATTTAATCAAGGACATCATTTGTTATTTCCATCTTCCACAATTTGAAAGCTCGCTTTCAGAGAAACGGTATCAAAGGGAGGAAATGAGATGAAAAAATAGATCAAAGGAGGAGCAAATGATAAAACTTCTAGAGGGAAGACGAACAAACAGTCTAAAAGCAGGGAAAGAAACAAGACTCTCACAGGGAGAGAGAAAAAAAAAATCCACAGGTGAATTCTGTCCAATTGAATCCCCTAAGTACAATTCGTTCATCAACAAGAAAATTAATTCCCTTTAGAATCCTCAATTTACCAAGTATCAAGAAGTTGAGTCTACAAAATCTCGCGATCTCTTTTATTGTCCTTAAAGGGCCGAAAATTTATGTTTTTGTACGGCTTGAGATGACCTTTTATGCTACTGCTATATGAGTTTTGTTAGGCTGAAGATAACTGGCCCAAACCGAGTTGGTTATGCACTAGTCTTTGGTCTAGCTCACTAGTTTATTTTCCTATGAACCAATGTGTTTTTGGCTTTGCATATGAAATATGTTTATCCCTTAGTTTTCCCTCTTTTCTACCAAAATGCATCAAATTGTTCAACACAAAATGGTATTGATACTAAAATAATTTCAGAGTTTAGTAGGTCTCCGTTTTTAACCATACAAGTATCAAATACACAATGAAATAATAGAATTAAGTACCCAAAACATATGTGTTATTACCATTTATAAAAAATCTTTATTGGTCTTTTCCTTTTGACATAAAGTGAATGGTGTTTAACCTACTATGTCAATTGAATAATTTCCTTTGTCCTTCGCGTAAGATGAAAAACAAAGATTTAAAGTCATTATGTTAGGAATGATAAATGGATTTTGTGTCTCGAGGTGTGATTTGTTTATACATTAAACATCCATAGGTACGCCCCCTATCAAGATCACCAGTAAAGAGGGCAACCATCACTCATGGTCAGTCACGTCCTAGAAAGGAGTGGAGCAATTTTTTGAAGGCAAGTACTTCGTATTGCTAGTTGCTACAATAGAAGACGAAGACGTCAGAAGACAGGTTAGTCAAATTCAAACCAGATAACCTATTGCCTTCTTAATTTTTTTTAACCATCGTTGAAGAGCTCTCTTTCCATGAAAGGTTGGTCATAGGAGTAGTCATAGTTGTAGCATGTGGAGCTCTTAAGGAATCTTCATAGGAATATAGTAGTTGAACTTAGATTCCTTTCTCATCAAGCAGCTCTCGTTTGTTTTAGAAATCGATGTCCAAAAAAGTCAAAGTACATTTAATTCAAGCCAACAAAAAATTTCTCACTGGAAACAAGAACAAACCAAATGGTCATCTTAATTGTCATGCTATTGTAAAATAATATCGTTCCCAATACCTGACTCTAACTTATTGATTGGTGTTTTTTTGCCGTCCAATCAAGCAATGAGGAAATTCTCCAAGAAGAGGAGGCTAAGGTAGCAAGCTTCATAAGGAAAAAGCCAAATCAATACGAATGTCAAGACTACTAATAGTAGGGCTTGAAAACGAGAAAGCCGAATCAATATCACGGTTAGGTTGATGTGGCAATCTTGTATTCAATTAATTCAATCCAGTTAATCCAAATCTAATTTGAATGGTAGATTCATGGATTGGATTCATAATTATTTGAAAATTATAGTTTACTACGTATGCTTTTTTCTATTTTATATTTTGATACCTAAAATTTAATTTTCTAGCATACAATATCGTTGAAAAATTATGTTATGGTCAAATGTTTATATATCACTTGGATCCATAATTAATCCAAAAATCTATTTGATCAAATTCATGAATCCACCAATCTATTTGTTACCTCAAGTGACAAGTTTTAGTCTTTAAGAAATCGATAGAGTGTCATAAAAAAAAAGAAGTTGATTAAGAAGAGAGTATACGAAATATTGTCAAAACATGTTATATTATGTTGTTTTAACATCTTGAATGATGGTATCCTTTTGATTTGCAGGGAATGGTGTTTAACCTGCAATTTCAATTGAAGAATCTCTTTAGTCCTTCTCATAAGATGACAGACAAAAACTTCAACTCATTCTCTTAGGAATGACAAATGGATGTTGGTTCTTAAGCAAAGTGGGTAGACCTTGGGTCTATCATGAGAGTGAGCCGAATGGCCTATCCCAAAAGAGGAGCACGGGAGCTCACTCACAAGGGAACCCTCCTCCGGATGCTTCCATCTGTATGTATGATTTGTTGATATTAGTTAATCTTTAAATAAGTAGAAATAGAGACTTCTCATTCTAAGTTTCTAACCATCTTCTCTTATTGTTTACCCATACAAAAATCAGTTTATACCACATCGATTGATTACAAGAGGATTAATGGATTTACAAGGTCAACTCAACATTAATAACTAAAAGAGCTACTTAGGCTTTATTGGGTTGGGTTTTTGGGCCTAAGTGACCAAACCCCTTCTTCTCTATACATACGATGGCCGACCCGTCTCCGTGTCCCCCATAGCCGGATGATGCCTCCACCCCTTGGTATGAAATTTGGCTCCCAAAAACTAAGTCTGAAAACAAGGTGGCATAACTGGGTGCCAAATCACCAGGTACCAAGTAAGGAGGTCAACGACGGGGTATCAAGCCGGCAAGGGCTGACAAGGCAGGCTTGATACCAAAAGACATGAAAGTTGGCTAAGTATGGAATTCCTTGGCCAGGGGGCACAACTTGGTACCAAGACATGAAAAACATGAATTTGGCTAAGTATGGAGACCTAACCACAAGGGGGGTCAAGCATGACATCGTCCAAGGGGGTCAAGCACAGGCCGTGCAAGGAGAGCTATCACGAGTACCCCTAGACGTGGTAGTATCAAGACCCTTGTCGGCCAACCACCTACCATGTCATAGTGTACAAGGGGGGTCAAACATGATACCATCCAAGGGGGTCAAGCATGACATATTCCCAGGTGAGTCTAGTATGATGGGACGCAAGGGGTCTAGCAGCCTACCGGGTATCAAACATGTGGCAAGGGAAGAAGAGCAACACAAGTCCCTAGACCGTGGTGACAAAGAAAGGCAAAATTTGGCTAAGTGTTGAGACCCATAGCACAAGGGGGGTCAAGCATGACATCATCCCAGGGGGGTCAAGCACTATGCCATCTACCTACCTTGCGCTAGGGTGTCAAGCATGATGTCGTGCAAGGAGAGCTATCACGAGTACCCCTAAACGTGATGCGACAAAAGAAGGTGAAATTTGGCTAAGTGCTGAGACCCATAGCACAAGAGGGGTCAAGCATTATGATGCCGTGCAAGGAGAGTTGGTGTCGGTATTGCTTTGACACTCATCTCTCAAGTACCCAAGCAGAGCAGGCGTGCAAGGTCTCGTGCAAGGTCATCAAGTTTCTAAGTGGTCAGCCATGTATATCATCACATGGTAGACAACCTTGTCAAGACCCTACAAGTATGATGTTACCCTCAAGGGGGTCAGTGTGCATCCATCAGACCCCCAATCACCCTAGTCGAGGGTGGTTAGCACGATTACCACCAAGCTTGAAGCCCTCACTCACCAAGCAAGATACCTCCATGACACAAGGTAGCTACTTGCCAAGTGAAGTCGTCAAGCTATCAGGATACCAAGTGGTCAGCAGGCAAGCAAGGCGGTTAAGACATCAAACAAGTTACATCAAGCACCAAGCATGGGAGGCAACAGTTACAAGAGGCAGTTACAAAGCGGTTACAAGGGATGTCTATAAATAGGAGAAACGAAAACGAAGCAAGGGTTCCACAACCAAACATTTGACAACACATGTCAAACTCTATCTTTTTCTCTGCAATGTAGCCATAATCGTAGCCTTTAGTTTCTAGAGCTCTCACTGAACCTCCATAGAGTAGGAGTAACGTAACTTAGTTTTATCAGCCATCAAAATAATCAAACACCCTCGTTTGAACATTGTTCGGAGAGGTGTGAACCGTGTTATTGTCGTTGTTCAAAAAGTCAAAGTTGCATTTATTGAGTTCAAACACCAGATTTTCCTCGCAGTAAAACACTTATTTTCTAACCCTATTAATGTATCCGTAATTGGATTGTACAATTCTGAAGTTGATGTTCGGTGTTCGTGTTTCCCCATATGGAACGCTGAAGCTAGTTGCAGGACATGGACGGATAAGAACTGAAAACAAAAGTGCAGCTACATGTGATGCATATGTGTAAGCTTCGGTGAACCCGTATTTAGCTGCAACCACACTCACAAACAACAGAAACTCGTACACTTGGAAGGGAAAGAAGCGCAACTTATACACAAGTGACTCGAAGCACCAGAATCCCAGCCAATCGAACCACCCCCAGGCCTCATCTGATCTGGAGATGAAAGTTCATATGCATTATTTGCTAAACAAAGCTTATTCTTCACGCCCACGCACATTCTATACATCAAAAGCACAAAACCCCCGATCCCTTAACTTGTATACACGGTCAACTCTCTAGCGCCATCTTCACCGGAGTTAACAATGGAGTCTCTAGTCATCGTACCGCAACCACCGCAGCCAGCTCCACACCCGCTGCTGCTCTTAAACATGCTTCCACATCCACTACCCCCGCACCCGCCTCCACATCCGCTGCCACAGCCACCGCAACCGCTCTTCGCCATGTTCCCGCATCCACTTCCACATCCACTGCCGCATCCACTCCCACAGCCACCACCACCCTTCACCATGTTTCCACATCCACTGCCGCACCCACTGCCACAACCACCACCACTCTTCACCATGTTCCCACATCCACTGCCGCACCCAGACCCACAACCGCCACCACTCTTCACCATGTTTCCGCATCCACTGCCGCAGCCACTGCCACAACCCCCGCCACCCTTCACTTCACTATCTTTATGCAACAATGGGGTTGCTTTCAGTACCCCGTTCATCTTCGCCGAGCTTTCCGAGTTCAGAGTAAAACTATCATATTGCTTCTTCTCAAGAATCTTAAAGAGTATGAAGCCTGATACAACTGCAGGCAGCACCAGCCATTCTTCATGTACCTGCCAATTCGTTGTAAGTTAAAAGTAGCAAGAGATGCAGGCCCTAGGTGAAATGCAGCAATAAGAATGCCTATATATCTACCTTGATGATCCCTGACTTCAAATCCATCAATCCCACAGCTTTGCCATATGGATGTTGAGCAGAAAATTCAACCAGAGTCATGAAGTCCTGTTCACTGTTCCATTTCTCACAGATTTTGGGCTCATAATCTAGCTTTCTTCCTTGGAAAATCCTCACCTGTGCCAGGAACACAGCAGTTAAGACTCTTCACCTTTTGTGAAAGCGTGAGGACAAACTGAAGGCAAGATTCATTTTGAAAAATCTGTAGACTTCATAAATCCAAGTTAGAAGCTTTGATAATTACCGTCCTGCAGCCAATAAGATCTGCGAGATGACCATCATCATTGGACTTCCTTTGAAGACCAAGGCGCCACTGAGAATCCATCAAAGACCAGTGGGAATCTGAAAATTCTGCAAGTGTGCGGCTTTCACCTGATTCCATGAGCCCAATGACCTTCTTCATTGGAGCCCCTTTGTCATTTTCCTTCGACTTCTTAGAGTCCCTGTAATATGGACCAATACTTCACAATCAATGGCCACAGGATATCAAAGGCAGCTAAACATGCCAATAGAAGATGTATGAGACACAAAATTCTCATATCCAACAAATGTAATACGGTCAGTAATTAGAATGTCTCGTGTAAATAAAAGAGAAGTTTCACAGTAGGAAGTAGAAACTGCACGATTCTACTTTATGCATTGAAATCAAAGAATCACAAACAGTATTGACCTCATCTGCAAGCTCATCCTTTCACCACTAGTTTCACTGGTGATATCCGTCCAGCTTTTAGAATGTTGAACCCTTCCAGGTAGAGGGAAGAAACACAATCCTTTTAGCAGTAGCCTAGGATGAGTCATGTCTAATACAAAAGGTGCTTGAGTTGGGACAGTGTAAGATATAGCAATTCGCAGGCAGAGGGGGCATGAGCTCGATTTTCCAGAAACAGGCAGCAATTCCACCCATTTCTCTTCTGCAAGTTTGGTTATTGGATTCAAAAGATTTTGCAGAGAAAGCAAAGCAGAACCCACTGTCTTGAATTCTTTGGATAATGGCAGTTGGGAGGATGAATGTGAAACAAGTTCAAGTAACAGATCTCCCTCAGCTTCACATTCGAAAGAAGCAACCTGTTTCACCCCGGTTTCAGAGAGAATTGTCAGTTTTCGCTTGACATTGAAGAATTGATCTGGCTGTTTTTTGCTAAACAGGACATGGAGCTTTCCGTTCAGCCCTTCTGGCAAGTTTTTAGACCCCACAATCTCCAACATAACCTGAAGAATGTGAACGAGCATAAAAGTTATCAGAGAAGTTCTTGTAATTACCCAAGCAGCATTAGTTACGAAAATAGGAAACCAAATCATTTTGTTAAATCAGCAAAAAGTTCTGAGTCTTAAATAATGTAATGAGCAGTAAAAATAAGAACTATATCTACTAACAGAAATGGAAGCTGAAGATTCCAGTTGTTAGACTTAAAGCACCTCTACAGTCTTCTTCGGTGGGAGATGAATTGTCCCCAGATAATCCTTAAGCTGCGCTGTTCCTTTACTCGAAAGATTTGATGTGAAATGACTGGAAGTAACAGGAGACGGGGCAACACCTCTGTACATTCCACCTGCCTTCCAATACCTTGTGCCAAATGTATTTTCCCAATGTTTGGTAGTTCCGGAAAATCCAACATCTAATTTATTTCCTTTGGTTCTGTCAGAATCCGTGTCATCATGCTCCAGTATTTTGCCAAGCAATGCACCCAAATCTTTACAGTAAGAAACAGGATGCAACTGGTGTGCGTGCCAGATAAGATCAATGTCATAAGTTGGAACGCAAAATGCTTTTATGGACCTTTCCCTGTTTCTCTTGATCAGATGAAGAAACCCTTTGTATCTGGCCACGGCTTCTTCAAGGAAAACATGATGGCTCATATGAGGCCTGGACACCTACATATAAAAGTAGACAGTAGCTCGGAATCTCAGCATGGTTTCTTATCTCCTGATTAAACTAAGTTTCATTAACCAGATTAAGTCTAACAACAGCTAATCAGTTGATTCTTTTGACTAATTTATTCAGGCTTTATTCACTCATTCACTTCCTTCCCACTCCTTACCTGATAGGTGAAAGGAATCTGGCGTTTAACTGCGGCTACCAAATCATATTTGGTGCATTTCTCAACAACTGTGACAGATTGGTCACTGTTACCAAGTGGTGACAAAGCTCTGCTGATATCGAAGTGAAAAGGCTCATCTGGGTACATCCTGCTCCAAACTTCCTCAGTTTGTCTTGTGCAGGTACCTTCAATGGAAGACACAACATGGGAGTTGTCCAAATTTGATCCATATAGATCCAGACAGTCCGAATTATACCGCACCTGATCAAGAAGTCTAAGTTAAACACATGGTATACCGTCTCCACACAAGAAACTTAGTTTCATGGTAGTGAATCATATGTACACAAGGAGGATATCATTGAGCTGGAAGTTCGAAACATACGGGATTGAGCCTGTGGCAATGCCAAATCCACTCACAATCAAGCGGGACAGCAAGTGGCCCCTCAAAAAGAGGTGATTCAGAATGTTTGGCTAGCAAAGGAAGCCAGCAAGCATTATACCTGAAACTCAAAAATTTTAAGATTAAGCAAACAAAATTGAACACCCATTTAAGCCATGGCAGGACTAACTAAACCGAACTTCCCAGTCAAAGCGACACACAGATACGGGCCGTTCTCAGAGACAACACGTCGAACATCTTAAAGTCGTAAATTTTGGGGACAATATGAGAAAACCCATTGTTACCTGTAGATGGCCTTCCCGAGAGCTGGTTCTTCATAGAGCCAGCGATTCTTATCAACAGCATCAAGGAAACGAAGCTGCTGTTTGGCTGCAGCCAACAGGTCAACGCTGGTGAAAATCTTCTGTGCTTCAACCCATTCCGCCTCTTGTTTCACCTCCATTCTTGATACTCGCCTAACAACGAAGATCCGATGGCAGAAAACCCATCAAAAGGACTTCAAATAGAAACCCAACTGAAACTGAATTGAGGGAAGGAACGTTGATACAAACTCAGATCAGATCATTCATAATTAGCATATGGTGTACCAGAAATATGAGAAATGCACAAGATTTCCAGCCTCTACTGTTCCCCCTTGCAATTCAGTGTGCAAAATCAAACAGAGCAAAATGATCGCTCAAACTCCTAAGTATGTTACTGCAGATAAACCGTTGAAATAGAATTACGGTTCATTACATACCGGATATTAAGCAGCGGTTTGGGCCAATCTCTATCAGATCATCCAAGAGAGGAGCCCAGAGGTCGCCGGGAAAAATTTCTCTCCGGTGAGGAAGTCCACGCAAGAGGATGACCCTTTCTGACTTTTGGAGAGTCTTGACTCCAGCTATGGCGTTCTTTGAGAATAATTGGAGTGTTATTTAATGTGTAGAAAAGAAAAAGAGTAGTACTAATCTACTAACTACGCTACACACAGGGTTTTCGCTTCTGAAAACACGAAAGCTTTGGTAGTACGTACTTTCAGTTATGAATTATTTGCTTGTACGTCAATGGCGTACCAAAAGCATGAAGCTGTTGAGCAACACACCCACCAATCACAATCCCGACAAAACTCTTTCTAATACTAGACCTCATCCACTTTCTTTCTTTCTTTCCTTTGTCCCCTTTTCTGTTTTTTCCCTTCATCTTTCTGTTTCTTCGTTTTCTCTCATCCTTTCCCCATTGGGTTATTGTGTTTAACGAGAGGTGTCAATTTGGCGCGTTTGGCTGAGATGTGTTCAATCGAGTTATGAGTTAGTCGGATTTTGAGTTTATTGTGTTACACGCAAGTCGGATTACGAGTTAGTCGGGCTGTATGTTCATCGGGTTACGGGTCGGACTGGTTACAAGTGGATCGAATTGCGAGTTGTTCGAATCAACACATTGTGTTACTCGTTCTTTACTCGTTACAATTAGCATTCTTTAAGATGATTGAGTTATTGCAATCGTATAATTTGCAAACTTTTCGTGTAATTAATCGTAATCGGTAAAGTACAACAATTAATAGTTACTAGATAAGTGGCCCGCGCTCTGCGGCTGGTAACTGTGCACAACGATTTGATTTGCACAATGAAATCAACAAATATATCTTTGAATAGTATATGATTTGAATGATCCACAAATATATCTTTGAATGCGACTCATCAGTGTTTGAGTCGCCAATCTAGAAAACAACTAAATAAACTCTGAACAACTCCATCAATTCGCGATCCAAGCCCTAGGTGTCCCATGACCAAATCGTCAGCTTATTTATTAAACATTAAAATCCATAGAAAAAGAATGCAATACTGTTGGAAATTGTGTGTGAACTTAGCATTTTCTAATTTTAATAGCTATATATAGCTGCCAAGGCACCAATATAGTTAGATCTTGTGTGAGGCAATCTGATAAAAGCCACTTGGTAAAAAGAAACTGATAAAGGACAAGGACATGAGAAGTATTTAGATTTGTTAATGCTAAGTATGCTAGAAAATACTGCACGAAACACCACAAACCACAGTATACCTGTGCAATGGAAATAATAAACTATATATTATTGTCAAATAATAAAATGAAATGGGAGACAAAGTACTAAAATTTCACTAAATAAAGATAAATTCACAAAGGACCAAGTATAGTCTTGATTGAACAAACAATGGATACTCTACAACGAAAAATTACATATTCAACCAACAAAAACATTTCATATCATAGAAAGTTATACAACTCATTTTAACTAAACACCAATTCTATTTCTTTCAATAGTTTCCTTACCTATATAAAAATAAATAAATAAATCATCAATAGTATGAATTCTTACAATCTCATGTGTAAATACAAATCATATATGTTTTATGAATCCTTTTAGATTACCAAAAATCTATCAACAGCATTAGAGTCAAGCCCAAAGGGAGACCCATGAAGGTTTTTTTGGGCAAAACTTATTAGCTTTTCTCAGATTAATGAAGGAAAATTTATCCATGCAATTGATTAGTGCACAATTAAGTCAACCCATGAAATCTAAAATTAAAATGGAAAAGAATTAATAAAGCAGAAAGAGAACATTTTTATGTACAAATGATCTGAACAAATATTTAGCAAAGGGAAAGATAAGTTAGTATGGAGGTGGTATCCCTTCATTGCAAATGTAAGTCATGCAAATGGGTAAGATAACAACTGCATATTGAAGCTGGAGCTTGGAGGAAAACAAATAAAATAGCTCAATCGGGCTTAATTGTCAAGCTCTTTTTCACTAAAGTGAAGCCTGATTCGGCTAGGCAAACTCTTTCCCCTTCCCTTTTGTAATCGTTCTAAGAAGAAGAAAAGAAATGGACGCCGGGTGATTGCGTTGGGTTCCTTTCCACCAGCCTGCAAATCAAACTCAATCAACTCTATACGATCCTTCCTATAATTTCTATGACAATACTCTCCAGCTACTAATGCAACCCAGCAACACGATGCGAGCTCTTCTTTTATCAACACTATCTCCCGCTTAAAACCCTAAAATAATATTCCCAGCGAAATCAAATTAAGCCACACAAAGGTCTCTCTCCTCTTTGAGAAGAACAATCAAGTCGAAGTGGGCGGCAAAAAATGAACTCTTTCATGCCTTTCCTGGTCTGATGAAGCTTAACGGAAACTGGAATGGAAGCTCGCGGCGGCGGCCGCTCCTTCTTTATTTCTCCTCTCCTAACTCTCCTTGCTTCTTCCATCTAGTTGCATGGTTGTTCTCAGGATGCTTCTCCGGTGGGATCTCCGATTGCTAGCGTCTCCCTTTTTGTGATTGTCATCTTAAAACGTTTGTAGAGCTGCTAGGGTTAGCAGTCGAGAGAGAGATTTAGAGACGGCGATGAAATGGAGCTGGAATTGCAGAGGGGAAAGTGATCCACCTGCTGCCTTTTGTACTGAGTAAAGTAGCACAGTAAAACAACGTCATACAACGGTAATTTAAATAGAGTAAACGTATGCCTACATGTGGCACTGCGTTATAAGCTGAAACAAATAAAAACGGCTAATAAGGAAACGCTGCCGTATTGCTCTGTCTTCTTCCTTTGTTCTGCAACTCTGCATTTCTCTTCAACACGAACCAGAACTCCTTCTTCAAGCCTTCTGCTGGTCATGATCTTCAGTAACATTCTTCTTCTCTGACACTCCCCCACAAGTTGGCGAGTAGATGTCTGTAACTCCCAACTTGCTGAGCAAATAAGTAAGCCTGTAACGTGTAACTCCCTTGGTAAACAGATCAGCCAATTGATCATCAGTTCTCACATGGCTTAACTTGATCATGCCAGACTTCAACCTTTCCCTGGTGATATGACAATCAATTTCAATATGCTTAGTCCTCTCGTGGAAGACTGGATTTTCAGCAATATGAATGGCTGATTTGTTGTCACAGAAAACTTCAATTGGTAAAGGTAAACTGACTCCCATTTCTGCTAGAAGACTTCTGATCCATTGAAGTTCACACACCAATTGAGCTAATGCTCTGTACTCAGCCTCTGAGGAAGATCTTGAGACTGTCGTTTGCTTCTTTGACTTCCAGGACAACAAACATTCACCAAGCATAGTGCAATAACCAGTTACTGACCTTCTTGTGTCAACACAACTTGCCCAATCAGAATCTGAAAACCCTTGTAACTCCAACTTGGTTCCTGCTTTAAACAACAAACCCTGACCTGGGGCATGTTTCAAATATCTCAACACTCTGAAAGCAGCTTGAAGATGCTCAGTGTAAGGGTCTTTCTGGAACTGGCAAAGCTGTTGCACAGCATAGGTCAAATCTGGCCTTGTAATGGTCAGACAATGGAGTCTGCCAATGAGTCTTTTATATACCTCAGGATTTGGCAAAGGCTCACCTTGTTTGGCAGATAGCTTAACTTTGTAATCAACTGGAGAAAGGCAATCTTTGGCTTCCAAGTATCCCACATCTTCCAAGAGGTCCACACAGTACTTCCTCTGATTGACAAAAATGCCTCTGTGATCTCTGTGTATTTCCAAGCCTAGGAAGAATTTCAATTGACCAAGGTCTTTAACCATAAATTCCCTTCCTAGGTGAAGTTTAACCTGTTCAACATCTCCCAGGTGACTTCCTGCAATCAAAATATCATCAACATACACTAACACAACAAGCATTCTTCCCTGGACCCTTCTAACAAACATGGAATAATCAGCAGCAGCTTGTGAGAAACCATTCTTCAGTAGTGAAGCAGTTAGCTTGGCAAACCATTGCCTGCTAGCTTGCTTTAATCCATACAAGGATTTCTTTAATTTGCAAACCATCCTCTTATCAGGTACTGGAATTCCAGGAGGCACCTTCATATAAACATCTTCATTTAAATCACCATGTAAAAAGGCATTGGACACATCCATTTGATGTATGTGCCAATCCTTAGAAGCAACTACTGCAAGTAATGCTTTCACTGAGTTTATCTTGGCAACAGGTGAAAAGGTATCCAAAAAATCTATACCATAAATTTGAGTGAACCCTTTAGCCACAACTCTTGCCTTGTGCCTCTCAATTGTCCCATCTGATCTATGCTTAATTTTGTACACCCATTTTGATCCAATTGGTTTCACACCTGGTGGAGGGATTACCAAATCCCATGTCTGATTGGCATCAAGTGCTTCTGATTCAGCAGTCATAGCATTTCTCCAACACAGCTCTTTACATGCTTCCTCATAAGATCTTGGTTCAACAGCACTCATCACATTTAACACATATGTCTTATGAGCTTGAGGAAGTTGATCAAAGGACAAAACATGCTGCATAGAGTGTTTACTGACAGCACCAGAAAACACATAATCCTTGTGCCAAAATGGAATCTGTCTGGCCCTATCAGATTTCCTCAACTCATTTGCGGTTTGGTCTTCCTCAATCTCTTCTTGACCATATAATTCAGACTCATCTCCCCCATCAGAATGCACACTAGCCATATCAAGCATCTCAGTGCTAGAGCAAGGTTCAGGAGAAAAGGGGGCATTCTGAGGAAAAGAAGAAGAAGCAGGAAAAGAAGGGATAGAGGAATCAGAAGGGATAGAGGAATCAGAAGGTAGTGGTGTGGTGGTAGGAAAAATGGGATCAGGAACTGCAGCTGGATCAGCTGGATCAGTTGGAGAGGAGGAAGGTTTGTAGGGTAAAATGTGTTCATAGAAGACCACATTGCGTGAAACAAAGTGTTGATGAGTGTTCAAATCAAAGAGCTTGTACCCTTTGGTGCTAGGTGGATAGCCAAGAAAAATGCATTGCCTAGCACGTGAATCAAACTTAGTTCTATCTCGAAGTAAAGTTGAGGCATAACAAAGACAGCCAAATACTTTGAGATGACTAAGGGAAGGAGGTTTTTGATAGAGAAGTTCAAAAGGGGAAACATTGCTGGTGACTGGGGATGGAATTCGATTGATTAAGTAAACTGCGTGTGAGATGCAGTCACTCCAAAAGGAAAGAGGTAAATTGGATTGGAAACGAAGTGCTCTAGCTACATTGAGTATATGCTGATGCTTCCTTTCTACGCGTGCATTCTGTTCAGGGGTTTCTACACAAGAAGTTTGGTGTTCAATGCCATGCTGTGAATAGAAGTCAAGCATGTGAAACTCACTGCCCTGGTCACTCCTAATGGCCTTAACTGGTTTGCCAAACTGCTTATGCACCATCACACAGAAATGCTGTAAAAGGTCACTAGTTTCTGATTTATGTTTCATCAAATAAGCCCAAACACTTCGAGTATGGTCATCAACCAATGTAAGGAAATAAGAAAATCCATCATGAGACTTTACAGCAAGAGGTCCCCAAATATCAACGTGAATTAAATCAAAAACTGAGTTTGCTCTACTGTCACTAATAGGAAAAGGAAGCTTTTTCTGTTTTGATAAGTGACAAGTAGAACAATGAATGACATGACTCCTATTACAACCAAGAATTTGTTGTTCTCGAGCTTGACTGGGATGGCCTAGCCTCCAATGCCAAAGCTCAAAGGAATGGGGCTGGAAATTGTAGGTGGCTGCTACTTGAGGAAGAGAAGGAAAACTTGGTGTAGGAAGGAGTTGGTAGAGTCCTCTAGTCTGTCTTGCCAAACCAATCTGGTTCTTTGTTAAGAGGTCCTGAATATGACAAGAGTCAGATTCAAAGTGTAAAGAAATGGGAAGGTCATTGGTAAGTTTACTGACAGAGACTAGGTTGAAAGTGAAAGAAGGAACAAGCAGGACATTGTGCAAAACAAGTCCTGAAAAGAGTTTTACTGAACCAATGTGGCTGACTGGGACCTTTGAACCAGTTGGCAGATAGACAAATTGATTCAAAACAGGACTGGCATTAAGGAAGAAAGACAAGGTGCATGCTATATGATCAGAAGCACCAGTATCCAATATCCAGTTCTGTGCTAAAGCTAGAAGACCTTGTTCTAGATGAGAAGTGAGAACATATTTACCAGAGAAATTAGGCAGAGATGGTAAGTGCTGAGAGACTGAGAATGCAGCATGTTTAATTGATGGTGAGAGAGGTGGAGAGGGACTCATGCTGTCAGACTGCTGCAGAAGAAATTTGAGCTTGAGAAGCTCATCATCAGTAAGGCTAAGTGAGCTGGAGGATTGAGATTTCTCCATTGAATGCCCACCAGCTGAAGAACCAGAATCACTACTCTGTGAGGGTGACTGTGAAACTGAACCAGCAAATGCATTGCTTCCTTCACTCATTCTGGCTTTCTTGTTCTTCAGCCGATAGCATTCTTCTTTGACATGACCCTCCTTCTTGCAGTATCTGCAAAATTTCCTTTCACCATCATATTCAGAATTGCTGTCTTTGGACTGATTACCAGCACCAGACACCTTTCCCTTGTCCCCTGGAACTGCAAGGGCTACTGATTGAACCCCTCTGGCACTACCACCTTTATCACCTTTCAATTTCTGCTCATGTTGGAGAACATCATCAAGAGCAGCATCAATAGTTGGCAGAGGTTTCATCATCAACAATTGGGTATGAACCATCTCATATTCAGGTCTTAAGCCACGAAGGAACTTAATCAGGAATTCAGAGTTGAGCCGTTCCTTGAAGGACTCCACAGCTGCACAAGGCCTTATCCTCTGGACTACACAGTCACAATCCACAATAGGAGAATACTGCTGATATTCTTCCCAAAGACCTTTCAAGGCAATATAATACTGTGTAACATTGAGGGTACCCTGCTTGCACCTATTCATGTCTTCTTGAAGATTGGCTAGCTTGGGTGCATTAGATTTTCCAAATCTTCGTTTTAGTTCATCCCAGACATTCTTAGCAATATCATGTTGTAAGACAGATCTATTAATGTCTTTATGAACAGAATTCAGCAGCCAGCACAGAACAACAGTATTAGATGCATCCCATAGAATGAAATCAGCATGGTCTCTAGATGGCATGGGTAGAGATCCATCAATAAAACCTAACTTATGTTTGGTTTTGAGAGCCATACACACAGCACGCTGCCAGACCTGATAATTGGTTCCATCAAGAACTTCTGAAACAATCGACTGACCCAGATTCTCACTTGGATTAATATAGTATGGACTTCCAAACATCGGACCAGGATTGTTATTACCAGGTTGTTGCTGCTGTTGTTGGTTGCTGGTTGGTCCCCCTATTGCTCCAGAACCGCCGGAGCCTTCTGTATCGAAAGAACCAAAGCGAGGTTGAGGTGAAGGCGTTTGAGCCATGATTGACGCGGAAGAAACGGACTAGAACCGCTCTGATACCATAAAACGTTTGTAGAGCTGCTAGGGTTAGCAGTCGAGAGAGAGATTTAGAGACGGCGATGAAATGGAGCTGGAATCGCAGAGGGGAAAGTGATCCACCTGCTGCCTTTTGTACTGAGTAAAGTAGCACAGTAAAACAACGTCATACAACGGTAATTTAAATAGAGTAAACGTATGCCTACACGTGGCACTGCGTTATAAGCTGAAACAAATAAAAACGGCTAATAAGGAAACGCTGCCGTATTGCTCTGTCTTCTTCCTTTGTTCTGCAACTCTGCATTTCTCTTCAACACGAACCAGAACTCCTTCTTCAAGCCTTCTGCTGGTCATGATCTTCAGTAACATTCTTCTTCTCTGACACATCTCGACTTGATTGGTGCTGGGACATGAGAAATCGCAACGGTTTAGGGGCAGGGGAGTCGCCGATGAGCTTCCTAAACTTACCTAGCCTCCGGCTAGAATTCACCCGCCAAGACAGCGAATAATCTATAGATGAGAGAGACCTAGACTTGGGTAATCGCCAGTGGGACGACGTAGGGAAATTGGAGAACACGAGAGAAGGGAGAAAAGAACCGGAAAGAATGAAGGGTTGTCGATCAAGGAAGGGCACACAGTAGCTTACGGTGGATAGGACCGTATCCTACTGGACCCCTAATGCAAACAGGCGCTATTTATATTCTAATAATGATGAGATCAAAATTTTCATCCAATAGTCCTATTACAACCACAAATTAAATAGTACACAATAAAATAAATAAATAAAAACTCATGTTCGATTTAAAACAAAAAAAGGTTAAATAACTAACTCCACAAACATTCAAGTGTCGGGGAGGCCATGTTATGGTGTACCCAGCGGGGACTCGGGCAAGTACGATTTGAGAGTGATGCTCAGGTGGTGATCAATCGGCTCGCGAAATCCCCGGTGCAGGATAGTCGTGCAGGTGCTATATTTCAAGAGGTCCAGCGGTGTCTGGCGGAGCAGGAAGAGTTTAGTGTCCGGTTTGTAGGTCGGCGTAGTAATAGGGTAGCCCATTTGGTGGCTCGCAAAGCTCTTTCTTTGTACCCGACGACGAGCGTTCGTTTGATTTTGTGGCCTGGTTGAGGCACAGGCTGTAATTGTCTATTTTTCCTTATCAATATATGATTATCTTTTGTAAAAAAAAAAAACATTCAAGTGTTGGAATGAAGTGGTGTCAGTTACAACTTCAATACATTCATACATAATTTGCAACAACAATCCTTTAGCTGACTAGAACTTCAAGTTTTCAATACATCACACATGATAGATTATTTGCAAGATGAAACTCTAATTTAATTTTGAACATTTCTCTCAATGCATAAATAATGCTTAGTCACTACATGCTAAAATTTTAAACCATCAAATGTAAACATTGTGATAATTAAATAATTAAGTATATGATTTATATTGTAAAATAACCTGCATTTGAGATTCGGGTGAGTTTTACATTCAATGTTTTTCACTTGGATTTAAGGGGAAATCCTCTTAAAGAGGGGATGATGTGGACATCAATAAAATGATCAAGTCAACTCAGTAAACTCTAACATTGGGTCACGAAGCCAAGAAGTTTAAACCTCCAATGCAAACATATTTGGCCACATATTTTCCTTCTTTGAAGGCCAATTAGTTCAAAAATAGTCAATTTGGTCTATGTTCAAGAAGAGATCGAAGAAGTCACAAGTCCTCCAACCCAATTATTTCAAGCTTAGGGAATCCAAATTAAGCCAACAACCTTTTTTGGAACCCAAGTCGTCTATCCTTCTTGCCCAAATTGTCCAAGTGTGGAAATGAGAAGGAAAGAGATTACTTAGCTACTAAGGAGCTTCTTTTAACATTAAAGATGAGGTTAATTCATTATTTAATTAATATTATGTTTCCTTCTTAATTTGAGACTTGTTTTCATAGTTCTGGAAGGTTATATTTATTCTTTTCATAACTCTATAAATAGGGTCTTTCATGTACACAAATTGATCACATCTTTTATGAGTTGAATACATTGTTTGAGTGCAATCTCAAAGTCACTTTTGTTTTCTTAGTTATTTGATAATACATAGTAAGTTCTAGAGAGCTTATAGTAGTTAAATCTAGGAAGGACTAGAGGAACTTTGATTAGTTAGACTCGATTTTTGCAGTTTAGTTAAGCTCAAGATAGCTAAATTGTATCTCACAATTGCTCGAACATAACATAACTACATCAAATTAAATAAAATATAGCTCACACTACTTGAAGATTGGACTAACCCAACTCAACGATACTCCCTGTAACTCAAGTCGACGATAGTGATAAAAATAGCTAGAAATAAGTGACGCTCGCTGTTGGAAATCGTTGAAGTAGTTTAGTGGTGTAAAACAATTGGTGCCACATATCACATTGTACTTGTACGAACACATTCATGAAGAAGACGCTACATGATTGACAAGTGCACTAATAGTGAGTAGGAATGACAAAAATATCCGTAGCTGTGGATATCCGCCCGAATCCAGCCTAATCGGGTAGGGTAATACCTAAACCCGAAAGACATTTAGTGGGTACGGGTAAAACCCGAATAAGAATATTGCGGGTAATGGGTGGGCATGAGTTTCTCACTATCCAACCCAAACCGCCCGATTTTACACATGCATATGTATTTTGTCTAGAAATAATAATTATTTTTCTCTAACATATTTTATATTTAGCATATAAATATAATATTTTCATGAAAGTGTGTTGTTATAATTAATTTTCTTCATTCTAGTGAATTATTGTCGTACTTTCCCTCTTACGTAATGTGAGAATACGTGCGAATTTTAACATATTGGTTGGAGTTATGAAGAGAAATTACTACCCATGGATAACCATAGATACCCGAAACCCGAACGGGTATGAGTATGATTTTAATTTTCTACCCGTTTCACATGTGGGTATGGGTATATGTAAAACCCAAACTACTTTGAGTGGACTAATAGATATGCACTATCCGCCTCCGACCCGACCTAACCCATTGCCATCCCTAAAATTAGTGAGTGACACATGGTAAAAGGAAGAAGAAAAAACAACTAGCCATCTATTGTAGATAGACTCGATTAGTTACTTGCATATAAGCCTAAAGACAATGAGTTTTGGAACTAGCAATGGTGGTTATTTGCAGATAACCATAGGGTGATATAATCCTTGATCCTTGTTTGGCCTTAACTAGCTGGAGGTTTATATGAGGTTTTGACCACTCATTAAACAAGAACAAAATAAGGAAAAAGATGAATATTCATTGATTAGCCGGACCGAAACCGATACTCTTGGGCCATCCAAGAATGACTGCAAGGCATAAGCTAGTAGTTGCTCAATTGACAACCAGCCTGCAAATAAAACGAGCATAAGTTTCTTCAAACCGTAGCTTAGCAAAAAGCCAAATCCTCAGCATAGATTGCTGTTCGTATCTGTCCAAGAACCAAGACTCTTGGGTTGACCGAAGATTCTGATGCCAGGCGGCAAAAACCACTTGGCGACGAGTACGAGAGAGCAACTTCTGCCTTCTTCCTCCCGATCCAAACCTAACGGATTGCTCAATGCAACGACAGCAACCTTTTCGACTTCGGGCTTTCCTCCCATCATTTTCTCACCTTAGCTGTTCATCGGTATTAAGTCTGTCACTTCTCCAACTTCTCTACCTGCACTCATATTCCGGCTCTTATCGCTAGAGCTTCTTGGGGGGGTTGTTCCATCAGGATGGCACACAATGCTCACGAGACTGTGATCAGCATAGGCAAGCCAGCGGGTTTCACTGGCGGGCTTGAGTTCACCGACCTCACATACTCCGTGACCTCGAAGAAGAAAGTGGAAGGGAAATGGGTCAGCAAAGAAATCGATCTCCTCAACAGAATCACAGGGTATGCACCAAAGGGCTGCATTACTGCCGTTATGGGGCCTAGTGGAGCTGGGAAATCCACTCTGCTTGACGGGTTGGCGGGTAGGATTGCCAGTGGGAGCTTGAAAGGCAAAGTCTCGTTGGACGGTAGAGAGACGAGCCCTGGATTGATCAAGAGAACTTCTGCTTACGTTATGCAAGATGATCGTCTCTTCCCCATGCTCACTGTCTACGAGACACTGCTCTTCGCTGCCGATTTCCGGCTGGGCGCAATCCCCATCTTCGAGAAGAAAGATCGGGTCGAGAAGCTGATCGACCAGCTTGGCTTGTCCGTAAGTAGTACCCCCAACAGCTCAATTCTATTTCTAGCTCTTTCTCTTCCGGCTTCAACCATTGTATTTGTATTTGGTTGCAGTCTACCAGGAACACTTACATTGGAGATGAAGGAACCAGAGGAGTCTCTGGAGGAGAGCGGCGGAGGGTCTCCATTGGTGTTGACATCATCCATGGCCCGTCTCTGTTATTCCTCGACGAACCCACTTCAGGGCTGGATTCAACGAGCGCCAACAATGTGATCGAGAAGGTCCGCGGCATAGCGGAATCGGGCAGCACAGTGATCCTGACAATCCACCAGCCTTCATCGAGGATCATCCAACTGCTGGATCATCTCATCATCCTTGCTCGAGGACAGCTCATGTATCAGGGATCGCCCACCGATGTGCCTCGCCATTTGGGGAGAATGGGGAGGAAAGTGCCCAAAGGGGAGAGCTCGATCGAGTACTTGATCGATGTGATTCAGGAGTATGACCAATCTGATTTAGGAGTTCAGGTTCTGGCTGAGTTCACTAGAACTGGGATGAAACCACCGCCGCTGGCTGGAGGAGGCGATCTGTTATCGACGGTGGCGCGAACCCCTCTTCCATCCCGCCTCGCCAACAAGGCGGCTGCAAAACAGAGCGCTGCCTCTGGGAAGCAGCGGCTTCATTTGAAGGCGGCGGGGATCGAGCAAGGTGGCGGCGATGATGATTTTGATCGCAGTATCAGGAGCCCTTCATGGAGCGGTACACCTACTGGAATCATGCAGACTCTCAGGTTCACTCCTTCCCGTCAGAGGAAAGAAACAAAAGCACACAACACAATGAGGTAAGACGAAGATCAGAACATTTCAGAGGGTCGTACTGATTCTTGCCCACCAACTGTTTGATGAAATTCCTCTCTGTTATTTTGCCTCAGCATCTCTTCCCCGGGATACTATGCGTACTCGAGCGAGATTCTGGCCAGCACCCCGACCCCTCACAGCAGCGATTACACCGTAAACGAGAACGATTACTTAACTCCCGGCGCTGCTTCCTACCTGTCACCTCACGGCCCGAAATTCGCAAATTCCTTCTTCGAGGAGACATGGATTCTAATCAGACGCAACTTCAAGAACATCCGCCGCACTCCCGAGCTCTTCCTCTCCAGGCTGATGGTCCTCACCGTGATGGGATTCATGATGGCGACCATGTTCATGAATCCCAAAGCCGACCTCCAAGGGATAACCAACCGCCTCAGCTTCTTCATCTTCACCGTCTGCCTCTTCTTCTTCTCGTCGAACGACGCCGTTCCGGCCTTCATTCAGGAGCGGTTCATCTTCGTCAGGGAGACTTCACACAACGCCTACAGAGCGTCATCCTACACGATCGCTGGCGTAATCACTTACCTCCCTTTCCTGCTGCTACAATCGGCCGTCTACGCGGCCATTGTCTGGAACGCCCTCAAGCTCCGCGGACCGTTTTACTACTTCTTGCTGGTCCTCTACGTCTCTCTGCTCTCTACCAATTCCTTTGTCGTGTTCGTGAGCTCCGTGGTGCCGAATTACATCCTGGGTTACGCTTCGGTGATTGCGTTCACGGCTCTCTTCTTCCTGTTCTGTGGGTATTTCTTGAGCAGCGCCGATGTTCCGCCGTACTGGAAGTGGATGAACACGATCTCCACGATTACGTATCCGTACGAAGGGCTGCTGATGAATCAGTATCAGACGGATGAGGTGTTCGGGAGCACGAAAGAAGGGCCGATTACCGGGTTCGGGATCCTGCATTCTCTGAATATCAGCGGGGAAGAATCAGAGAAGTGGAAGAGGATTGCGGCTATGTTGGGTTGGGCCGCTCTTTACAGGGTGCTGTTCTATGTTGTTCTGCGATTCTTCTCCAAGAATCAGAGGTCGTAACTAAGAGCCATGAAGGATGGTGGTATATGACTGTATTCTCTTATGTTTTCCGTTCTATGAGAATTTTGATTTTCCTATTTTAATTGTGTTCATATAGTTGCTTGGAGTTGAACAGAATTGTTGACATGGGGAATTGTTTGTAATCATTAATCAGTAGTCGCTGCAGGGGTAAGGAACTTTCAAGAAAATAACAAATAGTGATGTTGTTGTATTTGCCTTAATAAGGCGAGAATAAACGTTGTTTGCCAAGTTTTAGGGATGCGTCTGTAGAGTAACAGAGTTGTCAAATGTTTATGTAGACCAATATTGTTCGAACCAAAGCGGAGTATGAACTGACCACCCATTTGTGCTCTTTGTCGATTCCCTTACGATTGGCCTAGATGGTATTGGAGATGGATAGCAGGAGATGGAGCTCAGTTCAGAGCTGCGTTGTTTTCCTGGTTGCCAACGAAGTTGGATCGATATTCATGTGAAGTGTGTTGGAAAATCGAAGTGTCAAGCCTTTCCTCCGTATCGGTCATCAATTGGAGATTGATATTTGGAAGCGAATCACATTCTTTTCCTCTCCTAGGCTAGCACCCAGTCTAGACAATCGATTGGTGACGGAGTAAGCTTTTATTCCATTCGTTTACCCTTCTAATTAAATTCGAGATAATAATAGAAAGAGAGATCATTCCAACATTGCAATCAATTCATCCACATGTAGGTTGAAGGATTTACACTTAAAGGGCAAGAAGGAGAGATGAGAGGGAACATGGCTTCAATTTGAGGACTATATGGTCATTTGATTTTGCTGATCAATTATTCACCAACAATCTCCATATCGATCGCCAAGCACTTTTGTTGCTACCGCTTCAGAGGAAGCAGACCCGGAGAGTTTGAGAAGATGGGAATGGTCGGATCACATCATAGATAAGACCATCGAATGCTAGGCTTCTCTGAAAAACAATTAATCAAAGGTAGTTGGTCGAACAACCATCCACTGTAGGGCCAAATGCAATTTTTGAAGAGTGGCATTTAAAGGAAAAAGTGAGGCAAGGAAATGAAGGAAGTTATGGATTTGAACGGCTCCATTGTTGCTCTGCCTTCTATCTCTGGTGCCAAGCTCGAGTCTCCTCAAACTCCATCATTCTCTCACGCTCCAAAGCATCGCAGTATTGCTCGTTCAAGGTCTGGTAGGTAGTCAAGTACTCCTCCTACCTCTCCATGGCTGCTTCCAACTATGTTAGCTAGACTCCATAGTGTCCAAGATGAGATGGTGATGGTGCTTTGCCAACTCCATATCCATGCTCTTGTATCCTTTGTAGGTGCATGATCGATCTCCCTGCCTCCGTCCATGCATAGTAGAGTGGGCAAACATTACTGGCGAGGTCTACTCCTTTGTGTGTAACCTTCTCTACTCCAAAGGTGTATGTTGGCTACCTATGCATCGGTCATTCCTTGCTAGGGTATCCCACAAATAGAATTCATACTCCTCTCTATGCTCGTCTATGTGTTGGGCTATAGTTAGAATATAGCTCCTTCGTAGTAGTTCTTGTGAAGTAATGGATGTGTACCTCAACAGGTTCTCAACCACCAACCATGTTGGATGAAGCCACCAGTTGTTCAGCAATATGAAACAGGATCATGTCATTTGTGTTCACCTTTCCAAAATCTCCTCTATACCTCACGTGAAAGTTAGTTCGGCCAAAGTAGTGCACAAACCTAAGGAATGGCGACCAAATGTGGGCTGGTGGTGAGTAGCCAATAGCAAACTCAGCCTTCTGTTTCATAGTGATTGTCATCCGTAGCTCTCATAACACATCCAATAGTTGTGACTCAACTTTAGGGATCCAGTGATGGAGAAAAAAGAGGAGGAGCATTCGTGTAGACATTCGTTTAGACATTCGAGGTGCTGCATACTCTTACTCCGCTCGTGATGGACTGGGATATCATAGTGCTCGTGAAGAAGAAGCATAATCATCTCCCTTCTTTTTGTGCTTTTTAAGCCATCCTAGTACGCAATTCATTTTCCTGATCAATAGAAAGAAACCTAAGTTAGAATAGATGAATAGGGGAATAATTGATGACACTTCATTTATAGTGTTTATCACTCCCATATTTTGATACAATTTCCCTTATATCAATGCATCTTTAGTGGTTTTAATTATATTTCATATAGAATTCATAATTATTTGGATAATGAGTTTATGATAGACCTTGAGTGTGTTTCGGTACTGTTTGATGCCTTTTTTATGTTGTTTTGTGATTTTCAAAGACTATCAACCACTTTAGACAATTATGGATTACCAAGGGGCCTAATGGATCAGAAGTAGGACGAGAATAAAAGCTCATGGACTCAAAAAGGTTGAATTTGTACATCAGAAGCTCACTTAATGACCAATACAAGTAGATCATATAGTGAAGCAAGCCCAACTATTGACCGATGTCCAATCGGAGTTCTACAAGTCAGACATGTGGAGCACAAGCAACCAAGTAGTAACACCGCACTCTAAAACTCATGGGTTGAACCAACAGTTCACCCGCACAGTGGAATCTCTACCGGGGATTACGCTAAACTCAACTCTTTTACCACTGATAACAACATCATTTTTAATACAACATCCACAACAATCATTTCTCAAATTACTCATCATATACATATACCAAAGAAAAACTCATAATCATCTGAGGGTAGAAGTGCATGCCCTTTCTACATCTATGTGGATGAATTGTTGAAAATGACGACTATAGAAAGGTTTGGGTAGCTTACTATAAATATCCATTGTTTACATAAATTACCTAAATTAGATTGATTAGGGTTCTCTGTAACCTCACCGCCTATATATATACCTTGTAGCTAGCTTGTACGATTAATTGAGCTGAATAATATTGACTCTGGAGAGTTCTACCTCTCCCGTGGACTAGTCCCGATTATCAGGGATACCACGTAAAATCCGGTGTTTGTCTTCTCGATTTTCAACTTCTTATCATGGTATCAGAGCCTCTCTTGTGAAGTTCCGACTGCTTTGATCTCTGTGTATTTTCGGCTGCTTTCTTTTCTCGGTATTCGGCTGCTGGGTCTTCTCTTTTGTTTGGCTGCTTCAGGTTATTTTCGGCTGCTGTCTTTTCTGGGTATTTGGCTATTTGTTTTGTCTCTTCTGTTCGGCTGCTTCAGGCTCTTTTGGGATGCTCTTGTGCCGACGGCTGCTTACTTTTGGTTCCTCAATTTCTTTGGCTATTCCCTACCTTGTTGTTCGCTGTCTTGTGCTTGTTTCGGCTGCTTGCTTTGGCTCTTTGGTTACTTCGACTGCTAGGGCATTGTTTGCTTTCTCTCGGCTGCTATCATGGATACTGCCAAATCTGAGGCGCTGATGGGGCGCTTTGATGGGAAGAATTTCCCGCTGTGGGAGTTCCACTTTTTCACTTTTCTTCCTCATAGGCTCCTCGTATCTGTCACTACTATCGTAATGATGCGAAACGGGATTTCACGCACCGGTGATCTCGAGCAATTTAGTGAAAGAACTAGAAAACACGATAAAAGAGCTACTTTTCTCTACTAACTACTAATACTTTATTGATCGACTGAATAAAAACAAAGAGCAAATGTACATATTTATAGGATAAGTCCCACAAATCCCTTTCCCCGTAAGACAAGGAAACCCAATCCCAAACCGACTAGTAAAAAATAACTTCCTAGACAAGACATAATATAATAATACGAATAACCAAATAATAACTGAATATCCAAACTAATAATAATTAGAAAGAAAAATAATAATAATAATAATAATATCCTAGGTGGCTAGCGAAAATTATAATGCACCAAACCCCCCTCTTTAAGCAACCTCGTCCCCGAGGTTGCCTTCCTTCTCCTCTTCTCCGCCATCCTCGTCCTTGAAGTCGCCAATCATAACGAAGACGTTCGAAGTGACCCAGCTGACCCATGGGTTGAGTTAACCCAGTCGCCCCCCCCCCCCCCCCCCCCCCGAGTAAGGCACGCCTGGTCCGCGGGTTTGGGGTCGACCAACAACGGGTCCGCACAAGCTCTGCTGACCCGGCCCGAACGGTGGTCTGGGCTCGGCCTAGTTTGCCCTTGCAGCCCATGGCCCGCTTGGCCCAGCTCCCTGCGCTCCTGGTCCAATCGGCGGCCACTCATGGCTCGACCCACTCCTCGGAAGACCCGGCCCGCATGCGCTCGACCCCGCCGGTCCATAGGGCCCGTTTGTTTCCCTGGCCCACTGCTCCGCTCGATCCGGCCCGCCTAGCCCAGACGGCCTGTCTCCAGCTCGGTCTCCCTCGATTTCTCCTAGGCCAACCCCGTAGAGCAGGGCCCCAATCAGGCCACCCATGTTGGGCCCTAGCCCACGAAGTGCCGCTCCGCGGTTGGTGTGCTCCGAAGTCGGCCCCATCGGTGGCCTCCCCCCTTGGGCAACGACCTACTCCTCTTCGCCATCGATGGCGAGATATCCCCAGCCAGCTCCGACGGGAATTCCGCGACCGATCCCTCCGCTGCGCCCCACACTCCTAGTCGGCGCTTCGTCCGTCACTCCAGGCTTCGTTCCCGGCGTCGGTGTCAAGCTCCTGCTCGTGGAGAGTGAGACTCCTCGCCCACGGCGACTGCCTTCAGCTTCTCCGCCGCCAGGATCTGGTCGATGGTGCGACCTCTTTTCTCAGCGACAAGGTCGAGCTCCTTCGACGGCTCGGTCACCTTCTTCTCCCAAGGCGGATCGCGGAGGATTGCGAGGATCGCGCTGACGTCGTTCTCCCAAGGCGGATCACAGAGGATTGTGAGGATCTCCTCTGACAACCGATCCTGTCCATCCTGAAGTTTCTCCTGACCACGCTGCAATTGCCCGACGTCGATGCGGAGATGCTCCAGGGCTGCTTCGTGATCGCGGTTGATAGCATCCTGAGCTTCCATCCTAGCCATGATCGCCTATTGATGACCGACAAGAGCTTGAAATTGAAGTGCTAGCTCCTCGTCGCTGGCGGCGGTTGGTGATGATGGTGCCGTTGGCTGCTTGCGCGGTGGCATGGTCTCCTGGCTTGGTTCACTCGGAACCAGGCTCTGATACCAATTGATGCGGAACGGGATTTCACGCACCGGTGATCTCGAGCGATTTAGTGAAAGAACTAGAAAACACGATAAAAGAGAGACTTTTCTCTACTAACAACTAATACTTTATTGATCGACTGAATAAAAACAAAGAGCAAAGGTACATATTTATAGGACAAGTTCCACAAACCCCTTTCCCCTTAAGACAAGGAAACCCAATCCCAAACCGACTAGTAAACAATAACTTCCTAGACAAGACATAATATAATAATACGAATAATCCACAAACCCCTTTCCCCAGCGGCGACCTCGTCGTGCTCGTCCTCGTCCTTCTGGGCCGACTCCACCACCTGCCTCTTATGCTGCTACTGCCCTGGAGGCTTGGCCACTTTAGGAGCTGCCGCAGGGGTTTCTAAGGCTGAGCTTACCATGCTTATCCAAGCTGCTCTTCAGGATGTGATGACTTCTGCTTTATCAGCTGGCTCTTCTTCTGGTAACTTTCGTCGTTGGCTTCTTGATTCTGCTGCTTTCAATCATATGACTAATAATGCAGGTTCCTTTCGTTCGGTCAAACGTGTCTCTCAACGGCTGCAAGTTGCTAATGGTGATATCCTTCCAGTTGCGGGCATTGGTCCTGTGGATGAGCCACAACTTCATCTTAATAATGCTCTTCATGTTCCTTGTCTAGTGCCTAATCTGATATCTGTGGGACAATTGGCAGAGGAGGGCTGTGAAATTCGGTTTAATGATCGTGGATGTCTGGTGCAGGACTTGACAACGGGGAGGGAGATAGGCCGGGTTCATAAGTCAGGATGGGTGTATGTCATGTATAGCCTTTGTTCCATGGATCAAAGGGGCCACAAGCATTCTACGGGTGCTTCTGCTGATGTGTTGTCACGCGGATGTGATGGGAAGACTCGCGCTGTTGGTGCAGTTATGGGTGCTCGAGATCCTGTCCATGATGATGATGTTCATTATTTGTTTTCATTTCTTGTCACTCATGATAGAGATTCTTGGAATATTGATTGTCGGCATTCTGTTTGGGATTTGTGGCACTGCCATTTGGGGCACCCAAATTCAACTCAGTTATTACAGATGTTTAAACATAATTTATTGCCTGGGAAATTTCGTACTAGCTCCTTTTCTCCCCCGTCCTGCATCAGCTGTGTTGAAGCCAAAGCTGCTCAACGTCCATTCTCTTTGAGCACAACTGTTTATCAAGCTCCTTTTGATCTTGTCCACACTGACCTTTGGGGACCATCACCTATTCCTTCCCGCAATGGTTTTCTGTATTTTGCATTATTCATCGATCACTATACTCAATTTACATGGATTTATTTCCTACGCCATAAATCAAATATTATTAACCATGCACAGGATTTCATCCGCATGGTCCAGACACAATTCCTGAAACCATTAAGATCATACGCTCGGATCCTGGTGGTGAATTCAGTACTAATGAGCTTCTTGCCTTCTAGCGATCACAGGGTAATCTAAGCCAACAGTCATGTCCAGGGGTTTCTCAGCATAATGGTGTGGTTGAGCGGAAGAACACACATGTTGTGGAATTGACTCGAGCTCTTCTCTTTCGCTCGAGTGTTCCTGCTCGTTTTTGGGTTGAAGCGGCGAATATAGTGGTCCATCTCATCAATCGACAAATTACGCCAGTCTTAGACAACTTGTCACCCTTTCATAAACTGTATTCGCGTCCTCCAGATTATGGTGCTCATTAGGTATTCGGGTGTTGTGCTTTGTGCTTATGCCTAAGCGGGAGCGACACAAGTTAGCACCTAAAGCGGCTCGGTGTGTCTTCTTAGGCTACAGTGATCGACACAAAGGTTATCTTTGCTACGATCCCGAAAATCCGCGGCTACGTATTGCTTACCATGTTGTTTTCATGGAGCAAGTGATGTATTTTTCCCACTCCAGCGCTGAGTCACGGGACAATTTTAAGAGAAGCTTGTCCTTTCTTGAAGCTTTTCTTCCTGCGGAATCACGACAGGGAGGGGACGTTGTTGGTGACCATTCCCCTGGTCCCCATCTTTCTGAAGACACGTCCTCAATAGAAGAGTCATCTTCCCACACTTTTGGGTCCACTTCATCCCCTTCCTCCACCGCAAGTTCCACCGCGAGCTTGTCTTCCACCGCTAGTTCCTCCTCCACCTCGAGTTCGTCGTCCGATGATGATGATGATGAACCTGAGGCACCGGCTGGTGCTCTTGAGCTACGACGCTCTACTCGCAGTACTAAAGGCCAGCCGCCAGTGAGCTATGATGATTTTGTTGGGTATGCCACTAATTCCATTCCTATTCCGTCTAATTATCGTCAAGCTTGTGGTATACCGAAATGGGATGCAACAATGACAGATGAGGTCACGGCTCTCGAGGCCAATCAGACCTGGGATGTTGTGGACCGCACTCCTGACATGTCTGTTGTTGGTAGCAAATGGGTGTACAACATTAAGATGAATCCTGATGGGAGTTTGGAGTGTTTCAAGGCTCGAGTGGTGGCGCAAGGATTCAGTCAGGAGTATGGGATCGACTATGATGAGACGTTTGCACTTGTTGCTAAAATGAAAACTGTCCGTTGTGTTCTGGCTGTGGCTGCCATGAGAGACTGGCCTCTTGTTCATTTGGATGTTAAGAATGCCTTCCTCCATGGGGATCTCAAGGAAACAATTTATATGGCTTGTCCTCCAGGATACTCGAAAGGAGGTCCAGATAAGGTTTGTCGCCTGAAACGTTCGTTGTATGGTCTTAAACAAGCTCCCAGAGCTTGGTTTGAGAAGTTTCATGGCACTGTCATTCAGGCTGGATTTGTGCAGAGCCAGAACGACCCTTCACTGTTCTTAAGGACTACTTCTCAAGGTATTACTATTTTACTTCTCTCTGGTAGTGATCAGGTTGGTATCCGATCTCTTACTTCTGCCCTTCATCAAGAATTCAAGCTCAAGGAGCTTGGCGATGTCTCCTATTTCCTCGGCTTGGAAATTGAGCGTAGTGACCATAGTATTTTTGTTAGTCAGTAGAAGTATGTTCGTGATCTACTCGTTGAATACAAGTTTGACAACTGCAAACCATGTGCAACACTGATGGAACAAAACTTGAAACTAAGCAGGACTAGTGGTGATCTTCTGGACGATCAAACTCTTTATAGAACCATTGTTGGGAGCCTGCGGTATCTGAGTTCTACACGGCCTGATATTTCTTATGTTGTACAGGTTGTGAGTCAGTTTATGGGTATGGCTAAGACCTTGCATCTTGATGCTGTACATCGGATTTTGAGATATCTACAGGGGTCACAGGATGTAGGACTGTTCTTTCCTAGTAGTGGTGCTCCTGTTCTGGAAGCCTATGTCGATGCTGACTTTACTAGATGTGTCGATACTAGAAGGTCAATGTCTGGTTGGTGTGTTCGCTTTGGTTTTTCATTTATTTCCTAGCAATGCAAGAAACGGGATCGGGTATCAAAGTCATCCACTGAAGCAGAATACAAGTCTATGTCAGAGGTCAGTTCTGAGCTAGTCTGGCTACAACGAGATGCCTATGAAGCTCTTTGGGGACAATATTAGTGCTATTCGAATAGCTACTAATCCTGTCCTGCATGATCGGACAAATCACATTGAGACTCATGTGCACTACATTCGTCAACTGGTCACAAAAGGCACCATTCAGCTTAGTTACTTGTCAACAGAGGATCAGACTGCAGATCTGTTGACAAAGGCGGTTGGTACTAGTCGTCACTGGTTCTTGTCACACAAATTGATGTTGCGTAAACATAATCAATTTGAGGGAGGTTGTTGAAAATGACGACTATAGAAAGGTTTGGGTAGCTTACTGTAAATATCCATTGTTTACATAAATTACCTAAACTAGATTGATTAGGGTTCTCTGTAACCTCACCGCATATATATATAACTTGTAGCTAGCTTGTACGGTTAATTGAGCTGAATAATATTGACTCTGGAGAGTTCTACCTCTCCCGTGGACTAGTCCTAATTATCAGGGATACCACGTAAAATTCGGTGTTTGTCTTCTCGATTTTCAAATTCTTATCATGAATATGACCGCAAATCAAATAATTTTCATTTCTCTCATCCACCACAAGCGATCCGGAATCAATGCAGTTCCATTGATTAACTGGTCCATGCAACAATCGACCCAAAACCAGTGTAGTCCCACTGATTGACTAGTCATGCCTATCTCACATCAAACATTTCATCAAATCAAACAAGGAATCAATGCTTTCCCATTGAGTTCCCAGTTTAATTAAATCTCATGTTACTCATATCATCATCATCTCAATTAATCCAAGAATCAATGTCGTCCCAATGATTCCCGATCCATATACATTTCATGTCGGTTATCAACTCGACGTTTCTCATAATCAGTCATCTCATCATTCGATCTCAAATCACGTAAATCATCTCATCATCTACTAACAATACTCATTAGTTCCATATCATAATTCCTCATCCACAATTAATCACATAATTTCACGAAATAACCTCGATCAAATCACGATAAATAAACCCGGTTTGATGTTACAAATACTTTTAACTCTAAATTTAGTTCCCTTCATTAAAATCATCACAAAATCTTTGTAAAAATATCAAAAATCTCGTATTAACCATAATTCGTTTCTTGTCATAAAAAGCTTCTTAGACAACAATATCTCAAAAATCTCGTATTAACCATAATATTTACGGTAACTTAAACTCCAATAAAATGGTAACTCCAAAATCTCACAAAAACACCAGAACATCCATTTATCATCCTAAACATCTCAGTACAGTTTTTATATTTTTCAACAGCTCAAAACCATGAAAATAATATTACATTCGGTCTTTACCGCAAATCTCGTACTAAGCTCGTTTTTACAATTTTAAAGATAAAAACTCCACCAAATGTCTAATCCATCATTTTAGCACAAAAAGAAATTAACAAGCCAAACATATCATTTTAAAGTCATTGAAATCATAATGATAAACAAAACACGTTTTTGTCGATCTTTTCGTAAAATTCACTGTTTTTAAACCAAAATTCATTTTCAAGTGAAAGCTTCACTTAAATATTCCCCACCATCACTTTAGATATACAAAATATCTCTGATAGTTTTTTCACTCAATAAACCCATCTATCCATTTTTATGGTGAAACTTGTTAGATACTGATATTTATACAAAAAATCTATAACAATCAAGAACAATTACCAAATCATCATATCAGCAAAAAAAGTCATCACCCACAATAATCCATCCATCTAAATATGCAAATCAAGTATAAATAATCAATGCAATAATTAAGGTCCACTTAATGCCTGCACACCTTAATTAAGCAGATTCAAATTTGGGAATTAAGTTTTGAAATTCCAGTAATTGACTCCTAAAAATCATACTTGTGACACGGTCCTGTAGGCGCAAATGTCTCGTCATTTGGACATCAAACGGAGAAATTACGAGCCAATAGTATGAAAATTACAGAATAATACCCTAGGTTTTTTAACTGTCAGAAACAGTTTCCAAAACTTGTAAACTGTAAAATTATACGTACAAATTTCCAAACCTTATTTCTCCCTCGTTTGAGCTCATAATTCGATTCCGTCGACTCCGTGATGCTCCTGGAGATGATCTCTACGCATCGATAGCAAGTTCTTGAATTATCGTCGTAGTTTTTGATGCCGACACAGACGTCGAGATTGATGATGACCCTCCGACAAGCCTTTTACAAGCTTCGAAGCTGATTTCTGACTCCATATATCGATTTGTAGGGGTCCTATTACTCAGACCCAACTCAAAAAACGTTTTTCCTTCCTTCTCCTCCTTTACCTCTCTCATCTTCTCAATGCTCGGCCGAACCGAGGAGGAAGAAGAATGATTCTTCTGTTCTATTCTATCCATCCCAGAGAGTCCCTCGCCCTTCCATAAAAACCCATATGCAGAGCAGCCATAAAGCCACTAAGAGTCGTTTTCTATTCTGCAGGTTCATTCACGAGTAAGAGAGGATCCAATTTTCATCTTCGCACCGCTTGATCCTACATATCTACAGGCTGCAACTCAACTCTTCTTAAACAAAAAAGATGACTTGAAACATGGGTTGATTGATCGCATACACCTAGCGCGTCAATAGTTTAAAGAGATGAAGAAGTAATTGTGCACAAAATGTTTGCACTCTAGTTGGTTCAATTTCGTCTAGCCCCTTTTATTATTTTAAAGTTTCTTTTCTTTTTAATTTCTAAACATATAAATGCATATAAGAATCAATTATAATCATCAATTTCTATGATGATTATTATTGTTCTCATTACATCTTCTTTCGTCAACGACGCAAATTCCACGACATATAATCTTAGTTGTAAATTTGTAGAAGAAAATCTATTTTTGGGGATTATCAATCTGCTTGTTAAAGTGATAAAGCAAGTTGAAAAACTCTGCTCTGATTTCTTGTGGAGTGCTGAGGAAGAGGGTAAGAATGCTAAAATTCAGTGAAAGTATGTGGCTCGACCAAAGAAGGAAGGAGGGTTAGGGTTCAAGGACTTGATGAGTTGGAATACTGCCTGTCTAATCAGTCATTTGTGGGCTTTGGCATCAAATTCTTCATCTCTGTGGGCAAACTGGGTTCGACAGTACCAACTTACTTACACTTCTATTTGGGATATTCCTTCTTCCATTAGTTGTTCCTGGGCATGGAGAAAAGTCTTAAACACCAGAAGTTTTGCAGCGCATCACCTAACTGTTAGGTCTTTGGAGGTTTACTGGGATGGTGGGCTAATGAGCAAGTTTTCTGTCAAGAAAGTTTTGGACACAATTAGGCCCAGATATGAAAAGGTTATTTGGTATAATCTCGTTTGGAAATCTCTCTGTACCCCCAGAGACAAGGTGTTGGTATGGCTTATCATCCTTAATGGGATAACCACACTAGATAAAGTGCAGGTATGTAATTCATCTGTAGTTAACACATGCCCCCTTTGTGCCTCTACTGCAGAATCAAGGGACCATCTATTCTTCGAGTGTTCTTATTCACAGAAGATCCTCCAGTCTGTTTTTCACTCACAGATCCAATCTGAAGGGTGTTGGGAAGATTCACTGGGGTTAGTCATTAATCAATTCAAGGTGGCTTCTCCAGCTTCTGATTGAGGTAGATTGCTTTGGACCACAATGTTGAGCGAGTTGTGGAGGGAACGATGTAGGCGTCTATATGGAAATGGACTTTTGACTGAAGTGAAGCTATTAAAGAAGTTGCAGCAGATGCTGATCTTGCTGCGGAATGTATTCCCTCATATAGGCTTGACTATTACTGAAGCTGATATTCATAGTATAGTATAGCTTAGTTTTTCTGTTTTTGTTTTCAGGAAGTTTCCTAGACTGAGTGATTGTGTGTAGTTTCTGCAAACGGTCTGTACTTTGTGGTCGGATTCTCTGTTGTTTGGTGCCAGTTAGAATGGTATTTTTACCATTCTTTCTTGATGAATACACAACTTATTCATAAAAAATCTATTTTTCTCTTTTAAACTTATTCTATTTTATTTTGCTTGATCCGGGATGTTATAAAGCCCGAGTGAAATATCAACGGCTAGTGCAACCGCCAAAGGACCGCCGCTCAAACCCTGATTCTCCAGAAGACTTCCTAAAGAAGTTGCTTCTTCCCAAAGTCGAAGGAATCCAAGTTCAAGTCGTACAAGGAAGGTATTGGCTGCCTTTAAGAGAAAGGGGACTGAAAACCCCCTTTTGTAACTCGTATGAATAGGAGGCTAGACTAGAGCTTGAAAGATCCTTTGTCGAATTCTTAAATATAGATCCAAATTAATATTTGATCTCATTCTCGAATCCCTTCTTAATACTCCTCAAATTCATCACTTCTAAAGATGAATGAATACTCTTTTCTTGTCTTCATGTCCATCACGAGGTAGTCGGGAAGAATATGAACGGGCCAACTTGGGTGCTTAGGCCTCAAACAACTCCAAGAGCTCTGCAAGAACTATTGTTGGCTAGCGTGATATCTACGTTGATGTACTGTATGTCAGCTAGTCTCGTCTATTCATATAGATGCAATGGTAATATGTTGAAGATTGAAGGGGGATACATATTCCACATCAGCTGCTAGGTCACCGTTGGTATTTGCTTCTGATTGGGCTGAGTCTTCCTCCATTGGGCTTCTCTTGGGATCTACTTGTGGCTACTAGTAGGCTTCTTCGTCATTGGACCTCGTGTTTATAAAAAAAATCTACAACTTTCTTCATAGCTCTTTTGGTTCTCTAGAGTTGTCCAATACTTTATCCAAATTCTCCTAGGTCGTATTGTACCTTGAAAACCATAAAACACACACCAAGAAGGCATCAAAGAGCACCAAAAAAATCCTATGTCTATTAAATGCTCATTGATCAAATAGTTATGATTTATATAAAAAATACAATGCATAAATAGAATGGGAAAATGTATCAGATATGAGAGGGATAAACACGGTAAATATAGTGTCGTCAAACATACGTTGTGTACTTGTGTTGCCTCCCAACAAGAACTACTTTTTATGTCTTTAATTAGACACAACTAGTGGGTCTCATTTTGATTTTGAGAAACATGCCTCTAAGCGTGGATCCACCACACTCCTTGGGCATGTCCTCACTTTGCTACCTTTCAACTGGCCGTCTTTGGGCCAGTCTTCCTTCTCCTTTCCTCTCTCCCTACCATGGGCCATTTTGGAGCTCAACGTCTTCAATTTCCACTCCCGTATGGTCTTACCTATTGCCAGTATGGAAGGAGGCTCAACCTACATCACATCACATGAAGCAAAAAAAACAAGATTTGTCCACCTCATGGGTCACAGAATTGACCGAAGTGGACTTGCCCTTCGAGGGCTTAGGTTTTTCCTTCACAATTCACTTGTCAAATTTTCCATTCAAGGGTACATTATCAACATATGAGCAATATAGAAGGTGATACGCTCATCACGCACTCTTAATTTTTGTGTACCCTCATCTACATCGATCAAAGCCTTGGGCGTGGATAGGAAAGGGCGTCATAGTATAAGTGGGACTTCGATATCTTTGCTAATATCTAGGATCCTGAATTTCGTAGGGAAGTAAAACTTCGCTACTTATACTAGAAGGTCCTCAACTCTCCCCCTAGGTAGAACTACCGATCTATCAACAAGATGCACATTGATTTTGATACTTCTTAATTCACTTAGGCCTAGCTTCAGATAAACCTTTTATGGTATGACATTGATGCTTGCCCCTACGTCCGCCAAAGACTTTTGTACATGCAATTATCCTACTTGGAAAGATTTTGGTACTTCTTAACAATATGTTAGGATTAAATGACACTTGTTAACTTAATTGGATGATGGTTGTGTATTACAAGTGGTTATCACTTCACTTTATTATATTTACTGAAATAAAATAAATATTATTGGTTTGATTAGGTATATTCATACTTGTTGGAATGTATGTTAGTGATTTTTGGTTAACCGCCAAACTAACCAGTAACCAAACCAATAATAGATGGTTAACCGGCGTGAATATCACCGGTATGACAGACATAATTGATTTTCAGCCTATAAACGAAATTATGTCATTTTAGCTAATTTAATTAATAAAAAATTGATTTATTTCATCAATTTAAAAGTTAACTGTTGATGTTATTTGTTGGATTCAAATATTAAAGTTTGTGTTTTTGACATTAAATGTTATATTTAAATATGAGTATTTGCTATTTCGCATAGACCAGGAAACCGGATCGTACCGGCCGGTTCAACCGGAAATTGGATCAAAAGCGGCACGGTGGGCTGATTGTGCTGATTTTACCGTGCCGGCCGGTTTTTCCGGTTTGACCGGTTGAACCGGCCGGTATGATCCGGTTTCCTGGTCTATGATTCAGCTTCATTTCTCCGTATTCTCGTCCAATATGTGGAAAATAATTTAAAAAGAATATTATTTTGCTATTTTTCTATGTTGAAAATGGGTCACCATGGTTGTATAATGCTCTATTTGGTTCTTTTTTTGATGGATTATATTTTTTATACTATCGCATTTCATTTCTCTATCAATAGTGAAAAACGGTATTTACCGGTACAAAACGGTTGAACCACGGTCGTACCACAAAATACCATACCAGAAAGGAATCCGGTATGATGTCCGGTACGGTTTCCTTTACCATGCTATTTTGTTTGAACCTTCTCTCTCAAGCTCAAGAAGTGAGCCAAGAGTCTCTCATCTGAGCCAGCGGATTCGAACTCTACTGTGTCAAACTGTCGGTGCATAAAGCAAGCACGCTTAGACTGCAATGTGCAATCTTTGGTCTGTATTGTATTTAAATTATGAATATAGATTGTAAGTAAATTGTCTACAAATATGTTATATATATATATATGTATGCTTAAATTCATTGGATATTAATGATTTTTCTTATTTTAATAAACCTACATAAACTAGCACAAACCGGTTGTAACACTGGTCAAACCATGCCGCTTGCTAGGGGTGAACAAAGATACCCGCAAACCGACCCATCCTCCAACCCGATCCAACTCACCTGTATTTATTGCTAAAATTAAGGTTTAGGATTGGGTGAGGGTTTTCTATAATACAACCCGTCTCTTTTGTGTTGGGTTTGGATTTTGGATTACAAAACCCGTAAAAGCGACCCAACCCGAATTCCAACTATTGGTATGATTCGTATCCAAAGAATATTTATATCGTATGTAACTTATGATAAAATTAAGATATTTTGCCATGTTTTTTTGTTATAGTCTCCCTAATCTAATGCATTCTTCAGTTTAAAGATTAGACCTAGATTTAATATAGCTATGATTCACGTAATCCTTTTTCTTGTGTACAATTTTAATAGAATAACATATTATAGATGCATTCGTTTATGACCTTTTTACTCTTTAGCCTATTTTTGACAAATATCATGAAAAAAACTAGACATTAGTTGAAGTAAACAACATTTTATTAAAATTCAAACACCATTTGTGCATTTTGATACCTTTCACCTCGGTTTATTCGTTTGAAATTTTAATTAGTTATAAAATATTTTTTTGGTGTAGAATAATTACATATTTTGTGTTGGGTTGGATTTTTATTTAAAAATATCGCAAATCCAATCCAATTAGAAACAAACCGTAGGATTTTATTTTTTTGGGTCGGGTGATTAAAATGACTAAACCCGAACCACCCGACCCATGTACACCCCTACCGCTTGCTAAACTGACGCAACGGTATAAACCGATGTGACAACATTGCTTTTATTAGAAAGCGATGGCGAATGCTCATTCACATCCATAGTTAGTGCAAACTATAGATTACAAGCAAAATGCATATGCTTCACATGGAACCAAACTAAGGTTCGAGCAGAATCCGGGAGTTGAGGTACCTGAAAGTCATTGCGTGGGTGACAAGGTAATGAACTCGCCAGTTCTCTTTACTAAATCCTCTCAACTTTCAACTTTCACGACTTGGAAAATTGCAGTCGGAACTCCAGAGTTGCAGTTTGTCAGCGATGTGTTGATCCCCTGAAACCGAAACTGGGGCTGGGATGATGATGTTCCATCCCAGCTAGAAGACAATAGGAGGGACGATAATCGAAGGGACGTTATCCCTCAAATATATTAAAACCTTTGTTCAATTGATTATGTACCCTAATTCCACACCAAAACAGAAAATACCAATGTTCTTATGACGCCACTCCACAACAACAATCAATTAAACTTTAAGTTGGAAATCATTATTTTAAACTTTGGACTTATTCTGATTCAGTCCCAGACCCACCCTAATAATAACCTTCTTCACCATTCCAACCTCTAGCTTTCAAGTCAAACCCTGTTGTTTTGATCATCGCCTGCCTCGCCAAGAAAAGGGAAACTTCCCCCATTTTCTTTGATATTCCTTTTTGTCATCTGTTGCCCTCTGTGATTAGCTCCTTCTGAACAGACCTTTTTAGGCCTTCCCTTAAACCTCCATGTCCTGCTGCTTAACCAGCTAGGGTATCCCTTGGTTTTTACTTTGGGAGTATCTCAATTTTGGTTCAGCTTTCATCAATCTCAGGGGAAAAAATATTTGCAGCATTGAGGATTGTTTGGAGTCAGAGCAAGGGTTTGATGAACTGGGAAGCAGGTTTCTTCATCATCTGATGACCGGATGGGGCGAGCTCGTTGTAAGATGAGAAGATGATTGGGATGGGAGGAAGGCATAATTGGAGGTTGACAAGTGTTGACTCTTTCATTCTTTGCCTGCTCATCTTACTAGTTCAATCAATTCCTGCACATCAAGAAGGTAACCATCTCAATTACACACATCAAGGCATGTCTGTTTTAGCATTGAGATGAATAAGCAAGCCACTGTATTAAACAGTTGACATTGACAAGATCCTCCTGAAGAGATCTTGTTGCAAAGTGTCAAGATACTGGATCAGGTTCATTTCATGAGTATTGATCTAATCTGATCCAGATATTTAAGACCCTGAAAACTCTTTGACTGCCACTTTGGCATTGAAAGAATCATCCACTTCAGGAAGTAACTGCAGAATCGAAATTATTACCTTTTATTGATTCTGAGAACTTGGTGAATGCAAGTGCCAAACTCATTAACCCCAGCCGAATTCACATAGACCCATGCTCTAGATATCCATCGACATGAAATGGATAAAGGAACTAAACACAGGAATTTTCCTTTCCAGTACTATTGAGATTTCGGACTCAACTGACCAAATTCAAAGTTGATGCATATTCTTCTGTGTAGTTGCTCCCCTCTTTGTTGCCACTTGCCACAATGCTTCAGGGGAGGAAAGCAGAATTTACTAAAACATGAGAATCTTGTGACCTGCAGGTTTCATAAGCATTAAATGCTGTGGTGGAGAAGGGCAGACCGATAGCTCCTCGATAACTTGGATATCAGATGAGCAATGGTATCCAGATGAAACAGGTTGCCAGAACATAGCCAGAGCATCATCCGATAACTACACAACAGGCCATGATAAAGTTAGATATTTCTACCTTGGTAACTCTGAGAAGAGATGTTATAGCTTGCCAACAACTCCGGACCGTGACTACTTGATTAGGGGCACATTCCCTTTCAGCAACTCAGTGGTAGGGTCGGTGTCTTCAACCTTTGATGTCTTGGTTGGTGTAACACCAATAGGTTTGGTGGACTCTTCAGGAGAATCACAGGTTGAAGGCATCTTCAGAGCTACTGATCAATACATAGATTTCTGTTTGGTACAAGAAACAGGAGATCCTTACATTTCACAGCTTGAACTGAGGCCACTGTCTGATGATTCAAGTTACCTGGATGGAAAAGATTCTACTGTCCTGAAATTGGTGGACAGAGTGGATTTGGGAAACAGTGGGAGTCCAATCAGGTACTTTCTGAGCACTTTTTCCCCCCCACGCAGAACAATTAAGCACATTTGATTGAAGAGATAAAGCTACTGACAAACATCCTTTTCTGAAACTATTCCATAAAATATTGAGGTTTAAGAGCTAAAATAGGATCCAGACACCAATTAGGATGCCTGCAATCTGCCACAAGTACAAAATGTATTATTATGTTCCAACCTAACACTGGTAACTAGATCCATGGCCAACGTTTCATTAGCTCTGGCACGGCAATTGCAGCCTTGCCGTTTCTCAATGTCTGCAAGTGTTCACGTTACTCCAGAATCAGATCTCTACTTCCCTTACCATAAGCTTTCATGAATCTCGAATGACTGCAAACTGCTCCATATTTTTGAAAGCCTATGCTAATACAGCCAGGAAAATTTAGAGAGATCTAACTGGCGAATTGAAATTTTCATAGCATGCATCACAAATCACCTACGACGACTCAGCAAGTTCTGTTATGCAGACTACCAGTCATGTACATGTTTCAGTGCTTACCTATACAACCAAACAATACTAATCATTCAAACCATTTGGCCCCCTTCCACAAAGGGAACAGGAAACTTTTCCACTCTATTGCTAGCAGCTTTCCTTTCCTGCTCTATAGTCTATACATATATACAAAGATACAACACTATTCAACTAGCATTCGCCATGTTATGTGATACAGGTTCCCAGATGATCCACATGACAGAATTTGGACGAGTCAAGATACAGAAAGAGTCAGTTTGTCTGCAATAACCACAGTCAACAATACCATCTCCAAGACTGCCGCAAAAGTGCCTCTCAAAGTTCTCGAAACTGCAATAACAAATGAATACAGTTTCCAGTTCTTGTACATTGATCTTGAAACTAGGGATTGCAACTATACTATCTTTCTCCACTTTTTTGAGCTAGATGACAATGTTAGACCTGGCCAAAGAGTGTTTGACATCTACATCAACAACGAAAAGCAGCAAGCAAACTTTGACATAAGGGAAAATGGGTCAAACTACAGTGAAGTTGCTCTGAACGTTACAGCAAATGGGTCTCTGAACTTGACCTTAGCCAGGGTCGATAACAAATCCAAGTTTGGACCTATCCTAAATGCATATGAGATCATGCAGGTTCGTCAATGGGTCGAAGGAACTCACCATAGAGATGGTATGTATGTTCAATAGCTACTATAATTCAAATTTGACTCGCTCTTTCTATAGATACGTACATCTTAAGGTGACTTAGTGGTTCCACATTCAAAGTTGCTATCAAATGCAAACTGGATATGCGGATATGGCATTGTAGACCCTTTCTACTAAAGTTCTAATCTCAGCCTCTAAACGAAATCCAGCTGAACCATATTTCATTCTGCCAATTGTATACTATTGTTGATTGTTTACCTTCCCACAATAGTAATTTACGTTTTCCACCTTGCAGTGAGAGTGATGGATAGAGTGAAAGATGGGCTGCTGCAGCAAAACAAAGGGAGCAAGAAATTGGAGGGCTGGTCAGGAGATCCATGTCAGCCTTCGTCTTGGGATGGTCTTGCCTGCCACTACAGTAATGGTTCTACTATCATCACTAAGCTGTAAGTTTCAACTTGCTACATTGCAGAGACCATGTCTTGCCACAGTAAGCAAAGACTGCACAAACTCCTGCGCAGTTGTTGCTTCTGTCATTTAGATCTTTTGAGCAGCTTGTACTAAACGTACCATGTGCTACATCAGGGATATCTCCTCAAGTCAACTTCAAGGACAAATTCCCACCATGATTTCCCAACTAACCTACCTGAAGGAATTGTAAGATTTTTCATATCAACTCTGGATAATACCACATGTTTATCGGTGTCTCTAACCATTCCTCTGTTACTATGGTATTCAGGAACCTTAGCAACAATGGGTTTACAGGCAAGATTCCAGAGTTCGCAAGGTCCTCTACGTTGACAGCAGTGTAAGTTCCTACTCCAAGTTATGTTACTAAGTAAGTAAGTCCACAGAGAGCCAATTTCAAAATTTGTTCAGAGAGATAAACATATTGAAGACTGCAACTACAAAAAAATGCTGTCAAGATGGAAGCTGTAGTCAAACAAAAGCTAAATTCTTGCAACCATATCATCTGATTCATCCATGATCACCAGGGATCTAAGCTACAATGACCTATCGGGGAGTCTTCCAGATACTTTAATTACACTGCCACATTTGACAACCCTGTAAGTTCATGTTATCAACTGTTAGCCATTTCCTTTCATTAAAAGGAGCGCATATCTAAAAATCGTTGACTTGTTGGAAGCTCATCCATTACCCATTCCATGCTTACCAGATATTTTGGATGCAATGTTCATGTCAGTGCAGATCCTTCCACCTTTAATCACTCAAGACTCAGAACAGAGTATGAAATCCTTCGTCTGTTCTAGTCAGTACTCTATTTTAACTTAGCATCAGGTATTTGATTAAAGAAAATCTCGCATGTTTCATTTAAAATTTTCAGCTCAGGGGAATGTGCCAGGCCAGGATCTGCACAAAAACACAATCGTATTGTCATTGCTATTGCATGTGGATCTTTCATATTGGCAGTGGCGGTTGTAGCTGCTTGCCTCTTGCTCTGCAGACAAAAACTCAGAACTTGGGGATGTATTAATGGAAAACAACTCATAATGTCAAAGGGTAAGCATATCAACCATCTTCCTCCTAGTATTATGCAGTTGAAACAAAGAACACACACGACCATCTTGAAAGCTTTTCTTTCAGATGTTACAGTAATTAGAGAGGGGGAAAAAACTACAGACACGTGCATATCTACGTGATAACATCCATATGCCTTCAGATGTTGGAACTTATTCATCACGGCAACCTATGAGTAACCCACCCTTCAATCATGGTTTCCCAAATACTGCAAGAGCTAATTTTCAGGAAACATATTGATTACCAAATCAAACAATGGTTATTACTGGAAGAAATGAGATCCCAAGTATTACATGTGGCCCTGCAGGTGCAGTATTCTCCATAGCCACGACCGATGAGGACCCCTTGAGGACCATAAATATTCAAATGTTCACTCTAAATCAGATTGAGAATGCAACCCAAAAGTACAAGACTCTCATAGGTGAAGGAGGTTTTGGGTCTGTTTATCGTGGCACACTATTTGATGGTACGGATGTAGCAGTGAAGGTACGATCCTCTACCTCAACTCAAGGAACAAAGGAATTCCAGAACGAGGTACAGGAACATACTCCTATCATCTGCTCTAGCTGTTCATCAGATGGAGATATGTGATTAATGTTATAAACAGCACAAATAAACTAACACCATTGCATGACACAGCTAAACCTTTTCTCCGCAATTCGGCACGAGAACTTAGTCCCTCTGATTGGTTACTGTAGTGAAAGGGACCAACAAATCTTGGTCTATCCATTTATGTCAAATGGCTCTCTGCAAGATCGGCTTTATGGTAAGTTTAACTTTCACCAAGCCTCTTTATAAAGAAAAGGAGAAGAGGGAGAGAAGGGAACAAGGGATAGGGGAGGAGAAGGATCAATGGTCTAGATTGCGTTGGACATTTGACTAACGTTTTTCTAACAACCACCTTGTGTGACAGGAGAAGCAGCAAAAAGGAAAACTCTAGACTGGCCAACCAGACTTTCTGTTGCTCTTGGAGCTGCTCGAGGCAAGTAATTAAGCAATAAATAGAGTATAATTTTGACTTACCACCTGATCACGAGGTGACAGTGCATATTTAATTGTCCAATGTTGCTCAGGCTTGACATTTCTGCACACATTTGCTGAACGCTGCATTATACATCGAGATGTAAAGTCCAGCAACATTCTTCTAGACCATAGCATGAACGCCAAGGTAGCAGACTTTGGATTCTCAAAGTATGCTCCTCAAGAGGGTGATAGTGGTGCTTCTCTTGAAGTAAGAGGAACAGCCGGATACTTGGACCCCGAGTAAGCAAACACTAGAAGATGTTATTAATTCATCAGCTCAATTTCAATTAATCAGCTTATTCCAATATCTATGAAGAGTTAAAAATAAAGCTCAGAAACTATTTGTATACCTCTCAATCAGGTATTACTCAACCCAGCATCTATCAGCAAAAAGTGATGTCTTTAGCTTCGGAGTAGTATTACTAGAGATTATAAGTGGTCGGGAGCCACTCAACATACAAAGGCCTCGGAACGAGTGGAGCTTGGTTGAATGGGTAAGTCCAACAACTCGCATCTCAAGATCGTGATTACTGGTTAAGCCAATTGTCTAAACTAACAGAAAAGAGGGGGGAACATATATTTCTGTGCAGGCTAAACCTTATGTAAGGGAATCGAGGATCGATGAAATTGTTGATCCAGGTATAAAGGGAGGGTACCATGCAGAAGCAATGTGGAGAGTGGTAGAGGTGGCTTTAGCATGCATTGAGACCTTCTCTGCTTATCGTCCATGCATGCCTGATATCGTGAGGGAGTTGGAAGATGCTTTGATCATAGAGAACAATGCATCTGAATATATGAAGTCCATAGACAGCATAGGAGGATACAGCTTGGGAGGGTCAAATCGCTTCTCAATAAAGCCTCCTGTTCTCCCACCGCCACCTCCTACCCCACCAGAACCTTCACCAATCAACCCACAATCAATAGCTTCGGTAGCACCAAGATAATGGATGCGGCTATATTGCTCAGCATGTATAATATCAGTTTCATTGAGCCATAAGAAAGATTATGAAAGGTAATTGAGGTTTTATGACCAATGCTCTTTCATAGGAGATCATGTACCAGATAGTCCATTCCTATTTGTTAATTTCATCTCCTCAGCATTCAAGTTGAGAGATCCACTTTTTGAAACAAGACTGAAACCTTAAATTAGATTCTATCCGGATTTCCCTATCCAAAATAGTATGATAATATAACAATTTGCTGATATTAGCAAGTTAGCCTTCTTGACCTGGAAAGCAACGATTTGTCAACAGCAAACTTAACGGACAAATGTCTTTTGTTTCAAGATGCGAAGGACGTCACAGTTCAAAAGTATCAATTCGTGCAGCAATGGTTCTCAAAATACATGGATGAAGAGTTCAGATGTGAGAATGAACATGCAGCCAAATAAAGTGACAAGAAGAGCACAATTAAACAGTGATCTCAAGCACGATAAAGTGGCTAATTTAACATCACCGTCAAATATTACTTGCATATTAGATTGCAAGCAATCACCGTCAATAGGCTGGCTGCAATATATTAAAGGTAAGAGAAAAATCAATACTAAGAAAGATTTTCATCCTAGACCAGATACCATACCAGATGCATGGTAGTTGTAAGAGTGGAAGGACTTGCCAATTAAATTATTAATCACCAAGGACGGTGCATAATTAGTTGGTTACTTAGTCAAAAACTCTGCTCACATCTTCATAGAACAATGAGATGCAGGACAGAAACCTAATTATCTACCTGCACTCCGTGATGCAAGACAGTCACAGAACACTCGGTTCTCGTCTTCTGGTGGGATTTTTGCTTGAAGAACAAAGGGCAATCGGGGTTACTAAATCAGGAACCGGCAATAATTGAGTTAAGTTATAATCTAATCAAATTGTTCTCCATCGTCAAACACTCCATTTCCATTCAGTTTACAGTGCAAAAAAGGCACATATAGATCATAAACGAACAAGCTAAATGCAGACGTATGTATATTGGAACTCGGGAGCATAACAGTACAAATTCAGGCTTCCACAGCAGACATAGAAGATAACAGAGAGATACGCTTACAAGTAGTAGCCGAAGTAGCGAAGATTCTGACTGAAAAAAAAGTTCAGGTGTTGAAAAGGGAAGGATTGGCAGTTGCAGTACCGACTTGGACCTCCAGCAGCTCCAGTCGACGCTCCAGAGAATCGAGCTTCTCGTTCAGCGACGCCAGTTTGGTTTTAGTCGTAGCCTCTGGAGAATCCAGAAACTGGAAAATTAAACGCAGCCCAGAAAGGTGAAGCAGGAGAAGCGAAGAGGGCAGGGGAAGAAGAGGAGAAAAGGTACCGAATTGGAGGAGGAAATCGAAGAGCCGACGGATGTTGAGGGAGATGTGAGAAATAAACTCGCGATTCTCCCAATCGGCTTGGACAGCGATTCCTACATTGACTGCATTGGAGATCCCTCCAGCTCTCACCATTCTACCTTCCAGCAACGCGGCCCCACTGAGCACCCTTGATTTCGAGGCCACGGAGACAGGCAACGTGTTTGTCAAGCCTACTTTGGAGCTCAATTTGAGAAGCATTGATGTGAGTCAAGTCCAGGGGCCTCTACCACGTTAAATTACGTATTTTTTTATACAAAGGCAAGGCATTGGATGAAAGATTGAATATCTTTAAGGCTTCAAACAAAAAGCTCGAAGTTGCTATGAATGCTGTTTTTCTGGCAGCTTGCTAGTGCTCGAAGTCTGCTAGAAAAACAGCCTTCGTAGCAACTTCGACTCTTTTATTTGAAGCCTTACAGATATCCAATGCTTTGAATTTGTATAAAAACATACCTAATTTAACGTGGTAGAGGCTCCTGGACTCGACTCGCATTTCTTCTCGAATTGAGCTCCAAAATTGGCTTCACAAACACGTTTCCAGACTTGGCCATTTCCAGGCAGTTTCCCAGTTTTGGCATAGCTTTTTGATGAGGTTCAAAAATGGTCTTCTGGACTTCCTATCGAGCTCTCAATCACTTCAATATGTAGAGGGACACTCCAGCTTCAAAACAAGTCATTAGTCTTCAATTTTCATCTAGCCAATTGTATGATATGAATATCCAAAGTATGTACCATGAACTGTTTTTACACTGAAACAACAGATTAGGTCGACCTGATCCTATATGAGGTCGACCGAATCCTAAATGAGGTCGACCAGATCCTAACTGAGGTCAACCGGAAAGTGCACGTCGCCGTGACATGCATGTCACCATAAGCACACCCAATAAATTAAGAAATATATAAATATGGTAAAGATAGTTATATACTTATACTCCATATATATAACATATTTAAAAACAATCTCCATATATAAATAAAATACATCATTCCAAACAAAATAAAAATTCTTCATATTTAAATATAATATTTAACAATATTTAATGCCAAGATTCAAACATTTATACTTAAATCCAACAAATAAAATAAACATTTAAACATCTGTACTTAACTTCGAAAATTCATAGATGGAATCGGATCACACAGTTTGGTCAGGACCGTAGACCTTTAAGAATGGTCTGGACTAGTCCATGACTGTACTATAAGATGTATTGATCTCTTAGTTTGGTCTGGATTAGACCGTGGTTTATTGAATCAACTATGTAAGAATCAACCCACTTCTCAATTCACGTTAGCAGCTCAATAGACCACTCTTCCAAATTTTCAAGAAGATCCAAGCTTCAACCCTAATTTTGCAAATCTATGTCCCTTCTTTCATTAAAAAGCACAAGATATCATAGATAGAAACTATGTGCATTTGAATCACGCAATTTCCTTACTCAGTTATCTTATATTTACATAAGTGTCATCTCCCATCAAACTCATGCAAACATTGACAATCACTTGGTCGTAGTTTGCTATCATACATATGCAAATAAATTGATCATACAAGTATTTTTTTTTTCCCCCAATCATACTCGCATAAATAATTAATAATCAAGAAAGAAATATGAGAGATAGAAGAAGAAGAAAACTCAATAGATATGTATTCAAATCATGAAATGAGTACTGAAATTACTATAGGTTCCACAAATCTAAACAACAAAGGTGTTTTTGAAACTCATGATGGAAGATTTAAACATAAGCATAAGAAACGAGAAAGAGAACCTATTTTTGGGGAGGGTCAAACCCATCCCATTCTTCCTACGTAGCTTCTAAACGAGTTTTGGTAGGTAAAGTGATATCCTGATCGTGGATTAAGTGTGTGTGTTTTGAGAGGTAAATTGATATTCTGATCGTGGATTAAGTGTGTGTGTTTGAATACTTAGAGGGGTATTAATAGGTTTTGGGATCATATTTTTTAGCCCTGGGGTGAGAGTTTTAGGAGAAAACTCTCCTTTTGGAGTCTTTTGCCTCCACAATGCTATTGAGAAGTGTAAGTGGACTTGTGATCATAAAAAATAGGTTCCAAGCCGACTTCATGGGCTATCGAAAGCATCGGGGCAAATACAGTACTGGAGCAACTAGTGATGGGTGAACTTGTATGACTAGTGAAATGGGTTGTGGTTATGCTGTGGTGATTATAACTAGGTCACGAGTGAATTTGGTGACTGCTTGACAGACTGTCCTAATGATTTGGGTTTTACTGGCTATCCATCCGTTTGTGTGGCGCAACGAGCAGGAGGGCTATGGCTCGATTGCAAGCCAATGAGTGGGGGGGAAAAAAAATCTTTTGATGATTCTACGTAGCCACTAGATGATAGGCCTTTGCCAAGGGAAGGGGTTGGTTCCATTCAATGTGCTTAGATGAATGTTAGAAACCGTTTTTGGTTATTTCGTATTATTGTCGGTTTTTTATAATTGGGGGATATTTTGGGTATTTGGAAATAAACAGGGAGTCGATTGTTACGTTTTATTAGTTGGTTATGAGATAGGGATTATGCGGATTATATAATTTGTAGTAGTGGTCTTATTTTCATTAAGCAATTACATAACAAAAACCTAAAACCTAATCTCCCTCTCTCTCCCTCTTCCCTGCGTCTTTCCTCTCTCCCTTTCCTCTCCCAAAAGCTGCGGCAGCAGCAGCCTTCTTCCCCCTTCCCTTTGTTCTAAATTTCCCAATTCCAATCCCTAGCTAGATCAATCCCTAATTGATCTAGTTAATTTTCCCAATCCCGAACACGTTAGAAACCTTGTTTCTAACATCTGGTATCAGAGCACGGTTCGAGAGTGAGTTCCACGTAACTCTTGAACCAGGGCAGGCATAAAACGACAATGGTGTTGATTAAGTCTCAAACTGCAGCCGAGAAGGCGGCTCAAGCAGCCGAGAAAGCCACCAAGGTGGGCGACAGAGGGCTCGACGGGGTGGTGGAGGACGAAACTGAGCTCGAGGCGGTGAAGGTGGTGGTGCACGAACACTCAGGAGCGTTGGCTCGACTCGAAGATAGCCTGGCAAGAGTGCAGGCTGACGCGAAGGCGGATGCAGAAGACCTTCGCCAGAGGCTGGAGGACCTGATGCGAGCGGTTGCCTCGCTGCAGGCAAAAGGGGATGGAGCAGGGGGTACGCTGAACCCGACCGAGCTGGCGATCAACGGGGGCGGCGCGCCTGGCGGAGGGACCACCACCGCGGGATCATTCCCGAGCGGTGCTGAGGCGGCGATCGTGGTCGGCAGGGCGGCGGTTCGTCCTCGGCAAAGGTGACGGCGGAGATGGCAGGTGCAGCAGCCGCAGAGGCCGAGGGAGGAAGGGCGGCTGATGCGGAGCCGTCCCGCGTTGATCGCGCGGCTGCGGTGGCGAGTGGGCTTGGTCGTGGGTCGGGACTGTTACCGACCCCGTCGGCCCAAGAAATCGCGGTCATGAGAGGTAAAGCGAAGATGTCAGGTTACGACGATGTGGGCCCCCAGCTGAGTTTCGCCTCGTACGAATCCATGGGCCAAGGCAGGGAACCCAATGGGTTGGGGTGGCTGAGCCTGGACGAGGAAGAGGAGTTGGGCCCGGGCCGGCAGGCCAGGAATTGGCCCGAACCCGGAAGAGGGCCGATGGGGCGGGGCGAGACCAGGGAGTCGGACCGACCGCCCGGGTGTGGGCCATGCCGAGGAGGGCTGAACGGGTCGGGTCGAACCGGACCGGATCGACCAGAGTGGGTTGGCTCGGGTGGGGTCGAACCGGGGCGAACAAGCGGGCTGAACAGGTCGGACCAGCTCCTGGGCGGGCCGTGCGATCGGGAATCTGTAACCAGAAGGGATCTCGGCAGGGGTTCAGGACCCTCTTACCCGCCAGTTCATGGTCCCCGTTCACCGGCAGGGCAGTGGGATGCGAGTCAGGCACGGAAGGCTGGACTGGACGAGTATGCGGAGTACCCGTTCGAGGAAGAAGAGGAGTGGGGCCGAAGCAGAGGGTCGCCGGGACCGTGGGGCTATCACGACCGAGTTCTGGGGTACGACAGGTATGACAGCTATCCTCGCGGCTTTGATGGCGATCTGGTGTTTAGGGCCAAACCCCCTACCATTGAGTTTCCAAAATTCACTGGTCAGGAGGATGCAGGTCTATGGTTGTATGCAGCTGACAGGTGGTTCAAGAATCACCCCACCAAGGAAGAAAGGAAGGCGCATCTGGCGTCTTTCTACCTAGAGGGAGACGCGTTACAGTGGTGAGAGTGGCTGGAGTGATCATGCACAGCTGCGCTAACCTTGATCACCTGGCCCTTGTTCATGGAAGAGCTGTGGTATCAGTTTGGCAAATCAGAAGGGTGGGCACCGGAGCAACTGGCTAAGCTGCGCCAGACTAGGACAGTAGCGGAGTACAAGGCGGAGTTTTTCAAGCTGGGCAATCAATGCAAGGGAGTGTCGGAGGAAACCCCGGTTAGGTTGTGCATGGCTGGCCTAAAGCCAGAGATAGCCGCGGCGGTTAAGGTTTTCGAGCCCGACTCGCTGCGGTCTCCTTTTCGTCTTGCAGGTTATAAGGAGGAGGAGCTGGCCAGCTAGAGGAGTACGATTGGGTGGTTCCCAAATAGTGATGGCAATTTCAACCCGGCCCGCGGGTATTACCCGACCTGACCCGCGTTGGGGCGGGTATTACCCGACCCGCAGTAGCGTGGGGCGGGGCATGGGTATCTAGTTCCGACCCGCCCCGCTCCGCTCCGCCCCATTCTAGACTCATTTTATCTCAATTTCTATACATATTTCTCCTATTTTGACTTTTCTTCAACTAGTTAGAGTCGTTCTTTCAACTTGTTAGACTCAATTACCCATTCTATTATCACTATTTTTCACTCTTAAAGTGTTTTCCCTTCGTTTTATCGTAAAAAGTAAAATTTATTTGTATTTTTTCCGAATAACATGTAAGAGTGGGTCGACCCGCCCCGCCCCGTACCCGCGTGGATTTTACCCGCCCCGCTCCGTAGTAGCGTAGGGCGGGGCATAGGAATTGAGGTACCCGCCCCGCCCCATTGCCATCACTATTCCCAAAGGCAAGCGGGAGTGGAGGAGGTGACATCGGATCAGGCAGTGGAGGGGCGAATGCGCCCATCGGCACCGAGCTGTCGCCAGCTGGCGTAGTCGTCTCGAGTCGGCAAGCCCCTAGGCCACCCTCAAAAGGGTTCGTGAGGCTTTCACCACAGGAAATCGAGCAGACGAGGAGGGAGGGAAAGTGTTTCAACTGTGACAAGAGGTTCACCGTGGGACACAAGTGCACCAAGCCAGATTTGATGATGCTGGTGGGACGTTGGGAAGATGAAGCAAAGGAGGAAGCAACCGAAGAAGGGCCGCCAGAGTTGAAGTAGGAACAACAACCTTGAGGACAAGGTTGTTTTCCAAGGAGGTGGGGATGTTAGAAACACATTATTTGCAGTTTTTGGTTATTTCGTATTATTATCGGTTTTTGATAATTGGGGGATTATTTGGGGTATTCGGGAAATAAACAGGGAGTCAATTGTTACGTTTTATTAGTTGGGTAGGAGATAGGGATTATGCGGATTATATAATCTATAGTAGTGGTCTTATTTTCATTAAGCAATTACATAACAAAAATCTAAAACCTAATCTCCCTCTCTCTCCTTCTTCCCTGCGTCTTTCCTCTCTCCCTTTCCTCTCCCAAAAGTTGCGGCAGCAGCAACCTTCTTCCCCCTTCCCTTTGTTTTAAATTTCCCAATTCCAATCCCTAGCTAGATCAATCCCTAATTGATCTAGTTAATTTCCCCAATCCCGAACACGTTAGAAACCTTGTTTCTAACATCATGATAGAAACCAACTTTCGTTCGGTTTCTATAATTATTATTATATTAGGATAATTAGTCTTTTAGTCGTATTAGGTTAATTGTTAGGGTTTGCTGGTTCTTTTCCTATATATATGTACGTCGTTATTCGTCTAGGGAATCAATAAGAAGAATATTAAGAAAACTCTCCTAAACCCTGGTCTCCCAATCCTCTCAATATTTGATCTTAATCCCTCTAAGGCCTAGGCCAATTCTATTCTTGTTCTTCCCCAAATTCCCAATTTCTATTCCTAATCTCTTCTCAATCCCTAAAATCTCCTTCAATCTCCAATTTCCCAACCCAATCGATAGAACCCTAAAAATAGGTTTGGTTTCTATCAATGAAGTTTTTTTTTCAACAATCAAGAGGTAAATACTTTCAATGGAGCCAACCCCTTCTCTTGCAAAGGCCTATCATCTAGTGGCTACGTAGAATCATCAAAAGAATATATTTTTTTGCCACTCATTGGCATGCAAGCGAGCCATAGCCCTCCCGCTCGTTGCACCGCACAAACGGATGGGTAGCCAGTAAAAAACCCAAATCATTAGGAGTACAATCTGTCAAGCAGTCACCAAATTCACTCATGACCTGGTTATAATCACCACAGCATAACCACAACCCATCCCACTAGTCATACAAGTTCCACCGATCACTCGTTGCTCCAGTACTGTATTTGCCCCGACGCTTTCGATCTTCGATAGTGGCTTCTGCCTCTATTGCTCGAGTTTAAATAACCCAAGTAGAGCAATACTAGCTGTGGTGTGTACCTGCATTAATTCATTTTCTTTTCTTTTCAAATTGAGTGAAATCTGGAAAACATCTTCAACTAATATCGATATGAAAGTGAAACTAGTCTTATTCCATGCCCGGGGTTCTCGTGTTCTAAATAACATAACAAAACAAAAACATAATCATTTCCAGGGAAGAGGGAGCCTCCTGCTGCGGGGGAAGGTCCACCGGTCCATCAATCAGAATCAAGCACCCAAAAATTGCCTGTTTTCCTCTCGTCCAACTCCCCACCGGTTCCATAGATACAACTACCAACTTGGTTCGACATGAAACCTCATGCAGAGGCAGTTGCTGCCAACAGGCCATTGTGGCGCAGTAGTGCCTCCGGAGAAGGTTCACGCCCCCGGAACTCCACAAACACCTGTGTCACCAAAACAACCCAACAGTAAGTATAAACCAATTCAACAATGACATTTACATAACTGCATCCCTGCGATCGGCCAACAATGTTATAAGTTCTCAGTATCTGACCTCTAATGGCGCTTTGCCACCACCAAGCGCGAGAATAGTTTCTCGGAACTTGTGTCCCGTCTCTTCAACAGCCTGTTGCCCACGAGACAGTCACAAGTTAGTATCATTGTGCTTTTCATGGTAGACGTGTGGTGGTAGGAAAATCTGGGTAACAATAACATCCATCTCCTAATGATGGCACATTAAATCTGGTTGCCAATGATTTTTTAGCGACTCATTAGTGGTAGGAAAATTACAATGACCACATTCGTCTCATTGTTTATTTGTATCTTCTAACCCAAGGATAGAAAACTAATACCTTGTTGTCATCCAATCCAGCATCTTCAAAAGCTGAGAAAGCATCTGCAGATAATACCTCAGCCCACTGCAATCAAGATTTGGCAGTTAGAAACGACATCCCAAAATTGACGAGCTCTGCTTGGAGTTTAGGAGGATGGTTATAGTTTGTGTCTGATTTCCTTGTGTTGAAGTGCAATATAGAATAACAAGCTCAATCCAGGGATATGGGATGGATAATTTGCACGGGGTATTCAAAACCTTATGGCACTCATGAGTCATGTTCAGTGGCCAAAACCAAAATTGAAAAGAGGGCATTTTCATTAGGGAGAAGAATCAAGACGAAAAGTAGAGGAGAATTTACCTTATAACTGTAGTATCCCGCAGCATATCCACCTGAAGTCAACAAAAGCTTCACATTAATAAATAAACCGGGAAACAGATTTCAGCGACGAATGGAATTGAAAAATTCAACACTAAACACAAAAGAAAACTAACCTGCAAAAATATGACTGAAACCACAAAGGAATCTATCTTCTGGCAAAGGTGGGATGATTTGTGTACGCTTTGAGACTCTCTGGTCCACATCATAGATAGATTCCGGACCTCCTGGCACATAATTTAAGTGCAATTCCAAATCTGTGGTTGCAAATTTCAACTGCAAACATAACGAAGGCACAAGTGAGCCGCCGAAACATTGTCGCCATATATAGATTTTCAAAAAAAAAATTATTATACTCCCAACAAATAGAAACTATCATACATCTTAAATCACCAGCCACCGGAAATATAGATATCTTATTAATGTAAATGAAATAAAGATCCACTAACTTGCTACAAATTATTATTTACATTCACCACAAACCATAATAAATTTACCACCGCCACCTGACCATTAATGTTTATAAGAAGTCAGAAATAAAAAGACAAGCAAGCAACATTATGACTACCTGCCGTAGACTAAGGGTACCCGCTCGATATGTTCGTGCAGCGACAAGCTTCAAGAACACCTCTTCTGGTAGGTTCTCACCAGTTTCGTAGTGTTTCGCAATGCCCATCAAGGTTTCTCTGCAGAAAACCATAAAACATAGCGGTTCGTCATAAGCTTGTATCATTCTTGCAATTTTTACAAATTTTGAATCATTGAATTGCTATTACCCTAACTATCAACCGCTGCATTGCTCAACAAGCATTCTCAAAAGATTTCATACTTATAAGAAGAAAACCTTCATCCACGCAAAATGTTATTACAGGACAGATCAGTACCACAACAAACCGTCTTGCCTTTTTTTTTTTTTTTTTTACAGAAATGACAGGTTGTTCCACATAAAATAAAGTCAGCATATAATGAAAAATTATAAGTGCCTATCGAACCTGTGATAGCACCAATTTTCCATAAATTGAGAAGGTAGTTCCACAGCATCCCATTCTATTCCCCTGATTCCAGCAACAAGGCCCTCGTCCACCTTGGTAAGCATGTGCTGAAGAGCATGGCCAAACTCATGGAAGACAGTCTCAACCTATGAAAGCACATCACAACCGTTGAACTAAAGCTTGTCACAATTTCTCATCTTGATGTACTAATTGCCCAAAGCAGCAGCAGTAGCAGGCAAAATACTAAACAACTGATCTCAAATAAGAATATCTGTTTTTTCACTTTTCCTTATAAACAAGCTGGTACTAAGCACCTTATGATCCATAAGAAGCCATGCTGAGCTTGCTTAACACACTCCATGACGAAAACCCTCAATTGGGACATGATTATCAAAGACATACACCCAGCGAGGCTAAGTGCAAAAGGCAATGAGTTTTTAACTTATCATTGTCAGTAGTTCTTCTAAAAAACGAAGACCATATCCCCAAGAGCCAGAAAAAAATTATTACATAAAAATAAATAAGTGCTTGAAGGTGGATTTGAGCAACTATGTCAGAAGAAAGTACCTCACGGAATGTCATAAGGCTTGGTTTGTCACCAACCGGTGGTGTTTGATTGCACACCATATGAGCAACCGGTAACCTTGGACTAGTACCATTGCGTGACAGAACACGACTTCGTCCAACGACCTCATCCATCCATGCACCTCCCCTTTTCTCAGATGGACGGGAATAAGGATCAAAATAGAAGTATGCAGTTGGTGAGCCTGAGGAATCCTTGATGCAATAGAACCGAACATCAGAATTCCAAACCTAAAAGACACCAAAGGTCAGGATGGTTATTACTTGCATACAAAGAAACAGTGAATAAAGGAAAGCATAAAACAACGCGAAGAGGATTACCGGAGCCAGGCCATCAGCTGCTTCAATATTGATGTCAAAAAGTTTTTTCGCAAGATTGAAAAGGCCATTCATAACCTTTGGCAATGAGAAATAAGGCCTCAATTCCTCCTGCAAACATCAACTCAAGTATGAAGTCAGCTGTTTGCATCCAGATAAAAAGGGTGAACAGAGGCCAAATGGGAACAATTGACACTAAACATAAGGGATAAGCCCTGCTCAGCAGGAAACTTTCACAGGTAGAAAGCCTGTGGATTACTTATTAACACAAATGGGAAAATTCAAACGTCAAACCACAGCTTAAACATATAAGGAAAGACTTGAAAGGTATGCCACCTCGTTGATATCATATTTTGCCTCGCGTAGCCTCTCTGCCCAAAAGCTAATGTCCCAGTGTCTCAAGTCATCTGCTTCTGCAGCACCTTGACTTTTGGCAAAATACTTAAGCTCTTCCAAGTCTACAATGACAAGAAAAAAGCGCTCAGGTCAAGGCCATTAAAGCTCACTTCCAGCCAGATGAAAATTGTAAAATGGTCATGCAAAGAATCTAGAAGCAAAGTAAAAGATTTTCAGGAAGGTTTAAACTTCATTGTTTAACAATGTAAAAGCTAAACTTGGTCAGATGAATAATGCTTAAATTGACATCGCCTCACTACCAGGTATATTATGGATGCTGGCACATTACCTTTAACTGCAGCATCCCAAGAAGCTGATCGCAGCTTTTCCAGAAGCTCTTGAGCTTTCTCAACGGTAGCCATTTTGGTCGCCATGCTTACCTGTAATAAGCAGGCAATTAAGGACAGCTAGCATTTATATATCATTGCTGTGGACCAACAAATGAAAGTATTATACCTCAGCATAGTTATTGTAGTTAAGGAGCCTAGCCTTTTCCAGCCTAAGCTTTAGTATTTGATCAATAATTGGTGTATTATCAAGATCTCCACTTGAAGCACGAGTAATGTAGGCACGATAAACTTCTTCACGCAAACCACGGTTTCGACAATGTTGCATGACAGACATAAAACTAGGGCCATCCAAGGTAATTATCCATGGCCCATCCTCAGAAGTTGCTCCAGGGTGACCCTGATAGAAAGCATATATAAACCAGTCAAACATCATCATGGTATTCGGTAAGTAAGTTTGAAGGAAAAACAGAGCCATGACACCCAAGATTCCAATGCCTGACATCAAACGTACAAGCAGAGTTCACAATAACAGCTTATAATACCTTGGATACAGCCGTCTGTGCAGCCAACCCAAGTGCAGTAGGAGGCAATCCTTCAATTTCTTTCTTATCCGTGACAAGCCTTTCAAACTTCTTTGTGGCATCCAGCACATTCTCGCCAAACTTTTGAGACAATCTTTCCAGTTCCTATAAATAAACCAGAGTTCATAGGAAGTTATCAGCAACAAAACTTATAGTCCTCACATGTAACTAATTTATATCTCATTAGCAATACCCTAACGCAAAATTGTTCCTGTTTTCAACTGAACAAGACTCTTCCCTACTGGGGAGGCAAAAAAGGGGGGAGAAAACACTTAAACATGCGACAGAAGAACTGTACCTGCTCAACTTTATTGAACTCTTCTCTTTTCTCGTCGTCTAGAGCAACACCACCGAGGACAGCCTCCTTTATTTGGCCTGCACATAGACAACAAATGGCATCAAGGGTTAAGCAAATAAACTAGTAAGAAGTACACAATCCACCTGTCTCCAAGAATGAAGAACAGAAGGAATAACCAGTTCTAGGGTAAGAGAATAGAGAATAAAAATCAAATAAGAAACAAGCAGAGCAGAAACACTCAAAATCCAATGGAAAGTAGTAAACAACACCATTGAAAAGGGTAGAAAGATGCATTCTTTTACAGATGACGCAAGCTAAAGAAACCCACCCTCAACTATCCGCTTCCGAGCATCACTGAGATGCTGCCACTCGGGAGATTCCTGAATGGCCTTAAAAGCATTGTAAATCGGTTTACTCTGACCCAACCTGAGCTGAAACTTCACCTTTTCGGGCTGCGGACGAATATTCAAAACAATATTCAGTAAGAACGATTTATCAAACAGAATAAAATTTAAAATTTTTTGAATTTTGTTTCGGATTGATCATCATTCATTTGGATACATCTTCAATTCCCACTTCACCTGAACTTCCTCGATAGCAGCCCGGAGCTCGGCGGTATCCTTGACCGCCTTAAGGTGATTAACCATGCCCCAAACAACACTCAATTTATCGACAATCTTCTCCAACGGCTCCACCAGCTTCGACCAAGTCGGCTCCACGGTCCTCTCCAGTTCGTCCAGATCATCCTCCTGAACGCACATTCGCGCAGCTCAAAAAATTATTTAATCGAACAATCACTCAAAAATGAAAAACAGGAGAAAAAAAAGAGTGAGACGAGGCTTACGAGCTGCTTGAGAAGAGCGCGAACCCCTGGACGGACATGATCGGCCTCGACGGAATCAAACGGAGGGAAATCGAAGTTCTTCAGAAGAGGATTCTCAACATCCGCGGCAGCAGCGACGGCGGCGGCCATGGCAGACGGCGGGGAAGGAGGGGGAGAGAATGAAGCGTAGCGGCGAGGGGACTGGGAAGGAGAGAAGACGGGGAGAGAAGTCGGGGAGAAGGAGGAAGAAGAAGAGGAAGCGAGGCAGAAGGAGAAGGAAGCGGACCAGAGGGGGCAGGGACGGGATTTAAGAGGAGGACTGGGGGCAAAATGGGGAGAGTGAGTGAGGAAGCGAGTCGGGCGCTTGAGGATTGGGTGAACGGAGCGAGAGAGCGAGAAACGTGACGCCATTAGAGTGCTGAGCAGCAAGAGGACTCTTAAAACGTTTTGTACTGCTGCTCGTGTTCCTCGCATTTTTCCCCCTTCGGCCGCTTTAGATTTTTTTGACGGGGAGATAATTGTGGGTGTTCCGTGAAGAAAAATGGGTTTTGCATCGTGCCGAGGACAGGTCATCTGCACCGTTAAACGAATACAGAGTTTTTGACTTTTTGCCAGGTGGAAGTAGATTGGGTGAGCATCTCGACCGAGTTTCAAATATGTTATTAGTGTAGAATTTTAATTTAATTGGTAGAATTAGTGTAATACAATGATATACCATATGATAACAACTAATTAGTGAATTACTCTGAGTCCTATATTTTCGATTTTGAGTTTTATCCCTAACAGATCGTTTGGTACCAAATGAATTAAGAATTAATTTCATTGTAAAATGAATTACCGTGTAGAATTCATTGTCAAATGAAATCTTTTGTTTGGTATGTCATATTCAAATCTTTAAAAATAAAATGAATTGTCACGTAGAATTCATTGTCAAATGAAGTTCTATGTTTGGTATGTCATATATGTAAGTAATTTAGTTAATAAAAAGGATAATTATGTCATTCTATTATAATTAGTAAATAGTTGTGGAATTCATTTGGAAATTCAATGTCAATTCCTCGGAATTGCTATAACTAGTACCAATTCTATAGAATTCAAAATTTAGAATTGGAAATGAATTCTTTTAAATACCAAACACAAAAAAATTTCATTTGAAAATGAATTCCTCAAAACTTATGGAATTCATTTATATCAAACGGTATGTAAACCCTAAATTGTAAACCCTAACCCTAAATCTCTAAACTCTAAATCCTTCAAATTAAAGTAAATCTTCAATGGTTGTTGTGCAAATTCATGTGTGTTATTGTTCATCACATCATAAGTGATGATTGACATCATAAGTGATGATTGACATCATTTTGACATGAATCGCATGTTTAAAATGATGGTTATGAAGTGAGTGCAATGAATGCACCCAAAAAAGTGAGTGCACCGAAGACGCCACTATATATATATATATATATATCTTTAAATGATGGTGTCTTCGGTGTACTCACTTTGAATGCACCCGCCTCATAATAGCCATTTTGAATACTTAATGATTTTTTTAAATTCATGAGGTTTCCTGTCTATCATATCACAATTAATGATTGACATCGTTTTCACATAAAAAAAACCTGTTTGGATACAATTCTGGAAGAAATGGAAAAGGAAATGGAATTTCATTTTTCATTTTTATAAAATTTCATTTTCGATTCTAGTGTTTGGTATAATTCCTGTAACAATGGAAATGAATTGCACTTTTAACAATAATAGATAATGTAATATGTTTGTTTTATCTTGGGAAATGAAATATGAATGAGAGAAAAAGAGAGTAAAATTATAGTGGATCAATAAAATAATATTAAATATTGATGGGTCTCACTAATTCCATCTCCATTGACTCAATTCCTATCACTTTCGATAGGAATTACATTCCCAAATTTTAGACCAAATGAAATTCAGTTCTCAACATTCTCATCATTCCAAACATAGTATATAGAAATGGAAGAATTCTTTAGTTTTTTTTTTCTATCCAAACAGGCTTAGGGATATTTATCAGAAAAGTAATCTCAACTTTCAATTCTCACATATCATGGCATCTTGCACATTGAAACACAAGTGTACTTATCTCGACACTTTGACCCGCCACCTCCGGTAAACTAAAACTTTCTCAGAGTGAAGTAAGGGTTGCACACGTTTATTCTTTCTTGCGATTGGGCACCAACCAATTAGCTTTTCATTTGTATGTATTTAGTAGTATAGACATAAAACAGAGGTTGGTTTCGGGGATTTACAGGCATTTGTAATACAAGAAAGGCCAGCATTTACATCTTCATACATAATGCTTCATGACTTCGATGTAAGATCCCTTTGTTTTACTTCCATTGAAGATAAGAACCTCATGGCAAACCCTTCTAACCTGCGCCTTGTTTAGATTTTGTATTTCATGGTTTCTTTCTCAAAGCCGATTGTTAGGAACTGCTTCGTGTATTCTTCAACATCAAGATGGAGCTTGGCAATCTCAGATTGGAAATTGGCGGTCTGCATTGTCGCTACAAAGTCCTTCAGCTTTGTCCCTGGTTTTTCCAGAAGTCACAGGAATAATATGAATGCGAAGAGTCGAGATCTTGAATGAAATAGCGCACATTGCTCGAAAGAATATTACGCAGCCAAGCCAGACCATGGATGTTACCCAAATGAACTGAAGCCATTGAACAATGTAGTGTAAGATCGATGGGGGGAGTTTACAGACCTATGCTTGCAGTCTTAATATTCACTGCAATCTTAACAGCAAGATCGAAGAAGTAAGCAACCTTCACGAAATCCTCCTCAACAAATCCCCTAGGCGTAAGAGCTGGGGTTCCTGTGAAGAGAATGGTTTCATATGAACCTTACGCTATGTGAAGTAAAAACAGGCATCCCTGTTAACAATTGAGACCCTTAACCATCTCAAACCCGAAAAGGAAAAGATCACAAAATAGAAAAAAGAGAAAGCTGTTACCCATCCTGATGCCACCAGGAACCATGGCAGACACATCCCCGGGAACCGTGTTCTTGTTTGAAGCAATATGAACAGCCTCCAGCACTTTTTCAACCCTGGAGCCATCAATACCCTGTATAAACAGAAACACCGAAAGATGCAGTTAGTACACTGCCATTTAAGTGGGTCTGGAGATTATAACAAAACCAGAAATGTCATAGACCAGATTGTCTACTTGAACGTAACTAACTGTATTCGCAATATCGAAATAAGAAAAAGCAAAGTTATATTACCTTGTTCTTCAAATTCACCAAAACTAAGTGGTTTTCAGTTCCCCCAGAAACTAGGTCATATCTCATCTCCCCTAAAGCCTGGAAAAGAAGAAATACAAGGCATGAAGGAAACAAAAACATTAATGCACTATGATTAAACGTCATTTTCAAATTTTCAGGTCGTATGCAGACGAAGCATATGTTTTCATGATAATCTGTCGGTGACTATTTTCCCCGACTCCATTTGGTTGTACCTCAGCAAACTTGAAGCAGTTTCTAAGCACTTGTTCCTGATAAGCTCTGTACTCTGGAGTTGTAGCCTGCATAAAGTGTGAATGAGTAGATTAAATAAGAATGCTAGTGACGTGATTGGTCAGTCTTTGCACTCCTTTGTGAGTCCATTCCCCTTCAAATTTAGCAAAACCAGATAAGGAAATGCAGATATGAAATACATTCTGAGAATGTTTTGGGGTCTTGACATTTGATATGCCTCTAGAGTGCTCACCTGTTTCAGTGCGACTGCTAAACTAGTGATTGTGTGGTTGTGCGGACCTCCTTGAAGTCCAGGAAAGACGGCTTGGTTAATTTTGTCTTCATAGTCATACAACGCCTTGATGGAAACAAAGTAAACATGTCATTTAGTTCATTATAAAAATAAACATAAAAACACATCAACTCGTCACATAATCTAGCAGAAATGATGTTCAGATGCACACCTCCTTTCCTTGTTTGTTGACCTCTTTAACTCCCTTCCTGAAGAAAATCATGGCTCCACCTGGGCCACGAAGGGACTTGTGAGTTGTGGTGGTAACCACATCTGCATAATCAAATGGTGATGGGACCACACCAGCTACAACCAGCCCACTAATGTGAGCCATGTCCGCCAACAAGACGGCCTTTTGTTTGTCACAAACCTGTCAATATTCAATTGGAAACACATATAAGATCACGTTGAGAATGACATGTAAGAACTACAAGATCTTGCAAATCTAAATTGGATATACCAGCAATCAAGTGAAAGAGGTTACCTTCCGAATGAATGCATAATCATAAAGACGAGAATATGCGCTAGCACCCGCCACTATCAATTTTGGTCTAAAAAGAGCGGCACTCTTCTCCATCTACAGTGAATAACTTTTCATGTGAGATTCCAATCATAATTTTATAAAGTTTGGTAAATGTCTGCAAATATTATTCTACCCAGGAACCAACGCATATGGAGATCGCACGATATTAATTTGGAGTAGAAATTAGATACCTGTTCATAGTCAATGTAACCAGTGCTCTCATTCAGTCTGTATGGCATTGTCTCAAAAAATATTGATACTGCAGATATCTTTTTGGTGCCTGTCTGCACAATGGAAGAGAAGGGAATAAGTCAGCTCTCCCTTATATGCATAACATACTGCGACAACATGCTCAAACCAATTCAACTATTACAGATGTAAGGTTGAAATAGAATTACGACAACTAAAGTATGATGGAAATGTTAATACCTGGTAACCATGCGAAAGATGCCCACCATGAGGAAGATCAAGAGCCATTATTCTGTCGTGAGGTTTCAACAAGGCAGTGTAGACATGGAAGTTGGCAGGAGAACCAGATAGAGGCTGCACATTGACTACAAGATGGAAGGGGAGATGGACGTCACAAACACTGATAACATAATTGTTGAGAAACCTCAGTTGATTGAGCATTCCACATGGCTTAAAGATACTACTCATGTCCATTTATGGTCTCAACCCTCATAGAACTCCTATGTCAACAGCTGCATATACCTCCCCATTTTGCAGGATCCAACCTGAATGCTTCGAGTGCACGCTTCTGACACAAGGACTCTGCCATGTCAATGTACCTGACAATCAGAGGTATCATCATGCTAAGTCCCATAGAAAATACAAACTAGAAGACGTATTGAAGTTGAGTATGTTTGTGCATAACACCATGAAAAGTTACTAATGATAGTGACATTAGCAGCCAACCACAATACTTCTGGTAGGATAACACAACATTAAAACAAGAGAGTGTGAAGAATTACTCATTTCCTCCATAGTATCTAGCACCAGGGTACCCTTCACTATACTTGTTGGTCATGACCGATCCAACTGCTTGCATCACTGACACAGAAGTGAAGTTCTCTGAGGGTATGAGTTCCAGACCCTTCACAGAAATGCATAGACAAGTTATTATCACGCATTGCGACCAATGAAAAGTAGAAAGTAAACAGAACGCCGAGAAATGAACACACAAGAAGGCAAACAAAAAAGAGAGCAAGATACATAATCCGGAATCAACGAAGAACAGTAGGACGCTTCAAGATGATTTGAAACTTGGCAGCCATAGCCATCACCATTGCTCTTTAGTTTTTCACTTGGCAGCAGCGCCGAGCGAGGAAGCAAGGAGATAGAGGCAAAGGGTTTTGGGTGGCAGAAGATGATTTGAAACTTGTGGATTCGGTTGGATTTGGGTTCCGATTTTCCTGTGCTTCAGGTTTTTGGTGGGTTGTGTTGTTTGGCTTTGTCGATGATGATGATGCGCTTCTTATCGCTTACCACTTACCTCTCATCTCTCACCACCACTCCACCGCTCAACTCTTTGCGCGCGCTTTCTATTGCCACACTCCTTTTTCGGCTCCTGGCTCCCACCTCCCATTTTCCCCCCTTTTCTTCTTATTTTCCTCCTCGTACTAATTTCTCAGCAGTAGCCTAATGTGGCGATACATTTTTTAAAAAAGATTTTTTTCTCTAATCGGTAACATCCTAGGCTAATTAGACACTTTTTCTACTAAAATATTTTGATAAATATTAATTGTTAAACCGTTGTAAGAAAAGCGGAGCGAAACATATTATAAAACATGAGCGATTTCTATATAAAACCATAAAATACAAAACTCTACAAAACTCAATCCTCATCCATTCGATCCATAGAAGATTTGATGGTCTCCATTAATCCATAACAAACAAAAAGGAGGGTTGATTGGTAACTGCACCATTCCTGGGTTTCTTTTTGCTGATACCCTGACACATATCCAGAGAGGCGAGAATGCATTTTTTTCTAATCTTCTATTTTTCTTAATCCAATTCTACAGAATTCGTTTTAACTCCGAATTTAAAAAATTTAGCATAGAAAGAACGCATTAATTACGATCTACACATTGATATCCATTTTGCTATGTTTTGAGTAAAGAAAAAGGAACTCTTCAAAACTCTTAATATGAATGACATGAACTTGGGATGAACTAATATGATATTGGTATGAGCTGATATGAACTCATATGATTTTACAAAGAAGAAATAAGGAAGAGTCGATGGTCGACCAACCAGCGATCCCACGATGAGAGGGCTTGTTTCTCCACGACATGGACTACTCTACTGTACTTACGCGGAGCGAAGTGGAACGATGCAAGTTGCATGGAGAAATGGAGTACCTGAATCTCTAAAAGGAGGCTACCACCCAAAGCATGGCTTAAGTCCTTATGATTAATCATTTGAATGATCACTTGTGTGTCACCACAGAATGAGACATTAGAGATCGATTTAGAAAGACACCACCGGAGGGCATCCCGGAGGGCCATGAGCTCAATGATGAATGTGTCATCCAAACCGTCGTAAAACTTCCCAAACGAAAAGTGAATATCGGTTGGTCCTGTATAACCAACGAACTCAACTCCTCCCTGACAGTGGTTTTCGTAGCACCATCAAAGTGGACAAAGAAGGAACTCGACGTAATTGGAAGTGGAGTGTGACTGTGAATCCCAGGAGGAACAGTAGCATGACGATTATTTGAGGTTAAAGCTGCTTGAGTAGAGGACCATTCCTCCACTTGAGATTGGAAATGTCACACCATGGTGGTTGAGAGATATTGGACATGATCTTAAGTTGTAGAGCACCGAGCCTTCCAAATGCGCTAGTATGCAAAGACTAGACGACTGTGAACTTCCATGGGAATACCTGCATGAAAAAATAACCACCGCCAGTCCATAGATACATGCATTTTGTAAACCTGTATCTGTAAATGATTAAAACCAACATGGTTCCAAAAATCCACAGCCACCATGCAGTGCATAAACGAATGCAATAAAGTCTCATGAGCTTACTCACAAACAGGGAACTTTACAGCCTGAAAAATCTTCATCATCAATTAATTCTCTCTCTAAGTATATCTCTTAAGGGAAGATACCCTTTAATGACACGCAAGAGAATAAAACGTAATTTAGGAGGAACATTCAAGGACCATAACAAATTACAAGCCGAAGAATAAAGAATCGGAGGAATGGTGGAAGAATTATGAATATAATTAGCAAAGGTCACCCTATATCCTGACCTAACAGAGTACTCATCTGGTTTCTTGTAGTGCCACACAAGATGGTCAGACACGGGAAAGATGGAAAGAGGAATATATATGATAATTTGGACCATATACACATCAAATAAAGAGGTGAGGAGAGTTACCTTCCAATTGCGAGATCCATGATCAATCAAAGAAGATACATGGGCCCCAGGTAAAGAGACACTAGGCAGAAATACATGTCGAGAAGGCGGGCACGTCGGCAGTCATGTGTCTTCCCAGATGTGAACCGAAGCACCTGATCCATTGCGCCAGCATAGTCCGGATCAATTACCTTCCAACAGCCATAGGGGGCCGCGACTTTTTTAAAAAATGTTAGTATTTTTGGATTTTTTCGAAAATTGGTGGTATTTTTGGAATATTTAGTTTTTGTGTGGTATATCCGGAAAATTTCCTAGAGTTTGATGGGTATATATCCACACCCATATATTTGGGTTGGGCTGGATTTTTAATACATAGATTTGGGTTTGTACCTATGCCCAAATGCAAATTACAGTTTGTTACCTAAACTTAATTGATCTACAAATTTAGTACCAATTTTACATTTAAGTTCTCAAAATATCGATGGAAAATTAGGTTTTGGTATCTAATTTTTTTGGCCTTATATTTTGATACCTAAACTTTTTTAAGTTTTACATATAGGTCCAATTTTTGTATGTGCAGTTAAAACACCATCAAATAAATGGATATTCATGCCCTACCCATACCCATTTAGATTATGGAAGGAATATCCATATATAACCCAAACCCATTTACAAACCCCCCAAACCCATATATACTTTTTATCAGTGTTATTAAAGCCGAGCCGAGCCGCTCGGCCCGACCTGTAAAACCGCCACCCGGTCACAAAACCGGCTCAGAACAGTCTAAAGCCGCTCCGGTTTTATGTAGCGGTTGGCGAGCGGCCGAGGCGTTTAGCCGTTCGAGCCGATCGAGCCGCTCGTCCGGTTTTTGAAATTCAGCCACTAAATTTAATTAAAAAAATTGTAGAAAATTGAAAATTGAAATAAACCAAAAACGTCGGACTCTCAAATTGAATCCTTATTTCCATTTCACAATTTCGAAGGAAAGAGATGAGCTCTGATTAAGAAATGTCCACTATTTATACTGATAACGTTTATTAGATACCGGTTCTCTAACGATTTTTAAACGGTCTAATTCTGATTGGACCGCTAAAGTGCGAGCCGTTCTCATTACCGGGTCATGCTCCGGTTCGGTTCTGACAACATTGCTTTTTATTATTATATAAAAGCCTGTAACCCATATATACTTCACCCATACCCTACCCATTATCAATAAATCTACTTGGGTTTGGGTATAATTATCCATAGGTGAGTAATTGCCATCCCTAAATACAATCATTCATGATCATCACGAAATACCACCTGATCAGGTTCACACCATAAAGTCTCAAATTTCCAGATTTCCCACTAGCCAGATGCCATGTGTGCACTAGTATTGTAAATCTGTTCATCTGGTTGGCGTAATTGCAGACCAGTGGGGATGCGCGAGTTTTCTCCAATACTTAAACTAAACGAGATAACTGATGAGTTGGGAGTTGTTTGAGTTTCACCATTATCTCTTGTGCCATATGCCTGAAATATAACAAAGACAAAAGGCCTAATTAAAATTAACATTCAATAATTCATCCAAAACAAAGTTTAAGGATGATGATCAGTACTGCATCATATCCTTAATTTGGTTTCTGGCCAGGATATGTATTAGTACAGTTTTTGGAGGACTAGCTAGCTACCTGCTTGTACAATTCCAAGTTTTCTTGGCCTATGAGGTTGACCTTCTTATAGAGCTCTAAATTATCTTGATGAATGAGGTCTCCCTGTGCTTAATTGCAAATCAGGTATAGCAGAATTAATATATGCATGATAATGAGCAGACTTCTGCTGACATAATAACCAATCGTGTCTAATATGAAAAGAGAGTGTGAAAAAAAGCCTTAAATTTGGTGGTGCACCTTTCGCCTTAGCTCTTGTATTTCTCCTGTTAAAACTTGTTCCTGCCACATTGGAAATTGTCACGTATACAAATAATTTTCACGTACGTGCTTGAATTCGTAAAATGTAGGAAGCTGCTGACCTTTTTTGTTCGAATACACCTCAGGCTGGTCTCCAACTGCTTCTCTAGACTTTGTAGGTCTTTGAAACTCAATCCAGAAAGATGTTGGCCCATAAATTTGCTGCCAATAGACAGACATGTGCATATGCATGGGGTCATAGAAAATAATATCACTCTTTTTTTAGCATTCAAAAGGAACAAAAATATCATACCGATGATTTTCCTGCAAGTTGTGCAGTTGTTGTCTCAAAATTTCGACCTCTTTTTGCCAAAACTGGGAAATATTGTTCAATATTTTAAAATATAATATAGTCAGTATGTATATACGTCTCCATGCATATTTGATGAATCAAAAAGATGTCACGCATTAACTCGTGGGTGAACATGAAAAGACTGCATCTTATCCCCACTATTAGGGGTGGCTATATATACTGGTCTGATCCGGTTAAATTGATCCGAATTGATTCGGTTTCAGTCCGGTATTTTTGGATACAGTCCGGCCTTGATCCGGTCCGGTACTAATTCGGTCTTGATTTTAGATTGAGCTTGTGGGGGTTTGAGTTGCCTGAGGACTCAAAGGGTGAGGAGTTCGTTAAGTTTTGGGTATTGGGCTCTCTTATCCGGTTTTCTCCAGTTTTCGATCCGGTCCCACACGGTTTTTACCTCAAATCTAAACCCGAAGATTAGATTGGATTGGATTGTTTGCTATCCGATTTCGGTCCGGTCCCGGTCCGGTTTCGAGTAAAACCAAATAGCTCGGAACAAATAGCCAACCCTACCCACCCACTATACCAGTAGCTAGTAACGTTGTAAGAAAAAAAAAAAGAGATTACAGTCTCAATTTAGGGTGTGATAAGTTTTAATTACTACAACACAATAAGCTTCCAGTTGTTACCATGGAGTGAATTAATCAATAATTAGTACTAGATAGTGCATGCATACCTGGAATTGTGAAGTTAAATTTGACAGTTGGTGTTGTTGTTCCTCTTTGGCTTTGTTGTACCTTTCAATGACCGATTTCAAGCTGGAAATATTGTGACAGACAGAGACAGCAGTAGTTAACCAAATTGCCTTGGACCGATCTGATCACTGAGATCTCAGAAAGAAACAGACTGCATCTAGGTTTTCTAAATGCTATTAAAGGACTGATGATGAAACACGTATAATTATAGTTATACCTGAAATTTAGCTCAGAGTAATTAATTTGCTGATGGTCAAAACATGGCATACAAGTTTCATTGTACATGTGCTGGCATATATGCAAGAAGAACCCAGAAATCATATTGGGTAAATGTTAGGGTTTTGCAGAGTCTGCAATAAAATACTAAGTTGGTGCATAGTGCTATAGATCAGCTCATGCTTGAACGTGAAGCTGCATTTCGGCTTTACTTGCCCTCTGTCCTGTCCCAGGGTGAAAAAAAACATGCTAACATATTTCATATTTGTTACCAAGACACTGAGAGACATGGCAGAAGATGCCTTTTAGAGCTACTACTTGTTAGGCTACAAGATCTCTCTTCAAGTAATTTGTGCTTCCATTTGGAAAGAAGAGGGAGATTGTTTCCTGTCTGATTTTGCTTCTTATTGTTATAGGGCAATCAATCACTAATAGCACCAAAATACCATATATGGGTCGTTTGGCGGATGGATGTTAGGAAGTAGATGAATTAAAAATAAAAATAGATTTTAAACTCCATCAATTGTTTAATTAATAGCATGAGTTTATTGGGATGAATTGTGGTATTTGAACGGATTCAAATGGAGTGGTTATCATGATAATCATTTTAACCGACGGTATTTAGATAGTTTAGTTTAGTTAATTTGGATATTTAGTTTGGTTTGATTTGATTTTAGCTTCTTTGGTTCTAGTCTTTCTTTCCTTGCCTCAAATAGCCACGACATTGCTTACCAATCAAACCAATTTATCAATCAGGTGATTATTCATATATTTAATATCTCGTACTCTAATACTACGCATTAATACCCAAAAGTCAAATGTTCATCCCTTATGAACCCATAAAAAAAAAGAATCTCGTGAATGTACCTATACTATTTTTGTTCTTTAGAAGGTAAGCAACCACATATGGCTCATAATTTAGATAAAAAAAACATTATGTTGGATGAAATGATGAAAGAGAAGATCTTTTCAGACTCTTATAACGACTGAGAGACTATAACAACTCACACAAATATACCCAATTCATTACCTCATATCATTGATATATACTTTTTATAGGTGGCTACTTCTAGTGATTGTAGGCTAATTATATTAGTTATGTGTATTTATGTTAAGGGTTAACAATAAGCTCATGCTAGTTTTATTCACTATATATATTATGGATTGATGAATTAAGAAGATAATTTTTTCCCCGCATACTCGCAATGATCATGTTAGGTTATATTGGTTAACCCAATTAACCAATGAGCTTTCAGTTAATGAATTTGATTGATTTGGTTAAGGCATTGTAGTTCATAGTTAGTAAAATTTAGGGTTAATTGGTTTGATAGTTACGATAGTATCCATTTGAACACGTCTACTCATAGCTAGTGCTGGAGCCTGAAATCTTAATGAAATGAGCTAAATAAATATAGACTTGAGAGATTTGAACCATGACTATTGGAGAGAAGAACTAAAGCTTTACAAACTAGTTCAGAGTTTATTTGAATTTTTACATGTAAATGCATGGCAAAAAGGACCCAATATTTGGGTATTGCTAAACCCAACTTATTATGGGTCCAATCAAGTTTAGGTAATTTTACTTTTGGGGCATACGCATACCCAATTTTTCATTTTAGCTCTAAATTGGACCCATTATATTGGAAGTTCAAAAGAAAATGTGTACTCAATTATAATATAATTTTGGTCCTATTTTTAGTTAATGAAATTATTAGTATATATTTTTTGTGTGTATAGAATCATCTACACCCAATTAGACCCATTTTTAGATCTAACTAAATGAATTGAGTAACATACGACGCAGTTAAAATCCAACACAAATCCAAAATCACTAAAAGTGCATATGAGTCCAATTACCCAAAGAGTCTACCCGTTACTATGTCTAGGCAAGAATGAATAAGTCAATCTGTAGGAGAGCGATGATTTACAAATCTAGCCATCTGCACAGTATTATCACAATCCATAACGAACTAAATACAAATCACCTTCTTATCCTATATCATGATTAAGTAATTACCGGAAAAATCTTTCTTGTGTGTCTGTCCAAAAACGATTTTGGTATAGTTGAGTGAATTTCATTACGAACGGATCAAATTAACCAGCAAAATACGTCTAGGAAAAAAGAAAGAATATTAAAAAAAGCCAAAATAATTACTCTTGTGATACAATTTAGTCGTACATACGTATCGAGAGTAGCTGGTCAAGAGATAAATTTCCTTAAATCTCCGATCTATCTACGTTTAGTAGTCTTAAGGATTGGGAATTAATTTCCCAACAATAAGGGGGAAATGGAGGCATTAGCAGGCAAATCAATTGAGTATTAATGAAGTTGAAGGCATATAAAAATCCAAAAGGAATGACTAGTTTTAATGAACGAAATTGAATTTACCTGGTGCTGGCGAAGTCGTAAAGCTTGGCAGTGCTGGAGAAGATGACGAGCCCAACCTCAGCATCACAGAGAATGGCCAGCTCTTTGGCCTTCTTCATCAGCCCTTTTCTTCTCTTTGAGAAGGTCACTTGCCTGCTCGTCGTATCATCGATCCTCCGAATCACAATCTTCCCTCTCCCCATCTCTCTCTCTTTCTCCACCTAAGCTAGCTAGGGTTTTCTTCAACTAAAGCATAAGAAGAAGAAGAAGAAGAAGATCTGGGTTTACTTACTCGACCAAGCTCTATAAAGAGATGGTTTAGAATATATAATTTTTTTTTTGGGTTGCTGAAATGGTCCTCAAGTGAAAGTCACTCCTCCATTTGCAGGGAGATCTGTGGTACAAAAAGAAAAAATTAAAAGGAGGGAGTTAAAAGGGTGAATTACTGTACACTGAGACCTCAACTCGATCTTGTTCCTAAATTAGGTAATTTTTAGGTTTTCTTTGAGTAGCAGCCGTCATTTGCCCATTACGGCGGTGACACCTGGGACTTGGCCTCTTTTGAATGCGACTTTATGTAGTACTTGGCCTTCGATCGAAGACAGAATGTCACATGCCCTTTCGTTTTCTCCCAAGTTTTGGTCCATGCCTTTGGTGGAGAGAGAGATTTGATTTCCATTTTCCGAGTTTTGTGTTGTACGATGTTCCGCAACGTTAAGTTTATCTATCTCCTTTTATACACCCCCATAAAATATACTGTACGGATCCTGTTAGAGGTTTGGCTCGCACACAGAATAAAACTTATATCATTCAGCCTTTTTTTAACTCATTCTATTATATGCTTTCTCAAACGGAAGTTAATTTATAGAGTTGAAGTTTGCTACGACCCAAGGTACATTGTGATTAAATCAACTGTGTTAATGTTGAGGATCATGGAGGGGAGATTTGAACACATGACCACTTTGCCAAATTATAGCTCTGATATCATGTCACAAATTGTTTGGTTCCAATAATTCGAGTTGTCCGTGAAGTAAGAGTCGCAACACTATGAACTGCACTATAATAAAACTTGAGATAGTTCTCCGTGGAGTAGGATCGATCACACCGATCGAAACGAACAACGCAAATCAAAGTGTCTTCTACTTTCCGCGTTTATCAAGTTTTACAACGTCTAAATCCCATCTTTGGGTCTATTCAAATAAATCGATTTGGTTGGGTTGTGTGACTTAGCCCACCACTTCTTGCCTTAAATCTGGTTTATTTGTTTTAGTAGAGTAGTTTGGGCTTTGAAGGATAGAGCAGACGTAAATTTTCTGGCGTATCGGTACTTTAAACTCCAGAAATCAGCGAACGCAATGAACGGCAAGAAGTCACACGACTCTATTTTTTATGCATTTGTAGAGAGAAAAATTTAATGAAGAAGAATTGTTTTTCTTTCTTTCGGCTGAAAATCTCTTGGAAAAAATTCGTGTATTAAAACAAAGGAGGTTTGTGTTATTTATAGAAAATGAATGGGTGTGGGTGAAGTGATGTGACCCTTCTGGTAGGTGGTTACACCTATAGGTGTCAATCGGGCGGGTTCGGGTTGGGTTCAATCGGGTTGCGGGTTAGTCGGGTTGCGGGTTCATCGGGTTGCGGGTTCGTCGGTTCGGGTTCAATCGGGTTCGGGTTTAATCGGGTTGCGGGTTAGTCAGGTTGCGGGTTGATCGGGTTTGGGTTCAATCGGGTTACGGGCAAATTGGGTTCGGGTTCATCGGGTTTCGGACCGGGCGGGTTGCGGGCGGATTGGGTTGCGGGTTGTTCGGGAAAATGCATCGCGTTACTTACTCGTTACCAACTTACACATTTTATTACACTAATTTAAAATATTTTTCACAAATTTTAATCAATTTCTTTCTACCTTGTATATATACTTAATTGAGAAAAACTAGTCAAAATCACCACAATCGAAATTTGAAATCTCGCCTTCCCACCACAACTAAAATTGGGCCGCCCAAAATTTCATCATCACCCGCCCACTACAATTACACCAAAAACACAAAACCCTTCCCTCTAGTTGCAAAAAATTGGGCGCCCAAAATTTCATCACACCCGCCCAAAATTACTTCTTAGTTCTTACCCTCTCATCTTCTCCGATAATAAAGTTTATTATTATAGACAAAAGGTCTTAGTTATTATTTGGGTTAATTGCATGGTTGGTCACTGACATTACAAAAAGCGTTCATGTTTGGTCACTGGAAAAATTTAAATCCATTTTTGGTCACTAACTTTACAAAAACCGTTCATTTATGGTCACTCTCCGTTAGCTGTCGTCCAACGCCGTTAACGGCGTCCGTTAAGTGATGACGTGGCTAACGGATTCGGCTAATCATCACATTTTAACCCGAAAATTGACTGACCCGACCCGCCACGTCATTTAAACCCTCCATGTTAGCCAAACCTAACCAAACCTCTACCCAAATCGACCCGACCCGCTAACTAAAACCAAACCAGACCAGACCCCCAAAATTGTTTGACTAAAACCCTAATCAAAGACTGCCTCCATCCCGCACAGCCTCCATCTCGTCGACAACGCCACCACCGCCGTCGCGATCTTCCTCCAGCACTGCGCCTGGTACTTCGCCGAGGGCCGATTCAACCCCGGGGACGCCGCCGTCATGCTCCACTACGCCTACGGCGCCGTGAACAAACCCAACTTCACCACTTACTTCGAATTCCAAATCTTCTTCCCCAATCAAGACAATTCCAACGCCACTTCCGGCGGCGGGTTGGTCTTCTTCCTGACTTCCGAGGACAGATCCTCGTTCGTCCCCGCGGGCTCCGGCGGAGGTATGTTGGGCTTGTTCAATCAGGCTGACGAGGGCGAGGATTCCAACCAGATCGTGGCCAACATTAATCTAGAGAGACGAGAACTGGCGAGATCCAGCAGTGGCTTTTGCTTTCAAATCATCGATTTTCTTCTTGCTGAAGTGGAAGGTGCCTTCCTTCAAAGGTGGAATGACTAGATTATCCTCGTTGAAATCTCTAATTCTCGACCAGGAGACTCTGACTTCTTTTTGAATTGATTCGAGCGACGAATCTCTGGTGAACACCGGCGGCGAGTGATCGCCAGATCCGCGGCAGATGCTGGACCAGATCCGGTGGAAGTTCCAGTGTGTGGTCCCGTCGGCGACGGCGTGGTTGATCGTCCAGCCGATGAACACTCCGTCGACGAGCTCTGTTACTTGGATCGACATCAGCGGCCTTGTGAATCCGTGGTAGTTCTTCACGTCGTTGAAGGGGAAGAACGACCAGAGGACGGGAGCGGGAGGGACGGTGAAAGGCTGGTTCAGAGCTTCGTCGATGGTGACGCCGTCGGCGACGGCGTGGAGGAACGGGCATCCGGCGTCGTTGCAGTCGATGTAGACGGTGGCGGAGCCGTCGGGGTGTTTGGGGTCTGGTCTGGTTTGGTTTTAGTTAGCGGGTCGGGTCGGGTTTGGGTAGAGGTTGGTTAGGTTTGGCTGACATGGAGGGTTTAAATGACGTGGCGGGTCGGGTCAGTCAATTTTTGGGTTAAAAGGTGCTGATTAGGCAAATCCGTTAGCCACGTCATCACTTAACGGACGCCGTTAACGGCGTTGGACGGCAGCTAACGGAGAGTGACCATAAATGAACGATTTTTGTAAAGTTAGTGACCAAAAATGGATTTAAATTTTTCCAGTGACCAAACATGAACGCTTTTTGTAATGTTAGTGACCAACCATGCAATTAACCCGTTATTCTTTATTATAAATATTAGCATTGTGCTAATTTTATATTTACTTTTTTTTAATTTGGTTAAAGAAATTCATGCATAATTTTTGTAATTAAAAACCATAATTTTAAGTGAATTTCAGATTTTGAACTTTCTTAACTAAATGTGAATGATTTTACTTAAGTTGAGAATGAAAAACTTTATTTGAAAACAATATATTTATTTTAACCAATTTATTTCTACCTCGTACATATATGCTTAATTTTTTGAAAAAAACGAGTCAAAATGTTAAATCAATTTGTATGACTTGCAAACTTGTTATGTAATTAATCGTAATTGGTACAGTACACTAGCTAATAGTAATGGTGATATCAATATTTACAACTAAAAGATACCATTAATTATTTATTTGATATTTTAGTATTATTTCAGTAGTGTAATTGGATTAAAGTATCTCATTTAGTATAACCATGCAAATGTGGTATTTGGCGTGTGGTATTAGGCAAAAGCAGAGTGATAAAAGGAGTTATTTCGAAATAACTCATTGCCCAAATAACTTCAGTAAACTGTTGCCAAACGAGTTATTTGTAAAATTGTTCGAATTATCCTGAAAATTGAACCAATAAAGATTAACTATCAAATCTAGTAAAATTATTGGGACTTCAATCATAACTTACTCAATAACATATATCCTATACACTTAGCCTTACCCTCAATCGACAATATTAAGTTAGTATATGTTGTTGATTGTATACCCTAAACCATCAATACATTATACACTAACCACATACCCTATACCCTAACCATATGTCCTTATGAGTTGTGATTTTGCTATTATAGTTAATTTAAAACTGAAATTCATACTTTGATTTTCAAAACATAGATAAAAAGTGATATTTACTAATTGATATACCCTAACCATATATCTTATACTGTACATCATATACCTTGTACCATAACCACGTACCACAAACATATATTAAAAAAGGATCTCCTGACGTTAAAGACATCAAATGACTTCAAGTGAACATATGTTAATAAAAATCTTAGAACCGTCAAAACCATCAATATCTTATACCCTAACCATATACTCCCTAAACCATATGTACCTTATACCATTTACCCTAACCAATATACTTTATACCCTAAACAACAAACCGTCAAAGATTACTTATCAAGTTTAGTATAATTGTTGTAACTAATGGTTAATTTATTTATTAGCCCATAAATAATTATATATATATATATTAGCCTTCAAAGCATATAAGAATAAATTAAACTAGTTATTCCCTCCATATAAAAATTAAAGATTCATATTTCAAAGGCTATAATTTTGAAAAATCAAAAAGTTGAAATCACCAAATTTTTCATTCTTTCTTTTCAAAAAAAAAAAAAAAAATACAACAAAATTTCTCTCCTTCTTTCTCCTTCCATAAATTAGAAACACTCAATTTCCCTCCTCTTTCTCTTCCATAAAATTGAAAGAACCAAATTTCCCTCTCCCTTCCTTCCAAAAAAAGTTGAAAACTCAAAATTTCCCTCCTTATTTCTCTTTCATAATCAAAAGAACCAAACTTTCTCACTTCTTTCTACTCCCCCAAATCAAAACCACCAAAATTTCCACTTGTTTCTTTTCTAAAAAAATTCAAAGAATCAAATTTCCCTCTTCTTTCTCTTCCCAAAAAGTTGAATACACCAAAATTTTCCTCTTCTTTTAAAAACATCAAATTATCAAATACATTACTTTATTTTTATTTATATTTAATTGATAATTTTATTGAATAGTTGAATTAACCAAAATTTTAATTTATATATTATATTAATATTGTTCATGATCTCAATTATTACTTCTTCATCATTAATATTGACATTATGTTGATTTTATATTTACTTTTTAAATTTTATTAAAGAACTTAGTGTTCAAGTAACCTTCATGTTTCAATTTTTGTAATTTTCTTAAAATACATAATATCAAGTGAGTTTCATATTTTTTAAATTCCCTATATAAAATGAAAAAATAATTTTACCTAAGTTTAGAATGAAAACTTTATTTTGAAAAACTATGTATTGTATATTATAATAATTATTTAAGTGGACTAAGTGAAGTTCGGGTTGAGTCGGTCGGGTTACGGGTTAGTCGAGTTCGGGTCAATCGGGTTCGGGTTAATCGGGTGGCGGGTCAGTCGGGTTGCGGGTCAATCGGGTTCGGGTTAATCGGGTTGCGGGTCAGTCGGGTTGCGGGTTAGTCGGGTTGCGGGTCAATCGGGTTTCGGGTCGGGCGGGTTTCGGGTTGTTGACTTTTAGTCAATTCGGGTTGCGGTCGGGTTGTGGGTCGGGTTGATCGGGCGGGTTAATCGGGTCGGGCTATGTTTTGACACCTATAGCTTACACCCCCAAACAACACATCGGTTTATTTTAAAATTATGAACCATTGCATCGGTTTGGCCCATGTAGTTCGACTTGTTGGTTCACTCCAATCGCCACTTCGATTATGTTCAAATCGGTTTGGTTACCCAAACCAATTTGAACAATTACCAAAAGATTTAATCAAATCAATTGACCTAATCCAAGACCTCCTTGCCATATATAACTAATATGGTATTTCAAGATCTCTTGGCTCCTTCCATTTTCATTCCCATTCATAGGGGTGGTTATACGGTCCGATCCGGTTAAATTGGCCCAAATTGATCCGGTCCCCGTCCGGTCTTTTCGGGAATATAAGGACCAAAAATTGGACTGGATACAGTCTAAGTCTTGATCCAATCCGGTCCCAATTAGGTCTTGATTTTAGATTGATCTTGTGAGGATTTGAGTGGCCTGAGGACTCAAAGGGTGAGTAGTTAGTTAAGTTTTGGGTGTTGGACTCTTTTATCCGGTCTTTCTCCGGTTTTCGATCCGGTCCCAAACGGTGTATATATAAGGGTTTTAGTAACAGTAGCAAAGCAAGAGCTGCAGCACTAAGAACTGCAGTATAATAAAACTTGAAATAGTTTTCCATGGAGTAATATCGATCACACCGATCGACACAAACCATCGTAAATCAAAGTGTCTTCTACTTTTCACGTTTATCAAGTTTTACAACGTCTAAATCCCATCTTTGGGTCTATTCATTTAAATCGATTTGGTTGGGCTGTGTGACTTAGCCCATCACTTCTTGCCTTAAATCTGGTTTATTTGTTTTAGTAGAGTAGTTTTGGGCTTTGAAGGTTTCAAGCGCATTCGTATGAAACATTTACAACGAAGCCAGATACGGAATAGTCTTGCTAATTGCTATTGTGTCTGAGTTTTCATTTCGTCTTCCTGCATCTTTCTTCCTTCCTTTTCCATCTTTCCCTCTTTCTGATCTAAGCAAATCACTTAATTGCATGTTTATTTTTCATGTTGTTCTTCGAAACATTAAAAAGTTTCAATTCCTATAAAAATAGCATTTGGTTAAATTAACTGATGGACTACATAACACTAATGCCAATGGGCGCGAGGGTGTTAGTATACTTAATGCATATACTTTGAAGCATGTTCCTGTCATCATCCCTCTCTATCTACTAGCAATTCACGAGGCCCTTCGAAACGAACATAATCATACATGATTCCCCTGAAAGCGTCGTTACTTCGCGACTGAGTCAGATATATCCTATTGCTCCCTCTCCTGAGAAGCTGTCGCGGTACAGGAATGCTGTACAGCCTGTACAGCCCATGAATTCCATGTCTGGCAACGGCATTGTCCTTCCCGATCAACCCAGTTGAGAAATGCGGCTTCTTCACACTCTTATCGTTGAAATGAACCTTTAAAACAGAATTTATTCAGGATTTTTTTTAATCAAACCCGGTTTCAGAATCGCTAGTCTTAATCAATTGCAATGTGTTTGTAACGGTACCTGTAGTTCAGAGGCATGGGCAGATGCAAGCGCCAGATGCAGAGTGTAGTTTCCAGCGAAGCTCGGTTTCCTCAGTTTGAAAACGATCTGCCAGGTTGCCGCTGTATATGTCTTGTTCCCAGTTTTCCTGAATCAACCATGTCGTTTCGAGTGTGAACGAATACAAGGTCCATAGTTGGAAATGAGGAAGTAAAGAGGAGATGGAATATGTTCGATCTACCTCGGAACGTGAGCGAAGAACCAATCCTCATGGCATTTGCTACTGCCGATTCTGTAAACCAGATCGTGGTGTGGGTACAGTTCTGTGTACCTATCCCACAATCCATATTGTCTGAACCTGGAAACAAACCAACCTCTGAATTAGAACTACTAAAAGTTTGAGTTTTTTTTTGCCCTTTAGTGAAGGTACAATGACAGTTTCCTTACTTGTCGGACAAAATATGTGTGTACAACTTGTTGGTGAGGAAGGGTTTAGGATCAGGGACGAAGAATTCTGAAGCTGTTCTGTCAGGAACCCCAATTTCCCAAAGAGTAGGACCATTTCTTGGTGGGTGGTACACAATTGCACCCAAGTCGGTCTCCGATCCTGCGAATCTAAGCATGAGATCCCTTGCTCACACGATTCCACAACACCAAATCACTCGATCAGTTCACTCTTTTTACCTGGTTTGATGGTGATATTAGCTTCAAACTTGTAATCACCGATGATGCCAGGAACAAAGGCATATAGGTTATAGTTTCCTGGCCTAACATTTTTTATCAGGAAATAACCTTCTTCGTTTGCTCGAGTCCAGAACTGGTAGCCCTGCAAAATGAAGAGGATAAATTATGAGGATCAGCAATTTCTTGGTCTGCTTTTCTTTCAAACATAAATCTTATTCGATTGTTTGTTTGTCTGTGCTCCGAGTCGAAACCTTGGCGTCAGTCTGCCAGGATCCGGCTTTTCCTGGTGCTGCTAGCCCCACATAAGCATTGTTGGCTGTCATCAACGTCTGGTTGACATACCTTAAATTGAAGAAATGTGACATCATTTTCATATTCTATAACATTCAATAGATTCAATCCTCTAACATTTTTTTTTCATGTCAAAAGTGATTGAGAAGTTGACATTACTTGTCGCCGACTAGCAATTGACCTGCAACACTTCCCCTTTGATCTGCACAAGGGAAGTGCTCCGATTGCAGAAAACCATACGGCCATTTTCTGACTTCTTTCTTCATCTGGAAACAAAATCAATAGCACGAAAATTTCGATCGATATTGACAAACTGAGTGTTGAAAGAATTCGTTTCGAGTGCTCTAGCAAACAATGAAACATCCTACTTGAGATTTGGCGTCCCGCCAGAGCTTTCTGTAACTTCTTCTAGGTCGCCCTGAAACAGAGTTGAGATAGACAAACACAGGACCGTAAACCTTCCTCCAAGGCTTCCCATCTCGATACCGGGTGTTCAAATCCTTTCCGGTATAGTGAGTGCTAGTGAACATCTGCACATTCAACAAAAAAAAGTATTTCACTAGTTTATGTGAGTTTCTGTCCATGTTTCAGTTGGTAAAAAAAAAGTGCTTTCCTTTGTTGACTTACAGAGAGTAGAATTGGACCAACGTGAGAAGTGAGGTCCTGCTTCAGAGGCCCTCCAGCAACATATTCATCACTTGGGCTAATCACCCACATTCCAACTCCCAGCTTCTTTGACATCCAGCCATGGACCTTGTCGTCTCTATTCTCGATCGAGTATTCGTACTTATCATCAACCTGCCCAAACCAACACACTTACAATCCGCTGCATTTTTTCGATTCGCGACAAACTAGAATCAGTACAACGTCACTCTATGTTGATATTACCTCTCCTTTGAGTGCTGGGTTGCCGGGATGTGTCAGGAGAACCGCTTCAGAGTACGCCAACTGCCTGCCAAGCTTGCGATCTTCTGCTGTGGGCATAACCCGCTGAATCTTATTCGATATCGCCATGAAATGAAACCTGACAACAGCGAGCTGCGTTCAATAAGGTATCGTTTTACGCGAGGAGGGATGCAATGCAAATGCAAGGTGGTGGGGGTTGGCTTACATCTCACTATCAGGCTTCAGAACTATCCTGACTTGGTCCATTTCGAAATCCGGCCATCCTTCTGGTCTTTCTAGTATGGTATAGGTGTAAAATCCGGCACTGCCACGACGGAGGATGTACCTTTTGTCGACGTTTAAGGGAACTGTGGAGTTCCAGGCGGAGTGCTGCCATTTTCTGGAGAAGGAAATTTCTATCTGGTTTTTGTCCTTCCCTACGATACTAAACTTAGTCCCTCTCAATCTGCAGGGTGAAAAGAAACGTTTATTTCTTCACATAGTATTCACAATGTAAGTTGATCGAAAATAATTTAACAACATTTCGAAAATTGTTACGCACAATGTTATCATTTTTTTTACCTAGGGAAAATTGATCACATGTCAAAATGAAATCATAGTAAAATTTTTAATCCTCTAGAATAGGAATACCTGTCAAGTCGAATATGCTCCCCTGGTCTATTCCAGACTACGTCCCAGTACCTGATAAAAATAAAAAACGAATGCTTCATTTAGTTTCATTGCCTAAAGAAATATACCTGACAGGGATTCTCACTGGAACTGAATGAAATAAAGGCATAACATACGCTCTGTTACATTCTCCATTATGGGTTTCAAGCACATTCTCAACTCCATTGTATTGAATCTCGGTAACGTCACCGGCTGGTCGCAGGAACGTTATTCGAACGATGCCATTGTCCATCACAACCTGAAAACAAATTAAAGCTCTTACTTGGGGGAGCTTCAGATGAAGGAACCTCAGGACTTCCCTAAACATGTCGAGAAAATGTAGCAGGAATTTTTTCCAGAATGAATGACTGAGTCGTACGGACCTTTCCATTTGTCTTCCTGAACAACTTGACAGCTGGGTGAAATCTGTTGGCACTCTCTGTACACTCCCTACAGAAATCAGTAAATTCAGAGGCCAATCATTTGCTAAAGAGAACACAAAATGAAGACGAAAGGGTCGTACAGATTATAGGCAGTGACGAGGAAGAATAAGAACAGCCGCCAAGCTGCAGCGGCAACCATGTTTTTTTTTTGGGCCCAAGTGAGTGAGTGAAAGAATTCAGTGAATATCATCAGAGCGCATGAGCTCTCTGGCTTTTGTTGAAATGGGAAGTGAATGAATCAGAAAACTTAGAAGCCAAATCCCAGTAATTAATGGCATTTGGAGTCCTCATGAAAAGGATATATACAGAGGATCACGCTTAGATGGAATGATGTTAAATGTGAAAGAAGGGAACATTAAATAAGAAGAATAGGCAAAGATGGTAAAATATCAAAATGCAATTAAGGAGGCAAAAGACTTGTTCTGGAAACTGACTCTTAAGCTGGCCATCGACCTCATCAATTCGCGTGCAGACCCGGTGCATCCGCATTCCACGATTTTGACGGCGATCCGTAGATTGATGACGCAGGATTGGATGGTCCGGATAGTTCATACATACAGAGAGGGGAATAGAGCCGCGGACTGGCTCTCGAAACACAGTCCCGTCTATCCCTTCGGTACGTATGAGCTAGCTGAACCACCAAGGGACCTCAAAAAGATTCTGCTGGAAGACATGGTAGGCGTGAACTTCCCTCGCATGGTTGTTCAGAATGGAGAATAGATTCTCTAGTTTTGCTGGTTGGGTTGTGGAACTGTCTTTTATGTGGTTTATCTGTGGCTGTTTGAGTCTCCCTCTGGCCAAACTGGGCATCGTTTTGCAGAGCCCAGTGACCCCTCTGTAATGTAACTCGTTCTGCTGGCCTCGGCCTCCTTTATTAAAAAAAAAAAAAACTAAATGCACCAGAACACTGGGAATTTTAAGATTATATATACCAGATAACCCATTTGTTGCGGTTCACAATTCTGGTTGCCAGTGATCTGAAAGCACAAACACAAAAGCAACCAAAACAAAACTTAAGATGTCTAATTGTGAATAAAATCATATTCAATTAGCTGCAGATCACTCTCAAAGATTATAAAGAGCATATGACCTGCCATAAGTGAATCAAAAGGGGAATTATTCATATGGTCAATGTTAAGTGTAAACTTAAGACTTCAAGGAAGCCAAACTAATAACTGGTTTCACCATGAATGCAACCTCATACGCTGGCCAAGTAACGCATCTTTTGTACGCAGATGGCACGTTAATCTTCCGTGACGCCAATTTGTATCAGATTATGCATACTGAGAGCTGCTCTTTTATGCTTCCAAGTCATCTCAAGGTTGAAGATGCAACCTCGACAACTCCTGATATAATTTGATAATTTCCTTTAATTTAATGTTGTAATGTTCTCTTCTCTCAAGTTATACTGAGTTGTAACCATGTATGAGCTCTTAATTTTGTGTATTTATTAATACTAGTTTTTTGGCCCGCGTTTCCCGGCGGTAAAAAATTATTTATATTTAAAAATTTATCAACTCATTTAATGATTTAAGTAATTGGTATATGAGAATAATTATTCCTTCATAATTTTTATGTGTTGTATTTTTAATTTGTGTAATTTTATAGAACAATGTTATATAAATCTTTTGTAATGTGGTCTAATAAAATAAAATGAACTTACAATAACTCCCACTTTTGATGAAATCATTATGCAAAATTAACTTATTTTAATGAACCTTTGCATAATCCAAATTTAAGATATAGCTAATATTGTGGGTAATAATGAAGAAATTTATTTAGTAATATGTGAATTAGTATTAAAAGTATCACATTTGATTAAAATGCTATATAAAACTAACTGACCTTACAAAACCATTGTGTAGTACAAATTGATGAAATAGTCAATAATTTAGTTAAAATTTAAAAATCTCATTCAAACTTATGTTATGAAATATTTGCTTATTACATTTTTACTTGATACGTAAGAAATTACGATTCCTCCATATGCTTTACATAGTTTTTTATTACTTTGAAAGTCTTATGTAATATGTTATACTTAATTGATAAATAAGGAATAACTATTCCTTTGTAAGCTTTACGTAATTTATTTATAAGCTACATAATTTTTATAGAATGGTATTATGTAAATCTTCTATAATGTGTGGTCTAATAATAAAATCAGTTATAAAAAGTGTTACATTTAATTAAACTACTATGTAAAGTAAACTTACCTTACATAAATTTTGTATAATGATAATTGATGAGATAGTAAGCATTATTGTAGTTAATAATAAGGTCTACGTTATGCATTGCAATGCATAAACATTATGTAATGTGAAATGAAAATGTACATACAAAGTTGACTATAGGAGAAAAAGAGCTTTATACTAAAATAGGGTGTAGGAGATGGGAAAAAAAAACTAAGGGTTCATAATAAAATTGAGTATATAAATAAAAAAACTTTGTGAATGGTACCTGCTACAAAAAAGGGAGAACATATTTAATACTACCCTTATTTTGTTAAAGAATAATGATTATTTTATGTATTTGTAATAAATAAATCTTCTGTAATATGAAATGAATAAGTTTACGTAATGCATTTGCAATATGTAAAGTGTAAACATTCCGTAATGTGAAATGAAAATGTACATACATAGTTTACTACAGGGGAAAAAGAGCTTATACGGATATAGGGTGTAGGAGATGGAAAATAAAAAAATGACCTATATAGCTGAATATATGAGAGAAATAGTTTATGATAAAATTGAGTATATGAATAAAAAAATTCACGAATGGTACCCACTACAGAAAGGGACAACATGAGAAAAGACCTTATAGTGAAATTGTTTTGCAGGAGATGGGGAAAAATAATTAAACAACTAACTATAAGAGAAAAAATAGATTATGATAAAATTGGTATATACGCACCGATATGAAAATAATTATATTTAAAATTTCATCCACTCATTTAACTTATGTTACAAAACTTTTACATAATGCAAATTGATGAAATTGTGATACTGTATATAATTAAAAAAAATTAGTTTCATCCTCCCATTTAACTTATGTTAACCATATAATTCAAAATCAACACCTCAACTAATTTGTCTCTTCCTAAAATAGAGATGGAGTTATTCAGCGGAAAAAATAATGGAGAGATGAAGTTGTAATAAGGGTATGTACGTCACCATCATACAACCCAATGTATAAAAAATGACGAGCAAAGGTAGGGCTGCAAATGAGCCAAGCTGCTCGCGAGCAACTCGGCGTTCGAATCGGAAAAAACTCGTTCGACACTCGACTCGTTGTTTAACAAGCCAGCTCGCGAGCCGACTCGTTAGTAAACGAGCCAAGCTTGAGCTAGGCCATGCTCGGCTTGATAAGCTCGTGAGCTAGCTTGACTCGGTGGCTTGTTGAGCTAAGCTCGTGAGCTGGCTTGTTTAAAGCTTGTGGAAGGATTAATTACTCTTCTGAACATGAAAATTATCTTTTTAATAAGGATGTGTATGGAAGTTACATGTTATTTTTAGTTTCTAGTGTTCTTTTTATTATTTTTAATTTCTAATGTTCTTATTTGTACACATTTTTCAGCAAGAATGGTTTCAAATCGAGCTTATCTTGAGCTGAGCTTGTACTCAGCTTGACAAGCTGTGTTAATGACCATTTACCGAGCTCTGTCGAGCCGAGCTCGAGCTCGAGCTGGATAATCAAAATTCGAGTTCGAGCCGAGCTCGAGCTAAAAAATTTATAAACGAGCCGAGCTCAAGCTAAGCAAAAACTCGACTCGACTCGGCTCGTTTGCAGCCCTAAGCAAAGGTTAGATGTTTGGGCTTGGGCAGCCGGGGGCAGCCGCCAGAGCTTTACGTTGGTAAAGTACATTCGGCCACAGGAAAGCAAAAACTTTATCGTTTATGAACAGTAATCAAGGCATGCCCGTTTTTATCGTATGCAACCGTAAAAAAACTTACGGCTTAATAGTTTTAATAGATACAAAATTATTTATAAAAAAGGTTGGCGAGGGGGTTGACTCGTGATGGGCAAGGTGGTTTGTCAAAAGTTGAACGATTAAACAATGAACTATAATGGATTTAAACTCCATTACAATCTTGAAATCACAAGTTGTATTTTTTATGTTGATGTGATAGAAACCTGTTTATTAGGGTTCTATCGGATATAGTTGTGACGTTGGGAAATTGGGGATTTATGGAGAATTGGGGAAGAATTAGGGATTTGAGAAAGAACAAGAGAATCGGCCTAAGCCTTTAGAGGGATCGAGATCGAGAATTGAGAGGATTGGGAGAATAGGTTTTAGGAGATGGATTTCTTAATATTCTTCTTATTACCTCTAAACAAATAACAAAGTACATTTATATAGGAAAAGAGCTGAAAACCTAATAATAACCCTAAACTTAACCACCAATTAAGTAATAATTATCCCTAATATGAATATGGTAATTATGATAGAAACCCGTGGAGAATAGGTTTCTATCATCCCCTCCACCTTGAAATCAACCTTGTCCTCGAGGTTGACTAATTTTAGCCCTACCAATCTTCTCCAATATTGACTCCGCGGTTGTTCGCGCTTTCTGAACTTCCAATTGCGTTCAGGAACTTGAACTTGACTACTAGCACGAACAGCTCCCATGACACTTCCTTCTTCCGTCAATCCCCATGAACATGATCCAGCTCCCGTCCATGCCCATCCAGTCAAGGACTCGGCCGCCTCCGTCACCCCAAGCAGCTTGCTCTTGTTGCTCTCCTTTGCACGTAGCTGTGCTAGCCTGCTGGCCGCCTGTAGCCCGAAGCCGAATTGGGCATTATTGGCGTCGGCTTGCCTTCTAATGATGACAAAATCGTGCTCCATGTTCCCAATTCCATGTACGCCTCCCACATTCCATCCCTTTTTTACATTTTGTTGTTGCTGTGAATCTTCCAACCCATAGCCAACACCTGAACTTCTCCCTCCATTAACTTGGACTTCATAATTACAATCTTCGTCTTCTGACATTTCCATTCTCCGTAATGGGTACCTTCCTTTGTTAGGAACCACACGCTCACGATACAAGGAGACCAAGCTATGGATCTCGCATGTTCCCCGAGCATACCTCCCAGATTGTGCTTTGGTCTCGGAATGCCTCGCTAAAACTCGCCGTGTGCTAAGCTCCAGCTTTCCATTACTGTTGAGAGCGTCCATTTGTTCAGTAATATGCAGTTCAGACTTCATCGCGGCGGAATCACCAATGACCCGAGCGCGTAGTCTTGCTCGGCTCGACTCCGCTCTTCCCCAGAGCGCTCCATCGGACCCTCCCAGCCTCTGGCCTATTCGTTCCACTTATCCCTTCCTCCTAGGCCAGTTGGCCCAGGTTAACCAGCCCATCCGTTCGGTCTCCCTTTGCGGCTTTGATGCGTGACCCAAATATGTCGAGTGAGGGTTTGCAAGGAAGAGGTCATCGTCGCCGCCCTCCTTCTTCCCCCTTGCCATCGAGCAGTTCGGCCAGCGCCAAGGAGTTGAGCCGGCTTCCGGCCCTGTCCACAGCTCCATTGTCAACTTCTATGACTGCGGGTATTCCACCAGGCACAGAGGCGACTAGTCCTAGACCCCGTTGCTCTGCCTCTCTCCCGTCTCCCTTCCGAACGATGACTCGACGAAAGAGACTTTGCCGCTCTCATCCTTTGTTGACTCGTTCCTCGGTGGCGAGGCGCTCCTCCGTTGACCGAAACGTCCGTCCACTTTAGACCTCTTCTTCTTCGCCTTACTCACTGGCAGCGAACAACCCACACGGCGACGAGGTTGGCAGCTTGATTCCGGCCCTGGCTTCGGCTTCCACTTCTCGTAGGTCGGCGTCTCCACTGGCCTTGTCCTTCCCTTTTGTGTTTTCGGCGTTGCTCTCTCCTTCGGCTCCATCTTCAGCGACTCGAGCGGTGTCGAGCAATTCCCTTGGTGTTTGGACGACAATTTCACAGGTTTCTTCTTCTTGTACTTCCAATTACAGGCTCTACCGTTCTTCCCTGTCCTCCATGCTTGACCTCTGGCGATGAATTCTCCAGAGTGCTTCCCTGGTGCGGCTATAAGAGCAAAAACTTCAGTTGTGGACATATGAAGCTGAAAGGCGATTAGCTCCTGGTCGATCTCCGTCACTGGTACTAGAGACTTCGTTGAGAATAAGGAATCCACAAACTCTTGAGGGGAAATTCCCACGGAATCGTTGAAGGTGACCCATGCCGGATCCGATGGTGGCGGTGGTTGCAGCGGCGCGGTGGTCTGCTGGGGCTGCTGTTGTTTGTTGCTGGCGATGGAAGGTTCATCTGTGACTGGCAACTCGGTCGCCCCAAACTCCTCCACGCCCAGATGCTCTGCTCGTTCCTCACCATCGTCTGTGGCATCTTGTTCTTCGACTGCTACTGGTAGAAGCACGGTGGTGATTTCAGCTGCGAATGGTGGAAGTGAATCACTCGATGGTAAAGCCGTCCCATCGTCCTTTGTCACCTCTTCCAACTTCGACTTTAAAACCCTGGTAAGTTCTCTGAGTGAGAGCTCTTCAAATTTTGACATGGATTCAGTAAGAGTGCTCGCAACCAGAGTCGAGGTCTCCGCCGATGCTTCTTTGTCGTCCGCATCCACAACCGTCTCAGCTGCCGTCGAGTCTTCAGCTGTCGCCGCACCCTTCGCTCTCTCCCGCTTTTCCCGTTCGTAGCGGTCAAGAGACTGCTGCAACCGCTGGCTGAGACGGACCCATTATGGATCGAAGAACTTTGATGAGCTCATTCTGACTCTGATACCAGATGATAGAAACCTGTTTATTATGGTTCTATCGGATCTAGTTGTGACGTTGGGAAATTGGGGATTTATGGAGAATTGGGGAAGAATTAGGGATTTGAGAAAGAACAAGAGAATCGTCCTAGGCCTTTAGAGAGATCGAGATCGAGAATTGAGAGGATTGGGAGAATAGGTTTTAGGAGATGGATTTCTTAATATTCTTCTTATTGCTTCTAAACGAATAACAAAGTACATTTATATAGGAAAAAAGCTGAAAACCTAATAATAATCCTAAACTTAACCACCAATTAAGTAATAATTATTCCTAATATGAATATGGTAATTATGATAGAAACCCGTGGAGAATAGGTTTCTATCATGATGTTGAAGTAACATCTACACTCGAAAATGCACGATGCTAGGATCCAAATCATGAGGAATTTCTTGTTTCGAAGGGAACTTGGGTAGTAAATTGGCAATGTTTTTGGCAATGATAAGATATGAAGCAAACTTGTTAACCATTACAGGGTGTTCGAGATCTCCATCTTCCAGATCTTCTGTTCCATCCTCATGAATCTTCAGTCCAGGCACAGTTGTAATTACAGTCGACAATGCATCACCATTCCCATTGCTTGCCTTCCCTACCAGCTCCTTAAATGCCCTTTTGTTAAAGGCCCATGTACCCTTTTTGAAATTGAATCGATACAAGGTAAGAAACCTCTGGCCATATATGGATAAGAACTCCAAAGCCGCCAGAATGAACTCAAATTCTTGATTAGACATGTAGTAAGGGAAGCTGATTCTTGCCCATCCTGGCTTGATCCCAGAGTAGCCCTGCATTCAGTTTTCTTACCCATTAAATCAATAAACTCAAAACACTTCATTGAAAGCTCCGAACAGTGGATCAAAATATTAGTTTTAACTATGTTAATCTTCTTACCTTTTGTATTGCAGATCTGATTGCTAAGGATGTAGTTTCATCTACATTGAGGAGCTGGTGGCCATAAGGCCCAGCACAGGCACAACCACCACGAGCCTGAATGCCGAACAGGTCATTGAGAAGAACAGCTACGAAAGGCCCGTGCAGAGGCTTATCGAGCTTGTTTCCCATCTCTGCCCACATGTTCAGGCTTCCTTCCTGGACGCTAGTCGAGAATATGAGGAAGGACAGAATGGCTTGCCTCCTAGCTGTTGTATTTCCCAACACGAGAATGTTCTTGTTTGGGATAAGCCTCTTTAGTGCTTTGTCAATGAAATAGTCTTCATGGTTTTGAATGACTGACTAGTTGATGTATTCCTTAATCCAGAATGTCAATGAAGCTCGAATTGTCTGGATGATTGGAGGAGTTCCACCATTCTCTCGAGACTCAATTTCCTCTGAATACAATGTGTCCTGAGAAAGATGGTTGCAAGAGCAAATTAAATCAGCTAGACTAGATGGATACCCGTCTCAGGTACAGAAAGTTGACATTGTTTCCGTCAGGTATTGGAGGGAAGTCTTTACCTTCTCGTTTAGTCCATTGACATAATCAACAGTTCCACCACCACAGGTTGAAGGAGGAGCTGAGCCGAGCTGGTACAGAATTTTGTTCATCAACAGTATTCCAGGAGTTCCAGGGCCACCCAGAAACTTATGCGGGCTGAGGAATACAGCATCATAGCCATCAATCGTACCAGATCTCATGTCAATTTCCACATACGGGCCACTAGATCAACTCAAGTCAAAACAAGGTTAAGTTAGCAATAATGAAGACCGGATAGAAGACGATTTTTTGGGATGTGTAAGATTCACAAACTACCTTGCTGCATAATCAAAGCAGGCAAAACCTCCATGTCGGTGAAGAAGCTTGGCGATCTCCCGAGTATCAGAATGAATCCCGGTCACGTTACTGCAAGCTGAAAATGAACCCAGAATTGGTCTGTTTGCAAATTTACCCGACTGCAGTTCCCTCTGGAGTTCCTTGATATCAATTAACCCATTCTCATCTAGTCCAATTTCGACCACTTCAGCTAAGCTCTGGCGCCAGGAAAGTAGGTTGGAATGATGCTCGTAAGGTCCAACGAACACAACCCATCTGTTTTCTTCCCCAGTCAGACATTTCTTCAAGCACCTTTCCCGCAATGTCGACGGGACGGCGATTCCCATCACTTCCTGCAACCGCTTGATCGCCGCCGTGCTTCCGGAGCCGCAGAACAGGATCACATCCTCCGCTCCTCCGCCCAAACATCTCTTGATGTATGCGGCGGCCTCTTCCACCATTTTCGTCGTCCTGCCGCCTACGTAGCTGTCCGAAGTGTGGGAGTTGCCTGCAAACCCACGAGAAACCCGACTAATTAAAATCAATTTCAATTTTTTTTTTCATTCCAGCTCTACATCCGAACCGAAATTCACCACGCTCTATGTTGGTACCGTAGTAAGGAAGAACATTGTTGATTATGAAAGTCTCGATGTAGTGGAGGGATCTGCCGGAGGCAGTATGATCAGCGTAAGTAATCCTGCGCTTCCCGAACGGAGAATCGAATTCCGCGTCACTGCCGATGATCTGAGAGCGGACCCAGGCTAGTCGGTTGGCGGCGGAGCTGTCTTTGAGGACACCCACATCCAGGTTTCGGAAAGATTCAGAGCCCGCGTAAAGGTCCTTGGAAGATGGAGCGGAGCTGTCCTCGTCGCTGCCGCTGCTGATTTGGCTGTAGCGTGTTGCAGGAGGAGGAGCGGCAACTGCAGCTCGGGTTCCTGAACGCTTGTTGGAGCGCACATTGGAGTTGTCCATGTGCGCAGCAGCTAACGCTGGACGCTCGAGCTCCATGGCCAAACGACTAAGATAAATTTTGGGAAGTAAAGAGATTGAAGAACAGGTGGGAAACAGAGCAGGAAGTGAGAGAGATGGGTTGACTTGGGGAAGGTGTGATGTCAAGTGAAAAAGAAAGGGGGAATTTATAGCAGAGAAATTGTTTCAGCGTTCCAGTTGGGCGAAGGGAAACGCGATAGAATTAGGAGCAATTATAGATTCAAAGGAAACCGCTGCCGGCGGAATTAGATTGAAGTTTCGGGTTGCTAAGATAATCATAATTCGTAATCCAGTGGCTGCTCCGCCCAAATGAACCAAGTGGCGGCGGCTTTTCTATGGCCTGCTTATAATGACTATCCTTCAGCATTTACGCGTTCCATGCATTATGGTAGCTGCAAGCTTTGATATATCCTTTGTTATAAATATAACAATTTTTGTGAGTTATTTTGTCTATTCAACTAGATGTCGGTTGGTCACGCGTGTTTCAATTACGTGTGTTCCAACGATTCATTTTCCATATTTGAATTCTTATCGATAAGAAAAAGAGGATCACATTAATTGATGTCAACTAGAAGTTCGTATTTGGTTTTGCCCGATTATTTATCTCTTTAGCGATTTGCTAGATCCGAGTACACCCGCAAGGTGGGACAACAGAGTCACTATAGTAGTTAAAACTATTAAGCCGTAAGTATTTTTACTGTTGCATACGATAAAAACGGGCCTGCCTTTTTGATCCCGGATTACTGTTCATAAACGATAAAGTTTTTGCTTTCCTGTGGCCGAGTGTACTTTACCAACGTAAAGCTCTGGCGGCTGCCCAACCCCAAACATCTAACATTTGCTCATCATTTTTTATACATTGGGTTGTATGATGGTGACGTACATACCCTTATTACAACTCCATCTCTCCATTATTTTTCCGCTGAATAACTCCATCTCTATTTTAGGAAGAGACTAATTAGTTGAGGTGTTGGTTTTGAATTATATGGTTAACATTATTAGAGATAAATAATTTTCATTGTATTTTCTTATTTTTCCACTAACTTTCTGTTCCTGACTTTGTGGGAAGTGGCTAGCTTTCAGTTGCTACGTGTGCCTACTTTCCCTCTCCAAATCTGTATATTAGTCTCACAACAACATCAATGAGAATCAGGTTGGATTTTCCACAATCACCAAATCTGTATTCTGTTCACATGGTATCAGAGCAAGAAACAGTCATCTTGCCGATCCAGCTCTAATTCAGAGGTCGTTTGCTTTTGGTATTTTGGTGTTGGCCCAAAATCCAACATATGTTGGACTTTATTGGATTATTTGGAGCTAAAATCCGTGTGCCCCATGGATATAAAATCTTACCTCTATAGCTAGGATTTTGGAAGATAGATATAATCCATGATGTTTAATGACCGTGTTACCCCCACTCATTTTGTGTAATCCAATTTTGCCCTCGGTTATTATTATCTCTACTGAGGACTTTTATCTACACTCTCATCTCACCAACTTTGTCTCTTCGTTGCCAAGGGATTGCAACACAGCAAAAAGCTCCGGCAACCTTTTCCATCTCTGCCTATCGTCGTTTTGTCTTCCTTTTATATGAAGCTCAACAATTAATTATTTCATGCTTACATCCTCTTTTTTTATAATCCAATCCAAACCCTTGATTTTCCTTTCGACATTATTGGTTTGGGTTGAGAGTTTCAATTTACTTTAATGGCTTCTTGCGTGTATACAATATGACCAAATAGTATGGATGTTGCTGCCATTTTTACATATGCTAATTCTTCATGTATATACAAAAACATTCAAAATACAAGTAAAGTAAAAAGTGGTTCATTAAGGATAAGAAAGTAATTTCCCCCATCAAGCCATAATTCCAACCTACTAAAAGCCATTACCAAATCCTACAAACAAACATGGAAGTTTCAAAATTCAACATAATCAAAATCCAACATAATCTCTCATATTCAAAATCCAAGGTTTTATCATAATCCCTCATTTTCTAAAATCCTAGAAGCAAACGACCCCTCAATCACTTTCTCTCAAAATCCCTCTGTTACCATGTTTCTCTTTCACGCCTCTGTTCCTCTGCATTCCTCTTGCCATTATGTCTAGCTCCACTGTGTCTGACAGCTCAGCCCCCGTCGACGAATCCACCATCATCACCTTCAATCCGGCTGCTCAATTGCCGCTGAAACTGACTCCAACAAATTTCAATTCCTGGCGGTCACAGTTAGAGACTCTTCTAATGGGACTCGATCTCATAAGCTTTATCGATGATACTGGTGTTGTGCCTTCTCTTACGATCACTATCGACAGCGCAACCAAACCCAATCCAGCCTACCGTCAGTGGTTTCGGCAGGATAAGCTCATCTTGCACGCTCTCCGCTGCTCAATCTCTGAATCGCTATACTCCTTTGTGTCTGCCGCTGTAACTTCACGAGAAGCTTGGTTGATTCACGAGAAGCTGTACGCCGGTCGCTCTGGATCTCGAATCATCAATCTTAAAGGGAAACTCGCTCGAATGGTCAAGGGTGATCGAGACATTCTTACTTATGTCAATGATTTAAAACAGATCGCTGCTGAGCTTGCTCTTGTAGGCAAACCCGTCTCTGATCTCGATCTGGTTGTCCACTGCCTTCGTGGCCTTGGCTCCGATTACAATCACTTCTCGGCGGCGGTGAGAGCACGGAGATCCACCGTTTCCATTGAAGAACTCCTAGACTCCTTGATCGAATACGAAGCTGACCTCAAGGAGCAGTCAAGGATCACCACCGTACCCACCGCCTTCTATTCCCATGCTCCGCCTCGTCGCAACGGTGGCAGCTTCGTCTCTCCTGGTGGCGGCGGCTCTGTTTCTCATGGAGGAGGCAGCTCACGTTATCCTCATCAACGAAATCCACAGGGTTTCGCTAATAATTTCCATCCATCTCAGCAGGCCCAGGCGAATTCCTCAGGCGGCCCATCCTTTTCACACGAGCCCAACCGCCAGCGCAGGCCCTCTGTGGTCCGCCAATGTTTCAGGCTCTTTCCCCAGGCCTGCCAAGCATTTCACCAGGCCCGTCAGGGGCAGGCTAATATTACTCAAGTGGGCTCTTCTTCCTCTACTGGGCCTTGGCTTATGGATACAGCAGCTTCCCATCATGTGACTCCGGATTTGGGCCAATTATCATTATACTCTGATTATACAGGTCCCGATGAGATTCTTGTTGGTGACGGCTCAGGTTTGACAATATCACATATTGGCTCATCAAATATTTGCTTTGGTTCTGCTCAATTTCATTTACGAGACCTCTTATGTGTACCTACTATCAAGCGACGCATCATTTCGGGCGCTAAATTATGTCAAACTAATCTGGTTTCTGTGGAATTTTTTGCCACACATTTTCTTGTGAAGGATCTTCGCACGGGGGCGCATTTGCTGAAGGGGGAAAACAACGGTGATGTCTATGAACTGCCTAGGGAGGTGGAGAAAGTTCATTTGGCCTTGGTTACCACACGCACATCGACAACTTCCTGGCATGCTCGGTTGGGTCATCCCTCTCATCAATCTCTCACTAGTCTTATTCGGTCTTATTCTCTTCCAGTTTCGTCCTTGGTAGCAAGTTCTGCTTGTGATTCTTGTCTTTGCAATAAAAGCCATAAATTGCCCTTTTTCGGTCTCTTCTTTATCGAGTGAGCGTCCTTTTGATCTCTTGTATACGGATGTTTGGGGGCCTGCTCCCGTTTCTTCAATTGATGGTTATTGCTATTACTTGATTATCATTGATCATTTTACTCGATATACTTGGTATTATCCTTTACGTCGTAAATCCGATGTTCTTCAAGTTTTTCTCGATTTCAGAAAAATTGTTGAAAATTATTTCTCTACTACCATTCATCGTTTATACACTGATGGTGGTGGAGAATTTCAAAAATTATGTTCTGCTCTTCTTGAAAATGGCATAACTCATCTTCTCACTCCTCCTCATACACCTAAACATAACGGTATTGCTGAGTGTAAACACCGTCACTTGGTTGAAACTGGTATAACTCTTCTTCATCATGCTCACCTTCCTGTCTCTTTTTGGTCCTTTTCTTTTTCCACGGCTATTTACCTCATCAATCGTCTTCCATCCTCTGCCTTGCGTGGTAAAATTCCTTACACTCTTCTCTTCAATCTCTCTCCTAATTATCATAAACTTCGTGTCTTTGGCTGTCTCTGCTATCCCTGGCTTCGTCCATATTCTTGGCACAAACTTGACCCTCTCGTCCGTGTCTGTTCCTTGGTTATTGTCCTCAACGTAGTGCTTATCGGTGTTTTGATTCTCACACTCACCGTATATTCTTTTCTCGCCATGTCATATTTGTTGAGGATAATTTTCCAGGCTTTCCCTCCACTCCATCCACTGAGCTTCCCCAACCGGCAACCTGGCTATTTGATCTTTCTCCCCCAATTACTCTCCTCCCAGGTCGCTCATTACACCACCCAGCAGCAAGTGGGCCTCCCCTGGCCCATTCCCCTTAGCAGATGACTCTCCCCAGCGAGATTCTCCTTCGCGTGGGCCCTCCTCAGCACCCCGGCCCACCCCTCCAGCAGTTTCCCCTCCGTCTGGGCCTGTCCCTGCCCCTGCCCCGGCCCGCTTCTCCGCCAGTCACTCCTCCGTCTGGGCCTCCCCAGCCCCTTGGTCCACCGCCTCCACCTGTTCACTCCCATACTATGCGCACGTGAGCCCAGTCCGGCATCTTCAGGCCCAAGCGCCTTTTTCACTCTCATTTATCAGCTGGGCCGCCTCCTCTCCAGCCTCTCTCGGTCAAGGAGGCTTTGCAATTTCCAGAATGGCGCCAGGCCCTTTCCGCTGAAAACCAGGCTCTTCTCGCCAATGCCACTTGGGACTTAGTCCCTCGACTACCTCATTATAATGTTCTCGGCAATCGTTGGGTCTTTCGTGTTAAGCATCATTCTGATGGTGCTATTGAACGTTTTAAGACTCGTTTGGTGGCAAAGGGGTTTCATCAGCGTCCAGGGCTCGACTTCACTGACACGTTCAGTCCGGTTGTCAAGCCTGTCACCGTTCGAACTGTCTTCACCCTGGCTCTCTCTCAAAATTGGCCAATTAGTCAATTCGATGTCAATAATGCTTTCCTGCAGGCTCCCTTACATGAAGAGGTTTATATGGCTCAGTCCCCTGGCTTTGTTGACCCCGACCGCCCCACTCATGTTTGTCGTCTCCGGCGGGCTATTTATGGACTTCGTCAAGCTCCCCGGACATAGTATATGGCTTTGACGGATTTTCTCATTGCGTTTGGCTTCGTCAAAACGCACTCCAATGCCTCCCTCTTCGTTTATTCCCGCGGGGGTACACTTCTCTATTTTTTGGTCTATGTTGATGACCTTCTGCTCACTGGCAATGATACTGCTGTCCTCTCCATGTTTCAAGAGGCCCTCTCCGCACGTTTTTCTCTCAAGGCCCTCGGGGATGTGAATTATTTTTTGGGGATTGAAGTTATCCCCACTGCAGAAGGGTATATGCTCTCCCAGCATAAGTACATGGTGGATGTTCTCCAATGTTTTCTGATGACTGATGCCAAGTCTGTTGATACTCCTCTTGCGGCTTCCACCTCTCTCACTCTCACTGATGGTACTCCACCCACGGATGCTACCCGCTATCGCCAAGTCATTGGGGCTCTACAATATCTCGTGTATACGCGTCCGGATATTGCATACTCTGTCAACAAGCTCTCTTAGTATATGCATGCTCCGACGACGTCTCATTGGAAATGTGTTAAGCGACTCCTTCGCTATGTCTCTGGTATCCTCACCTATGGTCTCTCCATTCGTCGGTCCTCTGGTTCCCTCTCACTCCCTGCTTTTGCCGATGCTGACTGGGCGGGGAATCTCGATGATCGCTCATCGACATCTGGTTATCTAGTTTATCTCGGCTCCACTCTAATCTCCTGGCGCTCGCAAAAGCAACGGACGGTGGCTCGTTCCAGCACTGAGGCCGAGTATCGTGCCATTGCCAATGCCACTGCCGAGTTGGAATGGGTTCAAAATCTTCTACATGAGCTTTTTCATCCACTGGCTGGCGCCCCTACACTCTACTCTGATAATCTTGGTGCTACCTACTTCAGCTCCAACCCGGTTTTTCACTCTCGTATGAAGCACCTGGTGATTGACTATCACTTTGTTCGTCAACTCGTCCAGGCTGGCCGGCTCCGTGTCTCCTACGTTCCCACGTCACACCAACTCGCTGATGCTCTCACTAAACCACTACCATCCACTCACTTTCTTTTACTTCGAGCCAAGATCGGAGTCGTTGATACCTCCTCCGTCTTGCGGGGGCGTATTAGAGATAAATAATTTTCATTGTATTTTCTTATTTTTCCACTAACTTTCTGTTCCTGACTTTGAGGGAAGTGGCTAGCTTTCAGTTGCTACGTGTGCTTACTTTCCCTCTCCAAATCTGTATATTAGTCTCACAACAACATCAATGAGAATCAGGTTGGATTTTCCACAATCACCAAATCTGTATTCTGTTCACAAACATAAGTTAAATGGGTTGGTTATTTAGTTATTTTCCCCCATCTCCTGCAAAACAATTTCACTATAAGGTCTTTTCTCATGTTGTCCCTTTCTGTAGCGGGTACCATTCGTGAATTTTTTTTATTCATATACTCAATTTTATCATAAACTATTTCTCTCATATACTCAGCTGTATAGGTAGTTTTTTTTATTTTCCATCTCCTACACCCTATATCCGTATAAGCTCTTTTTCCCCTATAGTAAACTATGTATGTACATTTTCATTTCACATTACGGAATGTTTACACTTTATTGCGAATGCATTACGTAAATTTTTTCATTTCATATTACAGAGATTTATGTATTACAAATCTATTACATAAAATAATCATTATTCTTTAACAAAATAAGGGTAGTATTAAATATGTTACAATTTTTTGTAGTGGGTACCATTCACAAAGTTTTTTTATTCATATACTCAATTTTCTTATAAACCCTTAGTTTTTTTCATCTCCTACACCCTATTTTAGTATAAAGCTCTTTTTCTCATATAGTCAACTATGTATGTACATTTTCATTTCACATTACATAATGTTTATGCATTGCAATGCATTACGTAGACCTTATTATTAACTACAATAATGCTTATACCTTATTATTACAGAGATTTATGTATTACAAATCTATTACATAAAATAATAATTATAACCAATTTTATCATAATCCATTTTTTCTCTTATAGTTGGTTATTTAGTTATTTTCCCCATCTCCTCCAAAACAATTTCACTATAAGGTCTTTTCTCACGTTGTCCCTTTCTGTAGCAGGTACCATTCGTGAATTTTTTTATTCATATACTCAATTTTATCATAAAATATTTCTCTCATATATTCAGCTGTATATGTAGTTTTTTTTTATTTTCCATCTCCTACACCCTATATCCTTATAAGCTCTTTTTCCCCTATAGTAAACTATGTATGTACATTTTCATTTCACATTACGGAATGTTTACACTTTATTGCGAATGCATTACGTAAACTTTTTCATTTCATATTATAGAGATTTATGTATTACAAATCTATTACATAAAATAATCATTATTCTTTAACAAAATAAAGGTAGTATTAAATATGTTCTCCATTTTTTGTAGCGGGTAACATTCACAAAGTTTTTTTATTCATATACTCAATTTTATTATAAACCCTTAGTTTTTTTCCATCTCCTACACCCTATTTTAGTATAAAGCTCTTTTTCTCATATAGTCAACTATGTATGTACATTTTCATTTCGCACTACATAATGTTTATGCATTGCAATGCATTACGTAGACCTTATTATTAACTACAATAATGCTTACTATCTCATCAATTATCATTATACAAAATTTATGTAAGGTAAGTTTACTTTACATAGTAGTTTAATTAAATGTAACACTTTCTATAACTGCTTTTATTATTAGACCACACATTATAGAAGATTTACATAATACCATTCTATAAAAATTATATAGCTTATAAATAAATTACTTAAAGCTTACAAAGGAATATTTATTCCTTATTTATCAATTAAGTATAACATATTACATAAGACTTTCAAAGTAATAAAAAAAATATGTAAAGCATATGGAGGAATCGTAATTTCTTAAGTATCAAGTAAAAATGTAATAAGCAAATAGTTCATAACATAAGTTTGAATGAGATTTTTAAATTTTAACTAAACTATTGACTATCTCATCAATTTGTACTACACAATGGTTTTGTATGGTCAGTTAGTTTTATATAACATTTTAATCAAATGTGATACTTTTCATACTAATTCACTAAATAAATTTCTTCAATATTACCCACAATATTAGCTATCTCTTCAATTTGTATTATGCAAAGGTTCATTAAAATAAGTTGATTTTGCATAATGATTTCACCAAAAGTGGGAATCGTAAGTTCATTTTATTTTATTATTAGACCACACATTACAACAGATTTATATAACATTGTTTTATAATAATTACACAAATTAAAAATACAGCACATAAACATTATGAAGGAATAATTATTCTCATATACCAATTACTTAAATCATTAAATGAGTTGATAAAATTTTAAATATAAATAATTTTTTATCGCCGCGAAGCGCGGGCCAAAAAACTAGTACTCATTGAAGAACAAGAGAACCACATTAGTGATTTTCAAAATGTGTGTTTTTAGATAAAATTGCATTCCATTAATTACTCAAAGTCATAAAAGTTTTCAGGATAATCCTCTTTAAGAAGAGGTTCTAGAAAAAAAGGTGGTCTGTCTACCCACACCTCCTTTGCATTCCAGTTGCAGTTCACATGGGCCAAAAAGTGGGCCAGTTTGTTCTTATTTCGACATGCAAAGCTTTAAATTACCCTATCAAAAGCTTGGGCTTTTGCCCGAATCTCCTCACAGAGCAGCCCAATCTCGATCTGTCTTTCTTCCTCGCGTCGAGGCTGGGAGATCATTCCCTGGCTATCTGACTCTATCTCCATTTCGCGAATCTCGAATCTCCTGGCCAGCTCCATTCCGAAATCGATAGCCAAAGCTTCCGCTTCTTTTGGGTTCCATTGAACTCTCGATCTCTTTACTGTCGCAATTAGGCATCGTCCTTCTCTGTTTCTGATCACTCTCCGAAATGCATGCGGCATCAACATTAATCTTCACCGGAGTCAGTGTCGGTGACTGCCATCGGGACTCTTGAGTCCGTTCAACCGGTTGGAGTTTCATTTGTTTGTCAAGGTAATCCTTCAGCCAACCATTTGTTTTGGGTGCAACCTTCCATTCTTCTAATTTCTTTTTGTTCCACAACTGGCAGTTTCGCTGATACTAGATATACCAGAAGGCCGCCAAGAAGGATCCAAGCTTTTCATCACATTCTGTTTCTTGCAGCTCGCAATACCAATCCTCTGAGGTAAGATTTTCCCCTCTTTCTATATATGAATCCATTGAGTTGAACCGCCAAACCCTTAGCACCCATCCACAATCACGGAAGATGTGGTCTTGTGTCTCCTTTAGGTCACAAAAAGGGCAACCCTCAGAGCGCTTTTGTGTTCGTTCCACGATCCTAATATTTTTTTTTTTACAAATCAGTTCATTATATAGCAACCGGGCCAAGCCCAAAGGAAAAGTTTACATTGTGCAGCAAAGTTAGAGAAAAGACCCAAAGACCAAACAGAGACCAACAACCCAGTCAAAGAGCCCAACAAGGCACAACTTCTCTGACCTAGCTGAACAAAGCTCCCCGTGGAACCCTCGCCGCCGCTGGAGACTTCGAGCACCACCACCTGCCGCCAACCCAAGTCGAGGGACGACGAACCAACATGCCAAAAGGGGAAGAGGTGGAACCAACCAACCCGAAAGGAGGGCGCCTCTGAACCGCCTTCACCAGACCAAACACCTTCAACCCTCAAAACCAGAAAAGTCAAGAAAACCTCAGATCGAAAGGGCGGCCGGTTGGGGAGCCATGGGGAATGAACTTCTGCCTCCAAAACCTTCACTCCGAGTCCAAGCCATGGACCCATCATCTCCGAAACACCGAGATCTGCAAGGTGAAGCAAGGAGGTAGACAAACGAAAAGAAGATGAAGAGGCAAGCTGGATTCAAACCAATCCAGCCTCCATTGCTACATAGATTGAACCATCTCCAGTTCTAATAGATTAGAACAGAGGGCAAAAGTTCAACCCACCAAGGGGAGGAAGGGAACCCACAAAGGGGTTGGAAGAGAGATCCACACAGAGGAAGATGCAGAAACATGTAATCAAACAAAGTCAGAAGCATCCGAGAAAAGAGAAGGGGTTGGGCCATCACCGGTCACCAGAGGGAGCCGGCGGCAGCCCTGTACAAATGGGGAAAGGAACTTCCTTGAAGAGAGAAGGGCGGGAGAGCAAATGTTTTCAAATTAAAGTTTGTTCCACGATCCTAGCTCCTGTAGGGATAATGTTCTGTAGTCACCTCCACTCCAACCAAAGATTTTCACCTTTGGGGGGATTTCTAGGTTCTAGAATCTCTTCCACTTCACTAGTGAATAGAATTCCCCCTCCTTCTCGACATTTCTGTCCTCCCACAGTCTGTATGCTGACTTTAGTGAATATTCTCCCCTCTGATCCTTACTCCATATTCTCTTATCCTCCGTTGGCTGCCTTGGGATAGGGATTTTCTAAATTCGAATTCAATCCACAAAGTTAAAATGTGTATAGAGTAAATCAGTTCGCCAACTTCGTGTCTGATGATCAATCAATTCGGCCACTGAGGTTGTGGCCGATTTTCCAAATGTGTTTGTTGTTCCCCAATCGGTACCTATGTATTGGCCAACGAGTCCATTTTTTTATTTTTTGTTTCACCTTATTCCAAAATGTGTTTTTTCGATTCTTATTTGGCTACTTAGATGTTCCTATTCATCAAATGAGAGCTAGGTCTGCAATTTTTTTAGTTTGTATTCTTTACAGATTAGTTTATTCTCTCTTACAATCACATGTAACATTCCACATTACTCGCTTTACGCGAAGCGCAGCGAGCGGGCATGGCTAGTTCATCCTTTAAATCACAACTTCAAATTGTATCATAATGTTAAAGATACAAGTTCAAATTGTATTATAAGGGAATTTGTACATTTATGTTATGATACAACTTCATATTGTACCATAACATAAAGTTACAAATCCAGGTTATACCATAAAAGAATTTGTACATAAGAATATATTTACAACCTGAAGTCGTATCATATGTTAAAGGTACAACTTTGTAAAATTTCACTTTTATAAAATGCTTTTATTTCAAAAATGTTAAATATAAAATGGTTTAATTTATATTGGATTGATGGAATCTATCTATGAAAATATGCATAGACGCCAACCAATGCTTACTTTTTTTTTTTTTTTATGCTTACGGAGTTTGGTAATATAACTGCATAGGTTCTATATAAAACAATGTCTACATATTTCTCTAGATTATGACGTTCAAACTTCCTAAACTAGACTTAAAAAATCTCATTCTGTACAAACCATTAGATTAATTCTAATGAAGTAATGATACATTATGTTCAATCAACTTATTAACAAATTTCCTTAATAAACTGGATTTTTTTCGTTGACCTCAATTGCTTTTATGAATCCGCAATCGAGTATACAGCCGAAAGCTCTAAAAACAGTATAGACCGTTTGAAAAATTAAGGACCAATCTAAACCACATAGTTTGGTCCAGACGTTAGACCTTTCATAATATTTTGGTAAGGTCAATGATCTATACTATAGAATTTATTAATTTTTTTTTATCTAGTTTAGTTCAGATTACAGTTTATCAGATTAAACCGTGGATCCAACCCATTTCTCAATTCATGTTAATTAGCAGCTCACCGCCACTCTCTCAACTCCTCAACGAAACCCAAATCTCAACCTTAAAATTTTTAATCACATCTCTTCCTTCATTAATAAACTACACTCTGCCACAGTGTAGAGACGATCATGTCTCCATACGACATCATATTATTGTTTATGACGTTACAGTGCAAGTTGGTTGCTCTGACTTTGTGTATTATATTATTTACATGAATTATGGTATCAAAATTATGCATCCGTGTTGAAACTTATATTTTTCTCGATTATTGGTTTAATTCTTGTGCGGTGGACTAAACAAACTATTCATTTTTCATTCAATGTGGTATTCATGGTCTAAACTGTACCAGACCTCACAGGCATGGTCTGCATGGACCATGTAGCATTGGGTCTGATGCCTGGTCTGCTCCATCTTCTTGGTCTGAACAATAAACCATATGCATGGTCTGATCTAGACACACGCAATCAGTAATCTTCCCTCCACAAAATCAATTTGTACCTTTCGACAATAATTCCTAGGACCACGAGCCAAACTATAAAATTTAATCAAGGTACATAATTTTACAACACAGAGAGAGAATGATTCAACAATAGCCCTTTCGACATCAACTTATTGAAAACTTTTGCAATAGAGCATTTGCTCATTACCTTTCCATTCCAACAAAGAATGTAACCTTGTTGGCAAAAATGAGAATGGGTGAGCGAATGAATCTTCAAAATAATTATCCATGTTGACGGATTACATGGAATATATCTTACAGTCTAGAAGCTACCATCTGTTACCATATATTTTCTCATCCATGCCAACCAAATAGTCCCACACTTCATAAGAAGGGGCCACAAAAAACCAAGCCGTATAACCGTGATTCCAACCCTTGGTCTAGCCACTCTATCCCATCCCACTTTTGATCCATCGGCATCCCCAATGATGCGACCTGGATCAAGTCACATGACATCACTCAAGTTCAAAGAACATATAACTATCGTGGTCCTAAAATGAAAGCTCTAAAGGCTCGGGAAGGTAAATTTGAGGGTCTCTTTGGCCAAGAGATGATCAACGATGGAGCTGGAGCTTTTCGAAGGTTGAGTCATGGTCTTAGGTCAAGTTGGGATGAAAGCGCCAATTTCCCGCATAGTAGAGGAAAATGGCCTGACCGGGGTTGAGGAAACAGACTGGACACATCCAGAATGGCGTGTACGTGAGTGGGGATCGAGTCGAGCTGCTGCTGCTAAGTTTTTCTATTTCGTGTTGGACTTTGTTTAATTGTCGTTTTGCACTTGTTTTAGGGTTATTTTGCCCCTCCTTTATAAAGGGATGAGTTCTTTTGTATGAGACAATGAACCAATTTTTATTTATCACATAAATCGAAATATTTTCGAATTCAAGTTTTGAAAGACTATGCAAACTCTTCGTCGAGGATTCTATCGAATTGTACGAGGCTCTTATCAACCAGACTATCACATTTGGTCGTGGCGAGCGATGACTATACCGATTGGACTTTCCCACAGGTTTGGGATCATTTGACCAATTTCCGCGTTATCTTTACTTTTCGTGTTCTCGAAGAAAACCCTAGAAACCTACTCAAGGGAAAAAGGAGAAGAAGTAGAAGATCTAGAGAGTATTCTGAAGTTTTTTTAATATTGGTTGAGCTGCAGACATAGAAGAAGCAATAAGAGCCTCGATGACTGAGATGTAAACAATGATGTAAGCACAAGCTACTCGTGAGGCAAGGAGGGACGCAAGATTGGATGCCTTAGAGGCAAGATTGCAAGCGCCACAAGTACAAGTCCCTATTGACGAAAACCCTAAACTCAACCAAGAGGGGGTTCACCGAAGAGAGGGTTTAGGAGGTCGAGTTCCACCACTGATGTTCAAAGGGGCAAGAAGACAATGTTGTCGACAACGACAACTAGGACAACCTCGCAATGCAAGAAGGAATCCAATACAATTCCGACAGGAGGAAGAAAGAGACGAGTACGAGGAAGAAGGTCCATACCCACGGGATAAAGAAGATGATAGGAGGAACATGAAACTATAAATTCCATCATTTCGAGGAACAACTGACCCGGGTGCATATCTCGCCATGGAGCGAAAGATGGAGCTGATTTTTGTCTGCTATCACTATTCAGAGAAAAGAAAGATGACTCTAGCTGCTCTTGAATTTAGTGATTATGTTATGGTTTGATGGGATCAGTTGTGCACAAGGAGAAGAAGGAATCGAAAGAGGCCTATTGAGACATGGGATGATATGAGATGCATCTTGCAAGACAGATTCGTACCAAGCTCTCATCAACACGAGATGCATCAAGCTCTGCAACTTCTCCGAAAAGGCACCAAGAGTATTGAAGATTATAATAGAGAGATGGAGATGCTGATGATTCGAGTTGATGTTCGTGAAGACAAGTAAGCTACCATAGCTTCATTTCTATATGGGCTTAATCGAGGGATCATAAAATTATGGAGATCCAACCATTCGTTGAACTTGATGAATTGGTGACAATGGCAAGTAAGGTGGAGAGGCAATAGAAGGGGAGAAGGATCTTACCCTCCCCTAGCTCCACGAGACCTACTCAAGCTACCACAACAGAACCTAAACCTATCGAGGAATCACCAATACTGGCTGCCAAGGTTGACGTAAAAAAGCATGGTAATTCATCCAATGGTATTCATTGTTTTAAATGTCATGAGCGAGGGCACATTGCGAGCCAATGTTAAAACAAGAGGTTTTTTATTCTGTTGGAAAATAGAGATTACGTGTCTGACGTTGAAGAAGAAGCACACATCAAGAAAGCAGCCTTAGAATCTGAAGTAGATGAGACCATAGAGATGAAAGCACCTCCAGGCAAGCTACTTGAGGAAACTGAAGAGCGACCTATGCAAGGGAACTATTCATATGTAGCTCGTCGAATTTTGAATGTGAAACATCGGGAAGAGATTGAGCAACGAGAAAACTTGTTCCATACTCATTGTTTGGTCAATTGGAAGCTATGTTTGTTGTTCATAGATGGAGGAAGTTGCACGAATGTAGTGAGTGCAATCGTGGTGAAGAAGTTAGAGCTGAGTAAGTTGAAGCATCCCAGACCCTATACTATGCAGTGGCCAAATGAACAAAGGGAGAAAACTTGTTTCATTCATGTTGCCCCTTCGTTTGTGCCTTGGACTTGAACTCTATAAACGATTAGTTTTGGTTGATGAATAGTCCAGTCGAGACTTGTATTCATTTGTGAATAGGGTGAGAAATTTTTATTTGCACATTCTTTATGCATTCGAATGTCATTTGTGGTGGATGTTGGTATTGTATGTAGCGGTTCATGTGTTGATGTCCACTAGCCATTGAGATTCACCACTTTGTGCCCTTTGATCTGTCCCCAAGTTATCTTGGGGACAAGCAAACATTTAAGTGTAGGGGAGTGATTAGGGCCTAATTGTATACTTTTTACCATCGTTTTCCTTAGGCGTTTAAGGCATTTGCACTCGGAGAGGTGTGGTATTACGCTAGATTTTTCCTTGTTTTAGCATGTTTCGGACTCAAACATGTGGAACCAGCCCCGGAGTCAGAAGTTGGGTGAAAAGGCGCAAAATCAGGTCAAAGGCTGGAGGCAGCCGCAGATCACAGCAGAAGCAGATAGTTCACGGTCAGCAGGACCGTGAACCAAAGCCAGAGACCGTGAAGCGCCATGCGTTCAGAGCCTTTTTCGGTCTCACTAGACTCAATTTATTTCACGGTCGTAAGACCGTGAACCAAAATGAGAGACCGTGAAGAGCTTAAACGACGCGGTGCATTTTTGCTCTAGTTCACGGTCCCCGCTAGATGTTCATGGCTGTGAACTGGACCGTGAATCAAGCTCGACTTGGGTATAAAAGAGGCTTGAGCTGAAGGAAGAAGGGGGGAGACCTAGTGTGAGAAACTTCTTCTTCTTCAGATTTCTAGAGTGAGAAAGTGACGAACCTAAGTTAGGGTTTCACCTTCATGCAAGGTTTTGGGAATTCCTTCCCCAAAGGAGGACATCTTCAACATAAGCAGCAAGGCTAGCATCTCCATGATGATTTTCCTTCTTCTCCCTTGTGTTTTCCCTTCTCCTAGCATGGGGTAATCCCTTATTTCACTTGGGTGTTTGTAAACACTAGCTACAATTATGTGAATGTTTGTATGGGTTGAATGATTTGTGTGTGGGTTTGTTTTAATATGAATTTGGAGGTATTTTCATGGAAGATTGTGTTGTGTGTTTGCCTATCAATCTATTTTGTCATTCTAACCTAGGTAGAGAGAAACCCCTTTCTTTGAAAGAGACTTGTAAAGCTAGGTTTTCTTAGGCAAATCTTGTCTCATATCTTGGTTAATGTAGGGAAACCATCTTTGTTCGTATTAGCACCTTGGGTTGGTTATAATTTGGCCGTCCGAACTCCCATTCGAGGGTTAGGTCTTGGCAACCCTTAGTCAATAGGTTAAGAGAGTACTTCAGTATCTTGAACCAAATTCCCTTGACCTATTGACCGAGAGAGTGGCGTTTGTTCACTTGTTCCACTTCCCCTACGGTTTACAACCTCCTTACCACACGTGTTCATTCGATCCGACAAGTCATAATTGCTACCTAGGGGGAGCAACACCCGGGTGAAGCCTTCTCAATTAGTGCCAAATCCATTTACTTTTTTCGAACGTTTTAGCTTTAGATCATTGTGTTCACCAGAAACCAATCACTAGATAATGTTTCAAACAATCGAAGTTAGGGTTTCACCTTCATGCAAGGTTTTGGGAATTCCTTCCCCAAAGGAGGACATCTTCAACATAAGCAGCAAGGCTAGCATCTCCATGATGATTTTCCTTCTTCTCCCTTGTGTTTTCCCTTCTCCTAGCATGGGGTAATCCCTTATTTCACTTGGGTGTTTGTAAACACTAGCTACAATTATGTGAATGTTTGTATGGGTTGAATGATTTGTGTGTGGGTTTGTTTTAATATGAATTTGGAGGTATTTTCATGGAAGATTGTGTTGTGTGTTTGCCTATCAATCTATTTTGTCATTCTAACCTAGGTAGAGAGAAACCCCTTTCTTTGAAAGAGACTTGTAAAGCTAGGTTTTCTTAGGCAAATCTTGTCTCATATCTTGGTTAATGTAGGGAAACCATCTTTGTTTGTATTAGCACCTTGGGTTGGTTATAATTTGGCCGTCCGAACTCCCATTCGAGGGTTAGGTCTTGGCAACCCTTAGTCAATAGGTTAAGAGAGTACTTCAGTATCTTGAACCAAATTCCCTTGACCTATTGACCGAGAGAGTGGCGTTTGTTCACTTGTTCCACTTCCCCTACGGTTTACAACCTCCTTACCACACGTGTTCATTCGATCCGACAAGTCATAATTGCTACCTAGGGGGAGCAACACCCGGGTGAAGCCTTCTCAATTAGTGCCAAATCCATTTACTTTTTTCGAACGTTTTAGCTTTAGATCATTGTGTTCACCAGAAACCAATCACTAGATAATGTTTCAAACAATCGAAGTAGGGGTACATGGACCGGCTCAGGTTGATATTCAAACATACTTGCCCTATATTACACCCAATTAAGGTTTATACTTAGCTTGGGTCCTAATTGGGAGTTTTAGTGCGATATTCGGGACGAGTCACGGTTACGTATATTACACACATTACGTAAATTTTAGGGTGAGTTAGTATTTCCTATGTGTCAATCAAACAAACCTATTACGAAAGTCCATAAATATTCAGACACTCCATAATGGGAGGTATATTATCCAACTAGTTTGTTAATTAATTGATTTGAACATAATCCAATGAACAGATGAAGAAGTAAATATAATTAGTTTCTTACCGCGCTGTAACGATGCGAACAATATCACAACGTACTTAAGTGTCTCTATATACTGGCCTTAATCACATGGTGAACTTAGAAGCCATTACGGTCTGATCAGAGTTGGGCAGCTCGTTCATTATTGTCCGACTCTGACTCTCAAACTTGAAGACCCTGTAGTTTTGGTATGCTAGTTTGAACATTACTCATCAGAATCATTAAGAAATTGATCTCCAGCCCTACAAATGACAGAAAACTTGCTGTGGCGTGGCCATCGGTGTGGCTTCACCTTGTCGAGCATAAAATCCAACCACTAGAGAACTCATCTTAAGCAGTTTAACTTTCTTCATTTAATTCATTGATTAAATAGATGGGTTTGTATTGATTTCATCATCTTTTTGTTGTATTCGGAAGTGCAGTTTTACTCATCCCTGAAAGAACCAAATGGCCTTCGAGGTATGTATGTCATTGACTCGGTCACAAGTTTCACATTTGCAACCTGCAAACGATACTCTGAACCGTCCTGGTCTGCGCGTCGGGGACGAAGTCCCCTAGATAATAAAACTGTTCTTAATCGCGTCACTCGCTCCTTTCTCCAACTAGCAACAACCGTTGAATCAGAGCCCCAAATGCATCCACAGCCTCCAATGGCTCTCTTCACCATCGCCATCCTCTTCGCAACTCTGCCGTCCCTCGTACACTCCGTCTCCTTCAAGTTCGCAAACTTCAGCCCCAACATGATCAACATTAACTTCCAGGGAGATTCCTTCTCCTCCAACGGCGTCCTCCAGCTCACCAAGAACGCCGTGGGGGAGAGCCTCAGAAGGAGCGCCGGCCGCGCCACGTTCCGCCAGGTCATCCCTCTGTGGGACTTCAAAACAGGGGAGCTGACGGACTTCACCACGCACTTCACATTCACCATGAAAGCAACCAACCTGACCAAACGCTACGGCGACGGGATGACCTTCTTCCTCGCCCCCGAAGGCTCCGAGATCCCGGCCAACTCCACCGACGGGTTCCTCGCCTTGTTCGGCCCCGACACCGCCCTCAACGCCACCAGGGACCACCAGATCGTGGCGGTCGAGTTCGACAGCAATCGGAACTCCTGGGATCCGAGCGACGATCACGTCGGGATCGACGTCAATTCGATCCGCTCCGTCGAGTCCAAGCAATGGAACAGCAGCATCAAGGACGGCAGGATGGCCAACGCCTGGGTGAATTACAATTCCACCACCAAGAACCTGAGCGTCTACCTCACCTACGCCGAAAACCCCGTCTACAACGGAACCTCCAGCCTTTCGTACGCCGTGGATCTGCGCCAAGTCCTGCCCGAATTCGTGACGGTCGGCTTCTCCGCTTCCACGGGGATTTCAACTCAAATCCACAACGTTTTCAGCTGGGAATTCAATTCCACCTTGGAGACCCCGACCCCGAAAACCTCCAAATTAGCTGGAGTAGCGATCGGCTTGGGAGTAACGTTCGGCCTGTTGATTGCTGGATTCGTCATGCTTCTGTTTTTCTACCGGAGAATCAGAGCTTGCAGAGGAGACGACGAGGACGGAATCGACGTCGCGATGGACGACGAATTCGAGAAGGGGACGGGACCGAAGCGATTCAGCTACAGGGAACTGAGCCGGGCGACGGGCAATTTCGCGGATTCGGGGAAGCTGGGGGAAGGAGGGTTCGGCGGAGTGTACAAGGGCTTGCTCGACGGCGGCGGCCAATCCGCCGCGGTGAAGAGGGTTTCGAGAGGATCGAGGCAGGGGAAAAAAGAGTACATCTCCGAGGTGCGGATCATCAGCAGGCTGAGGCACAGGAACCTGGTGCAGCTGATCGGTTGGTGCCACGAGAAGAGCGAGCTCCTCCTCGTCTACGAGTTCCTCCCCAACGGGAGCCTCGACCAGCACCTCTTCGGCGAGAAACTGATGCTGCCGTGGTCCGTCAGGTACAAGATCGCGCTCGGGCTGGCGTCGGGGTTACTGTACCTCCACGAGGAGTGGGAGCAGTGCGTCGTTCACAGAGATATAAAGTCGAGCAATGTGATGCTGGATTCACAATTCAACGCGAAATTGGGCGATTTCGGGCTGGCGAGGCTGGTGGACCACGAACTGGGCTCGCAGACGACGGTGCTGGCCGGGACGATGGGGTATCTGGCGCCGGAGTGCGTGACGACGGGGAGGGCAAGCAAGGAATCGGATGTTTACAGCTTCGGAGTGGTGGCGCTGGAAATCGCGTGCGGGAGGAGGCCTGTGGATCCGAAGCAGGAGCTGAGGAAGGTGAGGCTGGTGGAGTGGGTTTGGGATTTGTACGGGAGCGGGCGGATTCTTGAGGCGGTGGACTGGAGGCTGGCGGCGGGGGGCGGCGGTGAGGGGGATTTCGATCGGGATCAGGCGGAGCAATTGATGATCGTGGGGCTGTGGTGTTGTCATCCTGATGAGGCGAATCGGCCGTCGATCAGGCAGGTGATTGGGGTGCTCAATTTTGATGCTCCGCGGCCGAGCCTGCCGTCGAAGTTGCCGGTGCCGATGTACTACGCGCCTCCGCTGGATCTGTGTAGGTTCACGTATAAGACGACGACGACGAAGGACGGGGAAGTAGGGAAGACGGATGTTTCGTATCCGAGTTACACGACGGGGTCGTCGACCGGCTCGGCATGGTCCGGCGACGCGCTGCTGGTTTCGCGTAAGGACGATGGGGTTCCGGCGGCTAATCCAGGGAAGATTGGCTAGCTTCTTGCCTTCTTAATTGTTGGACTTTGTTTCTTTTTTGTTTTATTATGTTATCAAGGTTTGTGTTCTTTCTCTCTGCCTGTAGATTTACCAATTTCATGTCACAAAGTATTTTGTAACTTTTTCATAAAAGCAAAAACAATGTTTATGTGACTTGAATCGAATTATCAGCCGCTACGATTGGTAGTCGGGGGTCTCGCTGTCCGATCAATGTTATTTGAGTTCGGGTTCTGGGCCTGGTCTGTAACCGTTTCATTTGTCAGATTGGATTAGGTTTAGACCCACATGGAGAAGTACTATAAATACTTCTCATACTCCTCTATAATCTTTCGATATAGTGAAACTGGCTCTCTCTCGCCCGTGGACGTAGCTAACACATATCGTGTTAGTGAACCACGTAAATCGTGTGTCTGTGTTTTTCGATTCTCGCTTTCGTATTCTTGCTTTATCGATTCCGACGATTTCCTGATCCATAGCAGCGCGTTTATAACAGTTTATTTTGTTCAATGAATCAAGTCTCTTGGCACCACTAGACACAAAACATTCAAAGTATTTTTTTCATTATTCACGTAAATTTGAGCTTATTCATGTCATATTTTCGTTATTCACGTAAGAGTGTTGATCAACCGATACTGTTAGGTCACGCAATCTGGTGTTTATTCACGCATATTGTTATTCATTCATGTCGTTGTAAAATCAAATTTCAAACTTTGAAATATATCAAAATGGATCTAATTGTATAGATTATGATCAATGCAACACATTTTTACAGATTTATTGAGAATCCAAATATAATTTCCATAAAATATAGCCAATACAAATTATTAGGAGGAAAAAGTCTGAATTCAAATTGACGTGAATAACTTACACTCTTACACGTGAATAGACATTGTATTACATTCAGTGGCGCGGACGCAAAAATTTCATCAAGAGTATTCAACTGTAGACCAAAATTTCCAAGGATTGTCACATAGTCTTGAATTCAAATGCTACAATCACTAAAATAAAATTTTACACAAGCTTTTACTCCAAAAAGTTTATTCAACCTTTGTCAATTGGCAAACCAAGCATCAGCCTGGGTCCGCCCCTAATTACATTAATAAGCACCAAATTGCGTGAATAAGCACAAAATACCTAAAAATTTTACCTTTTAAGTGTTTTGTCTCTAACAAGAGAACTTTTCATTGTTCAACTTCAATACCATAGGGCTACAAACATGATTAGTAATATGAATTGAAATAGGAAGATTTATAGTATGGCGTCTTGATTAATAAAAAGTAAGAAGTAAGAACTCATCTGTGGTTCGGTGAGTTTTATTCGTGGATGAGATGCAGTTGATATTGAAACTCAGTTCGTGAACAATATTTATTCAAATGTCATGCACGGGCGGAACTAGAGTAAGTCTCGGGCGCCCGATTATCTAAAATATCGAAAGTTACTTGTAAACTCTATAAGCTTTCTTGAAAATTTAGAATTAAATTAAGGATTAAATGCAATATATTAGTCACAACTATTAATAAACGAGAAATTATAGTCAGTTAGCCACAACGATGAAAATACAAATTATTAGACATTCGTTAGTTGTCCGTTAATGCTCCGTTAGTAAGTCTGTCTGCAATGTTGACCTTGCCTAAAAAAACTGACACATAATATTTTTTTATAATTTACAATTAAATTAATTTAAAAATATAAAAAAAGGAAATTAAAAAAACTAATACATGCTTCTCCGATAAGACTATCCATAACGTGGGTGGAAAAGGGGGGAAATACCCACAACGTGAGTGTGGGTAAAGTGGGAAAAATGAGAGGAAAAGAAAAAGTAGGGGGAATATCCACTAGTAGCAAATAAATGAGGGATGCAAGGGAGGGGGGAGGGAGCTCACTATCGGGCCCGCACATATCTTCTTTTTTATTTTTTGTTCTAATTTTTTTGTTTTAATGGTTTTTTATTGTGAGGTGTTTTGATTGGTTTTATCCCCAACGAACAGAATCAATGACATTATATTTAATTAGTGATAAAAAAATTATGTCCAAATTAAAAAAAATATATCAAAATGTTTGTATTAATTAATTATCACTAACTACGTAAAAATAATGATCATTATATAAAATAAAGTGATGAAATCAACTATAGATTGATTTTAATAAAAAAATGTTAAACCAATTGACCACTTTTCCCACCCCTACATTGTGATCAAAACCTCTCTCCCTTCTTTTCCCCTTTTTCCCACCTTTCCATCCCAATCACATTGTGGATGGTCTAACTATATATTGAATCGACGAGGCGGCGACCGTGGAGGATCGCACGGTGAGGATGCGAAAGGAAGTGATTGTCGAGGGGTTCTTACTAGGTTGGCCCCTACTCTCTCTCTTTCACTGCATTCGTCGCCAAGAACAAAGGCACGCCAACTCCAATAACGTACAGCCACGATCGCTAAGCTCTGATTTTCTACACCAACCCCCAATCAAACATCCAATAACATTCAACATGGGTAGCGAATGGCATGAAGTAAGTCTCTCTCTAAATTCAAATTTCCTCTCCCTTCTCTCTAGAACTCCAAAAGTCTCATTTGGGGGCTGCCGCCGGCATCCTTTGAGGACCGGCGGTGGCCCAAGTTTCCATCTTTCTGCTTTCCTCCTCTTTTTCCTTTGCCCCGTCCTTTGCTTTTCCCTGTTTTCCATCTACTTTTGCGGCCCTTGTTGGCTTTTTCTCTGCCGTGATGGCGTTTCCTTGTTCCCTAAGTGGATCAATCCACAAACCTCTCTATATGAGATGGTTCGTTCTTGTTCCGATCTGATGTAATCAGATCTTCGCAAGCTCTTCTGGGTCCGGATGATGCAACTTCGAAGATAATCCATTTCCGTCAATGTTTTGGTGGCGTGGTTACTCCAAGTTGGTGCGTTTATCGTTTTAACGATGATTTCATTCTCTGCTATCCTCTCGTCGTCCTCTGGGTTCGTCGTTGGTGGAAGGCAAAGTCTTGTCCGGCGGCTGCAGCAGCTCTCCTTTGTTCTTTTGAGGTAAGGGTTTCCGTTAGGGTTGAGGGTGGGCTGGTGTTGGTGTTTGTGGGCTCGAGTTTACAAACGTGTCTTGTTTTTTTTTTTTGGGCTGAGTTTTGTCTTTCTGTTCATGTTGTGTTTCTTGGGTGGGCTTCTCTTTTGGTGGTGTTTTGCTTGGGGGTTCACGTTGGTTTGGTGGGGTTCTGTTGGGTTTGGCTTGCAAGTTTGGTTGTTTTTGTTTTTTGTTTTGTTTTTTGTTTTGTTTTTTTTTATTTTTTTATTTTTTTATTTTTGTGGTTTTATGGTGGCCTTTCCTCCTTCTCTTGGGTTTTCCTTTCCTCTTTGGACCAGGATGCTGTCTCCGGTTTTCCCTTGGTCTCTGTCATCTCCGAGCAGTCCGGTTCATCCATGTCCACCGCCATGTAATTTCAGATTGAGATTCACTGTGATGAGTCATCTTCGAATGATTCTCAGGAGGCGGCTTATGGTTTGCTTTGCTCATTACCATGGTCCTGTTTGCATCGGATGAGCTGACTCTGGCTTTGTTGCTTCCTCAATAGTGGTGGTTGCGTGAGGGTGTTTGGATGCATTTGTTTGTCTGTGGCAATGGCTCCCACTCGCCGGTTTTTCTTCTGCTTCTCTGCTCGTTCATGTTGTATTTTTCCGGTTGGAATGACCCTTTGGTTGATTGGGTGTTTTGCCCCTCTGTGTATCAAGTACCCTCTGTAATCACTATGTTGAATGCAATATAAGCGGCATTCTTGTCAAAAAAAAAAAAACATTCAATCCCAGAGTCGCGGCTGTCCTCTTATTCCGACACAACTTGGCAATCTCGGAGTTGCGGCCCTCTGCTGCGCCGGAAGTTTCAATATCGGGTTGCTTTTAGATCCAATCTGTCGCTATCTCGACCCTTAGAAAATGGAATTGCTCCCGAGGAAGTTTGGCTTTTGGGGAGTGGTAGTTGTGTCTGTGAGGATTATATGAGTTTTAACCTTTAGGTTTTATTGGGTTTGTGGAGTAGTATTTCACGGAGGATTAGGAGAGTTGTTTATTTTATTATGGATTGGGAGCCCGATGGTTCTGGTTTGTGTTGAAGAAGGAGAAGGCGATGCAGCCGTAGAGAAGCTTATTCCAAGCATCTGGAATACGTGGAACAGCCTGGTTTGCCGATGGAGGGAGTACCACGGCGGCGACGACTGGAAGGGGATGCTCGACTCCCTCGACGAGAATCTTCGGCGGGAGGTGGTCACGAATTTTAATTTTAATTTTTTATAATTAAAAATAAAAATTATATATATAATGATTTGCTTATGTGGACGCCAAATGACCAAAAAGGTGAAATTTTTATCTAATAAAAAGAGAAAAGTTAGGTAAAAGAGAAAAATTAAAGGACTAAAATAAAAGTATTAAATATAATTTTGAGTAATATCATTTGAATATTTCACTTAATCAATAAGAAAAAAAATGTGGTTTTACTTTTAGTTGAAAATATGAGAAAACTGATAACACCTAAATCAGTGACCCTTCAAATTTATGTTTGTTTCGTGCTAATTCGTGTGCATAATAGGAAGAATATCATTGATTGCATCCCTATTTCGTTTCTATTTGATTATGTCGTTATTTTAGGGTGTTTAGACGATACATGTGAATTAGGTATGAAAAAGGTGCACAAGTGTAGAAAATGGGCAAAAACGGAGATCATGGCCGAAGGAGCCAAGATCTCAGCCTTACGTGCCAAGATCCCTGCCATGAAGAGAGGGCATAAACCAGAGCACAAGATCGCAGCCTGTAGTGCAAAGATCCCGGACGCGATTTTCAGCCTCTTGCCCATGAACTTGAACTGAAGATCTCAGCCTCAAGTTCATGGTCACGAACTTTGGAGGCAAGGGTGTGAACTTCAGAAGAGGCCAGCTCGGAAGAAGCATAAAATTTTAGTCATTATTTTACGATCCACAACTTTCGTGCCCGCGATAGCGATCACGACTGTGAGACTCAATTTTATTCAGTGGGCTCCTTTTGGGCTCTAGTTGAGACTTCCCAAGGCTTCCCCTCCATTAATCTTCATCTTATGGGTGAAATACCCCTTAATCTTCCCAATTCTACTCCTTTAATCCCCCATAAATCTTCCAAGTTTCGATCCAAAATATTATAGATGGTGTTTTACCTTGAAAAGTACATAAATATAAAGAAAATGCATACAAGAATCTCAAAGTACAATCTAGCTATGATAAAACCTCATTGATCGAATAGCTATGATATTTATAGGAAATTAGGAAAAAATCTCTAAAGATGCATTGATAGAAGGGGAAAATATATCAAATATGAGGGTGATAAACACTATAAATGGAGTGTTATAATACTATGTGGTTGTTGGGAGACATAGATGGAAGGGGAAATATTATTTTGATTTTCATTTAATTTAGATTATTTTTATAAAATAATTAAGTTTTACTTAAAAATTATGATGGTGTGCCATCTATGTGGATGCTACGTTTTTTTCCAGGTCAACAAAAGTCAACATCTTCTTGACTATCATATGGTCACCCATTATCTCAAGTGAGTTACTAATTAACGCTCTAAAATTAAAAAATCAACGCCCTAAAATGAACTTAAATTACAAATTTGACCCCAATCCCTAAACGTTTCCATCGCCCTGATTTCCTGGCCCCTTGTTCTGCTGCTCTTGATCAGCTCCGCCCGTCACCGCCGCCGCCTCTGCTGCTGCGTTGCTCAAGTACAGAGAAGAAAGGAAAGGATCTTGCCGGCCACGCGAAACCGCCCTGGCCGAGCTGAAGACCGACAAGAGACGAGTTTTGTTGAACAACATCTCCAGGACGTCGATGTCCTATCCTCACATCAACTAGATAGTTGCGGTGCTGAAATTTGTTCATCGGGATTGGTTGCCGGCGGCGATCAAATCAACGATGATGACCACTGCCTACGACATGGACAACACGGCGACGGCCTCTGCGTTCTGATTGAGAGCGCTGCGTGCAGCCACCGGGTAAAGGTTCCTTCGCGGTGAATTTCGAAGGGGGCCGTGCCGGCGAGAATGAGACGGTGAGGTGGTTTTAAAGTTTGGGAGCTTGGGGGAGAAATTGATCGTTGTCGCGGCCGGAGGTGGCAGAGCAGAGTTCGGCGGCGACGGGCGTAGTAGTAATGACCAGGGCGAAAGATTTGTTACAATTTTTTAGGGGTTAGGAATCTGTTCGTTGTAAAATGGTTTGCTTGAGTAAGTTTATAGCGAAAATTTTAAAAAGTTAGGGCGTTAAATAGAAGTTCAGTATCTCTAACGGTCAACAAAAGCGCCAGTATATCGCAAAAGTCTCATGAGTCATGTTAGGATTGTCATATCGAATAATTAAGGGCAGAAATGACATTTTTAATATAGTTGGAGTGTTTTGGTAGAATTAGCGCTGCTACTTAAAATAGAATTGAGGATAATTAACGTGTTTAGTTGTAAAATAAGTTCAAATAAAAAGCAGCGAGGCAGATAAATTCTGTACTTGTCACAAAAGATAAAATAATTTTTTTTGGGTGACACACAAAAGATAAATATTGACAATGCCTTAGTAATTTTTTTTTATTTGTTATTAATTAGAAGTTTGACTTTGTATCACCTTGCCTTGAAGAACCGAACTTATATTCATAGAATAAGTAGATGAGAATTGGTAGGTTGAGGAGGCGAAAGAGTCTTGGTATTGTTCAACTAAACGATCGGGTTCGTTAGTGGAGTTGGAAATAACGAATCCTAATACATTGCTACTCTATTGAAATTTCGTGAAAATAGTCAAAATCCCTCCTTGCAAGTGACCAACTTTTCATTTCTAGGTTTCTGTAGCTCTATAGCCCACGAAAGACACAAAAGAAGCAAAAACAGAGAGGAAGTCTTTCGCGGGCATTGAAAGATCTCGCGACACTCAGGCCAATAGCTTACTCCACCAGAAAGCTGGAAATGGAAACAGGAACCCGCAAAATAGTTATTCTTTTCCCTTTCAAGTAACGTTTGAATTTCAGAAAGCAAAGAAAGCGGTGGCGGAGCTAGGGAGCGGCGGATCCAATAATTAGATTAACGGTATTCAACGATAAAATAAAATTATTTACGATTGTCAAATAATCTCGAGTTCAAATACTACTATCACTAAGCATTTTATTCTAAAATTGGATTAAGATTTGTCAATTGACAAAACCTATCATCAATTTAGGTTCGGCCCAATAGACTCACAAACAAATTCGAAATCCTTCAAGTGTTTGTTGTTAGTGTCTTGTGATCCGAGTTTGAGCTCAAGGTTGAACTAAAATCATATTCTATTAGTTGAACTCAATTTTTGCTCGTTAGCTTCGTTTGGCGAGCCGAGCTCGAGCTTTCCTGTTAAAGCTCATATCAAACTCTAACTGAAATCGAGCTTGAAAGTATTTTAACGAGTCGAGCTCGAACCATGGGCAAACCTCAGCTCGGATCATTAACAACCCTAGCCACAAATAATTTGTCTGGATGACTTTTAATTGGATTGTATTGTGGTTACGATCTAGGATATGGGGAATAAGGTCTTTAAGGTAGTGGAAAAATTCATTTCTCAAGATTCCACATATTCCAAACCGATTCCTCATCAATCACAACTTTCTTTACTTTTCTACTTTGATACACGTTTTGAACAAGAGAAAGGAACGAAAAATATTCAAATAATAAGAGTTCACTTAGCCATTGGGTATGAAAATTACTCCTTGTGAAGTCCATAAAACTTGTTGCTTTCCGCCTCTAAACACAGATCGAAAATAGGGTTAAGGAAAGAGCTACGAACTACTCTCCTCTTGGTACTCTTTTCTTAAATGGTGGTGATCTAGATCTTGAGGCATCATACGTATCAATTTGATAAACATGACCTTGGACTTTTCTTTTCTAGCCTATGGATTTTACTCCTGGTTCGTGTTGGGCTCATGCATAAAAGCTGTCTTACATAAAACTATTGAGAGACAAACTTCTGTCAAATGAGGGCTAGAATCACCAAATATTAGGTAAACTAGAATGAACCCGCGCTATGCTACGGATGCTAAGAGACGGTGAATTATTGGTTGTTGACACAATAATACTAAATATAATTGTTTCAATAAGCTCGTGCTTAGCTAATTTATTTACTTTCTTCGGATTTTTTGGCATGATTTTTAATCATTATAATTTTTTATTTTTTAGTTTTAGCATTTCAACCATACTATTTTAGAAAGGCATGTTAGTAAAAAAAAAATATGTTTGATACATGAATTGTCGTATGTTGAGATGTTTTCGTTTGATAGACGCTTCATGTTAGGGATGCCAATTTTGATTTGATCTGTTGTACCCGACTTGTTTTGGACTGGGCGGGCATGAGTAGGATCCTCAACATGACCTGTCTTGACTCGGCCCATTTTTTACCCATTTCTTGCTTAAATCCCATGTAATATTACTCAAATTAATTATTCTTTTACTTTTATGACATAATATTTTATTTATAATAAAGTTGTAAATAGATGAGAAGCTCAGTTTCACGAATAACTTAAAAACATTAATCATGTATTACTTTGTTTTTTTTTGTGTATGAAAAATGAATATTTTCACAATTTTGTGTTGAAATTACATACTCATAGATCGACCTTCGCCCCGTAATAAATTACCCAAACTACCACAAAGCGTGTATTGGTATCGAGATACTCGTACCGACCTACCACATTGTCATTCCTACTTCACGTACATATTAAAAATATGTCCACCCGTGCATTACTACAGGGTTGAGATTAACAGTTTTTTCCAACTAATTAATTATGTTCTCAATGAGAATAAAAGAATTTCGACAAAAATAGGAACATAAAAACGAATATTTTTTTTGACAATAAAAACGAATAGATGATAATCATTTTCACCACAATTTGATTTATGAAGAAGCTGGAGAAATGGTTTTTCATCATGTCATCCATGGAGAAATTGTGTGAAAGCTTAACAGCTTCCACTTCTCACTTAGCCACATGTCAATAAATAGTTGGTTTGTCATAGAAAAATAAGACAGTCATGCAGCCTAATAAAAACTTAGGCAAAGTAAACTGTCTTTTACTTTATATATATTTATGACATAATATTTTATTTATAATAAAGTTGCATATAGATGAGAAGTTCAATTTCACGAATAACTTAAAAACATTAATCATGTTTTACTTTGTTTTTTTTATGAAAAATGAATATTTTCACAATTTTGTGTTGAAATTACATACTCATATAGATCGACCTTCGTCCCGTAATAAATTACCCAAACTACCACAAAGCGTGTATGGGTATCGAGATACTCGTACCGACCTACCACATTGTCATTCCTACTTCACGTACATATTAAAAATATGTCCACTCGTGCATTACTACGGGGTTGAGATTAACAGTTTTTTCCAACTAATTAATTATGTTCCCAATGAGAATAAAAAAATTTCGACAAAAATAGGGGGAAAAAAACGAACAGATGATAATCATTTTCACCCCGATTTGATTTATGAAGAAGCTGGAGAAATGGTTTTTCATCATGTCATCTATGGAGAAATTGCGTGAAAGCTTAACAGCCTCCACTAGTCCACTCTTCTCACTTGGCCACATGTCAATAAATAGTTGGTTTGTCATAGGAAAAAATCAAACAGGTATGCAGAGTAATAAAAACTGAGCTTAGACTCACTACAACTTGTAAATAAAAGAACAAGAAATGAAGAATAAAAACTAGAGCACTTATACTATGTATATAGTATTGGTGCTTTAATGTATAACTCAAAGTTATACCGTAACATAAAATGTATAAATTTAGGTTGTACCATAAAACAATTTGTATCATTATGTTATGGTACAACTTTACAATTTGAAGTTGTACCATCACATAAAGGTACAAGTTCAAGTAAGGTACAACTTCAAGTTGTACCATAAAAGAATTTGCACAAAAAGTATAGGTACAATTTAAAGTTGTACCATAACGTAAATGTACAATTTTAAATTGTACCATAAAAGCAAAAACCTATAGCACCAATATTATATAGCATTGTAAAATTTCTTTAAAAACTAACGAGAAACAAAAATAAAGGTAAATAGACTCAAAGACACTACTTCACACACACAAAAATAAAGCCATGACTCTATGGACTCAAATAAACAAAACAAAGCAAATAATCTACAAGGAAAATCAAGAACAAAATCTCCACTCCCTTTTAATAAGGAATTGAAAGTCGCAAGCCATGGCGTCAAAATTTTATTTGTTATAAAATACGGGGAACTACTTGGTAGGTAACCATGATCGTATTCCCTCAAGACCTTTAGAATATCGTTACTCAGAAAGTGAGGACTTTGTTCTTGGATTCGAAAACACGTTTTGGGATTGAGGTGCATCTTAAATTGCTTTGTAAATGAAAATTGAAGAAAATGAAATAAAAATAAAAATTGGATGTGGGAGAACAATAAAAAAAGGCGTCGCAAAGGCAAGCTCACACTAGTGCTTCCTTATACATGCTTTAGAATGATAGGCGACATATATATATGTGACTGAGGGAATTCACATGGATTCCTCCTCTCACCACGCTTCTCGCCCTACTATCTACCAATGGTCCCTCCATTGGAGATGGACTAGGGAGACACGTGAGTCAGCCAATCTAGTTATGTTTTATCCTAAATATGTTGGGTACCAAACCGTGTATTGCATTTGGTGTGCCTCAATCACATGTGTTTCCTTGTTACAATCCACCCACATGAACGCATATAAGAACATAAACCAATGCAATAAATATAGAGAGGTGAAAATCAAACAATCCATATATATGATCAAGAATCAATTATTACACTATCTTAGGAATCTCTTGGGTTCTCCAACCTATACAACTAACAAACTAGCCACTCATGGGGACATAATCTAGGAGATACATCGGTCGAAAAGACGAGAAACTTAGCTTCTATGAAATGGCAGCCTAATAAGGGAAACAACTCCTAATGTGACATTCTGGCCACCATTTTATCCTCAAAATACTGATTGCTTCTAGTTTGTGGTGGTTTGATATGGAGGCATAATGATCTCATGTAAAGACTTTTCTTCAAATGATGGCCACGGGGTCTATCTATAGGTCTTTATATTAGTTTTGTGACATATCTTCTAGGAGAGATATCTTATCATAATGAGTCAAATTGAACCTTCTCGAAAATTATGTCTAATCACTTGAGATCCCCCACTATTTCCTAAGCCCAAATTGTAAAATGAGTTGAATTTTGGCTTTTGGTCGACAATTTGGGCCAATATCTTGGGCATCGACATCTCACTCCATTTATGACTCCCATCACGCTTGTTCTGATGTCTCCAGCTCGTACATGGTGTCCTGCTAGGATGCAATGGCATGAAAAAGCATGAAATACTACCCAAAAGGTATCAAAACTATAAAAACACCTCTAGAGGCTACTAAACACATCTTTGAGAAATTAGCATGTAAATCCAAGTCAATATGGCAAAATAAATGTATAAATTGTGAAACATATGCCATGAAATGAGACAATTACCATGTAAATCCAAGTTAATATTTGACACTCGATTATGTTCACCTTATATGCCAAATCCATGTCCCTTTGGTGGTAGTGGAATACAAATGTATTTGGACTACTACTCCTTGGGGAAATACAAAGTTAAAACTATATATCTATGCATTAGGCAGCTTAGCAATACATCATTGTTTTGCAATACTTCTCCATATGATAGATAATTTTTGGAAAGGCACAAGGTCAAACACACTCTAGGATGATTTGGATCAACCTGGAAGATCAAAGGGGTAATTACTAGAAGATCAAGGATGATATCCATCAAACGAAGCCCACCGGAGGCAAAGTCTCCATGAAGTCATCATATAGGTCCAAGAGGAGTCTATTTGATACAACCCTAAATTGCTTCCTTACCAAGCTAGAGTTACTTGCCCGAGAGGCTAACCCAACTCATTTGAACAATCTTAGTTTTTGGCCAAGTATAGTGACGTGTTCAGGCAGCCTACTTTGGAGCTTTGGTCCTTCCAATTGGGTTGATGGAAATGAAAGGTTAGTGTGTTGTTTTGAACATAAAAACTTCCTCTACAAGATGGCAGGAGATTCGGGTTCATATGAAGTCGTTAAAGCTGCGTTCCAAGGCCTCAAAGTAGCGGTCTCAAAACTAGCAGACTGCCAGAATTTGGCTAAGTCTGGAGGCATGGTCAGGAAGGTCACTTTGGAGGTCCATTCAGGGAAGAGGGGTTCGAATCATGGAAGGAGCTTTGTACCACATGAAAGTGCGTTTGATTGTCTACAGAAGCAAGGTATTGGCTAAGGAGATGGAGACCTGGAGAGATGTGAACGTAGGGGTCAAAGTTGCTATGGACACTGTTTTGGAGGCAGCTTGCGTAAGCTACAAGTTGGGTATTATGGACGAGTTGGGATTCCTTTTCTGTTTTGGTTTGTTACCTTTAGACGTTGTAGGATTAATTAGCTTTCCTTGTTTGTTTTGTACTCGAATTAGGTTTTAGTTTGCTTATTTAAAGACCTAGAAACTCCATTGTAATAGTTAGACGTTAATCAATTCAGAACTTGTTCATTGAGTTTTCAACTCGTGGATTGTCCTTGTTGCTTGGTTCAAATCGCCAACGACGAGCGAGCCTTGTATCGATTGAGTCATCACCTCAATCGTGGTCGGGTTGCTACCTTGAATTCGGTTGAGCCTCTTCCCCGCGTGTGGTGTTGAAGTTGCACTCCGAACCATCCTTCTATTCCTCTGTTACTCTGTTTTATGGCTTAGAAATCTGATTTCCAAGCTGTGTTCAAAAAGCCTCGCGGATTGGGGTTTATCACTATTGGAGAAATTTCATCTAAAGCCTACAAAGAAACCCACAACATGTGTCTCTGATGACGCTCAAATTATGGTGCTTATCATTCCATTTTTGATACATTTTCCTTCTATCAATGCATCTTTAATACATTTTGCTTTGTTTTAAGTGAAAATCAAAACTATTTTATCAATTTGCTTATAATAGACATAGGTTGTGTTTTAGTATGATTTAATGCCTTTTTGGTGTTATTTTGTGCTTTTCAAGGTCCAACACACTTTAGGATGATTGGATCCACAATTGGATCAAGTTCGAGGATCAAAAGGGGTAATTGCTAGAAGATCAAGGATGGTTTGTCCATAAAATGAAGCCCAGCGGAGGGGAGTCGCCATGAAGTCGTCATATAAGTCCAAGAGGAGGATATTTTATAAATTTCATCTCAACCCTGCAAAGAAACCCACGGTGGCCTTATGATGGTGTCAACCATTGCCGGGCCAAACCCAACAAGTTACGACCAAAATTCCCCACAAGGATGGTTTGTCCATAAAATGATTGGATCCACACTTTGAGATGATTGGATCCACAATTGGATTAAGTTCGAGGATCAATTGGGGCGATTGCTAGAAGATCAAGGATGGTTTGTCCAAAAAATGAAGCCCAACAAAGGGAAAGTCGCCATGAAGTCGTCATATAAGTCCAAGAGGAGGATATTTGATAAATTTCATCTCGGCCCTTCAAAGAAACCCACGGTGGCCTTGTGATGGTGTCAACCATTGCTGGGCCAAACCCAACAAGTTACGACCAAAATTCCCCACAAACATCCCAAAGCAAGAAGAAAACTAGCGATGCCCCAAATGTCATTTGATCGCCACATGCCTAAAGCACATAGATGCTTCTAGAATCCTCTTACTTAGTCCAAGTGGTAAAAGGATGCTGGAGGCCAAGTTTAAGTAGGAAAACTCCAAGAATACCCCTTTTCTTTTACTATAAATAGGAGATTAAGCTTTAGCTTTTACTCACTCTTACATATACAAAAGCAGCTAAAGTTCTGTCGGAGCAAGACAGGGATGTCTACATCATCATTGGTGATGTCATCTCCATCTCTTATAGCTAACTAAGCATATATTGTTTAGCGATGTGAGTTCTATGATGCAGACATCTGCTTTATATTATTTAAGGAGATGTTTTGGTCATTAGATTCCTCTATCATTCGATGCTTGTACCATCTTATGCTTTATTTATCTATTGCTTTAAACATTCTATGCTTTTATCGTCTACTATGTATTACTATGGTCTTGCTTATAATACTATTACATGTTGTTGGGAAACTCTTCATATGTGGTATGCAACTATTTTAAGAGTGCATGAAGGGAGATGTACATTACATCATCAATGTCATTGACACTTTCTTTGGCTCTTAGAAGCCCTAAATAACAATGTGATAATTCCTTGTTTGATCGATTAGTCTAATGGCATGAAGAGAAGGCATGCATTAGCTAGTTGTAGTTTCTCTCGCATGTGGCAAAAGCTCAGATTGGAATGCATTAGTGGAAGGGATAGGGCATCATATTAGATCTATACATAGGTTCATCTTGTTAATGAAATTAAATGCATGTTAATCTAGATGAAACTACCTAAACAATAATATTTGTTACGTGTTTCTTGTTAGTTTAATTAGAATAAAATCTCGATCAAACCATAAGGAACATCACTCCATCGTATTTACCTTTTGGTTATCTCGTTACTTGAATACATACCTTTAGTTTCAAAGTAGTTACTATCAAATAGGGGTGTGCAACGGTCCAGTCCGAACTGAACCAAACTCAGGAGAATCGTGGTCCAATAGTAAGAGACTTCTATGGACCAAGGACACGACTAAAAGTGTATTCGGTTCGTTGATCTTGTCCAAATGTCACTTTGGTCTATTTTTCTTTAGTATTTATTAAATTCATTGGACCAAGGACCGGACCATATTATACTCAGTTCGGTGATGTTTTGTACGTACCAAACCATTGCATGCCCCTGCTATCAAAGACCCATGGAATATGAGTTCATTGACCCGTTTACCATCCAAAAGCGGCCTTATCGATATTGGCGTACCATGGTGGTATTCTATGTGCCATTCATTGTGCAATATGCCATTATATCAAAGAAACATTATAAAGTTTATTTTTACACTACGATTGTCATGTGGCTTACGGGACTTAGGCATGATGGATTATTGTTGAACTCCCTCTCTAATTTTATTTTTTCTCTTTGGTAGCTTCACTTGATTTCTTTTGGATACTCCGAATATGATCAATTGGAGGCCGTTTGTCTTCTTTGGCCTCTATGGAAGTTTCGCAACGAAGTTATGTTTAGACATGTCCAACCTACATTTCCCATCCTTGCACACCAATCTTCCATTGAGGTACATCAAAATCTCGCTGCATACTTAAACCGACAACCAATTAGGGCACTTCATCGTCTCATCCTCCTCATTCCTTTGCTCATATGTGGTGTCCAATGCCTTTGGGGTATTGTGAAGCTCAAATTTTTTTTTTTTTGAGAAACTTGTGAAGCTCAGTTTAGTGGGTCTCTAAGACAATTTAGCTTCGTGCCTACAGATTGTGTCGTCTTGGACAACTCTAATGCCCTTCTCTATGTCTTCACTAGTAAGTGTGATAATATCCGGAATCCTTATATGGCTGAATAACTTGTAGTTAGTGACACGATTCAACAATGTGTGCAGTTCGCTGTCACTTGAAAGGTCATTGAAGGAGACTCGTAGGTGATTATACAACAACTCTAGCGACATGATTTGGACCATCGTTTGTGTGGAAGCATACTTCGTGAGATTGAGTCTAAGCTTTCGACTTTAAATTCTCAAATCTCAATTCCTTTGTACTTTGGCCTGTAAATAGGATTGTCTATTTTGTGATGAAAAAGGTCTTGCAACAATTTTCCATTTGTTACCTTTATTTTTGTGTTTGAAAATTGCAACAACTATAATAAATGAGTGGAGTTTGCTACAGTGACTTACCAGCCATCATCAATTAGAGAAAATGGTCTACCACTTCCATCAAGCGGTCAAACGGATGAACCATTGTTAGTGAAACAAATATATTTATTCAGAGACATCTAATATAATAGATATGCTTGCTAGTAAGAGAGTTGGAGTTAGTACAAAGGTTGAAGCATAGATGAGAAGTTTATCGGAGGATTGTTCTCCCATAGATTTGGAAAAATGCTACACATATTTATTTCTTAGATTTGACTTATTCTAGAGTGGTTTTCATCTTTCCTTGAAATTCTAAGTTTGCTTGCTTTTAATTCTATAATTATCTTATGATGGAAGAGCTTTCTTGCTATTGTTGTTATGAAAATACTTAAAAAGTAAGTATAATGTCTTATAATTGTGTCATCTTCAACGTCCATAAATATCATATCATCTTGCTTTTATGCGTTATTATTCCAGAAGTGTTAAAAGATAGTGTTATTTCTTATTGTCTAGGCCTATAATCTTCGTAGTGATTTGGTTGCCCACTGTGATAGGATGATGCATCACTACAAAACCGTTCGTATTGTCCATTATCTTCTTAATGTAAGTAAAAGGTAACTGTGTCATTTTGGTCGATCGTTCGTTGGAAGCGATAGAGCGTTTGTCGGAAACAGTAGAGTGTTTTATCGGTTCGAAATAGCAGTGGTAAGTTAAAGGTTTTGTTTTATTCGGTCGACCGTTTGTCAAAAGTGGCCGAACTGTTGCTCGAAAGCATTATACCGATTTCCTGAAGCGGTCTACCACTTTTATGAAAGCGGGAGACCATTTACCTGAAGCAATTGACCGGTTACCTGAAACGATCTGCCCATTACCAGAAATTATTGACAATTTTTTCCAAACAACGGTAACTTGTCAAGTCACTATAAGAATACCCTAAATGATTTTCTTCGTATCAATAAAAATAACTCTATCGTTTGAGGAAAAGAAAAGGAATTATTAATATATCTCTCTTGGACATATATTGCTTATTAGACTTAAATATATGATTAGGCACATCCATTCCTGCGGTTAGGAGAACAACCGAGAATTTTGTTACAGAGCTGAAAGTTTGGTCCAAGACAATCGTCAACCCACGGGCCACGACATTGTCCTCCTTTCCTTTCCGGCTTTCGCCTTCTTCATTTTTCTACTATTATTATTATAACGCACGGTTAAATAAGAAAGCTAAAGAAAAGGGGAAAACAGAGGAGGAAGAAGAAGAAGAAGAAGAAGAGTGCAACCACGTGTACACACACTCAATTGACCAGATTAGTAATTACCACTCCAATTGCATAATTGGCAGGGAAATAGAAAAGTATCGTCGCCTAACAAATTCTGAAATTCAGGGTATTTGAAGAAGAAGAAGAAGAGGAGGAGGAAGTTGTATAATGGTGGTTCGGTTGGGGGGTTTTCCTATAAAAACCTGAAAAGGAGGCTCATTCCTGTGGCATTATCCTCCCTCTCTTCCCCTTCTTGGTCAGTTTTCGCAACTCCATTAGCAAACTTAACAGGGCATTAGACAGAAAAGAAAAAGCAGCCCATTCAATAGCTTTATCTCTCTCTCTCTCTCTCTCTCTCCCCCCTGCCTCTGGGTTTGCTCTGTTTTTCCACCTGCTTTTTGGCTAGCTTTCTTCTTCTCCTTCCATCTTTTTTTTTTTTTTGCTTTCTCGGCAAACAACAAACAGGAGTCAGCTTTCTAGCTCGTCCTGGTGGGTTACATTGAGTTGTAAGCAAGGTATGTCTCCACTAAATTTCACAAACCAAAACAACCCTCTGATTACTTCCTTCCTCCAAAACTCCTCGACGCTTGTTGCCATTGTGGCCGGTACTCTGTTTCTCATATAGGCCAATCGCGCGTCTCAATTTTGGGATTTCGTGTAGGCATTTCCATTTTTTTGGGCGGGAGGAATGGAGAAGAGGGCGGGAAGACAATATTGTTGCTCTACGTGGCGGCGGCGGCAGAACCTGCCCATCCTCTTCCTCTTCTTCCTTGTCTTCTCCGGTGCTGCTTCCGCCGCCGGGAATGGGAAGACTCATGCCAGGTGATTTCTCTTGTCTATCTGTGTTGATGATCTTTTGTGTTGTGGAAAAAATGCTTGTTTTGATCTTAGTATCTAGTGCTTTTTTTTCTTCTTTCTTCTTTTTGCTTAAATCTTTGCAAATTGAAGACTTTGAAGCTCTTGGTGGGGGTTTTTTTTTTTTTGTTTCGATTTTCGTCTGCACATATATTCAGGGGGGGAAGGACTGTACTACCAGAGTCCATTCACATGTCACGTTACTGTAGCAAGTGAGCAATCCATCAAATGCAGAATCAAAACCTTTCATAAACAAGAAACACTAGTTGGTTCGTTTCGGTTCAGTTCGGTTCGTTTGAGACCTGATCCGGGTCTTCGTCATCCTAACTCATTCATTCACTACAGTTTACGATTTTAAAGCTTACATTATGTGAAACAAGGAACTGAACAGACAAACAGAGTAGCTTCCGTTGCAGTTCGGGAGAGAATATGGGCCCATGAATTTCACGGGATGAATAATAATTCGTTGTGAATTAATTAATTAATTTTTTTATCATCTTAAATGGAGCTTTCAGTTGAATTAAATAATAAAGCAAATTTATTGGAATCCATACTCCCTTTTTCTTTCCTTTTTGGGTTGTCCTTATGTGTAATTAGTCACCCTTCCAATTCCCATAATAATCCCCTAATTATGCACAGTTTTGTTTAGCGAGCAAACACATACCGAAAGTGAAAAGCCCAGGAAATAGAATAAAGAGAAGGGCGCCTCCCAATTCCGATAGATTCCTGCGACCACTTTTTCCCTCTTCCACAACCACAAACCATCTTTTTAACCTTTTCCCGGGCGGTGGTGGTGGTGTAGGTGTAGTAGAGTGTGGTCGGGAACCCCAACTTTGTCTTTCTCCTTTTGTTTTCTTCCAACTGTCTGCAACTTTGTAAGTCGTACTCCTGTGGGCCACCAACAACCCAAGCAAGCAACCATTTCTAGTCAAGTCGAGCTCGAGCCGGATTATCAAAATTTGAGTTCAAGCCGTGCTCGAGCTGAAAATTTTATAAACGAGCCGAGCTCAAATTAAGCAAAAACTCGACTCGACTCGGCTCGTTTGCAGTCCTATGACCATGACACTTCTACTTCCATGTCCAATGTATCAACTTATATTATGAATCCATCCACTTGAACCCCTAGTTTTGAATGCATTATTTTGGTTTGTGATATTTTTAACTGAAATACTGTATTATTTTGGTATGTGGTATTTCATATTGGAATACGGTATGGAGTGAGTCAATTGAAATGTCTAGAAGAAGGATATATTTTAATTAACTCATTATGCATCATTTAATAATTGTTGCGATCCCCAAAATACCAAAATTCACTTTTTGTTTGTCAAACGAGTTTATCTCTTACCAAATAACTCAGAAATGTATCATTTCAGTCAAAATAACTCGTACAAAATTCTGCATCCAAACGTCCCGTTATATTAGCTCCCCCCGCCACCCTTGTATGCGCTAAAGGACAATGTTCCAAAATCCATCAACTTGCGTCGACGACACTCAACTCATATGCATGGATGGCTTCAAATTTGCTGATGATTCGTCATAATTTTTCAGTCACCACTACTCCTGTCCTGAGTTGGTATAATTGCATGTGCCCATTCGGAAACCTTTGCTTCTCATTCCCATTTTCTACTTCTGAATGACAGCTCCTTCTCATCTATTTTCTAGCTCAAACTTCACCCACCCATACCACCAGTAATTGGACTTTACTGCATGCCTAATTAATTCAACCCATACATACTCGAATTTATTATTTTTTTATAAGCCTGGAATTTATTATTATTAATAATATTATACACGTTGATGTAATTAATTTAATTCTTGTTTTATGCTTAATTATAGGAGAATTAATCCAGGAAGAAACAGCAGCAGGAGCAGTTCAGGTTTTGGGGTTCAGTTAGTTCGCAGAGGAGATCCGCGACGGGTGCGTATTATATTATTATGCATTCAATTTCTTTTTCCTGCATTTATTCTCTCTTCTGTTTATTATTTTTTTTTCTGTGGGGACTTTTCCTGCATTATTATTCGTCAAAGTAAACTGAAGAATATGATGCTGAAATGATGAAAGTTTTGCTTGCAGCCCTCTCCTTTATTCACTTTCAACCTAAAAAATTTGACGTTTGAGCAATTAGGTGAAAGATTTCCGACATAATAACTTGACCTCGGCCGGCTTAATTACCAGAAAGATTACTAATGAATTAAGGTACCGGGAACTAAGAAATTCCTTTCTACACACCAAAGAATTCATACATATTGGACGGTAAAAGGAACATTAATTCATGGATAATTATTATATACAACCCCATCACATTCTTATATAAAAGTTTTGGTTTAGAGTTTAATATGGATTAATTTTTTTTTTATTCTTTCAAACTTTAGGGGCAATTTCAATTAGCACATAAAATTTACATCCCTTCAATTGATGATCAATTCTCTATCACTACTTCAATTGTTGACCAATTCTTCACCTCCTGGCAGAGATCAACGACTTCACAGACGTCGGTTGATCACCCATGTTCGGATTACTTGTATTCTAGCGATATGTTTTTTATTTCCAAATTCTTTTCAATTCACAATTTTGTGAGTTTTTTAGACTATTCAATTAGAGACTGGTTATGGCACGTATTTCGATCACGTGAATTTTATCTATGAGTTTTTTATTTTCGAATTTTTATTACTTGACAATCTTTGTAATTTTTTCGACTATTCAACTAGAGGATCGTTGATCACGCATATTTTTTGACACATATTCCGGTGTTACGTTTTGCATTTCCGAGTCCTTGTCGACCGACCGTTTTTATGGTTTTTCGAAGCATTCAAATAAATATTTTGTTTTTGCATAGAGTCCAATAATGCGATACGAGACTTCATTCCTCATCGAGTCCAATTTACTCTCATAACTTAGAAGTACAATATTTAAATATGAGTTTGACTTAATAGTTGCAATATGGTCCTATATGTGAATGAACGTACTCTTTCTTGAACTAATCTCAAGTTATATTACTTCATTTGTTCACACAATTGAAACATTAATCATCGTGAGTTTCTTTCTTTTTTTAAAACATATTACTTCTCTTTAGAAACGAACAAAAATATTAATAAAAACAAGAATGGAACACAGGCTTTCGACCTAATTTCAAAACAATAGCTCAAACACTTCACCATCCCGAAATCACAATCAACACCACTTATAAAAGAAATGCTACATCTTTTTTGTTGTGAAAACAGGTAACAATCGATAATGGGATAGTTTCAGTAACATTTTCCAGTCCAGACGGCGACGTGATTGGGATCAAATACAAAGGCATTGATAATGTCCTCGAAACCCTTAATGACGACGATAATCGAGGGTAATCTTCTTCAACTTCTAGTTTCCCAGCCTCTCTCTCTCTCTTGCAATTTCCTTCTGGTGTTTGGTACATTTTTTTGTAAGCCTGGGAGTCGTGCAGGTACTGGGATGTCGTGTGGAACAAGCCTGGAGATCAGCGTGGTCCATTTGACAAGTAAGTAGACACAAGTTCATCCCCAACCCAACAGATTGTTTTGGTGGGATGAAAACGTGCTCTAACTATATATATATGCGGGGTAATCAGATTGCGGGCCACAGATTTCAGGGTTGTAATGCAAGATGATGAGCAGATTGAAGTCTCATTCACCAAGAAATGGGAGCCTTCCGACGCCACTGTTCCGCTTAATATCGACAAAAGGTGCTGTGGATACATTATCAATTCCTCGTTGCTTGTTCAGAATCCCCAAATACCATAGTAGTAGTTATGGGAAATCGAAGTGTGCTGTGTTTTACAGGTACATATTGCGAAGGGGAAGCTCTGGGATTTACATGTACACTATTTTGGAACGCCTGGAAGGATGGCCGGATGTTGACATGGACCAAATCAGAGTGGTCTTCAAGCTCCAGCAAAAGCTGTATGTAGTAATCTTGATTCTTTCTGTGTATTTATTTTGAGCGAGATTGAAGCAGTAGAAATTGAACGAGACTGAAAGTGGTTTTGCAGGTTTCACTTCATGGCGATATCAGATGACAGGCAAAGGGTGATGCCACTGGCAAAGGATCGTATCACTGGCCGCCCTTTGGCCTACCCTGAAGCTGTTCTCTTGACCCATCCCAGCAATCCTGAGTTTAGAGGAGAGGTAATAAATAAGAAATTGTTGTCTTCCCTCTGAGTTCTTGTGTCGAGTTCTTGAAATCACAATGGAGGGTTTGTCTCCTTGAAGCTGCACTAAGTAATGTTGCAGTAGGTTAGGTGTTTGACAAAATGTCTCAAAGAAACACATCACTTATTTTCCTCATTTTTTGTGGCTAGAGAAGCTAAAGTAAACTAACATACCCACGAATATTTTCTTTTGTGTTTTTGGGTTGTGTTCTTATGCTTCAGTCCATATTGCCTGATATAATGAGGTGTGTTAGGTGGATGACAAGTACCAGTACTCGTGTGAGGACAAGGACAACAAGGTTCATGGATGGATATCAGAGGAACCTGCAGTGGGATTCTGGATGATCACTCCCAGTGACGAGTTTCGTGTTGGAGGGCCCATCAAACAAGATCTTACCTCGCATGTTGGCCCGATCGTTCTCAATGTATTAATTCATCTATGATTTGAAACTAGCTCGCCATCGCTTGGATTTCCAGCAGATTTTTGAAACCTCCTAATTTCCTCACTACTCATAACTCGCAATAACTAAGTTCTTTGTATTGATTACTCATAATTTGTAATCTGGATTGCAGATGTTCACTAGTACGCATTATACTGGGAAGGACTTGAACACTGCATATAGAAATGGAGAACCTTGGAAGAAGGTTCTTGGACCTGTTTTTGTTTACCTGAATTCAGGAGATACTTCAACACTTTGGCGAGATGCTAAAGAACAGGTAACTCTTGGACACTATTCAAAATGATGACTCTTCTTCTCCTTGCTCCTTTACTCAACGCATGGATCATTATTCAATTGCTCATTATTAGATGCACACTGAGGTGAAGAGCTGGCCATATGAATTTGTTAACTCAGAAGATTACCCAGCAGCGCACCAACGAGGAAGCGTCGTTGGCCAATTAATACTCAGGGACAGGTAAAGTCTGCATGTGAATTATTAACAGATAGCGTTTCAATTTGTACAAAATGAATCATTCTGAACTGCTTCACCTCGTCGTCAGGTATATCAACGAGAGGTTGATGTATGCGGGGTCTGCATATGTTGGGCTAGCCATTCCAGGAGATGTAGGATCATGGCAAAGAGATGCCAAGGTGAAGCACCACCACTAGATACATGCAAGTTCTCTCCTTGATCAGACACAATCAGGAAACTTACCTTTACATGGGGTTTTCGCAGGGTTATCAGTTCTGGACTCAAGCAGACAGGAAAGGTAGGTTCTTTATAGACAACATTAGAGTTGGGACTTACAATCTGTATGCTTGGGTTCCTGGAATAATGGGGGACTATAAGTACAGTGTTAACATTACTATTCAGCCAGGTAAAGTAAGCCCCAGACATGGAAAATCCTTCTCCTTCTTAAAAATCTTCCTAACATCTCGTGTGGAATTCTAATTGATCAATAATTATGTAATGTAGGATCGAAGATGGACTTGGGTATGATTGTGTATGATCCACCAAGGAATGGCCCAACTCTGTGGGAAATAGGCATTCCTGACAGAACAGCTGCAGAATTCCATGTTCCAGAGGCATACCCTACACTAATGAATAAATTGTACACCAATCACCCAACTGACAGGTTAGTCCAATCTTCAAACCTTTCCACGCCGTTTAATACTATGTTACAATCATTGCCTATAATAAGTCTCTTATTTTTCACATTCTATGACTAATGTTTCTCGTTTACTTCTGCTAATAGCTTCAGGCAATATGGATTGTGGTCACGATACGCTGATACATATCCCAGGCAAGATCTAGTTTATGATGTTGGTGTAAACAACTTTTTTGAAGATTGGTTCTTCGCTCATGTTGTAAGGTAGAAGTTATCGTACTCCACCTTCATCCATGACTGCTTGTTGTCATAGTTTCTTTCTACCAGCTCATTCTGAACGTTTGATGCTTCTTCTATCTGCAGAAGCGCAGGGAACAACACTTTTCGGGCAACCACTTGGAGGATTAACTTTGATCTGCCAACCGTAGACAAAAGCAAAGGAGATTACACATTTCAATTGGCCTTGGCTTCAGCAGCTGAAGCAGAGCTACATGTACAATTCCCATGTGCCTAACTTTTCCTGTCAAACCATTAACTAGTGTAGTAGCCTTTTTTACTGATCTCGTTTCTTCTGCATTTTGATTCGAGAAACAGGTCCGATTCAATGACCTAAATGCACCAGAACCTTTGTTCTCGACGGGGCTAATAGGAAAGGACAATGCCATTGCCAGACATGGAATCCATGGATTGTACTGGTTGTACAGCATCAGTGTACCCAACAACCAACTTGTTGATGGGAGGAACGCAATTTATCTCACTCAAACTAGAACTCATGGCGCCTTTTACGGTGTTATGTATGATTACATTCGATTGGAAGGACCAAGAGGAACTTAGTTTACTCTGCAGATGGACTTCTATAATTCTATTTGCTCATAGTCTCAGATTAATGTTAGTATTTAGTTACGACTTACCTGTTACTATATGTTTACATTAGAATAATTATTATTATTAGTTAGAATAATTAAGCCGTAAGTAACCCAAAAAAAATTACTGTTCCTTACGATATTTCCGGGTTACTGTTCACGGATTTGTTTTAAATTATTTAAATATAACTAATTTGTTTTACATTATTTAAATATAACTAATGGAATTTTCTGCTACCGCAGCCCCTAGGGTGTACCTGTATTTACCGCTAGCACGGTGCACCTTTGTCACCCCTGTTTTAGCATTCGTTGATTTTCTTGGCGGCTGGCCGAGTTTGGCCCGGAGGCCGCCGTTGATTCTTCTCTCCCTTCACGTGTTGATTCTCACAGCCTCCCTTGATGATCCACTGTGTTTCCTTTTAGCCTTGGTCGATTTACTTGGCGGTTTGCCGATTTTGCCCTAGAGGCCGCCATTGATTCTTCTCTCCCTTGAGGTCGATTGATTCTGACAGCCTCCTTTGACGATCCACTTTCTTTCCTTTTCCTTCAACTCTGTTGATTGGATGGAGTTTGGCTGAGTTGAGATCTTCCTTCTCTCCGATCTCGCCGAGTTCTCTCTTCCACGATGTATTCCCTGCTGTTCTGTTGCGATCTGATTGGTGGCTAGGCGAGTTTGGTTCCCCATCCCTTAATATTGGAAGCTATCGGTGTTCAAGTGAAGCTGCTTAGCAACACGCAGACTCTTCTTCTTGTTGATTAAGTTGTTGGCGCATCAGACTCAAAGTAAAGGGACAGCTAGGAATAAGATTGAGAAGTTTTCAAAAACAGAGATGGCAGAAAATCAGAATCCAGCTCCTTGAAAGGCAGAGATGGCAGAAAAGCTTTTGCCTCCCCTCCAGCTCTGCAATTGCGCTTGAAACCCTCCACTGATGCCCAAAGTTACACATGCAAAGAAGGAAAAAGTACGATGACTGACCTTTGTGAATGTCGATTTTTGAAATTCCTTCCGTTGATCCATTTGACTGGGAGTGATAGCTAGCTAGCTAGCTAGCTGAAAGGGGAATACTCAGATTTTGGCTTAAAGTGGCGAGAAGTTATTCCCTCCGAAAAAGTTAATATGCTCACAGTGGGTTTTGTGAGTAGATACTCACTGACCCACAGATCCGCCCAGCCGAGAAGAGGGAGACGGGCTCACTTAAATTAGCCGTGGTGAGTTTTTTGGCCCAAGTTGAGTGGACAAATGGAGCCGACGGGCTGGCTTGAGAGAGGGGCAAAATTTGGGTAGGAAGTTGGAGAAAGAAGGAACAGAATGGGTCTGGTGGCTTGCAGCCTAGTAAGGGCTGCCCGCCGAGGGCCCATAGGCTGAAGGCTCATAAAACAGTTCTTTGGGCCCAACTACTTGTGCCTTGAATTTTTGGGCGGGATTTTGCTGAAGAAGATTGGATATTTGTTGAACAATAAAGGGGAAGGTGGCATTAAATGCAACTTAGTTATGCTGCTCACAGCATAAACTGTGAGTAGATACTCACATGGTGGATCTATTATCCACGAGGGCGAGGCAGGATCTGGCGTCGGTTTGAGGAAGGTGAGCCGAGTGTATCGGCTGGCCCAATCCCACGACTGAAAGCGGGGCCCGCCAAGCACACAAATTAAAAAACCAAAAATTAAACCTGATTCTTCCCCAAGTCAGTTTTTCCGCCAGACCACTTTCCCCTCTCTCCCGCTTTTCCCCTCTCTCTCACTTTCTTCCTCTCATGAACACAGACGAAGAAGCAGCGAACCAGCGGCGACGGACCAGCAAAGCGGCAGCGACGGAACAGCGAAGCGGCAGCGAGGGTGCAGCGTAGCGGTGGTGGCGAGGCGACGTAGCAGACGAATCGGCGGCGACGAAGGGCGGGGTTTCGGCGGCGACGAAGGTCGGGGTTTCATGGCGACGAAGTAACAATGGTTGGTTTGACGGCGGTCGTTGAAGAAAGAACTACTTTGTGGACTAAGGTAACTGTCTTATTTATACTTTGTTCAAGGATATTCATTTTCGCTTCGACAGATTTGAGTTAGGGTTTCATGGATACGACTTGATCTGGGTTTTCCTTTTGTGGATTTGTCTTTTGGGTTTAATTATACTTTGTTCATGGATATTCATTTTCGTTTGGACAGATTTGAGTTAGGGTTTCATGGCTACGATCGGGTTTTCCTTTTGTGGATTTGTCTTTTGGGTTCGTGGGTGAAGTATTTATTTTGTGGTAACTTATATGTCACTGTATATGAGATCGTTCTTTTGTGGATGTTATTTCTGGGTTTTGTGGATTTGCTTTGTGTTCCTTCCGATATTAGTTCTGTTCGGCAGGATATGCATTCTGTTCCTTCTGGATATCCGTTGTTTATTTCCTGGGTTGTTGTTTGATGTATCTTGATATTGGTTTTGTTTGAGCATGATATCAGTTATGACTTTCTTGGATAGTTGTTTGATAGGATCTGGGTATTTGTATGTGCAGGGATTTATCAATGGCAAGGACTAAAACAACCAAGAGGAAACAGCGACCGGATCCACGACAGCCATCACCACCGCCACAGCCAGAGGAAAATGAGGAAGAAGAAAATGCGGAAGTCGAAGCAGAAAGAGCTGCACAAGAAGATGCTGAAGTCGAAGCAGATGGAGCTGCACAAGTAGACTGAAGCTGAAGCTGAAGGAGTTGCACAAGGAGCAGCTCGAGGTCAAAGCAAGGCGAGGTATAGATTTCAGCGCACTCTAAATCTCTGCTACATGTTATAATCTGTTTTGTGTGCGTTCCGATATTATTTATTTTGATTCTGGATATCCATTGTATTTTGTTGGATTGTTTCTTAGATATATCTGGATATTGATTTTGGACCAGCATGATATCAGTTGTGACTTGCCTGGATAATTGTTTAATATATCTGGATATTGGTTTTTAATCAGCGTGATATCAGTTATGACTTGCCTGGATAATTGTTTGATATATCTGGATTATGGTTTTTAATCAGCATGATATCAGTTGTGACTTGCCTAGATAATTGTTTGACATATCTGGATATTGGTTTTTGATCAGCATGATATCAGTTGTGACTTGCCTGGATAATTGTTTGATATATCTGGATATTGGTTTTTATCAGCATGATATCAGTTGTGACTTGCCTGGATAATTGTTTGATATATGGATATTGGTTTTTTACCAACATGATATCTGTTGTGACTTGCCTAGATAATTGTTTGATATATCTGGATATTTGTCCGTGCAGGGATAAAACGAACATGAAGAGAGCGACGGAATCCACCGCCGTCACCACCGCAACAGCCAGAGGAGGATGAGGAAGAAGAAGATGCTGAAGTCGCAGAGCAAGTACCTGCACAAAGAGTTCACATTCTAGGACAAGGCAAGCCATGGTACAAATTTCGGTGCCACACCAAATCTCTGCTAGATGTTATAAAATACTGGAAGGAAGAGCCAATGTACTATGAAGCATGCAAGAAAGAGTTGGAGAAGGCTGGATTTGGAGGGCTAGTGGAGCTTCGTCTAGCAAATGTTCCTAAGAAGTTGTTCGATTCCTTGATGGCACAGTTTGATGTGCACACCAATTCATTCATTTTCGGTGAAGGGGATAACAAGAAGGTGCTTACCATCGAAGCTGAGGATGTTGCCCGTGTATATGGGCTGCCTATTGGTGGTGCTGAGATTGATGTCGTCAAGTCTAACGACAAGATGCTTGAGATGTTCAAGGATCAACATGGAGTGTACTCGTAGTCGAAATGTAGAAGTTATGGATCTTAGAGAGACAGCCTGTGGTGGTCCAGATGATGCACCGAAAAGGAGACCACCTGTTGGAGCCGCGGTGAAGCAATTTTTGTTGCTGGCTCTTGGTTCGATGCTCGCCCCAAAGATGTCACGACTTTGTGATCTCGATTATGCAGAGTACATGGTTGGAAGGGTGGAGGACATTGCCACTTTTAATTGTAGTGGTTTTGTTGCCCGTAATCTGAATCTTGGAGATATCCACTTCTTAATGGTAACTCCTCCTTTAACTTTGTTGATATTGTTTGTTTGATGGTTGATATTAGTTAACATTCTAGGGATAATAGTTCATTATATTCCTGACTTCTTTTTTGTGTGATTGTGATATTAATAGCCATTCCTAGGATAGTAGTTCGTTTCATTTCTGATATCTGTTTTGAACGCTTTTTTGTAGATCCATTTGCTAGATTTCCTTAATATGAGAGGGTTTGCCACAAAAACCATCCCGACCTGCAGCTATTGGTTCGACCCAAGGGTGGATAAGGTGTGCTCGAATATCCCTAAGGTAGCTGACAAATATATCATGGGTCCCATGTTGTTGTCAAGGGAAGAAGTGAGATCCCACTTCTGTCCAGAACGTGTCAAGAGGGATTGGGAATCAGGGTCGAGCAGCTCGACTCCTTCTACTGATTGGTGGGCGGATGTTGACTTTGGAAACCCTTGAGGACGATGAGGTATGTAGATCTTCTCTTTGCATCTCAAAATCGTGGGTTAATAGACATGGGTGCATGTAGCAAACTAATTTTTTTTCAATATATGTGTAGCTTAAGTCATTGGAGTCATTGACTGAAAAAGTGATGGATGTATGGGAAACAAGGCGGGATAGTATCTGGAGAGTCGTCATTATGCGCCATCAAGGAAACAATTGAACTTTGTAATTTTCTTCTGTTTAAGTGGTTGTAATGTTATTGTTAGGATGTTATAATTGTCATGTTGGAATGGCTGAAAGTTTGTTTACTTGTTAAGGATCTGTTACTTTTATGTATTGCTGGTTCTGGATACTATTTCTTTTCATGATTGCTTTGAACAAAAGTTTGTTTACTGTATCGAATGATGAGATCCGAGTTTGCTTGCCATCGATATTGAAATGAATGCATTGCATATTAGCTACTACAGGGTTTGATACTACTCTGTCCTGTGTGGATAGCAAGTTCTTAATGTTTGGATATTACTCTGTTCTGTCTGGATAACAGTTGCACAATGTTTGGATATTATTCTGTCCTGTCTGGATAACAGGCGCCTCTTGTCTAGATATTACTCTATGTGGTCTGGATAACAGTTGTTATATGTTTGGATATTACTCTGTGTTGTCTGGATAACAGGCGCCTCTTGTCTGGATATTACTCTGTATTAGTTGGATAACAGTTACTTAATGTTTGGATATTATTCTGTGTTGTCTGGATAAGGGGTGCTTCATGGTTGGATATTACTCTGGCAGTTTGGATACCAATTTAATGTGCTTGCACGTGTTTTTTCAGCGATCAAAACGAAGAAGGAAGAGGGGCAGATTGGCGAAATTGGTTCCTGTGACCAAAGTGAGAATGGAAAAGGAGGGATACGTGAAAGGCAAGAATATGTTCAGCCGCGTGTACTCTCGGAGAATACGTGAGAAGACTGTGATGCCTGTTCTTGAGCCTGAGGGTGTGGTGTCTGTTGTTAAGTCGAGTGTTAAGGTGGAGCCCGAGGTGGTTCTGGAGCCAGATACAGTTGTCGAGCCTGAGGTGGAGTTGCTTGTTGTTAAGTCGACTACTGATGTGGAGGTGGAGTCAGAGCCAGTTGTCGAGCTTGATATTGAGGTCTTTGTTGTTAAGCCGAGTGCTGAGGTGGAGGTGGAGTCTGGTGTCGCTACTGAGGTGGAGCCAGAGTCAATTGTCGAGCATGAGGTGGAGGTGCCTGTTGTTAAGTCGAGTACTGATGTGGGGGTTCCTGTTGTTGATCCGGAGTTTCAGGAGGTGCCTGTTGTTGATCCGGAGGTTCAGCATACGGATTCCATTTTTGGTCAAGTGAATGTGATGCAGATTGCTCTCCAGACCGCTGCTGCTGCTGAAGAGAGTATAGAGACATCCCCGACTACGGTAAATTTTGGAGGATACCAGTAGTGTCTGTTCTTCCTGGATATTTGTTTCATTTTCTGTGGATACTAGACTGTTCTTCCTGGATATTTGTTTCTGATTCTTTGGATACTAGCTTGGGCTTCCTGGATATATGTTTCTTTTTCTTTGGATACTAGCCTGGGCAGCTAAGATATTTGTTTCATTTTCGGTGGATAATATGCTGGGCTGCCTGGATATTTCTTTCTTGTTCTTTGGATATTAGTCTGTTCTTCCAGGATATTTGTTTCGTTTTTCTTTGGATATTAGTCTGTTATTCCTTGATATTTGTTTATGATTCTTTGGATACTAGCTTGGGCTTCCTGGATATATGTTTCTTTTTCTTTGGATACTAGCCTGGGAATCCATGATATTTGTTTCGGTTTTTGTGGATACTATGTTGGGCTGCTTGGATATTTCTTTCTTATTCTTTGGATATTAGTCTGTTCTTCCTTGATATTTGTTTCTTTTTCTTTGGATATTAGTATGTTATTCCTGGATATTTTTTTCTTATTCTTTGGATATTACTCTGTTCTTCCTGGATATTTTTTTCTTGTTCTTTGGATACTATACTAGCCTGGGACGATGGTCATACCTTTGGCATTGTTTTGCAGATACCTTTCGAGGATACTGCTACTGTGTTCGATCCTTCTACTGAGATTCTGATGCAAGGAGAAGCAGTACCATCAGAGGGGGAGCTTATAGCAACAGCATGCTAGAGGATGATGGAGGATACCGACGATGATATTCTCGTAAGTGAGAGGGCTATGACTCAGGAGGAGGCAGAGTTTATGCACTCTATCACACCAGAAGCATGAAAGGCAACTCTAAAAACTCCTGCATTCGAGAGGTCAAAACACCACCCGTTCGACTCACCACTGTCCGTTTTGCCTAAGACTCTGTCGACGAAACTCGAAGTTATGGCACTGCAAGTGGTTGAGTTCATCTTCAGTACCACAACTAAAGATGAGTAAGTTGTCATGTTTCCTTCTTTAATCACCAATTTCAATCTGTCAAATTCATGGCTACTAACGTGGTTTTTCATTTGTGTTTTACAGTCACGACTTTATCGTGGAAACTCCAAAGGGCAAGCTTAGCCGTTGCCAAATATTTTCATTGAAGCGTAAAAGTTGGGTTCATAACCAAGTAATTTTAGTATACGGGCACTTCCTAAATGACCAAGAAGAACGTAAGGAGGTGGTGAAGAGAATTGTCTTCCCATGGACCTATGTAGTAAGCATTATCTTCACTACTTAGATCCTATTTATGTTGAAAATGTCTAATTTGATATTGTTGTCTCTTCTAAATAGCAACATGTCGCCGCTAATGCTATAAAAAAACAACCCATGGACAAGGCGAGAGTCTCGGCGCATATTTCTATGCACAAGAGTAATCCATTGCTGAAACGGGAAAACTTGGAAAGATGTGATTACGTAAGTGTCTTCAATGTTTGGATATTTTTCTGACTTTCCTTGATATTGGTCTGGATTTATAGGATATTTTATTCTTATTAATTCGATATTATTCTGGGTTGTTGAGATATTAATCTGGGTTGTTAGGATATTAGTCAATGATTAACTCACTAACTGTATTGTGTTTCAGATCTTCTTTCCAATGTATCGAGATGATCACTACCGAGTGTACGTCGCTGACATGAAGAATAGGAAGACTTTCCTACTCGACAGCCAAAAGCCCAATGCCCGAGTGGCTAAGGAGGATCACGGACCAGTGGGGAAAATGATTTTTGAGTATGTGACAGAGTTCCTCAAAGAGCAGGGGGTCGATTGTACATTGGATGAGTGGGAATTCAGCATTGCTAACGTTCCTCAGCAATTTGGCAACGATGACTGCGGTGTATTTGCTTGCCTTTACATGGAGCTATGGGCGGGTCACCTTTCGGTGGAATATAAAAACAGTTGGCACAAGCAGCAACATGTGGAGGAACAACGAACACGGATTGCAGCTAACCTCCTGTTATGGAACTATAACGGCCACAAGGATGCAATAATTCAAGGAGCAAACGATTGGAGTATGCAGAAAGAGAAAGAGAAAGAGAAAGGGAAAAAGAAGAGAAATTGTTTTTAGATTTGTTTAGGTGTGTTGGATAGTTTATAAAACTTAACTTAGGGTTGGTTCATATTTAGGAATGGATGATGGTTTGCATTAGGATAGAGGATATTTTGGTAGATATTGACATGTGATTCCAGGATACGTTTTTGTGGTGCAGTGGATATGAGTCCACTTGTTAAGGATACTTGTCTGGGCAAACTTGATATGTACTGTAATATGTACAGATATTAGTCTTTGCTTCCTAGACAGCAACAAGTACACTAGTATCAATTATTACTTCTTTCACTATTCACATGTGACCTCTTTTGTTACTATACTCATGTGATCTTTTTGGTGCTGTACTCATGTGACCTTTTTTGCATTTGTCTATTTAAGACTTGGAATACACAAACCCAAATCGGCTATCCTCCTCTCTCAGTTTCTTCTTCACTTCTTTTCCAAAGCAAAATCCATATCTGGAGAGACTCCTAAACCAGAGCGTCGGGGATTGGTGGATGAGTTCGAATATGATGGTGTTATACTCTGTTACCATGGTTGGAGAGTCGTTAAACGACTTGTTGTTGATGGAGTCAACCCACCGAAGAGGTATTTCCGATGTCGGATGTACGAGTACGACAATGATAACGGGTGTGGTTTTCACATGGATTGGGACGAGGTAATGTTCCCCGCTTTTTCAGAGTCGAACGATGAAGACAACACCGAGGAGACCGTGAAGAAGTGAAGGGTATCGGTCTGGGCCTTAAGGACATTAGTCTGGGCTCTATTGATATTAGCCTGGGTCTTTCGGATATCTGTATGAGTTGTTAGGATATTTGTATGTGATTTTCTGATATTGTTTTAAATATAGAAGGTATTTGTCTGGGCTGTTCCGATATTTGTCTATTCTTTATGGATATTAGTATACAGAAAGACAGATATTTATCCTGCTGCAAAACATCATACCTCCTTAAATATTATCCAACCCTAAATAGCATCCATCCCTAAATATTATCCAAGCCTAAGAATCTTTGTCTGGGCTGTTCAGATATACATGTGCATGAACTTAGTCTTGGATAATATTTAGGGATGGATGCTATTTAGGGTTGGATAATATTTAGGGAGGTATGATGTTTTGCAGCATGATGAATATCTGTCTTTTTGTATACTAATATCCATAAAGAACAGACAAATATCGGAACAGCCCAGACAAATACCTTCTTTATTTAAAACAATATCAGAAAATCACAGACAAATATCCTAACAACCCATACAGATATCCGAAAGACCCAGACTAATATCAATAGAGCCCAGACTAATGTCCTTAAGGCCCAGACTGATACCCTTCATTTCTTCACGGTCTCCTCGGTGTTGTCTTCATCATCAGACTATGAAAAAGCGGGGAACATTACCTCGTCCCAATCCATGTGAAAACCACACCCGTTATCATTGTCGTACTCGTACATCCGACATCGGAAATACCTCTTCAGTGGGTTGACTCCATCAACAACAAGTCGTTTAGCGGCTCTCCAACCATGGTAACAAAGTATAACACCATCATATTCGAACTCATCCACCAATCCCCGGCGCTCTGGTTTAGGAGTCTCTCCAGACATGGATTTTGCTTTGGAAGAGAAGTGAAGAAGAAACTAAGAGAGGAGGATAGCCGATTTGGGTTTGTGTATTCCAAGTCTTAAATAGACAAATGAAAAAAAGGTCACATGAGTACAGTGACAAAAAGATCACATGAGTACAGTAACAAAAGAGGTCACATGTGAATAGTGAAAGAAGTAATCATTGATACTATTGTACTTGCTGCTGCTAATACTGATATCTAGGAAGCCCAGACTAATATCTGTACATATTACAGTACATATCAAGTTTGCCAAGACAAGTATCCTTAACAAGTGGATTCATATCCACTGCAACAAAAAACGTATCCTAGAATCACATGTCAATATCTACCAAAATATCCTCCATCCTAATGCAAACCATCATCCATTCCTAAATATGAACTAACCCTAAGTTAAGTTTTATAAACTATCCAGCACACCTAAACAAATCTAAAATCAATTTCTCTTCTTTTTCCCTTTCTCTTCTCTTTCTGCATACTCCAATCATTTGCTCCTTGAATTATTGCATCATTGTGGCCGTTATAGTTCCATAACAGGAGGTTAGCTGCAATCCGTGTTCGTTGTTCCTCTACATGTTGCTGCTTGTCCCAAATGTTTTTATATTCCACCGGAAGGTGACCCGCCCATAGCTCCATGTAAAGGCAAGCAAATACACCACAATCATCGTTGCCAAATTGCTGAGGAACGTCAGCAATGCTGAATTCCCACTCATCCAATGTACAATCGACCCCCTGCTCTTTGAGGAACTCTGTCACATACTCAAAAATCACTTTCCCCACTGGTCCATGATCATCTTTAGCCACTCGGGCATTGGGCTTTTGGCTGTCAAGTAGGAAAGTCTTCCTATTCTTCATGTCAGCGACGTACACTCGGTAGTGATCATTCCGATACATTGGAAAGAAGATCTAAAAGACAATACAGTTAGTGAGTTAATCATTGACTAATATCCTAATATCTAGACAAGAGGCGCCTGTTATCCAGACAACACAGAGTAATATCCAAACATATAGCAACTATTATCCAGACTATATAGAGTAATATCCAGACAAGATTCGCCTATTATCCAGACAGGATAGAATAATATCCAAACATTGTGCAACTGTTATCCAGACAGAACAGAGTAATATCCAAACATTAAGCACTTGCTATCCACACAGGACAGAGTAGTATCCAACCCTGTAGTAGCTAATATCCAATGCATTCATTTCAATATCGACGACAAGCAAACTCGGATCTCATCATTCGATACAGCAAACAAACTTTTGTTCAAAGCAATCATGAAAAGAAATAGTATCAGAACCAACAATACATAAAAGTAACAGATCCTTAACAAGTAAACAAACTTTTGTTCAGCCATTCCAACATGGCAATTATAACATCCTAAGCCTAACAAAAACATTACAGCCACTTAAACAGAAGAAAATTGCAAAGTTCAATTGTTTCCTTGATGGCGCATAATGACGACTCTCCAGGTACTATCCTGCCTTGTTTCCCATACATCCATCACTTTTTCAGTCAATGACTCCAATGCCTTAAGCTACACATATATTGATAAAAAATTAGTTCGCTACATGCTCTAATGTCTATTAACCCACGATTTTGAGATGCAAAGAGAAGATCTACATACCTCATCGTTCTCAAGGGTTTCCAAGTCAACATCTGCCCACCAATCAGTAGCAGGAGCCGAGTTGCTCGACCCTGATTCCCAATCCCTCCTGACACGCTCTGGACGGAAGCGGAATCTCACTTCTTCCCTTGACAACAATATGGGACCCATGATATATTTGTCAGTTACCTTGGGGATATTCGAGCACACCTTATCCACCCTTGAGTCGAACCAATAGTTGTAGGTCGAGATGGTTTTTGTTGCAAACTATCTCACATTAAGAAAGTCTAACAAATGGATCTACAAAAAAGCGTTCAAAACAGATATCAGAAATGAAACGAACTACTATCCCAGGAATGGTTATTAATATCACAAGCACACAAAAAAGATATCAGTAATGTAATGAACTATTATCCCTAGAATGTTAACTAATATCAACCATCAAACAAACAATATCAACAATGTTAAAGGAGAAGTTACCATTAAGAAGTGGATATCTCCAAGAGGCCATTGCTGTTTCCCACCCGCCCTAGATTCAGCTTCGTTTTCCTTAACCCGACACAACTCAAACTTCAGATTACGGGCAACAAAACCACTCCAATTAAAAGTGGCAATGTCCTCCACCCTTCCAACCATGTACTCTGCATAATCGAGATCACAAATTCGTGACATCTTTGGGGCGAGCATCGAACCAAGAGCCAGCAACAAAAATTGCTTCACCGTTGTTGCAACAGGTGGTCTCCTTTTCGGTGCATCATCCGGACCACAACTGGCTGCCTCTCTAAGATCCATAACTTCTACATTTCGACTACAAGTACACTCCATGTTGAGCTCCTCCTTGAACATCTCAAGCATCTTGTCGTTAGACTTGACGACATCAATCTCAGCACCACCAATAGGCAGCCCATATAGACAGGCAACATCCTCAGCTTCGATGGTAAGCACCTTCTTGTTATCCCCTTCACCGGAAATGAATGAATTGGTGTGCACATCAAATTGTGCCATCAAGGAATCGAACAAATTCTTAAGAACATTTGCCAGACGAAGCTCCAATACCCTCCAAATCCAGCCTTCTCCAACTCTTTCTTGCATGCTTCATAGTACCTTGGCTCTTCCTTCTAGTATTTTATAACATCTAGCAGAGATTTGGTGTGGCACCGAAATCTGTACCATGACTTGCCTTGTCCTAGAATGTGAACTCCTTGTGCAGGTACTTGCGCTGTGACTTCAGCATCTTCTTCTTCCTCATCCTCCTCTGGATGTGGCGGTGGTGACGGCGGTGGATTCCGTCGCTGTCTTCACGTTCGTTTTATCCCTGCGCGGACAAATATCCATATATATCAAACAATTATCCAGGCAAGTCACAACAGATATCATGCTGGTAAAAAACCAATATCCAGATATATCAAACAATTATCCAAGCAAGTAACAACTGATATCATGCTGATCAAAAACCAATATCCAGATATATCAATCAATTATCCAGGCAAGTCAAAACTGATATCATGCTGATCAAAAACCAATATCCAGATATATCAAACAATTATCCAGGCAAGTCACAACTAATATCGTGATGATCAAAAACAAATATCCAGATATGTCAAACAATTATCCAGACAAGTCACGACTGATATCATGTTGATTAAAAACCAATATCCAAATATATCAAACAATTATCCAAGCAAGTCACAAATGATATCATGCTGGTCCAAAATCAATATCCAGATATATCAAAGAAACAATCCAAGCAAAACACAATGGATATCCAGAATCAAAATAAATAATATCGGAACGCACATAAAACCGATTATAACATGTAGCAGAGATTTAGAGTGCACCAAAATCTAAACCTCGCCTTGCTTTAACCTCGAGCTGCTCCTTGTGCAGCTCCTTCTGCTTCAGCTTCAACATCTTCTTGTGCAGCTCCACCTGCTTCGACTTCAACATCTTCTTGTGCATCTCCTTCTGCTTCAACTTCAGCATTTTCTTCTTCCTCATTTTCCTCTGGCTGTGGCGGTGGTGATGGCTGTCGTGGAGTCGGTCGCTGTTTCCTCTTGGTTGTTCTAGTCCTTGCCATTGATAAATCCCTGCACATACAAATACCCAGATCCTATCAAACAACTATCCAATAAAGTCATAACTGATATCATGCTCAAACAAAACCAATATCAAGATACATCAAACAACAACCCAGGAAATAAACAACGAATATCCGGAAGGAACAGAATGCATATCCTGCCGAACATAACTAATATCGGAAGGAACACAAAGCAGATCCACAAAACCCAGAAATAAAATCCACAAAAGAACGAATTCATATCCAGTGACATATAAGTTACCACAAAATAAATACTTCACCCACGAACCCAAAAGACAAATCCACAAAAGGAAAACCTGATCATAGCCATGAAACCCTAACTCAAATCTGTCCAAACGAAAATGAATATCCATGAACAAAGTATAATTAAACCCAAAAGACAAATCCACAAAAGGAAAACCCAGATCAAGTCGTAGCCATGAAACCCTAACTCAAATCTGTCGAAGCGAAAATGAATATCCATGAACAAAGTATAAATAAGACAGTTACCTTAGTCCACAAAGTAGTTCTTTCTTCAACGACCGCCGTCAAACCAACTGCCGCTACTTCGTCGCCGTGAAACCCTGCCCTTCGTCGCCGCCGATTCTTCTGCAAAGTCGCCGCCGTCAACACAAGCTTCGACGCCGTGAAACCCCGGCCTTCGTCGCCGCCGAAACCCCGCCCTTCGTCGCCGCCGATTCGTCTGCAATGTCACCTCGCCGCCACCGCTACACTGCACCCTCGCCGCCGCTTCGCTTGTCCGTCGTCGCCGCTTCGCTGGTCTGTCGCTGCTTCTTCGTCTGTGTTCGTGAGAGGAGGAAAGTGAGAGAGAGGGGAAAAGCGGGAGAGAGGGGAAAGTGGTCTGGCGGAGAAACTGACCTGGGGTTTGATTTTTTATTTTTGAATTTGTGGGCCTGGCGGGCCCCGCTTTCAGTCGTGGGCTTGGGCCAGCCGATACACTTGGCTCACCTTCCTCAAACCGGCGCCAGATTGTGCCTCGCCATCGTGGAGAATAGATCCACCGTGTGAGGTTCTACTCACAGTTTATGCTGTGAGTAGCATAACTAAGTTGTATTCCCTCTGCCCCAACCATTCACCTTATTATTCTCTTTCTGGGTATCTAATGCAAGAGCGGGTAGGTGGGGTTATTAGACTGATAAAGAGCAGGCGAATGAGTAGAGTCGAGAAATACAAGAAAAGTCAAGAAGTTGAGGTGTAATTGTTGCATGTAAATAAGATGCCACGTGTATAAGGGAAAAAAATTGTGCATGCTACGAACTAAGTGCACTTGGTGACTTGGTTATGTTACCCACTCCTGCATTCTTCTCTTCTTAATTAGTTAATATGTCCTTCATCAAGTTAGTTGCCTCCCAATTCCACCATCTTGCTTCCGTAATTTGCTCTCATCATCATTGCTTGATGAATATGTGTGACTCTTCCTCCCAAGATTGGTCTCAGCTAGGAAATTTTGACATATTTGGTGATTGGAAGTCGAATGGGGATTGGTAATTTAGTATAGAAGAGGGCAGGCTAGGAATATTTATGAGATTTAACTTAAATTCTGTATGAACTATAATCAATTCAAACTGTTAGAAGTTCATCGAATAATTGAAGTGATATGACTATAGTGCACGATTAACCAACACAATCATAATAGGTGATACAATATTATGAACACTACTTATAATCGTACTTTCTTAACTTTTGCGTTGACATAATCATATTAGGTTCATTTCATCAACCATATATATGAGATTTATTTTGTATGTTTGTAATGCTCCAATCAATCTTACACAAACTGGTTTTTGATCAAAAGGTTTTAGCATTTAACTTTCCGTAACTCCTAACATTAATGCTTGGATTTGAGCATGTTGTAAGATGAGTCTATAATGCAACTTCCAACTGAACAAATATATTAATTGAGATCCATATGTACGCAATTTTATATTGTTCCAACAACTTGCTTTTTGTTACTCAATATTCAAATTACTCTTTTAATTTTTCTCATCTTGACATAAGCACGATCGATATTTTTTAGGATGAAATCATGAATGAATTTAGTTTGTGCTTATGTCATAGAACTTTGTATCTCCTTTCCAGGTTTGTTAAAAAAATCAATGTTTAGGTCATTGATTAATAAGATTTTGGTATTTTACTATAAAATTTATTCCAAAAAGTTTTCCGCCGCAAAGCGCGGGCCAATTAACTAGTATTAGTTATAGAATGAAAGGAGGTTTATTGATTGAAACTACCTCTCCGAAAATCATTGGTCCAGTAGTACATGCCGCTAGTGATTCTGCAACTTGATTTGCCTCTCGTAAAAATGTATTACAAATAACATTTCTAGCTCAACAAGTAGTGGCAGTTGAAAAGGCAAGTTAGGATGGTTTATGGCCATAAATACCACTACGTGTTTCTCCCCAAATGAGTTTGTCTTTAAAATTTGATGCAAGAGATAATTGAAATTGAGGAATGATTGAATGGATATGATGAGGTAGATAGATTAATCTTATTTAAATTTAAAACTCTACGGAAAATAAATAAATCAACCACTGATTCGATGTGAAATAGGGGTCGCATTTACCTGCTAGGTAACTATGATCATATATCATCAGGGTCTTTCAAATCCCACTAATCCATCAGCAGCAGGAAATTTCTCTACCTAACTATCTAATGTGGATCTCTCATTTGGAGATTGAGTATAAATATACGCGGGCGAGCCTATTTATGCTTGTCCCGGGCATAGGTTGCTGCTAGAAATGTATTGCATTCGATGTCCAACCCATCATAAGGGCTTCCTTGTTACAATCCACCTAATATGAACACAGATGCAATATTATTCCAAATGCATTATAAATAGAAAGGAAAGGTCGTCGGGGATGGAGAGTTCAATGGAGGGGAGGCATCAACATCTTTCTTCATTAGAGGAGCACTCGCAAAGTTTGAAGAAGAAGAGGGCAAAGTTTTGGAGGAAGGGGGAAGTCAACCATGAGGATGATTTTGGCTATAATGAATTTTGAAAACCTGCCATTAAGGTATTTTGAAATCAGGAAAGGATAAGGATTGTGGCAAAATCATGCCCCAAATTCATAATCCAAGCACCCTGTTGTATCATAATAGCCTACATTGATCATAAATTTTTTGTTATTATATCCATAATTTACTTATATAGACATTCTCAATTTTCTATCTTTGGAAATTAATACATGATTATATTTTTTTAAAATAAGAAAAATGGGATCGATTAATTAAATTGGTCATAAGAATTTCCAATGAATTCGATTTTATCTCCTAATTATGTAAAAACAAAGACAAAAAGTTGTCAAAAAAAAGTTTGTGTCCTACGTTTTTGAAGATATAAAAAAATTAAAATAAAATAAGCTTGGGTTACGGTACAAAACTAGGGATGGCAATGGGGCGGGTTTGCCTAAACCATCCCCATCCCCATTTCCATATACCCATACCCATCCCCGCCCCATACCCATGCGGGTGGAGGATTTGCATACCCATCCCCGTACCCGCGGGTTTCGGGTACCCATGGGTAATACCCATCCCCATGTATGCATTACTTCTACACCTAATAAACAACATGCATTCTTCAATTATAAACAACTTAAGCCCTGCAATGACATGGTGAAAGATGAACAGTTCATAGAAAGAAGTGAACATACACCATAAGATTTTCGCCTCTTGAGAGCTTCGCGTGCAAGATCTTCCTCTCCCTTCTGGAGAGCAAGTTGTGCCTTCCGGTACCTACGATGAGTACGGCAATTAATCTCAATAAGCTATTGTCAATCAAATCTACTCAAACTCCTTTCAATTTTAAGGCAATACTCTAATTGTGTGTTACCAATCTTCAGAAGCTTGCTGTGCGTCCGTGCGTGGGCCGTGGAGCCAGGGAAATCGATTGTGGCCTGGTACGAAGCGGCGCGGAGGGGCTCGCCGACTAACCAGGACACGTGCGTGGAGGGGCTCGCCGACGTGAAGTGCGGCCTCGTGAAGGAGGAGACAGAGCGGCCACCGACGACGGCGACTTCGACGGAGTCCCGATTCAGAACCGGCGGCGGAGGCTGTTGGAGGAATCGATTGTGGGACGGCTGGCCGGCTGCGGAAGTCGACGAACGACGAGCAGCACAGCAAAGAATTTGGGAATTGGGAGAATGAGCGGTTGCGGCTGTGAGAAATTAGAATGGAATGAGCTTATGTTTCCTTTAGGGTTTTGATAAGAGAAATTATCTTTTAGTCATCTATATTTATTTTATTTACCCTTTATATCATTAACAATTTACAAACAGGTACTTGTATTTTTAGCATATAACAAATAAGTTTGACGGGTTGGGTATGGGTATGGGTATGGGTATGGGGCGGGGGCACCTAAAACCATACCCGCCCCATACCCATCAGATTCTTCACGGGTTTTACCCATACCCGCCCCATACCCAATCAAAGCGGGGATTCCCCGCGTTGACTGGGTCGGAGGCGGTCGGGTACCCGCGGCGGTGGGTATGATTGCCATCCCTATACAAAACCCATTAGTATTGTAATCCTATAAAACCTAGGGTTGGGCAAGCAGGTGGGTCACCAGCGGGTTTGGGTCGATCCGTCCACATTTGACCAAAATTTCGTTATGTGGGTGGGTTTGTGTGTGGGTGACGGGTTGTGTTGTGAGGCATCCGTCGGTTGGCAGGTGGGTTGTGGGCGGGTGTGCGGGTGACCCGCTCAACCCAATAGCAAAAAGAACAAAGTCATTGGCGCTGGAGAGTGGAGAGTGGAGACGCTGACGGAAACTAGGGCTACTCCTGGAGATTGAATCTCAAAGCCAATCTTCCAAATCTCAACTTCACTGTTCTTTCCTTTATTTTTTCCTCTGATTCTTGTGCCTAAGTCACCTATCTTTCCTCCGTTGAATTATTTTCTTAGTTTCCTGAACCCGATAATCATCTCCATCCGTAGGAAAGAGGAAGTCAACCATGAGGGATGATTTTGGCCATAATGAATTTTGAAAACCTGCCATTAAGGTATTTTGAAATCAGGAAATGTTGAGAGTGTGTTATTGTTGTGTTTGGAGACTTTGGGTACCTCTTTGTAATTGTTCCTTTATTTCCCTAGAGACCTTGTTGCTGGGCGTATATATATTGGCTTTTAGCCTCTTGTGCGGAGGCCAATATACCTGCGGCATCCTAGACTGCAGAACTAATAAAGCTTGAGATCGTTCTCCGTGGAGTAAGGTCATCCATACTGGATGACAAGAACCACGTAAATCCTCGTGTTGTGTGATTGTTTGCTTCCGCGTTCAAACTATTTTACATGGTATCAGAGCTGGCTTTGCTCTAGGGATTCCTTTTGAGGTTGCATCGTGATGGAGAGGGATGAAGGGAAGTCAGAGGCGACGTCCGGCACTGAAGTCGGAGCAGAATCGATTCCTTTGAGCTCACCGCTGTTCCTCCACCCATCCGAAAATCCTGCCCAATTGTTTGGGAGTGATCTGCTCACGGACTCCAACTATGGTGAGTGGGTCAACGATATGACTGAGGTTCTTATCGCTAAGAACAAGATGGCTTTCGTAGATGGGACGCTACCCAAATCTGCGGCTGGAAACAAGGACAGAACAGATGCTTGGGCACGTTACGATGCCACCGTGAAGGGTTGGCTCAAGACGGCAATGACCAAAGAAGTCAGGAACAGCGTTCGAGGAGCCCTCACGGCAAGGGAAATATGGTCCGATCTTGAACGACGGTTTGGAAAAGGAGCAACGCCCGGGCTTACGAAATACGTCGTTTGCTGAATGGGAGCAGACAAGATAAGCTCAACATCTCAGCTTTCTACACACGTTTACGTACTCTCTGGGAGAGATGCAGGCCGTGAACCCCGAGCCTCGTTGCAAGTGCGATGGCTGTACCTGTGGAGGCTGTCGGTGTGACCTGCCTCGCCAACAGCGCGAGAGAACCGAGATGGAAAGGCTTTTTGAATTCCTTATGGGATTGGACGATGCTTTTTCTGTTGTACGCACTCAATTGCTGAGCATGAAGCCCACTCCCTCGTTAGCCGACGCATACCAGGCTGTCTCCACCGAAGAGCAGCAGCGCAATATTACAGCTGGCCGTCGGCCCACTGTGGAGGCGGCAGCTTTTCTGGCTAATGGTGAACAGGTGCGGTCGGATCGAGAGCAGGGAGACAAGCCCCGTTGTGCCCACTGCCATAAGTTGGGTCACACCATTGACACCCGTTACAAGCTGCATGGATATCCCCCCGATTTACCCAAGACCCGGCAAGGTGATCGACCAAACAGGCAGAAGCAACAGCGAAGTGATGGACCGCGGGCAGCCCATGTCGAGCCTGAGGCGAGTTCTTTCCCAGGGCTCACGGCGTCGCAGTTCGACCAGCTGAAACAACTACTGGCGGATTCGGCAAAAACTTCAGCGTCGAACAATCCAGAGGCAAATATGGCTGGTAACGTTTCTGACTTGTCTGATTGGCTCATTGATTCGGGGTGTAATGAGCACATCGTGCGTGATAGTAGTTGGTTAGATGAACTAGATGCCTCGACCAATTTTGCTCCAGTGAGAATACCGAATGGAGATAGTGTACCGGTGCATGGTACGGATTCGGTTCGGCTGACTGAGAAGCTTACCCTGCGTCGTGTATTGCATGTTCCTGAGTTCAAGTATAATCTTTTATTTGCCAGCCGGTTATGTAAGGATAATAATGTTGCATTGACATTCCTGGCTGATTTCTGCGTTCTCCAGGCCTTACCCTCAATGACCGTGATTGGGATTGGTGAGTCTCGAGATGGCCTATATTACTTGCGTCGAGATCGAGGTGCTTTGGGTCGAGAAGTTCGTTCTACGACGGCAAGTGCGGTTGCTCGAAGGCTGGAATCATCGAGTCTTTGGCATGCTAGATTAGGTCATCCTTCGGCGGCCAAGTTCACTCTGTTGAGAAGTTTTCTTAGTTGTAGGGACGATGTTCGGCCTATACAACATTGTGACTCTTGTTTACGTGCTAAACAGTCCCGTACACCTTTTCCTTTGAGCTCAGTTAAAACGAAGGGTTGTTTTGAGCTTATACATTTGGATATTTGGGGTGGTTATCGTACCCCTACTATGGATGGATCTCGTTTCTTCTTGACCATTGTTGATGACTACAGCCGTACTACCTGGGTTTATCTGATGAAGTACAAATCAGATGTAGAACGATATATTAAGATGTTTTGTCAGCTTGTCTCCACCCAGTTTCAGAAGCAGGTTCGGAGGATACAAGCAGATAATGGGTTGCAGTTTGCTACCCATGCATTACGTGATTTATATGAAGAGCATGGGATAGTGTTACAGACTACCTGTACCGACACTCCGCAGCAAAATGGGGCAGTGGAGCGTAAGCATCGCCATCTTCTTGAGATGGCACGCGCTTTGCGATTTCATAGTGGACTTCCTGTCAAGTTTTGGGGTGAGTGTGTATTAACAGCTACCTACCTCATTAATCGGTTGCCGTCCGTTGTCCTCAGCAACAAGACACCGTACGAGGTTCTCCTCGGTAGCACCCCCTCTTATGCGCATCTGCGTAACTTCGGGTGTCTCATGTATGCTAAAGACACTCATCATGCGCTCGATAAATTTTCAGAACGAGGCAAGCCCTGTGTGTTCGTTGGTTATCCGGCATCACAGAAAGGGTATCGGGTATATGATCTCCAATCCCATAAAATTCTCACCTCCCGGGATGTTCACTTTGTCGAGGACGTTTTTCCTTTCAAAAACTCGTCCCCGGATGGCTCTACTATACTAGTACCTCCTGTTCCGCTTGCTGACCATGATGTTGCAGAAGAGAGTCCCATCCCTTTGGCTTCTACAGCTCCTTCGGATTTGGGCAACACTCCTCATCTAGATGCAGAGTTGCATGGGGAAGATTGTCCCATGCATGGGAACGTGTCACCTGCTGGTTCTCCTTCTTCTGCTTCCCCTCGTGACACGCGCACCCTGCCTCTCAACACCAACGATCAGGGTGCTGCTGACGTTCACGACGATCCTGCCCCAGCTGTCGATCCACCAGCTCCGCGTCGTGGCCTACGACAACACCGACCTCCTTAGCATCTTTCCATCTATGATGTTGATCTTCTAGGTCATGCCTCTCACTCTGCTATTTATCCCATTTCAAATCACGTCACATACCATCACTTTACACCTTCCCATTGTGCTTACTTGGCAGCGATTTCAAAGATACCGGACCCCCGTAATTTCGCCGAAGCTGTCAAACAGAGTTACTGGGGTGAGGCGATGGCGAACGAGATTCGTGCCTTGATTGCTAATGGCACGTGGACTTTGGAGGACCTGCCTCCCGGGAAGAGACTTATTGACTGCAAATGGGTGTTCAAGGTCAAGTATCGGCCTGATGGTTCCGTTGAACGCTTCAAGGCTCGTTTAGTGGCGAAAGGTTTTACTCAGCAGAAGGGTGTCGACTTCCACGGCACCTTCGCACCGGTGGCTAAGCTTGTCACCGTGCGTGTTCTGATTGCCGTTGCCGTACAACGTGGTTGGCCTCTCCACCAACTTGATGTTAACAACGCCTTCTTACATGGTGATCTCGATGAGGAAGTGTACATGCGGGTTCCCCAAGGTTTTGCTCAAGAAGGTGATCATAGAGTTTGCAGATTGCGCAAGTCTTTGTATGGTCTCCGCCAGGCATCCCGAAACTGGTATACCAAGTTTACTCAAGCCCTCAGCGAACTTGGTTTCATCACCTCTCGTGCGGACCCTTCCTTGCTCATCTATCACACACCTCGCGCTTTTGTTGTTGTGCTCATTTACGTTGATGACGTGGTGATAACGGGCACAGATGCGGCTTTCATTGCTCGCGTCAAGCAGTTTCTTGATGATCGGTTTAGCATAAAGGATCTCGGGCCACTCAAGTATTTCTTGGGCATTGAAGTTGCCCGGTCAGCTGAGGGTGTGATCCTGAGTCAACGAAATTACACTCTAGATATCCTCCAAGATGCAGGCGTCGAGGGTGCTCGTCCGAGTGGTTTTCCGATGGAGCAGAATCATACTCTTACCCGTCCTGCCGAGGAAGTGATTGCTGATGTTAGCTCCTACCGTCGGCTCGTCGGTAGGCTTCTCTACCTCACGGTAACAAGGCCGGACATTGCTTATGCTGTTAATGTCTTAAGTCAGTTTGTGAATGCTCCGGGTCCTGAACACGTAGCTGCAGCTAACCAGGTTCTCCGATACCTGAAGACTGCGCCCGGTCAGGGCATTTTTATGCCTGCTCATGGCTCTCTTGACCTCGTCGCCTACTGTGATGCGGACTGGGCTGGTTTCCAGTCCACTCGCCGATCCACGACTGGCTACTACATCACTCTTGGCGGGGCCCCCATTTCCTGGCGGACTAAGAAACAACAGGTGGTTGCTCGGTCCTCCGCTGAAGGTGAATACAGGGCTATGGCCAGTACTGTCAGTGAGGTACTTTGGCTCCGTTTTCTTCTTCGTGACTTGCAGGTCTTCTCCTCCGGTCCCACGACCCTCTTCTGTGATAATCAGGCTGCTTTGCATATTGCTGCCAACCCAGTTTTTCATGAGCGCACTAAGCATGTGGAGATGGATTGCCATTTTGTTCGGGAGCGTGTCAGCTCCGGTGAGATCCAACCCCAGAAGATTCATACACATTCTCAGCTTACAGGAAAGGATAGGGATTATGGCAAAACTATGCCCCCAAATTCCTAATCCAAGCGACCCTGTTGTATCATAATAGCCTACATTTATAAAAAAAAATTGTTATTATATTCATAATTTTCTTATATAAACATTCTCAATTTTCTATCTCTGGAAACTAATACATGATTATATTTTTTAAATAAGAAAAATGGGATCGATTAATTAAATTGGTCATAAGAATTTCCAATGAATTCGATTCTATCTCCTAATTATGTAAAAACAAAGAGAAAAAAAGTTGTCAAAACAATGCGTCCATTACCCAGGGATACTTCCCTTGGAATTTACAAACGTGGATTGCATGGCATGATAACCTTTCATGCTAAACCAAGTGTTGTAGCTGTACCCTGGAGGGTGTACGAGCAAATCTTTGCTAGAGGGAATGGACAAATTGTTCCATGACATATAATTATAAGGAAAGTGTTCTTCATTAAAACCATATTTCCAACTTTAATTTTGCCAACCCATGAAACTTAACAACCTTGAGGAATTAGAAGGTTTGGTCGGTCGATCCAAACCCAATTCAAAATGCTTTGAATCGGTTTAACCAGCCGACTCAGACCAAATTTCCAGCAAAATACCCGACGTGGAAGAACATGGATAATAAATCTTCACCGCCTTCGTCGATCCAACAGCCTCCACCGTTCGTGGAAAAAGATAGCCTTTCTGGGATGTGGTCATTTGTTGGTTATTAATCATGCTTCATGCTCGATTTCTTTGTTTTCATTTGGCTCTCTTGTGAGCGGGTGATAGTGATTTTGTTCTGCGCTTCGACATTCTTTCTCTGATTTATTCATTATGTTATGTGGTCTATCTTCCCCATTTATTTTCTCAAACCCATCGGATTTTTTTGTTTCCCTTTTCATTCTCGCTTGTTTTCCTTACTTGTTGGTTTTGGTGTTTGCCTCATGGATGCAAGCTTTGTAAATTGGCCCCGTCACCTGCAATTTTGTGTCGTGTTGAAGTCAGCGATTTAGACTGTTGGCCGGTGGCAGATTTGGTTGGCTTGTCACCATGTCAGCAATGGGGGACATCTGGGGTAGGGATGGTAATTTTGCCCATACCCGTGGGTATTTTACTATCCAACCCAATTGGGTTGGATATGGATTCCAAATAAATTGTAGATGGGTAGAGTTAGATGGATTTGTAGCCATACCCATTTACTTGGGTTGGGTTTTTAACACATGGATTTGGGTTTGTACCCATGCCCAAAGGCAAATTACAGTTTGGTACCTAAACTTAATAGATATGCATATTTAGTACCTAAATTTTTTTTTTGCATATAAGTCCTCAAAATATTGATGGAAAATTACATTTTGGTACCTAAACTTTTCGAGTTTTACAAATAGGTCCAATTTTTGTGTGTGTAGTTAAAACACCCTCAAGTAAATGGATATCCATATCCAACCCATACCCATTTACATAATGAAAGCAATATTCATACCTAACCCAAACCCATCTACAAACCCCCAAACCCATATACACTTCATCCAAACCCTACCCATACTAAATAGATCTATTTGGATTTGGGTAAAATTACTCATGGGTGGGTAATTGCCATCCCTAATCTGGGGGAGGACGCGTGGCAGTAGATATTACTAGCAGAGTAGCAGTAGACGTGCCCCTAGGTTTTTGAATTTTCTCTTAATTCTTATCCCAAAGGAAAATCGCAGCAGTGGGGATGACGGGGGAGGATGCGTGGCAGTAGCTTCAGCCAACGATAGAATTGTAGAAGGGTAGTCAGCTTCACCTCTCCGCCTATTTTGAGCTTAACATTTTCTTTCTCTGGGTTTCAGAGTGAAGCCATATCCTTTTTATGAGTTTTTAGTGTTTTTTCGTTTTTTTCTTACACTATGTTTTTTTAGGGGGGAAAAGGAGGGGAGGGGAGGGGAAGTTAAGGAAAGTTGGAATCCCAACATCTTTTCCCCTGTTTCCGAAAAAAAAAATAGTGTGGAGGGAAAGGAAAAGGAGGGAAATGGTACTTTACAATCGGCCCCTCCGAAATGGAGAGAAAGCAAAGCAGGCTTAATTTTCCTTTTCTTTTTAATTCCACACCGTCTCTTTCCTCTCTCCTTTTACTTTCATTTCTTCTTCATTCTTCTTTCTCCAGAAGGCAGAATCCAAAATTCAGCTTTCATAGATCAAAACACATGGGAAAAAACATAATTATGAGTTGTAATTAGTTTTGATTTTCTATCGATAAAAAAACTATATTTTGATTATATACTAGTAAATATTCCGTTTAATACACGTATATCTACCCATACATACTTTATCCGTTTAAAACTTCCGTATACGTATTATTGTCAAGCCTTTTAATTTTTTTCTTGTACATTTGATGGCTCCCGTATTAAACACGTATAAAATCCTTATAACACGTTCAATATCTATATTTAATGAATTAAATTGTTAACTTTACTATTATTTATATATATTTTTATAATAAATAATTTTATATATTTATGACTATTAACGTACTATTAAACGTAACATTAGTTTAGAGATGAAGTAAAATATATATACATACTTTATTTACTATTACATAACTAATAAAATAACATATTCATCACACTTTCCAATACACATTTTCCTTCCTACTTTCCTCCATAAAACAACATTTTCCTTCAAATTTCCTTCACCTCCAAATCTCCCCTCCCCTCCTAATTTTCCTTCACCTCCCCTCCTTTTCCTCCCTTCCTTCGGAAACATAGTGTTAGGGAACTACTAGAGTTGTCCATTGCATGGCAAAAACAACACTTTCATCGGCATGTCGATTGGTATTGATGTCGCTTTTACGTTTCAATCTCTTCCAAGGTTGTCAACCCGCGGGTTGACCCGTACCCGGTCGAGTTAGTGGGTCAAGGGTTAATGGGGTCACCCGTTTTAACCCGGTTTAGCCTGAAAATATGAAAAGAGTAATTATATTATACTTATCTTGACTCCAACATAGAAAAAATACAACACTACTTAAACTCCAACACACTTAAATAACATCAACTTAAATTCAACATAGTAAAAATTCAATGACACTTCGGAATGAGAACCTGCTAACTAGCTTAGATAGACCAACCACCCGGGTTTTTGGGTTTGACCGGGTTTGACCATTCCGGGACTAACTCACAAATAAGTTGTTCTAGCCCGTTTTCAAAAGCATGTCCGGGCTAAACCGGGACAACCCAACCTGGATATGGTGCACCACTTAAATATTGGAGAACGGTTCTCCATTCCATCCAACAGCCCACAAAAGTGTTCTTTTAAATTAAAGGCTCAGATCTATTAGAGCAACAAATAGTGGATTATGGGGCCCACGACCTGAAAAAAGTAGCTGACATATGGGCTATTTATTTTTAACAAAATAAACTTATACATATTATTTACAAGTGGTATATGTATATTCTTGTTGAACTAAAATCATATTTGTATAGAACAAAATACATATTTGTATTGAACAAAATACATATTTGTACTGAGCAAAATACATATTTGTACTGAGCAAAAGTTATATTTGTACTGAACAAATATACACATTAGAATATCATATTCGTATTAAACAAAATATGATATTTGCATTGAATAGAAAACATATTCCATATATGTGATTCTATATTCACGATTTTCACAACTCTTATTCAAAATGATATACCACGCATTAAAAACCATATTCTTACTAAATATAAAATATATTGCTACTGATCACAAAATATATTTGTACAAAACAGAAATCATATTGAGCATTTTCAAGAACTTGCATTCTCTACTCTCTCTTGTGTCGGCTCATTTTCAGTCTGTGGGCCTCAAAGAAGCAGCTTTTTGTCAGCTCCTTTTCAGTGGCTGGCCTCACTCTCCACTACTATTTTTTACCAACAAATCTTGACTCTTAATTTAATGACCCATTTTTATGGACTATTGAATGTAAGATGGAGAACCATTCTCCAAAAGCCAAGTGGTGCATCATATGTAGGGCTGTTAATGAGCCGAATCGAGCCGAGCTTTATTATAATTTGGGTTCGGCTCGTTAATATATTTCCAGGCTCGAGCTCGGCTCGTGTTAGTCACGAGCTTTAATATGCAAGCTCGAGCTTGGCTCGTTTATGAAAATGAAAACTCAAGCTCGGCTCGTCAAATAAGTTTAACGAGCCAAAAATTGAGTTCAACTCATAAAATGTTCATGATAGCCCAAGATTGACCTAGACTTGAGCACAAAATTACATTCAAACCTCTAGCAAAAGTATATAAAAATAAAACATAATATTTATCCCAATTTCAATACATTAAATCCATGAATTTTAATACTTTTTTTTATGTCAAACCATTAATTGAGCTTGTTCGCGAGCTTTCGAGCTGAACATGGTATGACTCGAGTACGGCTCGTTTAGTTAACGAGCTTGTTCGCGAGCCGGCACGAATCGAGTGTCGAACGAGTTTTCCTCGAGTCGGACACCGAGCCGTTCATGAGCGGCTTGGTTCATTAACAGCCCTAATCATATGTAAATTCGAGACAACCTTGATCTCAGGGATAATGCCGAATCCACGTCATTGTCAATCGCCTCAAATCCAGTTTCTTTCTCTCCGCCTCCGCTCACTCTCATCTCATCCTCTGCAATAGTTTGACCGGCCGCCCAGTACTCCCAGTTGTCTACTTGCTTAGTTCAGCCGATGTTCGTCTTCTTCTTTTGAACTCTCCATAATTTCAAAATCCCAATCAACAATCCAGCAAATGAGATTCTCTCATTTGGTCCGCAGCGTGATCGCCAACGCTTCCACCTACCTCTCTCCAAAATCGAACCCCCGCTTCTTCGTCGCCGCCGCCGCCCCCTCCGACAACTCATACCATGTCAGCTCCAGCGGATTCATGCGCGGAGCCGTCTTCTGGGTGTAAGGAAGTGGTTAAGCACCACACACGGACCTGTATAAGATCCAGCATAACCTTCTCCCAACAACTCGAGTTATTGGGATCAACTGGTTCATAACATGGTTTGTCCGTGAGGTCACGTGTTCAAGTCCTCACGACCCCAAATATTAACTGTTGTCTTTCAAGCACATGGTATGGCGTGCCCAATCTAGTTATGCTCCTAACAGGGTATTTTGTTAGGAGATACTGACATGGCTGGATGGGCCTCCACGTTGCCAAGCCGCCATCCATCGGTCGAGGATAAAACGCGCTGGCCCGTGTGAGGGATGAGAGCCGATTCCATCGGCTGGGCCAAGCCCACTCCGGCTGGCGGGGCCCGCCGGGCCCACTAATTCAAAAACCCAAAAAAAAATATCCTAAACCCTAACCCAAATCACTTTCCCCAAATCACTTTCCCCCCTCTCTCCCCCCCCCCCCCTTTCCCTCTCCCTTTCCTCTGCCTTTCTTCCTCTCCCGAACGCAGACGTCGCGACGCGCGGTGAATCGGAGATATCGGCGGCGGCGACGATCTAGGCGGCGGCGGCGACATTGCAGCAAAGGAGGAGATCTCGGCGGCGCGACCTTGCTGCGAATCGGAGATATCGGCGGCGATGTCTTGCAGTGAAGGCGGAGATCTCGGCGGCGGCGAAGCAGCGAAGTCGGAGATCTCGACGGCGGCGACCTTGCACGAACTCGGAGATCTCGGCGGCGACGACTCTGCAGCAGACTCGGCGGCGGCAATCTCGGCGGCATCGATCTTGTCGGCGGCGACGAAGCAGCGATCTCGGCGGTGACGGTTTGCAGGTGACTCGGGTTTTGTGGAATGTGTCGTGGATATTAGGTTTCGTTTGGACGGATTTGAGTTAGGGTTGCATGATTCGTTCTTTTGTTGATTTTATTTCTGGGTTTTGTGGAATGACTTTCTGTTTGTGTCGATATTAGTTCAGTTTGTGTCGATATTAGATCTGTTTGTGTCGATATTAGTCATGTTTGTGTCGATGTTAGTTCTGTTCGAGCATGATATGAGTTGCTACTTTCCTGGATAGTTGTTTTATAGGATCTGGGTATTTGTCTTTGCAGGTGATTTATCAATGGCAAAGACTAAAACGAGCGGGAAGAGAGCTCCACTGACTTCACCCCATCCACCACCACCACCGCGACAGCGAGAGGAAGATGAGGAAAAAGATGATGCTGAAGTCGAAGCAGAAACAACTGCACAAGAAGATGCTGAAGTCAAAGCAGAAACAACTGCACAAGGAGCAGTTCGAGGTCGGCAAAATCTGAGGTACAGATTACAGACATTATATTATTTATTTTGCTTGTATTGTTTCTTTGATATATCTGGATATTGGTTTTGGCAAGCATGATATCAGTTGTAACTTGCCTGGATAGTTGTTTGATATATGTGGATATTTGTTTGACATTTCGGGATGTTTGTTTGATTTATCTGAATATTTTTTTGACATATCTATATATTTGTTTGATTTATCTGGATATTTGTTTGACCAATCTAGATATTTGTTTGATATATCTGTATATTTGTTTGTGCATGGATTTATCAATGGCAAGAAATAAAAGGAACGCGAAGAGAGCGCGAAGGAATCAACCGCCCTTGCGAGAGGAGGACGAGGAAGAAGATGCTGAAGTTGCTGCACAAGGAGCTGCACAAAGAAATAATATTCTAGGACAAGGCAAGCCGTGGTACAGAATTCGGTGCCATACCAAATCTCTCCTAGATGTTATTAATTACTGGAAGGAAGAGCCAAGGTACTATGAAGCATGCAAGAAAGAGTTGGAGAAGGCTGGATTTGGAGGGTTATTGGAGCTTCGATTGGCAAATTTTCCTAAGAAGTTGTTCGATACCTTGATGGCACAGTACGACTTGGTCACCAGTTCATTCATTTTCGGTGAAGGGGAGAACAAGAAGGTGCTTACAATCGAAGCTGAGGATGTTGCCCGTGTTTACGGCCTTCCTATTGGTGAAGCTGAGATTGATGTCGTTAGGTCTAACGACAAGATGCTTGATATGTTCTTGGAGGAGCTCAATATCGAGTGTAATCGAAGTCGAAATGTCGAAGTCGTGGATCTTAGAGAGGCAGCCTGTGGTGGTCCCGATGACGCACCGAAAAAGAGACCACCTGTTGCAGCCGCAGTGAAGCAGTTTTTGTTGCTGGCTATGGGTTCGATGCTTGTCCCAAAGATGTCACGACTTTGTGATCTCGATTATGCTGAGTACCTTGTTGGAAGGGTGGAAGACATTGCCACTTTTAATTGGAGTGGTTTTGTTGCCCGCAATCTGAAGTTTGAGTTGTCTCGTGCTAAGGAAAACGAAGTTGAACTAAGGCATCTTGGTAAACAGCAATGGCCTCTCGGAGATATCCACTTCTTAATGGTAACTTCTCCTTTAACATTGTTGATATTGTTTATTTGATTTGCTTAGGATATTAGTTTTTTTGCCTTTGATGTTAGTATCACTGCTTAGGATATTAGTTCTTTTTATTTCTGATATTTGATTTCTTTGCCTTTGATATTAGTATCGCTGCTTAGGATATTAGTTCTTTTTATTTCTGATATTTGATTTCTTTGCCTTTGATATTAGTATCGCTGCTTAGGGTATTAGTTCTTTTCATTCGTGATATCTGTTTTGTGTGCTAGTGATATTAATAACTGTGCATGGGATAATAGTTGTTTCATTTCTGATATTTGTTTTGAACTTTTTTTTATAGATCCATTTGCTGGACTTCCTTAATGTGAGAGGGTTTGCCACAAAAACCATCCCTACCTGCAGCTATTGGTTCGAGCCTAGGGTGGACAAGGTGTGTTTGAATATCCCCAAGGAAGCTGAGAAATATCTTCTTGGTCCGATGTTGTTCTCAAGAGAAGAAGTCAAATCCCGCTTCCGTCCTGAACGTGTCAAGAGGGATTTGGAATCTGGATCAAGCAGCTCGACTTCTACTACTGAATGGTGGAAGGATGTTGACTTGGAAACCCTTGATGATGATGAGGTATGTATATATTCTCTCTGCAACTCAAAATAATGGGTTAGTGGCCATGGGTGTTTGTAGTGAACTAAATTTGTTTTCAATATATGTGTAGCTTAAGGCATTGGAGTCCATGACTGAAAAAATGATGGATGTATGGGAGTCAAGGCGGGATAGTGTTTGGAGAGTTGTCATTTTGCGCCATCAAGGAACCAAATGATCTTGGCAAATTTTCTCTCTTTAATTGGATGTAATGTGCTTGTTGGGATTTGATCTTTGCCATGTTGGAATGGCTTGAACATTAAGATTTCTGTTTCTTGTTGGGATTTGATCTTTGCCATGTTGGAATGGCTTGAACATTAAGATTTCTGTTTCTTGTTGGGATTTTATCTTTGCCATGTTGGAATGGCTTGAACATTCATATTTCTGTTTATGTTGGGATGTTATCTTTGCCATGTTGGAATGGCTTGAACAAATTGTTGGTTCTGGATATTATTTCTTTTCATGATTGCATCGAACATGTGTTGTATGTTTGGATATTACTCTGTGTTGTCAGGGTAATTGATTCAAATTATGTTTGGATATCGTTCTGTGCGGTCTGGATAACAGCTCCTTCATGATTGGATATTACTCTGGCAGTTTGGGATAATAATTTAGTGTGCTTGTACGTGTTTTTCCAGCGACCAAAACAAAGAAGGAAAAGGGGCAAAGTGGCGAAATCTTCTTCGACTTTGGTCTCTGTGACCAAAGCGAGGATGAAAAAGGATGGAGACGGGAAAGGCAAGAACATGTGCAGCCGCTTCGACTCTCGGAGAATACCTGAGAAGACAGTCTTGTCTATTGTCGAGCCTGAGGTCGACATGCCTGTTGATAAGTCCACTACTGAGATGGAGGTGGAGCCAGAGTCAGTTGCCGTTACTGAGATGGAGGTGGAGGTAGAGTCAGTTGTCGCTACTGAGCTGGTTCGGGAGCCCGAGTCAGTTGTCGAGCCTGAGGTCGACATGCCTGTTGTTAAGTCCACTACTGAGATGGAGGTGGAGTCAGAGTCAGTTGTCGCTACTGAGATGGAGGTGGAGTCAGAGTCAGTTGTTAGGACTGAGCTGGTTCAGGAGCCAAATTCTGTTTGTTTCGAGTCTGAGGTGGAGGTCTCTGTTGTTCAGTCGGGGGAGCCAGGCGTGCAGTCGACTGTTAATCCACTTAAGGAGAAGGGGGAGCCAATCGAGCAGAGTATGGGTACATCTCCGACTACGGTAATATTTCTCTTACCATTAGCCTCTAGTATGGGTTTTTTGGATATTTGTTTCTTGATGAGTAGATATTTTCTCTCTTTTGCAGATACCTGTCGAGTCAACTATTGCTGCCCAGGAGAGTATCACAATGGTCCCGACTGAGGTTCTAACTCAAGGATTAGCAGGACCATCAGAGGATGAGCTTATAGCAGCAGCATGTGAGCTGATGGAGGATAGAGACCTGGATACAACATTCGCGAATGTGATGCAGATTGGTTTCCAAGCCACTGCTACCGCTGAAGAGAGTATCAAGACATCTCCGACTACGGTAATATTTCTCTTACCATTAGCCTCTAGTATGGGTTTTTTGGATATTTGTTTCTTGATGAGTAGATATTTTCTCTCTTTTGAAGATACCTGTCGAGTCAACTATTGCTGCCCAGGAGAGTATCACAATGGTCCCGACTGAGGTTCTAACTCAAGGATTAGCAGGACCATCAGAGGATGAGCTTATAGCAGCAGCATGTGAGCTGATGGAGGATAGAGACCCGGATACGACATTCGCGAATGTGATGCAGATTGGTTTCCAAGCCACTACTACCGTTGAAGAGAGTATTAAGACATCTCTGACTACGGTAATATTTCTCTTACCAATAGCCTCTAGTATGGGATTGCTGGATATTAGTTTCTTTTTGTATGGTAATACCATGGGCTGCCAGGATATTGTTTTCGCATTGAGTGGATACTATCCTGGGCGTTTATGATAATGGTTTCTTTTGTTTTGGATACTAGCTTGGGCTTGCTGGATATTTGTTTCTATATGAGTAGATACTGGCCATGTTTTGCAGTTTGCTGTCGAGTCAACTACTGCTGCCCAGGAGGATAGCGACGATGATATTATCATCTCTGAGTGCATTAAGAGTGCGGAGGAGGCAGAGTATTTGTATTCTATCACACCGGAAGCCTGGAAAGCAACCCTAAAAACTCCAGAGTTTGATAGGTCAAAACACCACCCCTTCGGCAAATCAATGTACGTTTTGCCAAAGACTATGTCGACGAAACTCGACGTTACAGCTATGCAAGTGGTTGACTTCATATTCAGTACTACTTCTAAAGCCGAGTAAGTTGATTGAGGAGTTATTTAATCACCAATTTCAGTTTGTCCAACACACATTTCTAAATTGGTTTTCATTTGTGTTTTACAGTGAGAAATTTGTAGTGGATACTCCAACCGCTACCCTTACCCGTCAGCAGCTACATTCATTGAAGGTTAGAAGTTGGTTGCATACCCAAGTACTTGTATGCTACGGGAAATTGCTAAATTACAAAGAAGTAGGCAAGGAGGTGGTGCAGAGAATTGTCTTCCCATGGAGTTATGTAGTAAGTATTATCTTCACTGCTTAGATCCTATTTATATTGAAAATACCTAATTTCATATTGTTGTCTCCTCTAAATAGCAATATGCCGTCACTACTGCTTATTCGAACCAACCCATGGACAAGGCGAGACTATCTGCATATATTTCTCTACACAAAGACGATCCAATGCTGAAACGGGAAAACTTGGAAAGATGTGATTACGTAAGCGACTCTGCTAGTTTGGATTTTTTTAATTTGGGTTATTAGGATATTAGTCAATGATAAACTCACAAACTGCTTTGTGTTTCAGATATTTTTTCCAATGTATCGAAATGATCACTACCGGGTGTACGTGGCTGACATGAAGAATAGGAGGACTTTCCTACTTGACAACATAAAGCCCAATGCCCAAGTGGCTAAGGAGGATCATGGACCAGTTGGGAGCATGATTTTTGGGTGTGCAGCGGCGTTCCTCAAACAGCAGGGGGTCGATTGTGCAATGGATGAGTGGCCATTCAGCATTGCCGACGTTCCTCAGCAAGAAGGAAACCATGATTGCGGTGTATTTGCATGCCTTTACATGGAGTTGTGGGCGGGTCACCTTCCAGTGGAATATAAAGCAAGTTGGCACAAGCAGCCACATATGCAGGAACAGCGAACACGGATTGCAGCCAACCTCATTTTATGGGAGTATAACCGCCGCAAAGATGAAATAGTTGAAGGTGCAATAAAATGGCATGCGCAGAAGGAGAAGGAGAAAGGGTGAAGGAAGAGAAGGTGATAGGTGATTTTAGATTTTAGTTTCTAAAACTGAACTTAGGCTTGGATGGAGGATATTTTGCCAGTTGTTGGATACAATTACAATGTTTATTTAATTGTCGTATCATGCTTATTTAAACAAATAACTGCAAAGTGACAGACAAATATCCTTACAGCCCAGACAAATATCATGTTTATTAAAACAAATATCGGCAAGCGAATAAACAAATACCCTTACAGCACAGACAAATACCATGTTTAGTTAAACAAATATCTGCAAAGTGACAGACAAATATCCGAAAGATACAGACAGATATCCTTCTTTTGTAGACTAATATCCTTGGAGCCTAGACTTAAAGTAAATCTATATTTGTACATGTGAATAGTGAAAGAAGTAATCATTGATACTATTGTACTTGCTTCGAAAATACTGATATCCAGAAAGCCCAGAATAATATCTGTATATGTTCCAACACATATCCTGTTGGCCCAGAAAAGTATCCTAAGCAAGTGGATTAATATCCACTACAAAACAAAAACGTATCCTGGAATCACATGTCAATATCATATCACAATAGACCACTCTCGAACCACCCTACATTCTATTCATAATCATTGAGCAATATTATCATCCAAATCACTAAGATGGCCATCCGAGTGAGCAGTGTCGTCCGGCGTGACCACTTCAATAGATTTCATTCTCTTCCGATATTCACGTTTCTTTCGACGACGTTCCTTTTCATTCGTAGACTGGTAACGTTCCTTACCGTGACTCCTTGGATTACTCTTCCCCTTCAAAGTCAGCCTAGTTATCGGTACAGATCGTCCTACAATGTTAGAGAATTTAGTAAATGCAATGATATTAAACTCTAACAATTTACAAATGTTATTAGTGCATATACTTACTGTCCTCGCAAGTTATAGTCTTTGACAATGCCTTGTTTGCCTCATTGCACACTTTCTTGAGTACTCCCATCCACTTATTGTAGTCCTTCTCATCGGCCATCGACATATTCATTGCTAGCTGATTCAACATTGCAGTGGTTTCCCGGTACCGCATTGCTATACCTTTTCCCGCATCATTCTCACTGGGAGCTGAAGGACCAACAGAACCATCGACATCAACAACCTCTCTCTCTCTCGCCTCCAACGTCCATCGCTTGAGTATGTAATGATCCGGAATACTTCTCATACTTACTTCCCCAAAATCTCCAAGAAGCCGCATCACCTTAATCATGTGGCGGCATAACAATTCTAAAGTTCTGAACATTCTGCATTCGCATACCAAGGTCGTCGTAGAAATATCGACGAGGACGACACGCTCATCACTACGCTCACCATCCTCCATCATATATATGAGGTATCCAATCATGCCATCATCCCTATTATCTGAGAGCTTCTTTATTATATAGGATTCAGCCACCAAATACTGCTTCTGTATCCTTTCGAAAATGTTAGGAGTAAAGATCTTTGCCGCATGTTGGAGGATCGGGCTATTCTCCAACATTATATAAGGAATCGATTATTTTGAATTGTAGTCTGACTCTGTCTCCTTGCGTCTTTTGTCAGCCAACAAACTACAATTAGGAAGCAAGAGAAAAGACTTCAGTGCCCAGACTAATATCCTCACGGACCCGTACTAATACCCAGAAAAGATAAACAAATATTTAACCATAGCAGAGAAATATCCAAACTGACAATAAAAATATCCAACCCTAACAGACTAATATCAAAGAAGGGAAAAGTCATATTGCGCGTGTGTACCTGCTAAAGTGAATGAAAAACAAGTCCAAATCATGCCTCGGCTTCAAGAAAAGTCGCACTTGTGCATTGCACGACTCACTAGCTTGCGTAGTCAACATCCCGGCTGTGAATTGATCTCTCAACCATAAAGAACACCATCGATGACGAAATTTCTTCAAACGTTACAACCATTGATGGCCATCCGCAATGTCGCTATTTGGGAAACAATCAGAAACCATGGTGTTCCATGCCATGTCGAACTCTTCCTCGCTGTCGACGTCATAGAAAATAAAAGAAATATGATGTTGGAACTTCTTCCAAAATGCCTTGTCCTTGCGAAGATGCTTCTTGGCATTCATGAGGATGTGCCAAGTACAGAGGGCATGAAACACAGTAGGCCACTAATTTCTAAGGGCAGCTGCCATGGCTGCATCCTGATTAGTAAATATAGTGATTGGAAGCTTATTCTTCATGCATCGACTAAATGCAACAAACAACCATTCAAACGACGGAGTAGTCTCGTCATACATCAAACAAGCACCAAACACCACAAGTTTGGCGGTGGTGATTGAAACCTACAAACATCCCTGCACGAGACAACTATTAATGACAATGCATAACCGAACAAGTGTCGAAAAAACTCAAATGAATTAGGTGATGAATAGTAAACAACATATAATACTCGTACTGGTATAAAAACATACCCTAATTCCTCTCCTACTATTATTAGTGCCCTCGGCGGGCAGCCCTAACTAAGGTTGCAAGCCTATGTGTTAGGTCTTGATAGTGTCACAGTATATGCCAATCAATATCAGTAAAGCCCAGACTAATATCGTAGGAAAGGTTACCAATACCCGTCGTGTTACAAACAAATATCCTGGGCATCACATGTCAATATCATACCACCAAGGACCAATTCTATTCATAACCATTTCTGCAATATAATTAAAAACATCCATGCGAAAGAACTCAAGGGAATTAGGGGATTAACGTACCCAGTGGACGGAAGTATTTATTGGTTCGGAAGGTGGTATCAAAGGAGACCGAATCTCCAAAAAGTGCATAATCTTCACGCATCCTACTGTCCGCCCAAAATATATTAGCAACTTTCTCTTCGGAATCCACCTCTACAGCATAAAAGAATCCAGGATGCTTGTCCTTTTGGTCCTCAAAGTAGTCCAGCAAATAAGTCGCTTCACCACGAGCCATTGTCCTTTGCCTTTTAGTGTTCAAGTGGTTCTTCTGATCGGATTTGGTAAATCTCAGATTTTGATACCCACCAGCACAATCAGCCAATAACAGATACAATGCACTAAGACTCATCCCGGCATCGCTATTAGCTTGAGCCATCTTTTTCTGAGCATCACTCATGCACTTGTTCGACTTGTGCAAGTGCATATGCTCGGTAGAGTGCAAACCATGACTGTGGGCTTCTACGAATTCATACACCACAAATCCCTCCCTAGCAGCATCCCATCCAAAACGAACACGGGCGGGACATCCATCCCTAACTCGAGGCCTCTTTCTTTTGCAAACCATTCTCTCCTCAACCTTGTCTTCCGACTGTATCTGATTATCCATATTGACTTTGCTTGTGGAAGTCCAGCCTTCCTTATTACAAAAGTAATAAAGGTATGCATAATTTTTCTCCACCACTCCTTTAGAATTCTTGATCTTTCTTATGTGTTCCCCATCTATTCGAACACCAAACCCTTTTTTGTGAGCGTAGCGCTTATAGAAATCAAAACACTCATCCTTAGTGCGATAAAAGATGTTCTTCCTCGCTTCCTCGTCTTCTAGATCCAACGTCTTATGAGCTGCGAGTTAATGGTATGAGGCATGTTATTATCCATTCTTGACCACAAACTGTTAGAATACATAGGCTTCAACAAATATCCAGAATTCAAATAAATAATATCTATAACTACCAGACTAGTATCAAACAATGCATTAAATAGTGGGTCACACACCAAATATCATGTTTCGTTACAGCCCAGACAAATATCATGTTTCGTTAAACAAATATCGGCAAGCAGATATACAAATATCCTTACAGCCCAGACAAATATCATGTTTCATTAAACAAATATCGGCAAGCAAATATACAAATATCCTTGCAGCCCAGACAAATACCATGTTTAGTTAAACACATATCTGCAAAGAAACAGACAAATATCCGAAAGATCCAAACAGATATGTCATTCTCACAACAATTTCAACATCAAACACCCATAACAACATCAACATCATTCAATGCTATTCTCACAACAATCTCAACATCAAATATTCAATGCAACCAACCAATCTCACAACAACACAAACATATAAAGAACTCAATCAACCTTTATCTTCTTCTTCTTCTTCGTTGAGGGCAGGAGCACCACTTGAATCTTCATCAACAAACTCATATGATGTAGGATAGAGTTCTTCTTCTTCACTATTTTGTGCGATCGATTTACCCTTCTTCATTGGAGAAGATCCTTGATCATCCAACTCCCCATTGTCGTCGATCGGCATCGTAGAAGGTCGCCGGAAAGGAAAGATGGTCGCCGGAAAAGAAAATGGTCGCCGGAAAATACAGTTGGGCGGCGGCTCTCTTCCTTTGGAAGAGAAGAAAAACAGAGAAAAATTGAAGAGAGAGAGGCAATTTTCGGGTTTGGGTGGGTAGGGTAGTTGGGAGCATTAAATTCCTCCACTTTCTTTGAATTTCCTATTTTTGATTTTTGTTTCCCCAAATAAATGACCCACTTGGGCCCCTTCTTTCCATTTCTCCCCCCTTGCCACCTAAACCCTACCAAGCCGCCACCATCAGCTCCATCTTTCATCTCAGCTGGGCTAAAAAACCCACAAAACTCCACTGGGCCGTGTCAGTATCTCCACAAATATCCAAACAACACAGACAAATATCCAAACGATACAGACAAATATCCAAAAAAGACAGACTAATATCCAGTCTCAATAAAAAACTATCCAAACCACCCAGCTTAAATATCCGAACGTCGCGAACTAATATCCGTTCAGCCCACTCGGCCTTGCGGGGCCCGCCGGGCCCACTAATTCAAAAACCAAAAAACAAAACCCTAAACCCTACCCCTTTTAACGTTCTTCCCCAATTGCCAAATCTCTCCCTTTCCTCTGCCTTTCTTCCTCTCCCGAACGCAGACGAAGCGCCGCGCGGTGATTGGAACTCGGCGGCGTCGAACTCGGCGGCAGCAAAGTCTGGCGGCGGCGACGAACTAGGCGGCGGCGGCGACCTTGCAGCGAAGGCGGAGATCTCGGCGGCGACCTTGCTGCGAAGTCGGAGATCTCGGCGGCGGCGGCGAAGCAGCGATCTCGGCGGCGGCACTTTGCAGGGAACTCGGGTTCTTCATCAAGTAAGTTTTCAAGCATAGTTTCGTGGATATTAGTTTTCGTTTGGATAGATTTGAGTTAGGGTTACATGATTCGTTCTTTTGTTGATTTTATTTCTGGTTTTGTGGAATGGCTTTCTGTTTGTGTCGATATTAATTCTGTTTGAGTTGATATTAGATCTGTTTGAGTCAATATTAATTCTTTTTGTGTCGATATTAGTTCTATTTGTGTGGTTATTAGTTATGTTTGTCTCGATATTAGTTGTCTTTGTGTCGATATTTGTTCTGTTTGTGTCGATATTAGTTCTGTTTGTGTTGCTATTGGGATTCTTTTGATTTGGGGGATTTGGATTTCTTTCTATTTGCGGGATCTGAGATTTTCATTGATATTAGCTATTAGTTCAATGATATTAGTTCTTTTCAGGAATTGTGCAAGATGACAAAATCCAAAAGGTGTTCGATGCCAGCTCCTCCAAGAGAAGGGGAGGCGGAGAAACATCATTGGCTCAATCCAGACGCATCATGCTGGGAAAACAAAGATTTTGACAACCTTGACCTAAATAAGGTACATAGATGTTGTTTTTGCTTCTTAAGTGACATGGTTGCATATAGTAAACTAAATATTTTACAACATATGTAGCTTGCGGCAATGGAGACAATGGTTGAGAGCATGATCCAAATGTGGAAGGCTCGGGACGACACGCTCAAAAAAATTATCAAGCGTCAGCAAGACAATAGTTGAACTATTGCTTTCTCATTTCTTATATGGTTCTGCTTTTTCGGATTTGACATTCTCGGATTATTGTAATGACATTAAATACTAGTTTTATCGCGATTTATCTATCAAACGACTCTTTTTATTGGGTATAAAAAAACGACTCTTTTTATTAAGAATTCGAGTTTTTTATTCTGGAATATTATTTGCTCGTCGAAAACTCATCTCCACAAAACAAATATCCAAACCACTCAAACTAATATCCGACTGTCGCACTAATATCCGTTCTCCATTACAACTAATAATTAAACCTTTAACCCTAAAAAAAATTCCTAAACCCTAACACTAACACCCTAATCACTTTTCCAAAAAAGCCCTATTAGAATATCGAAAAGTCCAAGAAAATTTCGAAAACATGAACTAAGCTCAATTCAAACCTAAGCTAGACCCTAAACCCTTAACATAAACCGTAACACAAACCATAAACCATAAACTATTATTATTTAATGGGCCTTCGGCCCATGGGCCCTCGGCGGGCAGCCCTAACTAAGGTTGCAAGCCTTACGTGTTAGGACTTTCTAGTGTGTTTAATTTCCTAGTGTGTTTAATTTGATGTAAGAAACAATATTCCAATCCTTCACAAATTGAAAACCAAACCATAAACCCTAAAACTTAAACTCTAAATTGGTGTAATCAGTTTCGGGTGGTTGGGTTATTTTGGGGTTTGGTAAATATTAATTTAATGATGGCTACTGAAAACAAATAAATATCCAACACAATGATTCAAAGTAATATCAACACAACACATAATAACATCCACTGAAAACAAATAAATATCCAAACAAACATACATATATATCACATGGGGCCCAAAAATTTCATTCTCTTTCCACTCCAACCCAAAATCCCACCCAAACTGAAGCCGGGCCCACCACGCTTTCTACTCCAACCCAAAATCCCGCCCAAACTGAGGCCGGGCCCACCACGCCACGAACTCGGCTCGCCTTCTGCGCCGCACGTTGGGCCGGCTTCTACACGGAAGCCCATCTCCAGCTCATTTAAGTGAGCCAACACTCTCCTCCGTTGGATGAAGCCCAAGCACACGTGGCCCAAAATCTGACCCTATCAGTATCTCCTAACAAAATGGCCTGTTAGGAGACTAACTTTTTCGTGGCGGGCCTGTGCAAACTTCAAGCCCATGAGTCGGCTTTCGTTTGAGGGGGCGTGTAAAGAAGTGGTTAAGCACCACACACGGACCTGTATAAGATCCAACATAACCTTCTCCCAACAACTCGAGTTATTGAGATCAACCGGTGCGAACTCCTCATCAAGACCAAAGGTTGTGACAAGAAATTGATCTTTTTGTTATTCCCCAAGTTTCGTTTTCCCTGTCCCGTTTTTGACGAGTGATTTCCAATTTCGCCTCCAAAGGCTGTGGAGTTTGCCACTCTGATCTCCATGTATTGAAGGGTGAGCTCGCATTTCCAAGCCCGTGTGCGATTGGCCACGAGATCACCGGCGAAGTGGTCGAGCACGGCCCCATGACCGACTCCAAGGTTTCCCACAGGTTACTTGTAACCTTGACCTGGTTTGGGATTTCCTCCCCAAACTGAAAGTCAAAAGTGGTTGCTCAGTTTTGTCCTGGCTAAGTGGCCTGAATTCCTCCTCTTTCTTGCATTTTTTTTACAGGTTTCCTGTCGGATCTCATGTCATTGGAGCCTTCATCATGCCCTGCGGCAACTGCTTCTACTGTTCAAAGGTTACTCTTTTCTCCCTTCCAGTTTAATGGCCGTAGTCATTACCCACGTCCCAAGAACTGATGGGTTTGGCCTCATGTTATTGGAAGCAGGGCCACGATGATTTATGTGAGGACTTCTTTGCGTATAACCGTGCTAAAGGAACTCTCTATGACGGTGAAACTCGCCTTTTCCTCCGTAACAGTGGTATCTGGCTACTCTTTCCCTCTCCATTGGCAATCTCGATTACACACCGTGACACAATTCGGACGGTTCTATTGCTCACTGTCATTTTAACTTCCTTTCCCGTGTTCCTGGATTTCTCAGGGAAGCCAATATTCATGTACAGTATGGGAGGTCTTGCTGAATACTGTGTGGTACCAGCTAATGCATTGACGAATTTACCAGATACATTGCCTTATACAGAGTCTGCCATCTTAGGATGTGCTGTGTTTACTGCTTACGGTGCTATGGCGCATGCTGCTGAGGTTCGTCCAGGGGATTCGGTTGCTGTTATTGGAGTTGGAGGTGTTGGCTCAAGGTAAACAGCTGTACCCTCATCTTCATTTGAGTCATACTCCAATGCCGATTTTGTTTTTCCGTGTACAAATTCAGCAAACACCTAGTATAGGAATAACTAGTTATAAAGTGGAGGGCTCAAAACTTGAGACCGATGGTGGAAAAATTATAACTGTTGTAGTTCTCCACTTGTTTGCAGATAGCAAGGGCATTTGGGGCCTCTGATATCATTGCTGTTGACGTTCAGGATGATAAGTTGGAGAAGGCTAAGGTTTTTGGTGCCACACATACTGTGAATGCGATGAAGGAGGACCCGGTTGAAAAGATCAGGGTATGTGCTATATCTACTTTCAACTTCTGAATGAAACCTTTATACTGTTTCACCAGTCCATCTTGAGCTCTGATTATCTGTTATTATGTTTCTGTGTGATGATTTTTTCATGATTTGCCCACAAGTCATCTATGCCAAATCTGAGTCTGAGCGGAGGATGCTCCATGAAATACCTGCCCTCCATCTTAACTTAATAGATTATGATTTACAAGTCGGAATGGAAATGCTCTGGATTGAGTGGATCCTTTCTTCATGAGACCTGGAAAAATGTTCTGAGTGGACTTTCAGCCTTTTAATGCCTTGTTTTTTTCTGTCATCAATCATATCTTGGAGTGCTGATATCATATTCTGTGATAGGAAATAACTTGAGGAAGAGGTGTGGATGTTGCAGTGGAAGCATTGGGCAAACCGCTCACTTTTTCACAGTGCACCAGAAGTGTAAGAGATGGAGGGAAAGCTGTGATGATTGGGCTTGCAAAAGCTGGCTCAGTGGGGGAGATGGACATCAATCATCTAGTTCGTCGAAAGGTATGCAAAAAGTACTCTGCATATTGCTTACATAGAGTTTTCTTTCCTGGAATCAAATCTAGCAAAGTAACAAAAACCATTTTCAATGATCCTAACATCTACGTTTGGTAATCATATGAGCGATAGCCCTTTTCTAGACAGTCATGTTAGATATAAGCTTAAGGTTGCATGGAAAGAGTTAAGAGAGAACATGGGAAGCAAAAAAATCTTGTTGTCTTACCTAAGCAACTAACTAACATAACCATTTGTGGAAAAGATCCAAGTGATTGGTTCATATGGAGGAAGGGCAATGCAAGATCTTCCAAAGCTGGTAAGGCCTGAGGGTGTGGTGTCTGTTGTTAAGTCGAGTGTTGAGGTGGAGCCTGAGGTGGTTCAGGAGCCAGATACAGTTGTCGAGCCTGAGGTGGAGTTGCCTGTTGTTAAGTCGACTACTGATGTGGAGGTGGAGTCAGAGCCAGTTGTCGAGCTTGATGTTGAGGTCTCTGTTGTTAAGCCGAGTGCTGAGGTGGAGGTGGAGTCTGGTGTCGCTACTGAGGTGGAGCTAGAGTCGATTGTCGAGCATGAGGTGGAGGTGTCTGTTGTTAAGTTGAGTACTGATGTGGGTGTGCCTGTTGTTGATCCGGAGGTTCAGGAGGTGCCTATTGTTGATCCGGAGGTTCAGCATACAGAGTCCATTTTTTATCAAGTGAATGTGATGCAGATTGCTCTCCAGACCATTGCTGCTGCTGAAGAGAGTATAGAGACATCCCCGACTACGGTAAATTTTGGAGGATACCAGTAGTGTCTGTTCTTCCTAGATATTTGTTTCGTTTTCTATGGATACTAGTATGCTCTTCCTGGATATTTGTTTGTGATTCTTTGGATACTAGTTTGGGCTTCTTGGATATATGTTTCTTTTTCTTTGGATACTAGCCTGGGCAGCCAGGATATTTGTTTCGTTTTCTGTGGATACTATGCTGGGCTGCCTGGATATGTCTCTCTTGTTCTTTGGATATTAGTCTGTTCTTCCAGGATATTTGTTTCGTTTTCTTTGGATATTAGTATGTTATTTCTTGATATTTGTTTCTGATTCTTTGGATACTAGCTTGGGCTTCCTGGATATATGTTTCTTTTTCTTTGGATACTAGCCTGGGCAGCCATGATATTTGTTTCGGTTTCTATGGATACTATGCTGGGCTGCCTGGATATTTCTTTCTTATTCTTTGGATATTATCTGTTCTTCCTGGATATTTGTTTCTTTTTCTTTGGATATTAGTATGTTATTCCTGGATATTTCTTTCTTATTCTTTGGATATTACTCTGTTCTTCCTAGATATTTTTTTCTTATTCTGTGGATACTATACTAGCCTGGGACGATGGTCATACCTTTGGCATTGTTTTGCAGATACCTTTCGAGGATACTGCTACTGTGTTCGATCCTTCTACTGAGGTTTCGACGCAAGGAGAAGCAGCATCATCATAGGGGGGAGCTTATAACAGCAGCATGTCAGAGGATGATGGAGGATATCGATGATGATATTCTCTTAAGTGAGAGGGCTATGACTCAGAAGGAGGCAGAGTTTATGCACTCTATCACACCAGAAGCATGAAAGGCAACTCTAAAAACTCCTGCATTCGAGAGGTCAAAACACCACCCGTTCGACTCATCAGTGTGTTTTTTTGCCTAAGACTCTGTCAACGAAACTCGACGTTATGGCACTGCAAGTGGTTGAGTTCATCTTCAGTACCACAACTAAAGATGAGTAAGTTGTCATGTTTCCTTCTTTAATCGCCAATTTCAATCTGTCAAATTCATGGCTACTAACCTGGTTTTTCATTTGTGTTTTACAGTCACGACTTTATCGTGGAAACTCCAAAGGGCAAGCTTAGCCGTTGCCAAATATTGTCATTGAAGCGTAAAAGTTGGGTTCATAACCAAGTAATTTTAGTATACGGGCACTTCCTAAATGACCAAGAAGAACGTAAGGAGGTGGTGAAGGGAATTGTCTTCCCATGGACCTATGTAGTAAGTATTATCTTCACTACTTAGATCCTAATATCCTATTTATGTTGAAAATGTCTAATTTGATATTGTTGTCTCTTCTAAATAGCAACATGTCGTCGCTAATGCTATAAAAAAACAACCCATGGACAAGGCGAGAGTCTCGGTGCATATTTCTATGCACAAGAGTAATCCATTGCTAAAACGGGAAAACTTGGAAAGATGTGATTACGTAAGTGTCTTCAATGTTTGGATATTTTTCTGACTTTCCTTGATATTGGTCTGGGTTTATAGGATATTTTATTCTTATTTATCGGATATTATTCTAGGTTGGAGATATTAATCTGTGTTGTTAGGATATTAGTCAATGATTAATCCACTAACTGTATTGTGTTTCAGATCTTCTTTCCAATGTATCGAGATGATCACTACCGAGTGTACGTCGCTGACATGAAGAATAGGAAGACTTTCCTACTCGACAGCCAAAAGCCCAATGCCCGAGTGGCTAATGAGGATCATGGACTAGTGGGGAAAGTGATTTTTGAGTATGTGACAGAGTTCCTCAAAGAGCAGGGGGTCAATTGTACATTGGATGAGTGGGAATTCAACATTGCTAACGTTCCTCAGCAATTTGGAAACGATGATTTCGATGTATTTGCTTGCCTTTACATGGAGCTATGGGTGGGTCACCTTCCTGTGGAATATAAAAACAGTTGGCACAAGCAGTAACATGTGGAGGAACAACGAATACGGATTGCAGCTAACCTCCTGTTATGGAACTATAACGGCCACAAGGATGCAATAATTCAAGGAGCAAAAGATTGGAGTTTGCAGAAAGAGAAAGAGAAAGGGAAAAAGAAGAGAAATTGATTTTAGATTTGTTTAGGTGTGCTGGATAGTTTATAAAACTTAACTTAGGATTGGTTCATATTTAGGAATGGATGATGGTTTGCATTAGGATGGAGGATATTTTGGTAGATATTGACATGTGATTTCAAGATACGTTTTTGTGGTGCAGTGGATATGAGTCCACTTGTTAAGGATACTTGTCTGGGCAAACTTGATATGTACTGTAATATGTACAGATATTAGTCTGGGCTTCCTAGATATCAGTATTAGCAGCAGCAAGTACAATAGTATCAATGATTACTTCTTTCACTATTCACATGAGACCTCTTTTGTTACTGTACCCATGTGACATTTTTTGCATTTGTCTATTTAAGACTAAGTTCCTGCATTTGTCTATTTTATCTATTTAAATAGACAAATGCAAAAAAGGTCAAATGAGTACAGTAACAAAAGAGGTCACAATGTGAATAGTGAAAGAAGTAATCATTGATACTATTGTACTTGCTGCTGCTAATACTGATATCTAGGAAGCCCAGACTAATATCTGTATATATTACAGTACATATCAAGTTTGCCAAGACAAGTATCCTTAACAAGTGGACTCTTATCCACTGCACCACAAAAACGTATCCTGAAATCACATGTCAATATCTACCAAAATATCCTCCATCCTAATGCAAACTATCATCAATTCCTAAATATGAACCAACCCTAAGTTAAGTTTTATAAACTATCCAACACACCTAAACAAATCTAAAATCAATTTCTCTTCTTTTTCTCTTTCTCTTCTCTTTCTGCATACTCCAATCTTTTGCTCCTTGAATTATTGCATCCTTGTGGCCGTTATAGTTCCATAACAGGAGGTTAGCTGCAATCCGTGTTCGTTGTTCCTCCACATGTTGCTGCTTGTGCCAATTGTTTTTATATTCCACCGGAAGGTGACACGCCCATAGCTCCATGTAAAGGCAAGCAAATACACCGCAATCATCGTTGCCAAATTGCTGAGGAACGTCAGCAATGCTGACTTCCCACTCATCCAATGTACAATCGATCCCCTGATCTTTGAGGAACTTTGTCACATACTCAAAAATCACTTTCCCCACTGGTCCATGATCCTCTTTAGCCACTCGGGCATTGGGCTTTTGGCTGTCGAGTAGGAAAGTCTTCCTATTCTTCATGTCAGCGACGTACACTCGGTAGTGATCATCTCGATACATTGGAAAGAAGATCTAAAACACAATACAGTTAGTGAGTTAATCATTGACTAATATCCTAATATCTAGACAAGAGACGCCTGTTATCCAGACAACACAGAGTAATATCCAAACATATAGCAACTGTTATCCAGACCACACAGAGTAATATCCAGACAAGAGGCGCATGTTATCCAGACATGACAGAATAATATCCAAACATTGTGCAACTGTTATTCAGACAGAACAGAGTAATATCCAAACATTAAGCACTTGCTATCCACACAGGACAAAGTAGTATCCAACCCTGTAATAGCTAATATCCAATGCATTCATTTCAATATCGACGGCAAGCAAACTCGGATCTCATCATTCGATACAGCAAACAAACTTTTGTTCAAAGCAATCATTAAAAGAAATAGTATCCAGAACCAACAATACATAAAAGTAACAGATCCTTAACAAGTAAACAAACTTTTGTTCTGCCATTCCAACATGACAATTATAACATCCTAACATAACATTACAACCACTTAAAACGAAGAAAATTGCAAAGTTCAATTGTTTCCATGATGGCGCATAATGATGACTCTCCATATACTATCCCGCCTTGTTTCCCATACATCCATCACTTTTTCTGTCAATGACTCCAATGCCTAAAGCTACACATATATTGAAAAAAATTTAGTTCGCTACATGCACCCATGTCTATTAACCCACGATTTTGAGATGCAAAGAGAAGATCTACATACCTCATCGTCCTCAAGGGTTTCCAAGTCAACATCCGCCCACCAATCAGTAGCAGGAGCCGAGCTGCTCGACCCTGATTCCCACTTCTTCCCTTGACAACAACATGGGACCCATGATATATTTTTCAGCTACCTTGGGGATATTCGAGCACACATTATCCACCCTTGGGTCGAACAAATAGCTGCAGGTCGGAATGGTTTTTGTTGCAAACCCTCTCACATTAAGGAAGTCTAGCAAATGGATCTACAAAAAAGCCTTCAAAACATATATCAGAAATGAAACGAAGTACTATCCCTGGAATGGTTATTAATATCACAAACACACAAAAAAGATATCAGGAATGCAATGAACTATTATCCCTAGAATGTTAACTAATATCAACCATCAAACAAAAAATATCAACAATGTTAAAGGAGAAGTTACAATTAAGAAGTGGATATCTCCAAGAGGCCATTGTTGTTTCCCACCAGCCCTAGATTCAGCTTCGTTTTCCTTAACCTGACACAACTCAAACTTCAGATTACGGGCAACAAAACCACTCCAATTAAAAGAGGCAATGTCCTCCACCCTTCCAACCATGTAATCTGCATAATCGAGATCACAAAGTCGTGACATCTTTGGGGCGAGCATCAAACCAAGAGCCAACAACAAAAATTTCTTCACCGTGGCTGCAACAGGTGGTCTCCTTTTCAGTGCATCATCCGGACCACCACAGGCTGCCTCTCTAAGATCCATAACTTCTACATTTCGACTACGAGTACACTCCATGTTGAGCTCCTCCTTGAACATCTCAAGCATCTTGTCGTTAGACTTAACGACATCAATCTCAGCACCACCAATAGGCAGCCCATATACACGGGCAACATCCTCATCTTCGATGGTAAGCACCTTCTTGTTATCCCCTTTACCGAAAATGAATGAATTGGTGTGCACATCAAACTGTGCCATCAAGGAATCAAACAACTTCTTAGGAACATTTTCCAGACGAAGCTCCAATAGCCCTCCAAATCCAGCCCTCTCCAACTCTTTCTTGCATGCTTCATAGTACCTTGGCTCTTCCTTCCAATATTTTATAACATCTAGCAGAGATTTGGTGTGGCACCGAAATCTGTACCATGGCTTGCCTTGTCCTAGAATGTGAACTCCTTGTGCAGGTACTTGCGCTGCGACTTCAGAATCTTCTTCTTCCTCATCCTTCTCTGGTTGTGGCGGTGGATTCCGTCGTTGTCTCTTCACGTTCGTTTTATCCCTGCACGGACAAATATCCAGATATATCAAACAATTATCCAGGCAAGTCACAACAGATATCATGCTGGTAAAAAATCAATATCCAGATATATCAAACAATTATCCAGGCAAGTCATAACTGATATCATGCTGATCAAAAACCAATATCCAGATATATAAAACAATTATCCAGGCAAGTCACAACTGATATCATGCTGATCAAACACCAATATCCAGATATGTCAAACAATTATCCAGGCAAGTCACAACTGATATCATGCTGATCAAAAACCAATATCCAGATATGTCAAACAATTATCCAGGCAATCACAACTGATATCATGCTGATTAAAAACTAATATCCAAATATATCAAACAATTATCCAGGCAAGTCACAATTGATATCATGCTGATTAAAAACCAATATTCAGATATATCAAACAATTATCCAGGCAAATCACAACTGATATCATGCTGGTCCAAATCAATATCCAGAAGAAACAATCCAAGCAAAACACAATGGATATCCAGAATCAAAATAAATAATATCGGAACGCACACAAAACAGATTATAACTTGTAGCAGAGATTTAGAGTGCACCGAAATATGTACCTCGCCTTGCTTTGACCTCGAGCTGCTCCTTGTGCATCTCCTTCTGCTTCAGCTTCAGCATCTTCTTGTGCAGCTCCACCTGCTTCGACTTTAGCATCTTCTTGTGCAGCTCCTTCTGCTTCGACTTCAGCATTTTCTTCTTCCTCATTTTCCTCTGGCTGTGGCGGTGGTGATGGTTGTCGTGGAGTCGGTCGCTTTTTCCTCTTCGTTGTTTTAGTCCTTGCCATTGATAAATCACTGCACATACAAATACCCAGATCCTATCAAACAACTATCCAAGAAAGTCATAACTGATATCATGGTCAAACAAAACCAATATCAAGATACATCAAACAACAACCCAGACAATAAACAACGAATATCCAGAAGGAACATAATGCATATTGACTCGCTACGACACAACACCTAACAATGGCCAAGTGTAACCAATGAAAGGGACTGCAGTATAGTGACACAAGTAATAAATATCGAATCCACGGGTCTCTAGAGTTACTATTACTCAGTTTCAGTTCATTATCTAGCAAACTAGATTAAGGATTGATTTACTAAACTATTCTACTAACTACTCTACTAATTACAAGTTGGGAACTCACTTAGGTATGATTCCCCCTAGCTCCTCAATTAGGTCCAAAGGCAATTACTTTTGGTTGATCTACTGTTGATTAAACTGCGGAAGATCCTAAATTAGCTTGGAATCTCTTAAGTTGACCAAGCCCTCTTAGACAGAGTACCCGGCAGGCGACTAGCCTTCACCGGGATATACTGCTAAGGCGATTCACACAGATCTCCACTACTGGAATGAATTCCAGTACAAAGCAGTGAATTGATTGACTCTCGCACAACCAATTCACCACTATCAATCAAGGAAGCTCCCTTAACCTAATCAGATTCTATCTATCATAGGTTAAAGCAGAAATCAAGAGAATTTGATCAAGATTCAATTGACTCAATAAGTCATGCCTCAATCGATTATAATCAAACAATATAACATCCAAAACTTCATACAAGAAAGATCCTAACACATGGAACTAGGGTTCCTCAAAACCTAAGTGAAGGGAAGTTACTCCATAGAGAAGAGAGAGACTGCAGAAATCTGATCTAGATCTTCAATCTCCATCTCCAAGCTTGATTCCCGAGCTCCAATGGCGAAGAAATCCTCCAAAATAGCTCCAAGAATGTTCCCAAGTCGCTCTCTCTCTCTCTCTAGGGTTCGTCCCTTGGGTGTTTGGGATCCAAAACCCAGCTCTCTCTCTCCTTTGGCTCGAAATTGGCTTAAAACCAGAAATTCCCGACTCACACGGCCGTGTGACTTTCCCAGCTTCCCGTGTGAGTGTCCAAACGCGGTGTTTTGATTAGTGGGCAAACAGGCAAGCTGCACGGGCAGAGGCCACACGGCCGTGTGGCTCCCCAGGCTGCCCGTGTGGCTTTTATCGAGCCTTCACACGGTCAAAAATGAGCCCCTACACGGCCGTGTGAGGTGCAATGGTGTGCGTGTGGCTTCCGAGCTTCTCGCCAAACGTCCAATCTTCGTCCAATCGACCCCGAACTCGTTCCCAGGCCTTCATTCATGTGCTAGGACCTGAAATATCACAAACACGAACAACCTAGCGTGAAATCGGCCTAAAATACGGGAATCGACATCTCAAACGGCTCAAGAATAGGGGTAGAAACATGTGTAATTATTGGTCTATCACATATCCTGCCGAACAGAACTAATATCGGAAGGAGCACAAAGCAAATCCACAAAACCCAGAAATAACATCCACAAAAGAACGAACTCATATCCAGTGACATAAAAGTTACCACAAAATAAATACTTCACCCACGAACCCAAAAGACAAATCCACAAAAGGAAAACCCGATCGTAGCCATGAAACCCTAACTCAAATCTGTCCAAACGAAAATGAATATCCATGAACAAAGTATAATTAAACCCAAAAGACAAATCCACAAAAGGAAAACCCGGATCAAGTCGTAGCCATGAAACCCTAACTCAAATTTGTCGAAGCGAAAATGAATATCTTTGAACAAAGAATAAATAAGACAGTTACCTTAGTCCACAAAGTAGTTCTTTCTTCAACGACCGCTGTCAAACCAACCGTCGCTACTTCGTCGCAGTGAAACCCTGTCCTTCGTCGCCGCCGATTCGTCTGCAAAGTCGGCGCCGTCAACACAAGCTTCGTCGCCGTGAAACCCCGCCCTTCGTCACCTCCGATTCGTCTGCAACATCGCCTCGCCGCCACCGCTACACTGCACCCTCGCCGCCGCTTCGCTGGTCCGTCGCCGCCGGTTCGCTTCTTCTTCGTCTGTGTTCGTGAGAGGAGGAAAGTGAGAGAGAGGGGAAAAGCGGGAGAGAGGGGAAAGTGGTCTGGCGGAGAAACTGACCTGGGGAAGAATCGGGTTTGATTTTTGGTTTTTGAATTTGTGGGCCCGGTGGGCCCCGCTTTCAGTCGTGGGATTGGGCCAGCCGATACACTCGGCTCACCTTCCTCAAACCGGCGCCAGATCCTGCCTCGCCATCGTGGACAATAGATCCACCGTATGAGTATCTACTCACAGTTTATGTTGTGAACAACATAACTAAGTTGTATTCCCTCTGCCCCAATCATTCACCTTATTATTCTCTTTCTGGGTATCTAATGCAAGAACGGGTAGGTGGGGTTATTAGACTGATAGAGAGCAGGCGAATGAGCAGGAGTCGAGAAATACAAGAAAAGTAAAGAAGTTGAGGTGTATTTGTTCCATGTAAATAAGATGCCACGTGTATAAGAAAAAAAATTGTGCATGCTACTAACTAAGTGCACTTGGTGACTTGGTTATGTTACCCACTCCTGCATTCTTCTCTTCTTAATTAGTTAATATGTCCTTCATCAAGTTAGTTGCCTCCCAATTCCACCATATTGCTTCCGTAATTTGCTCTCATCATCATTGCTTGATGAATATGTGTGACTCTTCCTCCCAAGATTGGTCCCAGCTAGGATATTTTGACATAATTGGTGATTGGAAGTCTAATGGGGATTGATAATTTAGTATAGAAGAGGGCAGACTAGGAATATTTATGAGATTTAACTTAAATTCTGTATGAACTATAATCAATTCAAACTGTTAAAAGTTCATCGAATAATTGAAGTGATATGACTATAGTGCACGATTAACCAACACAATAATAAGCTTGGGTTACGGTACAAAACCCATTAGTATTGTAATCCTATAAACCCTAGGGTTGGGCATGCAGGCGGGTCACCAGCAGGTTTGGGTCGATCCGTCCGCATTTGACCAAAATTTCGTTATGTGGGTGGGTTTGTGGGTGGGTGACGGGTTGTGTTGTGAGGCATCCGTCGGGTGGCAGGTGGGTTGTGGGCGGGTGTGCGGGTGACCCGCTCAACCCAATAGCAAAAAGAACAAAGTCGTTGGCGCTGGAGAGTGGAGAGTGGAGACGCTGAAGGAAACTAGGGCTACTCCTGGAGATTGAATCTCAAAGCCAATCTTCCAAATCTCAACTTCACTGTTCTTTCCTTTATTTTTTTCCTCTGATTCTTGTGCCTAAATCACCTATCTTTCCTCTGTTGAATTATTTTCTTAGTTTCCTGAACCCGATAATATTCTCCATCCGTAGGAAAGAGGAAGTCAACCATGAGGGATGATTTTGGCCTTAATGAATTTTGAAAACCTGCCATTAAGGTATTTTGAAATCAGGAAAGGATAGGGATTGTGGCAAAACTATGCCTCCAAATTCCTAATCCAAGCGCCCCTGTTGTATCATAATAGCGTACATTGATCATAAATTTTTTGTTATTATATTCATATATTTCTTATATAGACATTTTCAATTTTCTATCTTTGAAAACTAATACATGATTATATTTTTTAAATAAGAAAAATGGGATCGGTTAATTAAATTGGTCATAAGAATTTCCAATGAATTCGATTCTATCTCCTAATTATGTAAAAACAAAGAGAGAGAAAAAAGTTGTCAAAACAATGCGTCCATTACAAGGCATACTTCCCTTGTAATTTACAAACGTGGATTGCATGGCATGATAACCTTTCATGCTAAACCAAGTGTTGTAGCTGTTCCCTAGAGGGTGTACGAGCAAATCTTTACTAGAGGGAATGGACAAATTGTTGCACGACGGGGCTAGATATTATAACAACACTCCTTGTGTTGTTATTATAACAACACTAGTCTCCAACCAATAGGAAGTTAGGGTTGTGATGACTTTTTATTAGATGAGTTGACCTAGTGTAAAATCAAAACAGGGGTATAATTGTCATTATGAAAAATATGTTTAAATAATAATAAAAAATAAAAAAATAAATTTTATTTATTTTCCGCCCAAAATTTTGGTCGCCGGAATTCTGCCACCGGTAGCCGGAAAATGGTCGTCGGTCACCGGAATATGCTTTTTGTCGCCGGATTATGCTATTTTGTCATCGAAATATGCTCACCGCTGTCGGAATATGCTCACCGCTGTCGGAATATGCTTACCGGTGTCAGAATCTAGTCATCGGGGCCAGAATATGCCTATCGGCGTCGGAATCTGCTGACTGACCGGTCAACGACCACCAGATGTATGGTCTACATTGTGAGATTTATGGTTTGGTTTCTCATATTTTTTTATGCCTTTTGTGGTTTGCTTTATCGTGTTTGTGGTTTGCTTTCAAAAACTTTGTGGTTTGCATTGTGAGGTTTCTGGTTTGTTTTAATCTATTTGTGATTTGCATTAGGACGTTTATGGTTTGATTTACTGTGTTTGTGGTTTGCATAAGGAGGTTTCTGATGTGCTTTCGCAAATGTTGTGGTTTGCATTGTGGGGTTTCTACTTTGTTTTAGGAGATTTGTGGTATGCATTAGGAGGTTTCTGGTTTGCATTAAGAAGTTTCTGGTGTGCTTTCGAAACTTTTGCGGTTTGCTTTGCGAGGTTTCTGGTTTGTTTTAATATATTTGTGGTATGCATTAGGACGTTTTTGGTTTGCTTTACCGTGTTTGTGGTTTCCATTAGGGGTTTCTGGTGTGCTTTTCAAAATATTTATGGTTTGCTTTGTGGGGTTTCTGATATGTTTTAACGAATTTATGGTTTGCATTAGGAGGTTTACTGTATGTTTTTTGTGGGTTGTTTTATTGCGTTTGTGGTTTGCACTAGAGGGTTTTTTGTGTTAGAAATATTTGTGATTAGAATTACTAAACACCAATATAAATTACCTAGCTTCTTGTTGTTGTTGGTGATTAGGTTAGACTAAAAAACGAATGTCAGGAAATTCTAAGGCACACTGTTCCTATTTTCCGCACCATGTTCTTCTTCTTCTCCAAATGTCGAGGGACTCAGTTTCGAAATGCTCCCAACGAAACGCGACATATGAGATGGAATTCTGCAAATCCTTACTCCATGTTCATGTAAAATTTGGATCAAGTATCTGTTCATGTTAAACTGTTAAATAGTAGTGCTTGGACCATTGTCTTGTCATTATGTCTTTTTAAGTTCGAATGAAGAGAGAATCCATCAAAACTGCAGCAGGGAGTTTTGTTTTGGTACTGATCCATGATGTTTGTGTGTTTCTGAATTGATTCTGCACTTACTTAACGAAACTCCGGATACCACATCCTGGGAAATTTTGGTGGGAGATTGATTCTGCACATATTTGCTTATGTAAGTATAGGAATGAAATCGTCCACACAAAGTGACAAAAATGGGGACGAAAAAAGGCCTAAGCATTTTCGAGGAGACCAAAGTGTTGGGAGTGCACATGGTAACTAGGGATGGCAATGGGGCGGGTTTGCTTAAACCATCCCCATACCCATCTTCAAATACCCAAACCCATACCCGCCTCATACCCATGCAGGGGAATGTTTTGCAAACCCATCCCCATACTCGTGGGTTTCGGGTACCCATGGGTAATACCCACACCCGTACATCCAACATTATTATACCTAAAACTTACAAGAAAATTCTAATTATAATTCTAAACGAACATATTATATCATGAAGTCAATAAAACACGGTCATTTTTTTAATATGGTTTAAAGATTATGATCCTAAAATATCCATTAATACATAATATAGAGTATAATATTTTTCAAATTATTATGTTCTAACTCTGATACATCTACTAAATAATAATTAACTAACATAATCTTGTTGATAAGGGGGAAAGTGAAAGAGTGAAATGAGAATTGAGAGAAATGAATTAGATTTTGATTAAGGTGGTCAATCAATTGCATTTCTACTATTTATTTTCTCAAGTTTTATATATATATATGAAGAAATTATCTTGGTGGGGCGGGTATGGGGATTGGTATGGGGCGGGGAGGCTAAAACCATACCCGCCCCATACCCATCAAACTTTTTGCGGGTTTTACCCATACCCGGTCAAAGCGGGGATTCCCCACGTTGACTGGGTCGGGGGCGGTCGGATACCCCCGGCCATGGGTTTGATTGCCATCCCTAATGGTAACCATTGACAAACTCGAGTCAACCTGTCCAATTTTTCCTCCTTCTTCCTCAAATAATGCAATTGAGATGCCGGGGGGGGGGGGGGGGGGGGGGGGGGGGATCATGGAAAGTCCACTATTAGCAGTGGGGTTCAGATCAGCAACGGCTGCGGTGGGAGCCCTTCGGCTCGATCCACGCCGAGAACGGCAACGACAATGGCTAACGGCGTAGCTGACGAAGGCATCTTCACTTTCGATGGTCCCGTGCTGCCTCCGTCGACTAAGATGCAGGAGGAAGGTGCTGCTCTTTGCCTATTTCTCTTTCTTTCCGTCCCCGTCTATATAGTAAATACCTCTTGGTCGGTCGTTTACTGTAACAAGTTGAATCAGAAGCTTGAAGCTCCAAGAATTTGTAGACTACGATCCAGGCGGTATTTTAATCTACGCCGGCGAGGTGATTGATTGTCGAGATCTACACTTATTTTTTAGTTTCAGGGATCGTTGGTCGGCGGTTGAGATCTTCTCAATTCAATCGAATGGCGGATGACAAGTACAATATGAAGAACCCCGTCGTGAAGCGGGTCCTGGAAGAGGTGAGTGAAGGAGATGCAATCGAATCCCTCTAAAGATGGATTAAATAGATTTTATTTTATTTTTATGTTAAATTACCCTATTACTCTTAATGAATCTTGTTGTTACCGTAACAATAAAGGAGCTGTTGTTATAGTATCCGCTCCCTTCTATGACAATAAGGAAAGTGTTCTTCATTAAAACCATATTTCCAACTTTAATTTTGCCAATCTATGAAACTTAACAACCTTGAGGAATTAGATGGTTTGGTCGGTTGATCCAAACCCAATTCAAAATGCTTTGAATCGGTTTAACCAGCCGACTCAGACCAAATTTCCAGCAAAATACCCGACGTGGAAGAACATGGATAATAAATCTTCACCGCCTTCGTCGATCCAGCAGCCTCCACCGTTCGTGGAAAAAGATAGCCTTTTCTGGGATGTGGTCATTTGTTGGTTATTAATCCTACTTCATGCTCGATTTCTTTGTTTTTATTTGGCTCTCTTGTGAGCGGGTGATAGTTCGACATTCTTTCTCTGATTTATTCATTATGTGGTCTATCTTCCCCATTTATTTTCTCAAACCCATTGGATTTTTTTTGTTTGCCTTTTCATTCTCGCTTGTTTTCCTGGCTTGGTTTTGGTGTTTGCCTCATGGGTGCAAGCTTTGTAAATTGGCCCCGTCACCTGCAATTTTGTGTCGTGTTGAAGTCAGCGATTTAGACTGTTGGCCGGTGGCAGATTTGGTTGGCTTGCCACCGTCTCAGCAGTAACGGGTCACCCATTTTAATCTGATTTACTCCGGTTTAGCTCAAAAATATGAAACGAGTAATTATATTCTACTTATCTTGACTCCAACATAGAAAAAATACAACACTACTTAAACTCCAACACACTTAAGTAACATCAACTTAAATTCAACATAGTAAAAATTCAACGACACTTCGAAACGAGAGCCCGCTAACCAGCTCGAATGGGCCAACCGCCCTGAATTTTGGGTTTAACCGGTTTTTCCCGGGTTTGACCATTCCGGGCTAACTCACAATTAAGTTGTTCTAGGCTTCTAGCCCGTTTTCAGAAGCGGGTCCGGGCTAACCCGGGACAACCTTGATATCGGGGATAATGCCGAGTCCACGTCATTGTCAATCACCTCAAATCCAGTTTCTTTCTCTCCGCCTCCGCCTCCGCTCACTCTCATCTCATCCTCGGCAATAGTTTGACCGGCCGCCCAGTACTCCCAATTCTCTACCTGCTCAGTTCAGCCGATGTTCGTCTTCTTCTTTTGAACTCTCCATAATTTCAAAATCCCAATCAACAATCCAGCAAATGAGATTCTCTCGTTTGGTCCGCAGCGTGATCGCCAACGCTCCCACCTACCTCTCTCCAAAATCGAACCCCCGCTTCTTCGCCGCCGCCGCCGCCCCCTCCGACAACTCCTACCATGTCAGCTCCGGTGGATTCATGCGTGGAGCCGTCTTCTGGGATCCTTCGAGACCGCTTACCATTGAAGAGTTCCATATGCCCCGCCCCAAAGCCGGCGAACTCCTCATCAAGACCAAAGGTTGTGACAAGAAATTGAACTTTTTGTTATTCCCACAAGTTTCGTTTTCCCTGTCCCGCTTTTGACGAGTGATTTCCAATTTCGCCTCCAAAGGCTGTGGAGTTTGCCACTCTGATCTCCATGTATTGAAGGGTGAGCTCGCATTTCCAAGCCCGTGTGCGATTGGCCACGAGATCACCGGCGAAGTGGTCGAGCACGGCCCCATAACCGACTCCAAGATTTCCCACAGGTTACTTGTAACCTTTACCTGGTTTGGGATTTCCTCCCCAAACCGAAAGTCAAAAGTAGTTGCTCAGTTTTGTCCTGGCTAAGTGGCCTGAATTCCTCCTCTTTCTTGCGTTTTTTTTACAGGTTTCCTGTCGGATCTCATGTCATTGGAGCCTTCATCATGCCCTGCGGCAACTGCTTCTACTGTTCAAAGGTTACTCTTTTCTCCCATCCAGTTTAATGGCCGTAGTCATTACCCACGTCCCAAGAACTGATGGGTTTGGCGGCCTCATGTTATTGGAAGCAGGGCCACGATGATTTATGCGAGGACTTCTTTGCGTATAACCGTGCTAAAGGAACTCTCTATGACGGTGAAACTCGCCTTTTCCTCCGTAACGGTGGTATCTAGCTACTCTTTCCCCTCTCCATTGGCAATCTCGATTACCCACCGTGACACAATTCGGACGGTTCTATTGCTCAACGTCATTTTAACTTCCTTTCCCGTGTTCCTGGATTTCTCAGGGAAGCCAATATTCATGTACAGCATGGGAGGTCTTGCTGAATACTGTGTGGTACCAGCTAATGCATTGACGAATTTACCAGATACATTGCCTTATACAGAGTCTGCCATCTTAGGATGTGCTGTGTTTACTGCTTACGGTGCTATGGCGCATGCTGCTGAGGTTCGTCCAGGGGATTCGGTTGCTGTTATTGGAGTTGGAGGTGTTGGCTCAAGGTAAACAGCTGTACCCTCATCTTCATTTGAGTCATACTCCAATGCCGATTTTGTTGGTCCGTGTACAAATTCAGCAAACACATAGTATTGTAATAACTAGTTATAAAGTGGAGGGCTAAGGACTTGATATCTTGTATCGCTATCTCGTCATCCCTGGATGTAGGAAACTTGGTGTTGTTCTTCTTTAGATAAACTGAGGCAGTCACACACTCAAAACTTGAGACCGATGGTGGAAAAATTATAACCGTTGTAGTTCTCCAGTTGTTTGCAGATAGCAAGGGCATTTGGGGCCTCTGATATCATTGCTGTTGACGTTCAGGATGATAAGTTGGAGAAGGCTAAGGTTTTTGGTGCCACACATACTGTGAATGCAATGAAGGAGGACCCGGTTGAAAAGATCAGGGTATGTGCTATATCTATTTTCAATTTCTGAATGAAACCTTTATACTGTTTCACTGGTCCATCTTGAGCTCTGATTATCTGTTATTATATTTCTGTGTGATGATTCTTTCATGATTTGCCCACAAGTCATCTATGCCAAATCTGAGTCTGAGCTGAGGATGCTCCATGAAATACCTGCCCTCCGTCTTAACTTAATAGATTATGATTTACGAGTCGGATTGGAAATGCTCTGGATTGAGTGGATCCTTTCTTACATGAGACCTGGAAAAATGTTCTGAGTGGACTTTCAGGCTTTAATGCCTTGTTTTTTCTGTCATCAATCAGATCTTGGAGTACTGATATCATATTCTGTGATAGGAAATAACTGGAGGAAGAGGTGTGGATGTTGCAGTGGAAGCATTGGGCAAACCGCTCACTTTTTCACAGTGCACCAGAAGTGTAAGAGATGGAGGGAAAGCTGTGATGATTGGGCTTGCAAAAGCTGGCTCAGTGGGGGAGATGGACATCAATCATCTAGTTCGTCGAAAGGTATGCAAAATGTTCTCTGCATATTGCTTACATAGAGTTTTCTTTCCTGGAATCAAATCTAGCAAAGTAACAAAAACCATTTTCAATGATCCTAACATCTACGTTTGGTAATCATATGAGCGATAGCCCTTTTCTAGACAGTCATGTTAGATATAAGCTTAAGGTTGCATGGAAAGAGTTAAGAGAGAACATGGGAAGCAAAAAAATCTTGCTGTCTTACCTAAGCAACTAACTAACATAACCATTTGTGGAAAAGATCCAAGTGATTGGTTCATATGGAGGAAGGGCAAGGCAAGATCTTCCAAAGCTGGTAAGGCTTGCGGAGTCGGGCATATTCAACCTCACTGATGCGGTTACCCGGAAGTACAACTTTGAGGAGGCAGGCACAGCATTTCAAGATCTTAACGAGGGGAAGATTCTTAGTCGAGCGGTTGTTGAGATCATGTAGAGTCTGGTGCGTCATGTTCGTTTGCCTTGCCAGATTGATTTTCTTCTGGGACACTTCTACTGGTTCTTTGTTCTTCCAGACAAGGACAATGGCTATTTGCCTATTTATAGTATGTAAGGTTTCTGTTGTACCGTAAGTCGATATCGGCCTGATAAGAAAAATAATATCCGAATCCTTTGCGACTGATCTCTTCTGGAGCTTTTTCCACTGTTCTAGCACAACATAACGATATGACCTAGCCTTGGCCATGATGAACAACAGGCCAGGAGTGAGGACTGCCATGCCAGTCCCGTGAAAATTTGAATTTGATCAATTTCATTTTCTTGAGAATCGGACTGGTCCACAGTTATTGAAGAAGTGACATGAACGGTCTTGTCACTGTCTCATTCAGTGTATGTATTGTATATATAACATTACAATTACAATACCAAATACTTCGCTCTCATATATCCCTCATCACACCCCAAGGTAGCAAACTAGCAATGGCAATCAAACCTATGATTGTGGGTATTCGACTGCCTCCGACCCAATTAATGTGAGAATACTTGCATTCACTGCGTATGGACGAGTATGGGTAAAACCTACAAAATGTTCTATGGTTATGGGACGGGTACGGTTTTAGCCTTCCCTCTTCATATCCATACCCGCCCCACCAAGAGCATTTCTTCACATATAAAAAATACATTGATCAAATTGTAACCTATCAATGATAGTGAGGGTAACTCAAGAAAATAATTAGTAGAAATGCAATTGAGTGGTCACCCAAATCAAAACCTAATTCATTTTCCTCAATTCTCTCTTCAATCTTTAACTTTTTCCCTAGTGTTAACAACATTAGGTTAGTTAGTTATTACTTAGTAGATGTATCAGAGTTAGCGAATAATGATTAGGACATTGTACTCTATCTTATGGTAATGGATGTTTTAGGATAAGATGCTTTGAACTGTATTGAGAATGATTGTCTCTTTGTTGACTTCATGATATAGTAGGTGTATTTAATGTTATAATTGAAAATTTTATGCATATAATGTTGGATGTATGGGGCGGGTATTACTCATGAGTACCTGAAACCCACGGGTATGGGGAATTGGTTTGCAAAACCTTCCCCGTATGGATATGAGGCGAATATGGATTTGGATATTTGAAAGTGAGGATAGAGATGGTTTAGGAAAACCCGCACCAAACCCTCCCATTGCCTTCCCTAGCACCTTCAGTGTGACGGAAAATAGCGGATGTGCACACTAGGTAATCTTTAGTATAAAATTCGATCAAAGCTTGGGGAGCTAGGGATTTTGGAAGGCAAATAGAAGGGAAAGTGAAATGAACGAACGAGGAAGACGAAGCGAAGAAAACAGAGACTCGAGTCTCTTTTCATCTGCCAGCCATTGTACTCTTTCTGTTTACACCATAAAATTTGTCTTGTACCACATTAGTGAGTTACAAGATAATCAATGAATTTATAAGACCACAATACTTATAACAATTACTATTGTTTAAGTTGGGCCTTATGGATATTGATTTTAAGCCCAACCCACTATGTCATTAATGAGCATGGCATGATTCAATAAGGGACATGGGCCTCTCGTAGGAGGTCATGTCATGCTACGAGATTGCATATAAATATTATAATTCTTTACATGAGCTTCAATTATAACTGAAGTGTATGGATTATTGTCTTCTTAATACATACTCGATAAGTTATATGATTATCTTATAGATAGCATCCCTTTTAAAGTGTGAGGTTATCCCCTATTTTATATTCTAACTTGGTTTCTTTTGAGCAGGAAAATGAATTCATTTCCCAAATGGATGGGCAGACACAAGAAGAAAGGATATCTTGCTGCTTCTTTAAAGGACCAAGGGATCCTAGTCCACCATGAGCTGAGCCAGAGCATGTAGCTCCCTGACGGTCTGCACAACTCAATAGGAGGGAGTCAGTGATCGTGATAGAGGAGGAGGAGAGTTCGAGGGAGTTGGGTTATCAATTCTGATTCATTCAACAATATGACAAACAACAATAGTGGAAGGATATCAATGGATAGCGAGAGATCGAGTAGCAATAGTGGACAGCTGCCACCATATGCTAAGGTGCGGGAGACTAATAACGAGAAGGAGATACGAGAAGGCACACCGGAGGAACCCCTGCACCCTTAATTTCCTCCAGTTCCCCATTGCTAATTCTAGTTCCAAGAAGGTGCGGAGATGGAGAGACATATCGGTGGACCACTAAGGAGAGCTGAACTAGTCGAATTTTGACTAGTATCAGGGAGTATTAGGAAGCTCAAGCTAGAGGTGAATCTCCTATAGATTGGCGGGATGACACTTCAACAATAGTTAAGATAGCTTGGCCATAATGGTAGGGATCCCCTCATACCATAGGAGAGGCCACTCTCATATGCTATCCTTGTAGCTTATCAGGAGCCCACGACGTAGATGGTTGTCTTCCGGGAGGTGTGGCAGACGATCACGAGAGACAAAGGAGCCAAGTTTGTTGATGGTTACTCTTCACTGACCATTATTGAGATGCCATTCATTAGGTTCATGTACTACTTTGGTCGAACCACTTATTCACATGAGGCAGAAGGGAGTTGATGGAAAGGTGACCACCAATGATATGATCTTGTATTATGTTTTGTTGAACAACTGGTGGCTTTACCCAACATTTTTGGTGGTTAACAAACTTTTGCGGTATACATTTGTCGCTTTCCCATGAGGATTACCAAGAAGAGGCTATGTTTACACCATAGCTTAGCACATCAACGAGCATAGGGAGGATTATGGATTTGCTCTCTGGGAGACATTGGTGAGGGAAAGACCTATCTATCGTCAACCAAATTTCACTTTGGTGTTGACAAGGTGAAAAGCAAGGGAGTAGACCTCGTCAGGAACACTTACCCATCGTACTCTACATGGATGACATGAGGGAAACCAACAAAGCATTTAGTGAGACTACCTGAGCCTAATCAACTACCAGACCATGAACTAGCAACATTGGGATGCCCTGAAGCAGGAAAGACAGATGGAGCTGGAGCATACTCGAGCTTGGCGCGTAAGAAAAGAATAGGCGCAATAATGGGGCCATTCATTGATGGAGGACTTTAATAGATAATTCCGAGGCCTCTACTCAAGTAGTTCATCGCCACTAGGAGGACCAAACTTGTAGGAGATGGAGATTTAGGGAAGCCACTTGTACTCTTCTTTTGTTTAGACTAATTTGTGTCTCTTCAAAACAATTAAACATAACTAGCTACAATATAGTATGAATTGGGATTTTAGCGACATTCAAGGTTATTTGTTCCAACTTCCAACTTTACCACAAATCATTATGTTTAAGTTCATTTGAGTGCAATGTCCATTTTAAAGTGTGGGGTGGGAAGGGTTTATATGCTTTACCTTGTTATGTTGACTACATGCTATATATTTAGTTGTTAAAATTCCAAAAAAAAAATCAATGCTAAATTAGTTGTGATATGTGCTTAAAAGTTTTTGAAAGAACTAAAGATGTTTTTCCATCTAATGACTTTAGTCATCCCCTACAAGCATGATCACTCCTCATCTTACTTTGAATCATAGAATTTAGTTATTATCACTTGATCTAGGGAGGATAATGTAGTGACTATGAAGGATGTGATATTCAGTTGGATTTAATGACCATTTCATGCGTTTGAATGCTATATTATTTGATCGATTCGAAGATTTATAATTATGAAAAATAGTCTCCTGTTTTCAAAGGGTAAATTGTATCTTTAGGAAAATTCAAACTTTCAACCAAACAAGACATTGTATCATTAAAAATTTGAAATGCTATGTGAAAAATAAAAAGTGGGGTAAGCCCAATGTATGAGGCATCTTTTCATTGTACTAAATTGGGTTTTGGAAGAGATACTAGTTGAGCTTTAGTGGGAAAGTACTACTAGGTGATTCTAGTTCCTCTCTATACAAGTAAAATTTTCACCCGTCGAATTAATTGCCAAAGAATGTGTTCTTGAGGGCACATAAAAAGCTTTCGACATCACTTAATTTCATTGACCCTCCGCATGAGTTGAGGAATAGGAGCTTCTAAGCTCTTGGTCGACCAATAAGGGTAAAGTTCAAAAAGATCTCTCCACTAGGAGAAAAATCAGAAAAATTAAAAAAAAAATAGTTGTGGGTAAGAGAAGAAATATTCAAAATTCATAAAAAGAGAGTATGTGTTTGAGTAAGGAAAGTAATTTAAAGACATGTCAAGTTGATGGTAGAAAGAATTCAAAGCTTAAAAGTTTATCAAAAGTTTCACTGTATCGTTTTGAGACTCTGATGCATGGTTAGTAGTTGATGCTTGGGTTAAGTAGTATGATGTTCTTGCATATTGAAGTGGTTAGGATTCTCTAGTTCTATTTTTGACATTGTAAGTTGCTTATGATCCACTACCTCATATCAAAATTGGGTGATGGCTTCTTGAAGTCCTTAAGTTGTATGCTTATGAGTAGTGTTTGCTTGCGGACAAGTACTTGCTTGGGGACAAGCAAAGTACAAGTGTGGGGTATTTTTTATGACATTTATTTATAATGTTTGTCACTCCATTCTTGATACATTTTCTCCTTCTATCAAAGCATACTTTGTCATTTCAAAAGTATTTCCTATCTAAATCACAATTATTTCATCAATGAACCTTTCAAAAACCTAGGATGTGTTTTTTATATTCTTTGATGCCTTCTAGGTATGTTTTGTTAATTTTGAAAGTACAAAGCAACCTAAGGAAATTTGGAGCAAGCATTGGATAAATCTAGAAGACCAAAGGAGCTATAAAAAGAAGAATATGCAGCTTTTGTGAGAAAGATGAGCTCCGGTGACGGAGAAGTCAACTAGAAGTCGTTTAATAATCTCAAGACAAGCCCATAGGAAGAAGACTCGCCCCAAGCTGATGAAGAAACCACGACGACCTAGCATCGGGTCCAACCACCATTGAAGGAGGCTTGGTTAAGAGGTGTCCAAACTACAACGGAGGATCATCCAAGGTTCAAGGATCCCAACCCACGAACAAAACGAGCGGCGGTCCCAACTGCCGCTACAATCCTAGCCTTGTTCAAGAAGTTTACTTAGCCCATAAGGAGTAGGAGACCCTTTTCTAGTCGGTTTGAGATGCTTTTAGTCTAGTTCCTCACCTTTAAATAGAGGGCATGACTGTACGTGGGCACCAGGCCGTGCCGCCCATAGGCTAGCACGGCACGAGCACGGGCACGAAATAAATGGGCCAGCCCGGCACGAGCACGAATAATTTATGGACCGTGCCAGGCCTAAACTTCATGGGCACGGGCACGCAGCACGGGCACAGCACGGTTTATAAGTGGGTCGTGTCGGGCCTAATATTTTTGAGACTTTATTGAGTATAAGAACGGACATGGCACGAAAATAATATTTATTTGATAAAAATAAATATAAAAAGAATTATAGGTTCAAATATTACAAAACGCAAGTAGAAAAATAATTATTTGTTGTTGTTAGAAGTGTCATAAAGATATATACGTAATTACTAACATAAGTAAAAATGGACAAAGAATTAAACAAAGTCAAATCACACTCGCTATACTTCCAATTTTCTTCTCCCCCTTGTTTGTTACTTTTCTCAAACATTATCGGTTTATACTATCTTCCTGCGTCCAATTTCTTTTTCATTCTCTCTTTTGTTTTTGTCCTTTTCATTAAACATGAATACGAGCACGACACGAGCACGAACAGACACGACACGATTCGAACCGTGCTTGGGCCTGGGCCGGGCCTAGCAAAGTTAACAAATGGGCTTGCATGGCACGACACGAAAACTGACAGGCCGTGCCAAGCACGACACGAAATAAATGGGCCCCAAGCGTGCCCCTGTCGTGTCGGCCCAAGCACGACCCAACGCTCATGTACAAGCATGACTCATTAGGTCAGTAAGACTGCACAAACACACAAAAAACTTTTGTACTCTCGTCGAGTAAGAGCTTAGATTTCATAGGAGAGTTTGAAGCTAAGGAGATGATGCCATCATCAATGTTGGTACCCTTCTTCTCTTCTGTGTAGCTAGTTTTAAATTGATTGTATGAAGATGTGAACTCATTTATCTTTATGTGAATGAATATTATAATTTCATGTCATGCTTGTGTTTATCTATGTGAATTTTGATGCTCATTGTCTATGCGTGGATGCTTATGTTTGGATGCCTATGTGATGATCATTGTTGTTTATCTAGTATGAATGCTTCTTATCATCGATGCTTATGATTCTATAGTATGCTACTATATGCATTGTGCTTAGTATTACCTAGATTGATAAGAAATTACTTTCTAGTGATACCTCATTGATGTTACACGAGTATAAAGGGAATGATCAACCATCTATACCTCGAGTAGTATCAGTGCTTGATTGTTAGATAATTGATGATATAGACCATCGATTATGGTTTGTGTGTTACAACTTCCTTGTTCTTCATTAATTAGGTGATGGCATGAAGCGAAAGCATACATTCGCTAGTTAAATATCTATCACAAGAGGCGCATGCACAGGTGGAGAATAGCTTTAGAGGAAGGGATAAAGTGATGTTATTGATGAATCATTGGTGCATGTTGTGATTGATCCCTATTATGAATGATTGTACTTGAGTTTGCTCTCTTCTGCAATAACATAATTTTACTTTTATGCATCTATAAAATGAAAAACACTTAAAAAATTGATTGTTGCTTCGATCAAGCTTTAAATTTATAAAGTCAAAGAACACTCACTAGTTAATCCTAACAAGGCCAAGTATAACCAAGCTAGGGATGTAGTAAAGTGGTTCACTCGTGTTCCAAGGGTCACAATATCCTAGGCAACCTAGACTCGATCGTTATCTAGTCAACCTGCTACTTAGCAGGTGGGCAGACGACAGTTGACATTATTGAACTGAAGGTCGATAGGAAAGAAGAGGCACTTGGGGTAACTCCCTCGCTCTTGCCTAGGTCTATCATTCAAATGTCTAAACATGTTGGGTTAAGCGAATGTGGTGAGGAGCTCTTTTCCGTGGGCCTTCGTGATTATCCACACGCCTCCGAGTACCCCCTAGCTACCCCATTGTCACCTCGGTATAGGCTCACGTATCTGGGGCTTTAAGAACTTATCTCTTTTCAATGGGTACTACCCACCATCCACACCGAGGTTTCATCCCGGTTTCCATCTAGGAAGATGTTCTGGTGGCGAAGTTCGATCTCCTCGTCCACCACTTTAGACCCTATTGATTCATCTAACCCTAATTTGCCAAATGGCGCATACCCGTCTAACCCTAAAACTCTATACCCAACGTAGAAGCTAAAGTAGGCTAGTAGAGAAGATTAAGGCGACTTACCCAAGCACAATTAAAGCTAGATGAAGCATTAAAATCAACTAGACAAACACATTCATTCAAAATCCTAACATATTCATTCATCTACACAATAGCCCTAAAACTAGGGTTTGGATATTTAAACCCCTAGTACCTTGGGGGGAAAATCCCAAAGTACACTAGTAATTAAAAAAAATTCCCAAAATACATAAGTTATAAAAAAAAATTCACAAAATACACATGTTTCACATTCCCCGTTTTTGTCTAATGCAGTGAACATAATCACCAGTCAGACAAACACGGTGAACAATTCACCATTTTAATTTAAAATGATGACGTATTCCCCGTGGTAAGAAAAACAGTGAATAACGAGCTTACCATTCACCGCCTTAAACGAAAATGGTGAAGACATCACCGTTTTAATCAAACGCGGTGAAATATTCACCGTATCGATCAACCACGATGAAAGCAACACAGATCGCTGAGGTGGACAAACGCGGTGCATTCACCGTGTTAGACAAATGCGGTGAATACCCCGCGTTTGTCCACGTCAATGATCCGCGTCGCGTAGCTGCTCACCGTTGCCATTGGATGCGGTGAGGCGCAGATTTTGGTTTTCTTCCCAGATCCGACGCCTCACGGCGTCCCACGTCAGCTCGATCCGCACCCTTCACCGTCTTCGATAAAGGCGGTCTATTCACCGCCTTTGTCAAAGGAGGTGATGGCGCATTTTGTGTTTTAACGCACAACCTTCCCTCCCCTATAAATAGAACCATCCCCCCCCCCCCCCCCCCCCCCCTTTTTCCAAATCACACCACCACATTTACACTTATTTCTCCCTCCATCCATCCACTATAGTCTTGTTCTAAGTATGCTCTGTGAGTGCGGCTAAGTCTGATCTTCCACATTAGAAAGAATTACTAGAGTTATACCCTAAAGCTCTCGACCTTATAAACCCGTCGAACCTTTGTCCGGCTTCCGCCAAAAAATGGACGAAGAGGCTCTTCGGGTAGGTTCTTGGTTTTTCTTTTGTGATTTATTTTAATCGAAACAATTTGATTTTGTGATTTTTTTTAATCAAAACAATCTGATTTCATTACTTTTTTTTATAGATGGGAGCCGAGATATATGATCCTCGATTGTATATCCATTATGGGCCAAGAGATACAAAGTATTTAACCGATCAAGAAGCACATCGCTCCCGTGCAATTTGGGACAACAATCCAGTAAATTGATGATTTATTTTGCTTTATTTTATAAGGTTTTATTTTGCTTTATTTTAACTAACAAATTGATGTTTTTCCTATTTTTTTTAGGAATCACTTATTCCCGTCATTCATAAAGGGACCACAAACCTTCCTACTTGGCATGATCAGTTGGGGCCGTATATAGAGAGGACCGGGTTGGGTATGCTGAGGCATTTCATGCGAATTGAAATCGACAACGATCTGCTTACGACAATGTCGGAGCGATGGCGCCCCGAAACCCATACGTTCCACCTTCCGGAGGGGGAAATGACGATCACCCTCAAAGATGTCGCGATCCTCACCGGGCTGCCGATTTCTAGAGAGGCCATCATTGGTACCACTACCAAAATCGAAGGAGGTTGGGGGCCACTCATTCTTGCTGAATTGGGATTTGACATGCCGACCACCACACCAATTCAAGGACGGGGGCATCCACAGTTGAATGCGGGACAAGTGTCGATCCTGTGGTTCGTAACTCACATCCAAAATGAGGTGGAAATCAATGACGAGACTCCGGAAGATCAAGTGGAGCGCTATGCACGCATCTACCTCATTGGTTTGGTGGGTGGATTTCTGTTCCCCGACAAGTCAAACAGGTGGATTCAAGGCATATGGTTGCCATTGCTCACTAGTGACTGGGACGCAATCGGGGAAAAGAGTTGGGGATCGGCCGTGTTAGCTGGCATATACAGGGAGCTCTGTACCTGCTCGAAGGTGGGAGCAAGACAAGCTGGTGCGGCGATGTTCATCCTCCAGCTCTGGGTATGAGAGCATCTTCCAATGTTCGCACCTCAAGACCCACGTCCATACTGGAGAGCAGATGATGAGCTACGTTTTGTGCAAAATCTCCCCTATGGTGCCAAGTAAGTTTATTTCATACTTAGCTATATTTAAATTTATTCAATGCTTAGGTAGATTTAAATTACATTTATTCTGTACTTAGCCTAATTGCAAATTTATTCCATGCTTAGCTAGATTGAAATTACTACCTACTATGTACTTAGCCTAATTGCTAATTTATTCCATGCTTCTTGGCTAGATTTAAATTACATTTATTCCATACTTAGCCCAAATATAAATTTATTCAATGCTTTTACTTACAAGGTGGATAGGAGCAAATACAAACGATCATCAACCTGAGCACTCTTTACTGTTTTATCGTTCTGAGTTAGATAAGCCTTGGTGGAACCAGGTAATCATGCTTTATCATATTTTAACAATTTAAAATTTTTCAATGTAAATGATCGCTAATTTCAAATTATGAATGAGTATATGTTACATGGGACCCATATCCATGTGAAGTAGTCGAGCTGCATCATCTGAGACACCCCTAGGATCACGAGACGTGGTTGTGCAAGGTGCCATTGATCTGCTGGCACATCGTGGAGTGGCACCTACCCGATCGATCCTTGAGGCAATATCGATTGGAGCAACCAATTCCACAATCCCCGCCTCAAGGTTTCAGGAAGCTCCATGCCATCGACCTCCGACACGCGACAAAGAATTGGCTTCTAAAGCATCAGTTCTACATCAACATTTGGAAAAATATAGGGAATTGGGTGGTCCAGGGGATGCCGGAGACGAGACCTATGGGTTACCACGATGGGTACATGCAGTGGTATCGGAAGTTTACGCTTAGATGGGTGTCAAAGCAAGGTGTTGTGATGGGTTCGTTGGTAAGTCATCCTAATCTCCCTCGTAGTCTAATTATTATGTTTTAAGGTTTAATTAATTTTGATTTATTACGTGGATTGCTTAGGTTAATGGTTTGGAACACGCCAAACACACCCTCGATAGTGCTCCAACCATGGATGAGCTCAAGACTTCTTGGTTGCGAAGGCTTGTGAACAACCTCCTGAGTTGTACCCGAGAGCAAAGGAGAGATGTCGTGGCCTATCCTCCCATTCCTGCCCCGGCACGCCCATCATTCCGTGATGGTGAGCCATTGTGCCCCCGGTTGAGCCCCCGCGAAGGAACAAACGCAAGCCTCTGCCTACGTTTGAAGAGGTGCGTATAACTCAAGCAACCGAGCTCCCTGAACCATTTGAGTACGAGTGGGCACCTACAACGGATGTCGCTGGAGGGTCATCAAGCTCCGGTCCATCTCAGCCACCGGACATTTTCCCTCAAGGGTTCCCTCAATTCCACCATCAGCAACAGAGTCCGATGTATCAACCCCGCAGCAACAAACCCCTCACCCCCGATCAACCATCAAGCTACCGGTCCATCTCGGCCACCGCCACCTCCACCGCCTATAGTAACTCCAGTTGGGGCTCGGGTTAAGAGACATCCGCGAATAGTCGTTGAGCGAGCCCGCCAAGAAGCAAGTGGGAGAGATGGGGGAAGAAGGGTTGAGGACGACGAGGAGGAGGAAGAGGGAGAGATGGGGGCCAAAATGAGGGGAACCATATGAAGCCAACCAGTGAAATTCTCATGCTTTCTTTGTTTATTCTAGTGTTATATCATTGTAGTGAACTATCGGCGTTTATTTGTTTTTTTCGGTCTTGTGATTTGAGTTTGCATTGTCTTTGAACTATCCATGTTGTGTTTCTCCAGCCATGTCTTGTGTTTTGGCTTCTAGTAATCAATGATATATGTTAGTCAACTTTCTAATTGGACCCCATTTAAATTTATTCCAAATTCATGCCAATCATTAAACAAGCTTACAATTTAAACATCATTACAACTAAATGATAATTAAGATATATCACTTTTTCAAGGTTGGTCCTGATTAATATCCTCACCATGCCCGATAGGTTATCCTGGTCAACGCCTCTTGTCATGGCCAGGTTGTCTGCACTTGGAGCATCGCTTCGGCCCCCACCTCGTGCGTTGCACTTGATCCATCTCATTGTGAATCCTTTCAATCTTAGGACGACCCATCCTGCACTACTACATCCACCGTAGTTGCTTGAACTACCACCCTCTCCGTAACCTCCTGTATAACCACCTCCTTCGTAGTTGCTCGAACTACCACCCCATCTGTACCCTCCTGCAAAACCATCATCATAAGAATACTGGTGAGAATGAGTTTCACCGACCACCTCGGTCTCAACATACGGCTTTGCAAGCCGCATCACGTTATCGCTTAGGAACTGTAACATCATCGTAACCGCGTCATCATCGTTTATGACAACTTCTTGGTACACAACCCCGCCAGCACTGATGTCTGGATACCGGTAACTAATTTTACCAAGTCTCGTATGTCCGCTCGTACAAACCCTGTCTGCACAAATATCACAGAGTTCTTGAAAATTGAATCGTGACTCAATTTTCAGCATAGTGGATTCACCGTCCTCATAATCAATCCCTATGTCAGAGTTTGTCACCCTTCCATTCCACCAAATAATAAGCTGAAACTTCTTGAATTTACCCATATCTACAATTTACAATAAGTAACTATTAGCTTAATTCCAGTAAAATTAACAAAAACCATATTGTACGACTAATATTACTCCATCTCATAACTAACATAAATTCAACTAACTAACAACAGCATAAATTCCCCAAATAACAGAACATATTTGCTATGATAAGTAATTCATAACATAACAATATAACTACTAAAAACATCATTAGGCTACAATACGAAAATTAAAGGATACCGAAAATTCATGTTCTATGTATGTTGCTCGGTTTTGGTTGCTGAAATTTGAAGAGTGAGAGGGGTTACGTTTTACAACTGCTGGTGGGAGTGGTATTTATAGGAAAATCGGCCAGCATTCACCGCCTTTGTCTCAAACGGTGAACAATATCACCGCGTTTGTCTCAAACGGTGAACATTAGGTGGTTGTGACCTAATTTTCACCTACCAGGTGTGGGAAATGTGGGAAACAATCACCGCAGTAACCTAGGACAATGAAGATGTTCCCCGCCTTGCCCTAAAACGGTCACGTATTCACTATTTTCAAATAACACAGTGATGTCTTCACCGTTTTGGTTAAACGCGGTGAATTGTTCACCGTTTTTGTTAAAGACGTTGAATACGTCATCGTTTTAATTTAAATCTAATGCGGTGATTGTATTCACTGCGCTAGTCACAAACGGTGAATGTGAAACATGTGTACTTTGGGAATTTTTTTTAATAACTTATGTATTTTGGGAATTTTTTTTAAGAACTAGTGTACTTTCAGATTTTTTCCATACCTTGGAAGATCACCCAATGAGGGGGGGGGGGGGGAGAAAAGACATACAAAGAGGGGAAGAAATCATGAAGAAATGGGTCTTCAAGTGATGGAAGTCTGTTGACACCTAAAATTAATTTGGCCTGAATTAAATGCCGCATTAATTAGTCTCGGCATTTAATTCGATACCGCGGGTAAAAAACGGTGTCGTTTGGAGTTGAGCGGCGTCGCGGAGAGTTGAAACGGTACCGCGAAACAGAAAAACGGTACCGCAAGGAAGCTCACCGGTACCGCGACACTGGAAACGACACCGTTTACCGGGAAGCAAGATGTGGGCCGCGCGTTGGGTATTGGTGTTGGAAAAGGAGTTTGATTATTATTATTATTAATTATTATCTTTATCCCTTGTCGGAAGGGAAAAATCGGTACCGCATGGAGACAAGCGGCACCGCGGAGAGTTAAAACGGTACCGCAAGGAGGCTCAGCGGAACCGCGGCACTAGAAACGACACCGTTTACGGAGATGCAAGATATGGGCCGCGCGTTTGGTATTGGTGTTGGAAAAGGAGTTTGATTATTATTATTAATTATTATCATTATTCCTTGTTGGAAGGGGAAAATCGGTACCGCATGGAGATAAGCGGTATCGCGAATTTAAAAACGATGCCGCGAGAGCCTGGTAAGCGGTAGCGATTAATTAAACCAAAATTCGCCTAGTCCAATGCGAGCGCCGATTGGCGGCGGTTCCATGGAATATTTTCGGCTATATCAGCGGTGTCGTTTAATTAAAAACGGTACCGCGAGTAAGCCTAACGGTACCGCGGATTAGCAAACAACAGTGCTTAAATAACAAACGATGTCGCGAAAGAAAAAGCATACGGAGCCGTTTTGGGCGCTAATGATGTCGTTGGCCAACTCACGAGTGGGCTAATGATGGCCGTATTAATTAATATTTTAATGATTATTTAGCACGGTGTCGTTTAGTTGAAAACGATGCCGCAAGAGGAAAGAAACGACACCGCGGATTTAAAAACGATACCGTGAGTAGGCCAAACGATGCCGCAACAGTTAAAACGACAGTGTTAAAATTAAAACAGTGTCGCGAAGCTCAAAAGTTCAACGACATCGCGGGACAAGGAAACGATGTTGTTTAACTAAGAACGACGCCGAGGGGTGAAAGTTCGACGGCGAGTTAACAATGAGGGCTGGTTTAATTAATTAGTATTTTATGATTATTTTAGACGGTGTCGTTTAATGAAAAGCGATGCCGCGGAAAAGTTAAACGACACCGCGGTAGTGGTAAGAGTTCGGCCAAAGGCAGCCCGCCAAGCCCAACGACGGCGCAAGAGTATAGAACGACGTTGTTTGATGGACTAACAATGTCGTTGGTTAAACCGAGTCGGGGAAGTTGAGTTGGATTATAAAACGACATCGGTTGGTGAAAGGCGATGTCGTGGTATTGGTGAAACGTCATCGTTACATGGACAAGGTTGTAATTCGTTTCGCCAAGCATCTGCAAAGCAAGAGCGGTTTCGAGGGCACGTGATTATCACGCAACAAGGAGGAAGTTACCTGCACGGTTGACAGGAATGAAGACGTGGGAGACAAAGGCGCCAAGGCAGTTACTACGACGGGGAGAAGCGCGAAGTATAAAGATTGGGAAGAGAGAGAAGCTCGTGACGGCAAAAATCAAATCTCAAACTGCACCGTCGCAGATCTATCAGTTTTTCTCCGTAGCTTTGTAGAACCGCTCTGTCAAAGACCTCCTTTGCAGAGTCGTAGTAGTTGTAGTCGTAGTTGCGGAGCTCTCCAGAGGAACCTCCATAGGAGTAGAGGTAACGTAACTTAGAACTCCTGGTTCGATTTTCTGGTTATTCGTTGAACACCCTCGTTCGAACGTAGTTTGGAGAGGTGGTGAACCGAGTAACGGTTGTTTGATTAGAAGTCAAAGGTGTATTGATCGAATCAACATCGCCGACGCCGGCGGTGGATATTTGACAGTCATCTTGGTTTCTGTTTAATCGATCAAATCAACGGCGCCGACATTCGGTGGCGGATATTTGTCGGTTTTTGCTGACTTTGGGTTTTTGTTTCCTTGAAATCAGAGCGCATTGAACGCGCGAGTTTCGCCAACGAAACAAAGTCCTCCTCCACTTCTTCTCCTTCCTTCAGCTTCTCTCTCTAATATCTCTCTAGAATCAGAAATCTGCCAAAAGCCATCTTCTAAAGGGGGAGGAGTCCCCTATTTATAGAATTGAGGAGGGCAGACAAGTTCACGGTCGAGCAGGGGAAATTCGCGGTCGTGATCAATTCCTTCGAGCACGCGATCTTCAGGCTTTGCCGTTTTGGTCTTCATCTTCGGGGAGTTCGCGGGCTGACTTCATGGTCGCGATCCATGAGTCACGGTCGCGAACTTCCACGTGGTCAAGGAAGATGGTAATCGTGATCCGACCGTCGAAAATTTCTGTCTTCTCTCAGGTGATCATCAGCTTCCTGCCCATTTCACTATACTTGTGCCCTTTTCGCACCTAATTTACATGTATCGTCTAAAGCACCCTAAAATTATAACATAATCAAATAAGAACGAAACTAGGATGCAATCGATAATATTCTTCCGATTATGCACATGAATTAGCACGAAACTAATCTAAATATAAAGGGTAAATAACACCAATTTGGGTGTTATCAAAAACTTTAAACTCATAGTAAGATGTTAGATTTTAAACTCATTTCATAGCAAGACTACTAATCTTATTGTGTATATATAGTATAATCAACTAGAACTTAGCTTATTGGTTAAATGTGTAAGTCATAACAATGATTTGGACTCATAGGCTGCAATTTTGATTCTTAGTGATGACTTATTTAGTTTTAAATTAGTGGAACTAAATTAATTACTAAATAAGATTTGCTCATACGTTGACAAAAATTTGCTCAAAAAAAGAATTTTCCACCAGTCTTGGGTAAAATGCAGGCAAAGCGAAATATTATTAGATAATAAATAGCGCCTAATTGATTTAAGGGGTCCAGTGGGCTTCGAGCAGGTCTATTGCAAATTCTGTTCAGCCTACACGGATTACCGTCCGATGCATTCTGACTTTTATCTCGATCATTGATTTCCCTTCTCCCTAATCGCCAGACCTTCTCCCTTTCCTCTCCTTCACCGACGTCTAGTCTCCCAGAAAATAAAATAGATGAATCGCGCACTATCTTCCTCTCCTCATCATTTTTTCAACTCCGATTTCATCTGCCACTTCGCCGTCTGCATGAGGGTTCATAGTATTCTGATTTTCAATCTCGACCATCGATTTCCTATAACCCAAATCGCCGAACTTCTCTCTTTTCAATCTCTCTGCCAAGACAGGATGGCGGCGAGCCAAGTCGCTGAACCTTCTCCCTATAAATTCCTTGCATCCCACGCGTATTACCTTCCGATGCATTCTGATTTTCAATCTCGACCATCGATTTCCCATAACCAAATCGCCGAACTACTCTCTTCCCAATCTTCCTGAGAAGACGGTCGCCGAACTTTCTCCCTTTCCTCTCCTACCCCGACGTTTCGTCTCCCAGAAAAGATATCGATCACTGTCTTCCTCTCCGCACCATTCTATCAACGCCGGTCTGCCGCTTCGCCGTTGGTTATGTGCGCGAAGGTTCATAGTAGTATTTTATTACCCGTTTTATTACCCACTGCCATTTTTCCGGCTTACCCGACGTTCTGCTTGCGGCTGTTGGAGTTTGGGGTATTTCAGGCTAGCTCTGATCCGCCATTTCTTCTACCCGCAACACCGATTTGAAGATGGACAAGAGGTTCTGGGTTATGGCCCTTCGACTTCTCTTCTCTCTGATATGGCAGGAGCGCGGTGGAATTGTCTAGAGGCCTGAAATCGGTTTGTGGGAGAGAGGATAGGAAGTTGTCAATTTGATTGACCCACCATCACCGTCTGTACCTGGGAAGTTCTTGACTTCCCGGAGATGCAATTGGGGTGCACAATTGGATAGTGATGTTCTTCTTCTCCCCGATCTGACCCAGTCTCTGCTCTGCTATGCTCTGTGGGCATATATATATTCTTCCCCAATTTAACAGCCTGAGATCGTAGCGGCGAGGCAAGTTGGGGCGCTCCGGTCAGGTGCATTGATTTGATTACTCTATGGATTGTTTTATTAGATCCCTGTCCCAGATCCTTCTCTTTTCTCACGACTATTCTCCACTCTCTATCGAACTTCTTTTTATCCGAACAAAGAGATCTTTTACGGTGAATTTCATCTTTCCCTATCACTTATTAATCTATGAGACCCATTTCCTTTTTGCATTCCACATATTTGCATGAGTGACACCTGTTAGCACCCAAAATGAAAGAACTGCCACCTGTAGCACTGATGGGTTTCTTCTCTTCAAAAGACCCAGACATGCTGTAACAATTAATATTCCCATTGCATTTTTTAATTAAGTTCTCTTAAGTGTATTTCGAGGTTTTAATTTTATTGAATTGCACACCATATATGCTATAATTTCTAGACGATTATAATTTTTTATTCCAACTAATACTTAAAATTAATAAACTGGTAAAGATGATAATTAATAAGTAATAAGAGTTCTCACCAGTGTAATATAGAATATTTATCAAGAAAGCTGCTGGGCACTTAGTCATAGTGGTAAATCTCTTTACCATCATCATGGTAAGGTGACCATGACCATATTTTTCATAAGATCTAAGTATTTCACTTCAATAAATATAAAAATGCATAGAATAAAATAAAAATACATAGGATTAAATAGAGGATAAGAGAATATAGGCAGACCATTTTGATAATTTTATTTTTGTTTTTATGACTCTTTTTAAGAGTTTTCATTTTCTATATATGAATGGATGGTAAATTCTTAAGAAAACCCAAAGCCTTCGGCAAAAACAAGAATGATTTTTTTTAAAAGAACATTTATAAAATTAAAATAAAAGATACTACCTTTGACATTCAAAATCAAACATACGATAAAAAAACAACTTAGGGGTCGTTTGGAGAATGGGATTTAGGGCGTGGATTTATTGAATCTGTAGATTTTGTAGAAAATTATGTTTTTTTTTTGTTGCTTTTTGTATTGTGGATTTTAGCTTTAGAGATTTTAAATCTCTAAAATCTATGGACATCAAATCTCTCATAATCAAAGAGATTCTATATCTTGATTCGTGAGATTTTTTTTCCTACCTTTTCACTTTCTTTTATTTATTTATCGCATTAAATATATTTACTAACAATTTTTTTAATATTTCTCAAACTACTCTAATTTTTTTATTAAGGATAAACATGTTATTTAATATAAAATTTTTATTTTTATTTTCATTAAATGTTAACAATCACAATCACAGTTACCAAACAATAAACATTTTAAAATCTATTTTCAACAATCCGAAGAATTTTTATTTTTATTTTCATTAAATGTTAACAATCACAGTTGACAATCTATAGATTTAAACTCATATTCTCCAAACGACAATTGACAATCTATAAATTTAAACTCATATTCTCCAAACGACACTTAGTTTTATTAAATCCACTGCAGGCTGCAGCTCTATTGGATATTCACCAATACCCGCCGCAGAACGCGGCTAATTATCTAGTACAAACAATAATTACCAGGAAAATAATAAACACGCAGACATGGAACAGATTGCCCGAAAGCCCAGTATTGTTCTTGAAGAAGCTGAAGAAGAGAAGAAGGATAGGAGTATTCAATCCTCAGTCTTGAATCTTCTCCTTTGTTCAAAATTCAAATACTCGCTGTTGAATTCAATTTAAGGTTTCTGATTGATGATTCAGGACAGGGGCTCGCTTTGTCCGTACCATTTCATTCTCTCAAGTCCTCTCTTACTTCTTCCCCAGTCCAATTTTCTCATTTTATTGTTTGATTAGGGTTTTTCTTCTCACTTGCCCACCTTTCGATCTCGTCCACTCCTTCCTTTTCCATTTGTATTCCCTACTCTAAATTACACGACACGTTGGTACTTTTGTCTGGGAGTGGAGGACTGAGGACTGTTCTGCAGCTCGCCATTCCGATTTTTCTTCATGGAGAACGGTCATGACGAGGAAAACGCGGAAGTGAAATTGGCTCGCAAAATGACGGGCTCGGGGCTCAATACTCGCAACAATGAAAACCCCGTTTCAGCTTCATCCAATTCGAATATGCCCAACAGCCACAACGACCACCACAGCAACGATAGTTTGTGTCAGGTCATGAAAGCAGTTGAAGCTGCTGAAGCCACAATCAAGCAACAGGTGGGCACCTCTAATGATAGTACATTTTGCTGAATGAGCTCTCTCTTCTCTCCTCTCCTTCTCACCGTGTTGGCTTGAAGTGCTTTGTTCACTGGGTTGTTCATTACCAAAGACAGAAGGCAGAGTTTTCCTGATTGTTAAGCCGGAAGCTGTGCATTATTGTGCCATTTGATACGTGTCTAATGTGGTTTCATTTCTTCACCTTCTCAGGTAGAAGAAAATACTCGTTTGAGGACTGAACTGCAGAGGACAATGCAGGAACTAGAGAAAGTTGTGAGTGTATAATGCTTTCTATCGATAAAATTCTCCTTGTTATGTGTCTGATCTAGATACCAGTGGGAATTCCGCATATGGAATATATTTTGATGCTTATTGCAACTAGTCTAGGAATTGAGAATACATACTTGTAAGCTTGAAATTTATTGTCTGACTCTTAGATTTTATATTGCGCCTTTCCCCAATTTTTAGTTTGATTGAACGGGCATTTTGATTGCGTTGGAGAAAATAAGTTTGGTATTAATTCGCACGTGCCACAGAAAATCGATGTGGCTCAACCTAAAACTACAGACGGCTAGTGGGGATAGTGGGCCATCTGTTCTGCTACGTCTGTAGCAGTCCTGTGTTTCACACTGAGATAACTTGTCTAAGAAATGCCTAAGCTCTAACTTGTCCGTAGGTAAATCTTACAAAGTTTATAATTCTAAGGCTATTATTCCTTTGTGCGCGCAAGTATTAGTTGATCGATCCTTGTTGCTAGAAGAAGAAGGTTATTGGACACATGAGCATCTTACTACGTGTATTGTCATAGTCTGACTATTATGCAATTTCAGTTATGGACATATATTCGTTGGAATAGGTGGTCAATTCTTTCTTCCACTCAATGGGGAGGCCTTTGGCTAAGCATGTTGCATAAGTACTAACTAGGATATTGTTACCATATTTATGAACTGTATGTCTATAAGAACTTTATTGGGATTCTTAAGTTCATTGATCTCCTTTGTAATTCCAATTTTTTTTTTTTTGGGACATTCTCTTCTTCCTGTGGGTTATGACTTATGAGACGATTATTTTCCCCCAGAAAATAGGTGAGCCTGTGGCACTAGGATCACATTCTGCCCATCCATGGAATGAACGGATCCATAGTCGTTATGAAGTTTATCAGTCAGACTTGATCGGTAATCCTGAGGATAAAGCTAGGAGCATGAACAGCAACTCTGCAGTGGATCCGTCTAGTTTGATGGTTGCTCACCAAGGTTTGAAGCCCAATACTGAAGATACAAGTCAAGTTCATGTTGAAAACCACTCTGATAGAAGCAACAGCAATGGGAGATTGAAGGCTTCTCCTGATAGGCATGCACCGGAAAGTTCCAATCTCTCTCAGTTTTCTTCACCATCCCGGGCATCTGTTTCTCCTGGGAGGTATTTGACCATAACCTAATTATGTGCATAATGTGGATTTTTTGGAGTAATTTGGATCACAATTTCTTTTAGGTATCAAATTGAAGGAGACTATGAACCACAACTTAATGTGCCTGGCCATGGCACCATGCAAATGGCTGAAGTGAATAATTCTAACAGACTCTTGAAACAGGTATTCTCAATTTAACCGATGCTTGCTTTCTTGTTTTGAAATGTTAAGAATTGAAGCATTTCTGCAGGATTTTGTTCTCAAGGTTCATGAGCATGAAGAAGAAATAGTGCAATTAAGGAAACGTCTAGCAGATTATTCTGTTAAGGTAAAGTCAGAATAGCAAGCTTTCTTTCCATCACATGTTTTAAGATGGTTTAAATGGCATGTATACTCATTACTGATTATTGATAGGAAACACAAATTCGGAATGAAAAGTATGTTTTGGAGAAGCGTATTGCTTACATGCGTCTGGTGAGCTGGGACTCATTTATGTTCATTGGTCTTTCATCAAGACCTCCCTCCTCTGGTAGCTTGCTGTATTCTCCCTGTCTGTTTTTTTGGGTGTCTGACATTACATGATTTGTCTATCTCAGGCCTTTGATCAACAGCAACAAGACCTTGTTGATGCTGCTTCTAAAACTCTTTCGTATAGACAAGACATTATCGAGGAAAATATACGCTTAACATATGAATTGCAGGCATGTTATTATCATTTGACTTTTCTATATGGATGTCACTTAAATGGATATCTTGCTTCTGCTCTGTTGTTTGAAATTGTCTGATAAGGGATTAGGTCGTTTTTCAGTTTATCACTTGATTGAAAGTGTTTATTCTGTCTGGTCGGCGAACATATATTGGTCAGTGTTAAGCAGCTTGTGTGCTATGAAAGCTTGTGTCCCTTGGTTACCTGCCTGTCAAAATGGACTTCTGCCAGGTAGGAGGCTTTGTGAAATTGCTTTTCTGCAACAGTTGAGAGGAATCACGCTTAGAGTCTGCCTCATGCGTAAGGCTGGAAAAAACTTCTGTGCGCTGGAGTCTGACGCTGTTGATAATATGTTTGTCCTTTTCTAAAAGTAGCGCTGATGGTTGCCTTAATAAAAGCTTGATACAGTGTATCTGATTATACTTTCATATATGCTCTCTACTCCCTTGGTTAGCTACATGTCAAAATGGACTTCTGCCAGGTAGGAGGATTTGTGAAATTGCTTTTCTGCAACAGTTGAGAGGAGTCACGTTTAGAGTCTGCCTCATGTGTAAGGCTGGAAAAAACTTCTGTGCGCTGGAGTCTGACGTTGTTGATAATATGTTTGTCCTTTTCTAAAAGTAGCGCTGATGGTTTCCTTAATAAAAGCTTGATACAGTGTATCTGATTATACTTTCATAAATGCTCTCTACTCTCTCCGACTGCAACTTAATGATTCTTGATGCACCAAGGGTCACGTGGACCATAATATCTGTGAATGTATACACTGCAACGGAGTTGGTGATTGACTTTCTTCCTTTTTTCTCCTTTTACTTTCTTTTGTTTACCTTTAGGCTGCTCAACAAGAAAGATCGACATTTGTGACTTCTTTAATGCCACTACTTGCCGATTATTCCTTGCAACCACCAGTCCCAGATGCTCAGTCAATTATTAGCAATGTCAGGGTATGCAGTGGTAGTTTCCTCTTGTACTAAATGTTTAATGGTTTTTGGATTAAAAGATCCATGGAAAGGTAGAAGTTTAGTTTGAACTTTGAATTACTTTTGCTTAATGCTTTAAGATGTTGGTAGACTTAAATATGGGTGGCACAGGTCTGTGCTGTTCAGACCAAAGAGATCCAACATTGTTTCTTCTTGTGTTAGAACTACCTCGTAATAAGACATAAATAGACTAGAACGGAAGCTGTGATTTTGATATCTTGGCTTTGGTGTTACCATGGTTGAAGGCAAATAAGACAAAGTTGGTTCAAAAGGGAAGATTGCTCAGACTTCGGACACAAATGTAGCTAATTCGTGTACGAGATTAGTTTTGCATTCGACTTTCTTCATTTCAGTTGGAGAAATGAATGGGCAATTATTCTTCAAGCCTTTAAGGGTGAAGATTTATTGATTTAACAAATAGGGAGACCACCAGTTCAATGAATGTTGATACGAAATAAATGCAGGACTCTTCCATTGACTTTATGGATAGCTTCCTTCTAGTTCAAGTTTTTTATTTACATTAAGTGAAGACAAATACAGCTTATGAGATTTAGCATTTTTTTTAGTTCCTTATCAATGCATTTTCCCCTTAATTCTTTTTTCACCCATCGGACACGGTAATGAGTCTAGGAGTCATGAGTCTGTTTGTGATAATCCTCAATATAACCGCTGAATTATCTACTTCAAGAGTTATTTGTATAGTTTCAAATACCTATGTTACTGAAAAACCACAACATGCTATAGCTGCTATTTGTTTCACTCGTTAGTTTTACTGGCTTACTCCTATATTTGGCCCGTGATTCTGAAGCTATGCGCCCTCAATATCAGCTACTGAGGCTTTGTCAAACACAGAGTGTTTTTGGTCACTGTAGTTTCTTTCTTTTACAGGTTCTATTCAGACATCTGCAGGAGAAGCTCATACTCACTGAGGTACGTGGTGGTAGTTGTGCGTGTTTCTAATTCAATGGTCCTCGTCTAGTTGGTTACTCAGAGAGGATCCTTAATCTCCTTCTTCCAACATGAATGAGCGCTGATAATTGCTTTCGTGAATCCCAGTCAAAGCTCAAAGAATCCCAGTATCAATTGACACCATGGCGTTCAGAAGTGAGCCATTCCAGTGTTACATTGCAGTCCCCAGCTCATTCAATGGGCGCAGAATTGGTGACTACAGCTGGCTCATGTACACCTTTCGTCTTTTGCTAATGTATGCCAACTTACTCTCGATGTTCCTCATCTTTGGTGTGCAGAACAAGAATAGGCTCGAGTTGGTTCCTCAGCCTACATATGCTTGTGCAAATGCGGCAATGGCCTCCTCTGATGTTCAGGCAGCAGCAGATTGGGATATTCCCAGTCATAACCAGAGTGGATTTGGAGGTGGTATTCCCAAAAATCAGGAAATCAATGATGGTGGAAGATATTCACCTCTTGCAAGCAGGTGAGCTTGGTCAGATGGAGACTGCTGTTGTGAACTGAATGTACAAATTACAACCATCTTACTTTTGGTGGGTTCAGTTTTCATTGAGGTTTATACTGGTTGGTCATTTATGTCTGATTCTCTTCATACTTGTGCATGCTAGTTTAAGCCAGGACATAGTTACCAGGTCTCTATATTCCCTTTGAGCAATGAAATTGGTTGTTCCTGAGTTCTGTTCTTCTCATTATAATCTGCCTCGATGAGACGACAAGCTTAAGAGGAATGCCATGAAACTTGTTTGTGCCGTGTTATGGACGTATGAGCTTGATTGAGTATTCTAAGTGATTATACCCAAATTATCCACGACTTGGACATTAGCCACTTTAAATCCTTTTCTTATTTTTTAAAAGATATGTTTTTAACAAGTATGATTTAGGATGTCAAGCCTAGGCTCATTGCATATTGTTACTACATGCTACTTGGGGTGTGATGTATTTTTCTTTTCTCATTCTTATGGTATATATATATTGGCTACTTCTGTGCACTCACTTTTTTGGGTGCACTGAAAAAGTGTCCATAATACATTAAATTTTGAACTTTAATTAGTACTCTCAATTTTACATGATGATATGACATAGAATCATAACAAATCAATCTATTACCCTAACCCCTTAACCTTCAATTTTGAATCCCAATGCAAAATCTCAAACTGTAAACCTAAACCCTAACCCTAAACCCCTAAATACTAAATTCTTCAAATTAAAGTAAATCTTAAATGATTTTTTTTTTAAATTCATGGGCTTATTGTTCATAATATCATAAGCAACAATTGATACCATTTTGACATGAATCGCAAGCTCAGAATGATGATTATGAGGCGGGTGCGCTGAGTGTACCCAAAAAAGTGGGTGCGCCGAATACGCCACCATATATTATGACTACTTCGGTGCACTAAAAAAAATGAGTGCGTTCAATGCACCCAACTCAAAAACTAGACTTAAGGTGTCGGATTTGAATTTTAATTTGTAGAATTAGTGTAATATGATGATATAACATATGACAACAACTAATTAGCCGATTACCCTAAGCCCTAGACATTCAATTTTGAAATCTATCCCTAAACCCCAAATTGTAAACCCTAACCCTAAATCTCTAAACTATAAATTCTTCAAATTAAAGTAAATCTTTAATGGTTTTTGTGCAAATTCATGTGCGTTATTGTTCATCACATCATAAGTGATGATTAACATCATTTTGACATAAATTGCATGTTTAGAATGACGGTTATGAAGTGAGTGCACTGGATGCACCCAAAAAAATGAGTGCACCGAAGACGCCACCATATATATATATATAATTTTTTTTTTTTTTTTTTTGTATATAGCTTGGAACATGCATCTACTTGTACTGCTGGCTGGTGTATTACATGCTCGTAGTTATATAATGTAAGCGTCACTTACTTACCCAACTCAGCTTTGCTATTTATGTGAGCTTGCCTGTGGCTTTGTGGACTGAAAAGAAATCCTTGTGTTAACAGCATTTGCTGCTTTTTTGCGAACAATGTCTCTGTATATAGAATTGGAACTTGTGAAGGTAGAGGTTAATAATATTAAATGGGAGTCTCCTTGCTGATTGTTTTGACGTAATCTTTCTCACATGTTGCGTTATTTATTCTCTTGGGTCTTGGACTTTCAACTGTCTTTCAGCCCACTGAACTTGATATTTGGAAGGGCTTTCTTCTATGGGTACATGATTTCTGCAAAATGTAGCAGGAGCGTTTCTGGAAAGGCTGCCTCGAAATATTTTAAAAGCAGCTTGACTTAGGCATCCTCTCTTTCAAACTCCCTGTCTTCACTTTTTGATTCTACTGTTTCTTGATCATTCAGATGTCTGTGACTTTGCTCCTATCTTTTTCTGCAATTTCTTTTCCATTGTAGTTTTTTCTCTTCTGTTTTCTTTGAGGATCTTGTGTTTCTAATTGTAGTGAGCAGTCATAGATCTAGTCTTTTACTGGTAAACCATAATATTGGTTAATATAGTGTGTTGCTCTGATGCATTTTCACCAATCAGAAATACTGCTGCCCGAGATTTGCCAGAACAATTTGCAGTTACCAGGGGAGATTCTCCAGCGATGCAGTACAATGGAGACAACACTAAACAAGTAACATTTCGTGATTCTGTGAGCAATAGCGAGATGGATGACCTTGAAGCTGAAGTTCAACTGAACGACAGAGAAGCTCAATCGAATTGGGGGTCAGGAACTCCTTACACAACTACGATTGATGACCCTACTTCTTCGTATTCCCCTTATCTGCCTCCTGTTCTTGAAGAACCTTCTTCTTCATTTTCTGAGGGTGTGATTTTTCTTCTATTTGGTAGCTTGTTTATCAAGTCTTTTGGAATCATTCTTGTTTTAGACACTCCTGTTGATCGGATAAATTCATATGTGCAGCTGCCGATGATGATCCTTTACCAGCCATCGAAGGCCTTCAAATTTCAGGTGATGCATTTCCTGGCCGAGAGCTCCAGGCATGTGGATACTCTACTAACGGAACAACTAGTTGTAATTTTAAGGTGACTTTCCTGATTTTATGGTCCTCGGTTCAGTTGGCATTTGGATTATTGTGGACTCTTGTGGAAACCAGAAATGGTTTCTTTCTTACCTGTAAATGCTGACCGAATTGTTTGTGATACTGGCAGTGGGTGCGTCATTTTGAAGATGGATCTGTTGATTATATTGATGGTATTCCATTTCATGATGTATTTTGAATTTATCTTATATTACATTGATTTCCCTACCCAAGTAATTTTTTGTGTCATTACAGGAGCAAAACAACCGAATTATCTTGTGACTGCTGATGATGTTGATACATATCTAGCTATAGAAGTCCAGCCCCTAGATGACCGGAAGCGCAAGGTGTGATTCTAGTTTCAACTTTCGGTTGTAGTGGAGTATATATGCCAGACGAACGCTCTACTCTCTCTCGTATCTTATTTTATAACGAGTTAACAACCAGTAATTGCATTTTCCTTACTGATATTAGTTTCAGGACTTCAGTTCTCAATGTCTAATCATGTAACACTATGATTTAGCCACTTTTCTTGTTACCTTCTCCAGAATCCACAACAGAGTAGTCTGCTGCAACTTGGACTTTAATTACGTTATATTCAGCACTGTATTTTTCAAGTACAACAACAGGAGGAATGTTGTTTTGCCCATTAGACACACTTCCAAGACCTCAAGACCTACCTGTTGCTCTTCGTTGATCCTCAGTTTTCTTCTTTTGTTCTAGCACTTAAAAGAGGACCTGTATCTTACAGACAACATCCATCTAACCCATAGAGTCTTATGCTTCACCATTTTCCTTGGTCACCTTCTCAACAATTCCCTTGGCAAACATGCCTATTGCTATGCTACTGCAATTGATGATAGGTTATATTCCCCAAGATACTTCTAAATCCAGGGGGAATTGTGTTTTTCCTCAAGACCTGCCTTATGGCTTCTATGTTCATCCGGAAATCTCCTTAGCAGCCTTTCCTTTTCACAGTCATTCAGAAATCTCTTTTTTGATTATTGGGTCGTCTGAATTGATTGTTCTTAATTTCAGATTTACTTTTTGACCTTGTAAAATTCCTTCTCTTTTCTTCCATCCTCAGGGAGAACTGGTCAGGGTCTTCGCAAATGAGAACAGAAAGATTACTTGTGGTAAGAAATAGTATACTATTTGAATATCGATTCCACCTGTTTTGCTTGTTCTGTTTTTAGAGTTAGGCATCCTTGTTTATTGACTGAATCAGTAGACTATTACAACTGGAAATTTTGTAACTGCAAGCACCTAAGGGTTGGCCTAGTGGTCATTGGTGATGAAAAAACATTGTAGGTTTCCTCAAGTTCAGTCCTTAGTTGGAATCTTGTTCCCTGTTATGTTCTGTTCTCTGGCAGCTGTTTGCAGTACTGCTATTTCTTTTCAAACTCATTTTCAGTGAAAGCTACTAACCAAAAATGTGTTATAAAAGGTAAAGATGACCTGCCACATGTTCTTTAGAAACCAGGTCCCTTGAGTGCTTGGGAGTAAGAGCTATTGTGACTTGTCTCAACTAGACATGCTCCAATTGTTTGGTTAAGTATATTTCGGCTAGCCACTTTTCTCAAGCTTTACCTTCTTTGCAGATGTTGAAATGCTGAACCATATAGAGAGGAATTTTTCTAATGGTCATGTTGCATACAAGATTTCTTTGTCGGTATGTGTTCTAATTAGCATGGGTTGTAACAGTAGGAATTCCTTGTCCCTTGTTCAGACTTCTGATATTAGCGCTGACATGGCATTTGTCAATGATATTTCAGACTGGGTATCTTGATATATGGGAGCCAGCTACTTTAGTCATCAAGAGGGACAGTTACACTATCAAGAGTGGCGGGCCTAATGGAGCTGTGGTCAGTGAGAAGTTTTCGTCAAAGACAAGTGTAGGAGTTCCTCACTTCGATATGATATCCTTTCCATTCTTCATGCATATTGCTGCGCCATTTTATTATGAACTTTGTTGAGCTTAGGTTATGATAATTGATAAGGTTGTTGGGATCTCCAAGCTTACTGTAGGAGTTCTATTTCTTTTCCTGGACCCGCTGTTGTTATGTGGATTAACTACTTTTTGCAGGAACCTGCCCTTTCATTTCACAAATTTCTCCGGTTGGTTAGGGAATATTTCATAACTTATTTCAGGTTGTCTTCGGTGCACTCACTTTTTTGGGTGCATGTTGTGCACCTGCCTCATAAAATTCATTCCGAGTAGGTGATTGGTGTCAAAACAATGTCAATTATCACTTGTGATACGATGGACAAGAAAATACATGAATTTGTACAAAAGTTATTCAAAGTTTACTTTAATATGAAACATTTAGGGGTTACAATTTGGGGGTTAGGGTTGAAGATTAAAGGTTTAGGGTAATGTACTAATTAGTTGTGATCCTATGTTATATCATCGTATTATACCAATGCTACCAATTTAAATTCAAAATCGATGTGTTAAGGCTACTCTTAAAGTTGGGTAGATCATTATGCTTGTCATTTTTGTGAGTGCGTCGTATAAGCCACTTTTGATTCATAGTTGAGAAAACTGGGCTATCTGCTTTTCACTTAGGGGTTTTTCGGTAGCCATGTATTTTGTAGATGGAATTGGAAGAGTGTATGTATTTATGGAAATTCACGGGGCCTGGAATACATGGTTTTTGTACCAGATTCAGAAAAAGAAACCCACGTGTTCTTGGAAACACAGGATCAATAGGGAACAATCCTTGGTTACCAAATGGCCCCTCGGTGGGTATCGGTTGTGTGTATTTATTTGGATCTTACGAAATAGCAGCTCATAATACTTCATGATTCAGAAGTAAATTGCAGGTCACATTTTTACAAATAAAAGAGCCATGAACTCGATATTCTGATGAGTTATGTGGAAGGTTTGGATACAATATTACATTGCTCTCTCTTTTGTATTACGAAGTGTAAACTGCTTGATAAGAAGGGGGCTAGACGCACCAAGTATGAAATTCTGTTCCATTGCTCTTGTCCCTTCTTTCATTGGCCATGTAGCTATCTTGATTCTAGTTGAAGCTGATTACCTTTCATTCCTTTATGCATTTTCCTACTCAGAAAGTCTTATCTAAACAAAAATTAAAAAATGGTAGAGCTCTGTGCTTTGCTGTTGGGCTGCCCCTACTTCTGTGTGTTTGCTTTTACATTGATACTGATCACCCTCGAATATTGTTTATTCCCTCTCATTAGGAATCCACTTGGGGTTTCTCCTAATATATCCTCCACCTGTTTTGCTGCAGGTCACAATCCCTTATGGGCACCCCGTAGAATTCGTTATAGTTTGTGCTACTGGAGGTCAGCATCTGTTACGAACAGATAATGATGCAGCAGATGTTAGCTGGTAATATTTAGTATCTGTTTATCTTTCCCCTCTCAGTTAATGATTATAGCTGACAGGACATAATTCTCAGTATATCCAAGTTAAGCACTTAGTATTGCTGGGTTTCTGTTTTTGGTTTGTGCAGCTCAAGAGATATCATTGTGCTTACCATGAGACTGTTCATCATAAAGGTAAAAAAGGTTGCTTTCTTCCTTTTCTGTTTGGTTGGACGAACGTATAAGCTTATGAATATGAGGGTTGGGTCTAAAAAAAGGTACGTTGTTTGATTGAATGCATGCAGGCTGGGGAAAAAAGGAAAGGAAAGAAGAGGGGACTGTTTTTCAACAAGTGAAAATGTTGATGGTTATATCGGTTTTATTTATTTATTTTTGAGGAGTACATTCTTACATATATGATAGGTTTTTTGTTCATTTTTTACAAATCATCTCCATCTATACCTTCTATAGGATCAGTAGCTGTCCCAGATTCCCTTGTAAGTGCAACAACTTATAATGGTTAGTGAAAGTGTTACTCTTTTGTCTGTATTTTCTCGTCACTCGCTTCATCTTTCGTCTTGCTGAAATTTAGTGGTGAGCAGTGGGTGGTTTTATTCGGATTTGAATGAGTTTGGATATTCTATGTGTCATCAAATAACCACACAATTAAACTTTTCTTGTCCCCAAGTAAAAACACTTGAAACCATACAGCTCATTCGACCTCTAGGATGACAGTTAAATTTTTAACATGAGTAGCTTACAAGGTCAACCCTCACACTTAGAGAACTAGACCATGTCAATGAGGTACATAGCTCATGAGGACAATTTGGACAATGAGGTACTGTCCTTTGATGCAACATATGGAGAAAGATTATGGATCGTTTTCTTCTCTTTATTCATGTCTTTCACTAGGAATTTTGTATTCCTTCGTGTAGATTCCTGTAAGCTCAATATATCACTATCCTTTGCCATGTTCACTAATTCCTACTTCTCTTCAATATATCCAACTACTTTTTTGTAAGTGAGGTGGGGTACTTCTTTCGGTTTGAATAGGGGTCGCTCTTTTTTTTTTATTGAAGCAGCCACGACTTTGGTCGTAGTTAGTTCAAACACATAAATCCAATCTACTTGCAGGCTTGCAGCCATGCAAATAAAAATGACTAAGTTTCATGACTTGACCAGTCACTCGCCCTCGTATTAGAAGATCATCTTGCCTTGTGGTCGACATTCCATTCCCCTTAGTAGTAGCTAGTAGGTGCTCGTTCTATTTTTATTTGAATGGGTCGGGTCTCCCCTGGCACATATGGCCCGCCCTTTGGGTGTCTCGTTCTGGAAAAGCAACCACTAACACATATGTAGAAGCAGACAACGAAGATGCCGTTGAAAAGCGTATATTCAAGCTTGAGTGCCCCTTTAAAGGATGGGGTTTTAGTGTAGTAAAACAATTAATTTTTAAGTTTCATGGAATGATAAAGGAAGACCATGCATTACTGTCTAGGGTAGGAGCAAACTCATATTAGGCACTGCCGCAGCATTAATGGTACAAGGAAGAGGCACGATAGCGAAGATCAATTCATCTCAATCTACAAAAAACATTACCTTGGGCACGCAACCCAAAAAGATAGAAAGACTGCTCGCTCGAAGAAAAGTCTTTTAGAGCAAGGTGGTACAAGCCAAGCCCCTTCGATTGGCAACAAGAGTCGATTATGGAAATAGTCTTTTGGTCGGCTTTCCCGTTCTTGAAGACTTTATGGCCGGTAGGCTTGATAGCGGACCTGCTTTGCTGACAGGGAGAATATGAAATAGATAGTTGCGCTTGCCTTCACTTGACACAAGTTGTACCTCCCAGCCCCTTTAGCTACTTGTACTAAAAACTAGGACGATATATAGAAGTTAGTGCCTCCTTATCCCGGCCACATCCATAAGTGGGTAGGGTGGTAAAATTTTTCTTAAAAAAAAAACATCTTCTCCTTTCGCATTCCAGCTCATATATTTTCCCCCTTTTATTTCAGCCAAACAACTTCATTTCTTACAGACCGTTTGGTACCAAATGAATCGAGAATTCATTTCATTGTAAAATGAATTACTGTGTAGAATTCATTGTCAAATGAAATCTTGTGTTTGGCATGTCATATTCAAATCTTTAGAAATAAAATGAATTGTCATGTAGAATTCATTGTCAAATGAATTCATGTGTTTGGCATGTCAAATTCAAATCTTTAGAAATAAAATGAATTGGTATGTCATATATAAGTAATTTAGTCAATAAAGAGGATAATTATGTCATTCTATTATAATTAGTAAATATTTGGGGAATTCATTTGGAAATTCCATCTCAATTCCCCGGAATTGCTATAAGTAGTACCAATTCCATAGAATTCAAAAGTTAGAATTGGAAATGAATTCTTTTAAATACCATACACAAAAATGTTTCATTTCAAAATAAATTCCTCAAAACTTATGGAATTCATTTATACCAAACGGTATGTTACAGTTGAATATATTATAAACCTTCTCCCTTCACCTTTAGGGCTCCATCTCAATTCCTCGGAATTGCTATAAGTAGTACCAATTCCATAGAATTCAAAAGTTAGAATTGGAAATGAATTCTTTTAAATACCATACACAAAAATGTTTCATTTCAAAATAAATTCCTCAAAAACTTATGGAATTCATTTATACCAAACGGTATGTTACAGTTGAATATATTATAAACCTTCTCCCTTCACCTTTAGGGCTTACATATGATAAACCTTTGAATAACCTTGATTTTGTCTCTACTTTTGTGGGCGGGAGCGCTTGGTCGCTGACCTTTCCTCCTCTCCTTTGCTCTTCATCGGACCTTTTGAATAACAGTCAAGAAGAACTTATGAAAATTGAGCATTTTTGTCTAGACGATGTAAAACATGTATAGGATATTTTTTTAACTAGAAAAGCATTTCACAATTGATTTGCCAAAGACTTTTATATTCATTTTCATATTTTTTTTCTTCTAAATAGATGTCTATTGTGCACTTTACGCTGCATGTTGGTTGATTTGGAACGAAAGAAATGACAGAGTGTTCAAAGATGAGTGGCCTGTGTATGTATCGCGCAAGATTATTCGGCATGTTGGGGATTGGTTGATTGCTCATGACAAGCGTGAGAGAGCAGATCACTTTGGTTAGATGATTTCGAATTGCAGTTTCTTCCTTGTGCTCCTGCCCTCTGCTACTGTTGAAGCGGCATTCTTGTGTACTTCTTCTTCCCTTTTTGTTGTGTTGGAGTCCATCTTTGTTGTTTTCAGGTGGCTTTGTTGGTTTTTTGGTTTTCGGTTTTTTGGGTCCTTTCACACCTTGTGACAGGTCTCTTTCTTTTTGTTTTGTTTTTCAGTCTCTTGTTTCTGTATCCGGCTGCTTTGACCATGACTCTGTTTCTCTTCTTTTAATCTATTTTCACCATTATCTAAAAAAATTAATTATTAGAGAACTCCATATATTTGTGAAATAGAAAAAAAAATTAATTAAATAAATATTATTAATTAATTAAATAAATATTATTCAGGTAAAATTTGCTTTAAAACGACTATTTCCTGAATACACACGTGTGAAATCTTTTTTTTATTTTCATAGAAATACGGTGATAGTATTTCTATTTGCAGGGAGAATAGAGATATTTTGAATATTTGTAATATTTTAAATATAAAGTAAGAAAATATAGATTAGTTCTACAATTTATATTATAATGATTTATAGTATCGCATATTATATATAGTTAGAAAGTTGAAATTTAGATTTTATATAAGTATTAATTAATAATAATGGCTCTTAAATTGTCAACTTTGTCTATTTTACATTATTCCAATTAAATCTATTCAATAAATTCAATTTTTTATTAACCAAATAAAAAGTAAGTTGACCTAATCCATTAAATCATGAGTATGTACACCATTTGATATTAAAATTAGATATAATTGAAAATGAAAAGTAGATAATCTTTTTTGTTTCATTTTAGTATTTTTCCTGCGAATTCTGGAAAAAAATCAATATTTCAGCTGAAGTAATGAATTATTTTTAAGGGTTTCACTCTCCTCCTTATAGTATGTTCATAAAATGGCACCTCTCTCTGTCTTACATTGAGAGTAAAGTTGACCATCCAACCTATGAAAAGAAAAGATTTTCAAATGAAGAAGCACGTGCTTTTTACCCAATGAGATAAGGGGGCGTGTCGTGCCTCGGTAGGACAGAAATCATCGGAGACCGATTGGAGTCAGCGCACAAGATCGGTTGCTGAGCTCCACGCTCCTTATCCTTACTGTTTTTTCAGATGGGGCTCCCTCTCTTGCTGACACCATAAGCTAGGCAGCTCCAACTTGCAACCAAAGGGGCCCGCCCTGCGAGACCAGAGTGGGCTCAGCGGTCGGACCCCATTCAAATTACGTTAGGGGGTCTTTCGCTTTTTCTATATCTAGAAATCGGGTGAAAGTCTGATACTTCTCACATACTTAAACGATAAGGAAAACTACCATGTAGTCGAATTGGAAAAAGGTTTTGAAGAGCGGGGAATGGTGAGTTCAGTGGTAAGATATGAAACAGAGATTCATGGGTCAGAGGATGGGAAAAGAAAAGTTGGTGCAGGCAAGCGCCCTCATGTTCTTAATGGAGTTATTAGCATTAGATAGAACACCTTTCATTCTCTTTTGATGTGACCAGTGTTCAATCTGCTAAATGGATAAGGTCACCCTTGAGTTCTTCATCGCGGGCTGGTCCCGCAATGATATGTACCCCTTCCCTTGGACGATCGCAAAAATAGCGAGAGGTTGCAGTCCCCCCATACCATAGCTCATCCAACATTCCATGTTCCCGAACAAGATCTACACAATGATATCAACTAATTTTATGTTTTTAACAATAAAATAATTATTCACTAAACATGTTCTTGTTGTCATCTTATCATTGTTACATCATATGATCTTAACATTATAACAAGACAAATAAAGGAAATGATTCACATGAAATTAAAAAAAATTATCTGTCCAGTCCAAAGCTAGTGTAAATTAGTCAAATTTCATTTGTTATTTTGCTGACAACAAAAGGTCTCATGATTAAAATAGGGGAAATTGTCAGTCTGGTCACTGAGATAACTAATTTGTTTCACTTTTTTCATTTAAAATTTTTTATTCTATTTGTGGTCACTGAAATTAGTTCGATAGTATAAGTTTTGTTATTGACTGTTACCTTCCGTCAGTCTTTATTAATGACATCAGTTTTTTGATGATAAAGCTAACAGAAATGTCTAATCAGTAATCACCCAATCTTAACCTGATTAAAAAAAATCAATTAAGAAGTAAAAAAAGGAAGGAAAAAAAACCCTAGTTACTCTTTAAGAGCAGAGAAGTAGTAATGTTGACTTCTTTTCACACTTCAGTGCAATCCTCAGAAGCCTAGTCACCATCTTCCTCACCAACATGCTCGTTGACGTCGCCATCTCGATCAGGAACACATACATTTGCTTCAGGTCTCCTAGAACACAAGTGGAATAGGATCTTCCAGGTGTTCTACTTCGCTTTCCTTCTTTCGTCTTGACACCGCCAATGGAGTTGCAATCAAAGGGGAAGAAACCTGCTATTGTTGGTCGGGTTTGGGCTCCAGGCGGATGTCACTGATTTAGGAATCTGTGGAGAGGAAGGAAGTCTTTCCATCAAGGCTAAAGGTGAAGGAAAACGCCGCTGAAGAGATGGAGATCTTGGATTTGATAATTAGATTCCTAGAAACTGAAGAGTTGCTAGAGATCTCGATATAATCTAATGAAGACTAAATTACGTTGAGACCGCCATTCCCAACACCAGCGTTGTCACGCCGGTGGAATGCCATGCTGAACCGGTGTTGTTAACGAAACCGGCGTGAATACTATCAGTATGATCGATTTTCGATCTATCACAAAATGATTGTCGTTCAAGTACAAAAGTTTGTGTGTTGACATTAAATATTGTATTTAAATATGAGTACTTATCATTTTATTTGGAATGTTGTATTTTACTTAAATATGAATGTAGATGACAAGTAAATTATTTTCAAATATGTTTTTCGTATTCTTTAATTTATTTAATGTTAATAATATTTCATTTTTTTTTTATATATCTTATTGGAAGACGACATGATCAATACAAATCAGTTGTACCATGTATCAAGGTATGCTACTAATGCAAGGGTATAAACTGGTTTGAAAACCTTCCCTAGCACAGAATTGCACGGAGCGGGAGTAAAACCTCCATAAACCCCATTCCGCCATTGTCGAAAGGTGCAAAGTTTGCAGAGGATTGTTTTAGAGGGAGAAAGATTTTGACAGAGCCGAATGGCAGGCGACCAAGACATGAGTGGCTGGAGCGATTTGCTTCATTCATCCACCAGACTTCTCGAGCAGGCCGCTCCTTCTGCCCAGTTCCCTCCTCTTCAGGTCTACTCCTCCCCTCTCTCGTTCCTCTCTTCCCCTAAATGAAAACTTCGGCTTCCTTTTCGATTTCAATGGTCCTTCTATAGCTGTTTGTTTCTGTGCGCGGATAATTCGAATTTTCTTCTTCTTCGTTCCCTTTTTTTTGGGTGAAATTCGCTCACTTCTTTTTTACGTCTAGCAACTGGTATCTTATTGTTACTTACAGTGACTTGTTTCTTTTTGAGGGTTTTAGAGGAATTTGGATCAGTTGGAAGCTTTATCCAAGAAGCTCAAAGCTAAAACTGTTCGAACCGAGGCCCCTTCCCAGTCAATTGCTGCTACAAGGTGGGTCTCCTCGTTACTCTCTCAATTTCCTCCTGCAACTTTTTGGTTCGTTTTCTGCTTTGATTTTTCAATTTGAAACAAAATGAGTGGAAGCACTCGAAACCCTGTTAGGTGGTATATGGTTCCCCCTAATTCCATTCGGGTGCTACCTTGTAACTGGATATATTCAATCCCTAGTAACCTATTGGAGTTTCTGGTATCGAAACTTATAACAGCTTACTTGATCTCAAATCAATTTTGTAGGCTACTTGCACGGGAAGGAATAAACGCCGAGCAACTCGCCCGTGATTTGAAATCTTTTGAGCTGAAGGTAAACTTGTGCCTGTAGCCTCAGGCCGCCTTGGTTCGGTGGATTATGAGCTTATTTATCTTACTTCCCTCATACATTTCTCCATGCAACTACTGTTTCTTCTGAGATGATAAGAGGCAAATATCGAATGATTTAGTTGGTCAAAATGAATGATTTGTAAATCAATCTATTGATATCTAGTTGATTGAAATCCGAAGTGTCTAGTATTTTGTGCAGTGCTTACTAGCATCCCTTGGAATCATACTGAAGTTGCTATAAATTTCATCTTAGGCTGGAGAACTGTATATTCGAGTTTCTTATTCTCTAGTATTCATTTTCCCCATCTATTCGTTCTGTTTCTTCTTTGCAGACATCCTTTGAGGATGTGTTCCCTACTGAAGCTACAAGTGTTGAGGAGTATTTGCAGCAGGTATGGTCTGTGACTCCTCTCTCACTCCTGTTGGCAACTAAACCCCTTCTATTGGAAATATAGCTCTCAGTTTTCGTCCACAGAGCATCCCATTTTCAAGGCCTTTTGTTCCATTGTGATTACTGCTTATATGTACATTGCAAATTTAATTGCTTTGCTCGATGACAAGCTTCTGCTGCATGTCATTCCAGTGTCTAATATGAGAGGTTTAAATATTACTACTATATCTCTAGGCACCCTCGGACAATCTGGTGTATAAACTTATGCTGGTTGCCCCTCTCTCAGCCACTTGGTAATTTCTAATTCAGGATATTATTTTATTTTCTAACATAATTTTGGATTTGCTGAATCCTTTTGACTGTAGGTTCATGAAATGGCCATGGTTTCCTCCATCCAAGAAGCTCAGAAGGACAATGTGAGGAGCTTCAATGATTATATGATGAAGGTTCTGGAGGTTAGTGTGATTGCCCTTCCGAAATTTTGTTGTCATTGTTGATTTGCTTGGAGGCAGAGGCATTTGAAGTTAGCATGCTGATTTAGAGAGGGATGTGCTGATACGTAATGTTTCTCAACCTTGTGTTCTAGTAAAGGAGTCATATTAAGAGTAGCCGTTTATGTTTTATTGACAAAAGGGAGTTTCTGTGGCAAAATTTATGTTGAAGTTTTTGGCTTGATGTATGCACTTAACAAATTGCAGGATGATTGGCAAAAAGAAAAACGTGATTTGCTTCATAGCTTGAGTCGGCTTTCAACACTACCGAGGACTGATGTAGTTGATATAAACACACATAGTACTCATCCAGGGAAAACGTTAGCTCTCGTTTCAAGGAGCCCATTGACGTCTTCTGGTTCCGCTACAATGAACATTGTACCATTTGCTAACAAACCGATCGCGGAGAGAAAAGCATTGGCATATTCTGAAGTTGTGAAGAATCTGAACAGTGCCAGAGAACGTGGATTGCCATTTAAAGTAAGGCTTTGTATGGTTTATATGAATATACCTATAAATATATTATATTTTCCTAACATTAGCTTTGCACCATGTTGAGAGGCATTTAGCTCAACTAATAATTGGCTGAACAATCCCTACAGACAGTCCCAATATAGCAGAGATGCTACTGCTGAGTGTATAGATCTCTATCTATATGGTCAATGCATAGAATTTGGATATGATCCTAACAGTATTTTGGATAGGACACCCTAACAATCTCCTTTCATATTTTTTCAGTTAGCATCGTTTTGAAAAAATTGTGAACAAACCCTCAATTTATTATTTCTAAAGATAACAAGATCAATATTGACATATGTTGGACGTTTTCTCAAAAATAAATTTTCAGGGAGATGATATCTTGATCACCAACAGCTTCAATCACCTTTCATTTATGTTTCTGAATTATTTTGTCTGTTTGATGCCTCAATTTATTATTTCTAAATATAACACGATGAATATTGACATATCTTGGACGTTTTCTCAAAAATAAATTTTCAGGGAGATGATATCTTGATGACCAACAGCTTCAATCTCCTTTCCTTTATGTTTCTGAATTATTTTGTCTGTTTCATGGGTGTCTTTATCTTCATACTAGAAGGTTGTAAATGAGCAGCTGCTTTTTTCAGCCGGCAGCTTCTTTCAAGGATTCTTATGAAAGTATAAGTTTAGAAGGATCTGGTTGCAAATCAGTTAACATGCAGAAGATATGGCACCTGATTCAGGTAGTTTTTTTTTAGATTGCCTTTAAATAGCTAGTTTGTACCAATTGAGTTGGTTTCTGATATGCTTAACAGTCTTTAACAGGTGAGAATTCCACCATCCAACGGAATTTCTCAAAAACAATATCGCTAGTTATAGGTGCGAGGCGTCATCTGGAATGGGGACATGAAAAATATATGATGGATATTATTCATAGTCATCCAGCACAGGTAATGATGAATTGTGAATTTGTAGAAATTTTCTTGTAAAAAGTAACATCTATCCAAAGTGTTCCCTCTTTTTTTACAGACTGTAAATAAATGAACAGTTGGCACTGGAGTACTTATCTAGTGCTGTTCTCGTGCTTGTATGCTGGCTCATGTGTTTTAGTTAATGTTCTAGTTTTTGTCTGACACAGGCATCTTAGGGTAGAATCAGGAATTTGGGTGGTAGCATTATGTAGCTAGACAAGCTGGTTGCTGTTGCTACCTCCTTTATTTGCTGCTTTCCTTGAGCTTCATTTGAAAATGTTTTAGTACACAATGACCTCTATCTTATTCCTTGTTCCAGGCTTCTCTTGGTGGAGTTGTTGGAAACATGCAGAAAGTTCGTGGATTTCTTCGGGTTGGTTTAACGATCTAGTCAATCACTTACTAGAATTTGTAATACTTTTTGATTGGTTTCAATTATATACTTGTTAATTTTTTCATTTCTCTTGGTCAGATTCGTTTGAGGGATTATGGAATTCTAGATTTTGATTCAGATGATAGCCGTAGGCAGCCTCCAGTGGATACCACTTGGCAGCAGGTCAGAATTAGACTCCTGTTTCAAATTCTCGTTTAGTTGTGCTTTTCTGCCTACAACGTAGCTGGCTCTGTTTCTGGCTTCAGAAGAAAAGCGAATTATTGCAGTTACAAAGGCAAAATCGCTTGCCACCTAAGCATGCAGGGGAATTTATAAAAAAAAAGTCGCGGTTATTTACTAGAATTTCTGTTTCAATTATTTTTAATTTTTTATCATGTTCTTTTGAATTCTGTTATCGTAGCTCTTTATAGCTATTGGATATAAAGTGTAGCCTTATTTTTAATTTTTAACTGATTGTCTTCAGTAGTTGCCATAAAGAGCTTCCTGGAGCTGTTGCGCAAATATTTGAAAAATGAAAACTTAATGGCTGTTTCTTGTAAAAGGGAGATCTAGATGTAGTATAAGCAAGCTTTCCAATTGGGCCTTCCAGAGAGTGGTGACTGGGGCAGTATAACTGTACCAAAAAGAAAAAAAAAAAAAAGAAGAAGGGAAAGAGTAGTATTGGCAACAGGTTGTATTTGTTTAGCTTGCTTCAAATAATATGAAAAGTATGTAAATGCCTTCTTTATCTTTAGTTAAGTAGTACAGACTGCTTCTAATCTGCAAGTAATATTTGGCGAGAAAACCATGATTTCAGATGGGAAAAAATGTTCTGCAAACCTTGATATTTCTGCCAGAATATAAATAGTACTCAGATGTATATTCTCAACATGTGCATCTCTAAAAGTACAGACGTTCACTACATAAAATTGCAGCTATAATGTGAATCCTCTTATCCAGACCTGACCTCAATACTTTATTTTGTAATTACCCCATCCTTTTCCTTATGGTTTGCAGATCTATTATTGTTTGAGGACCGGATATTATGACGAAGCCAGAAATGTTGCTCTATCTTCGCGTTCATCTCACCAATTTGCACCTCTGGTACTAATAATATATTTTCGCTTGAAGAATAGAAAGGCACTTTTTTCAATACTAACTCATTAGTTTGTGCCTTTTTTAATGAATAACTCGTTAGTTTGTTGTTGACAGCTTACAGAGTGGATTAACACTGGAGGCATGGTGCCTGCAAGCACTGCAGCCACTGCTTCAGAAGAATGTGAAAAGATGTTAAGATTGGGTGACCGGGCAGGTCGAGCTGCATATGATAAGAAGAAACTGCTGCTCTATGCTATGGTCTCTGGTTCTCGCAGGCACATTGACCGTCTGCTGAGAGATCTACCCATTCTTTTTGGTACTATTGAGGATTTCTTGTGGTTCACATTATCAGCTGTACGTGATGTCCCTGCTGGGACTTCATCGATACTCTTGCATGAAGGCTCGATGCCATATACTTTGGAAGATTTGCAGGCTTATCTGAACAAATATGAGCCATCTTATTATACCAAGAATGGGAAGGATTTGCTAGTGTTCCCTTACGTGCTGCTGTTAACCATCCAATTGCTACCAGCTGTATTATACCTGTATAAGGAGGCTGCAGGTGAAGGATATGATATTGATGCTGTTCACTTATCAGTTGTGCTGGCAGACCATGGACTTCTTTCTTCTGAGGGTACTAGTACTGGAAGAAAACTAGGAGTGATGGATGCTGATGCAGAGGCAGCTAGCATAATCAGACAGCATGGATCTGCATATTTGCGTAATGGGAACCTTACATTGGCATTGGAATATTATGCACAAGCTGCTGCTGCAGTGGGTGGTGGAGCTCTTTCGTGGACTGGTGGAGGTAATGTGGATCAGCAAAGGCAGAGAAACTTGATGTTGAAGCAGCTACTCACTGAGCTACTACTACGAGATGGTGGAATTATTTTCTTACTTGGTCCAAGGGGTGCTGGAGAGGAAGGTGAATTAGGACGATTTTTAAGCGATAATAGATCGAGGCAGCAATTTCTTCTTGAAGCTGCTTGCCAATGCCTGGAAGCTGGCCTGCAGGATCAAGTAAAGTCTCTTCCCTCAGTATTGTAATTGAATGTGGGGAATCATTATTCGTTATAGTGGTGGTTGACAATCGTTCGGTGTGGTACCTAGTTGACATGTGTTACCGAGAGAAGGTCTACTCTCGTTTCCTGCTTGTCAAAGTTCTTCATTAACAATATAATTGTCTCTATTTGCGGTGGCTCCAAGACTTTTTTTTCAAAATAGTTTTCTTTCAACTTCCATCTTCCTTGCATAGTTGTTCCTGGCTTCCTTCTGCTCTTTATGTTCTGTTAAATGATCTCTTTTTATCATCTTCGTGTGTTGATGATTTTCTTTCCTATTGGTAATTCTTTTGGGGTAGTCACACTGAGTTCTGTCTTACATTCAATTTGTTATGGCATCTTTTTTTATCTGAGCAGTCAATAGAAATTCACAAGAGAGTTGGAGCTTTTGGCATGGCCTTAGACACAATCAATAAGTGTCTTTCTGAGGCAATTTGTGCCCTGGCTCGTGGTAGATTGGATGGAGATAGCAGGACATGTGGTCTCATTCATTGTGGAAATGAAATTTTAGAAGCTTACAAGTATTATCCTGAAATCAGGTTAGTGCAAATACTGCTTAGATTTTCCTTGTCATCTTTGCATGAAGAGTTCTAGTCCAAATGAGAGATTATAGTCCACACTGCTTGAACTACATTAACATATTAATCTGACACTTGATTTTGGTTATTAATATAAAAATTGCTACTGAAACGGTCAAGATTGTTGCAACATGCTAATTGTGAATGAAAATTGTGGGATTGAGCGAATCGCTAACTCGCCAAGTGATTTTCAACACACCTATTACATGCTGGACGAGAACAGAATGTTATAACGGGAATTTATTTGCATGAATTCTTTTTGTCTTGAAATTAACTTTTTTTCTGGTCAAAGTTTCCTTAGAGGTGACCATCTTGTACAAGCCGGCGCCCGGTGTGTGTCTTTAACTGCTATTTTACTGTATGCTGTTTCTTTCAGCCCTAAAGAGAGAGAGCATGTCATGGAACAAGAAACGGTGTTGAGACAGCTTGAGGCAATCTTGTCTGTTCACCAGTCGGCGAGACTCGGAAATTACCTGGAAGCTTTGAGAGGGATTGCTGCACTTCCGTTTCTTCCTTTAGATCCTCGGGCACCAGATGTGAATATCAGGGAGTTCCAGAATTTATCTCCCCATGTAAAAAACTGCATTCCTGACGTTTTGAAGGTGGCTCTAACATGTCTCGACAATTTGACGGATACTGATGGATCACTTCGTGCCATGAGGGCTAAGGTAGCTAGCTACTAATTTCTGCTCCTAATTCTTTACTCTTGATACACGTTATAGCTGATCTGGCAACACTAGCGCTCTGTTTGCAACCTGCACACTGAGAACTCAACTGGTGTTTGAGTTGAATTGACCCTTGTGCTAGGATCGAAAGTATGGTTATAATCTGTGTATTTGTATCCTACTCGTGAGCTGATTTTCATGCTGTCTTTAATCTGCAGATTGCACAGTTCCTTGCGAACAACACGAATACGAACTGGCCTCGTGAGCTGTACGAGAAAGTTGCAATGAGCTTGTGAGGTAAACAGAAACTAAAGGCTGATCATGTGAGACATAGCTTGTGTTCTCTGTTTCTTGTGTTCTTAGATGAAAGAATGAATGTACACTGTTGGGATATGACGAGGAGTAAAATATATTTCTGGCTTCTATCTCAACCGCCTACCTTGCTGGTGTTCTTACACACTGGTCACTGGACCCTATCATTTAGATATGCTAATTGGATGTGCAGCTCGTCCTTGGTTGTTTTTGGGGACGTTACTTCTAACCAAGTCTCTTGATGGACAGAGGAATTTTTTTGCTTTCAAAGTACACAAGTTGCTAAAAAAAAGGTTATCAAAATGCACTGGTTTTATAAGAAATTGTCAAATTTCTTATATCCTTGTAATCCATATTCGATTTGAGCGCATTATATCCTTGAAATGGACAAAACAACATCATAAAGTATGAAATTGTACAAAAATGCACTCAACGTTTATAATAATCTCATTATTCAAATAGTTAGGATTTTCATATGAAATATAATAGAAAACACGAAAGGTGCATTGATAGTAGAGGGAAATGTATTAAGTATGGAGTGATAAACATAATAAATGAAGTGTTATCAATAAGATAGTTCGGAAGAGATCAGATGTTGTGCTTATTGAGAGAATCTTGGTTAAGTGTGAACTGCAAAAAAAATTGTCGATGGACGATATTATGTTAGTGCTCCTTTGTATCAACCTTGTTGTTCAAAATGTTTCTTATTTTCAAAAAGGACCAATATATAGTTAAAGTATGAAAGTTTTTTTTATTAATAATCAAGTTGTTGCTGTTATTTTTTTGAATGTTATTATTTGGAGTTTGGGTTTTAGACCTTTAGTACTCATCTTTGTTTATGAGTCATGACACGTATAATATGGTATTTTATACACTATTTTATTATTATTTCCGAGTGATATCAAGAGGAGACAAGAGTTATACAAACAAAACTACCCAGAAACCCCTTACAAATGAACCCCCTAATGCAACCACCCCAAAAAATCGACCTAGAATATGTTTTGTACTTTTTGATGCCTTCTTGGTATGTTTTTTTTCATGGGTTTCAAGGTATAATACGACCTAGGAGAATTTGCATCAAGCATGAGAACACTATGGAGGACCAAAGGTGCTATAAAGATGGAATTTTCGTCGTAGAGATGAGGTCCAATTACGGAGAAGCCTACTAGTAACCACAACTAGAGCCCAAGAGAAGCCTAACGGAGGAAGACTCGGCCCAAACTGAAGCAAGAACTAGCGATGACCCAACATCGGGTCCAACCGTCGGTCATGAAAACTTGGATAAATCGTGCCTAAATTTGTAGGAGAGTTTTTTCATGGGTCAAGAAAACCAGCCTAAGAAGAAAAGGAGCGGTGGTCCCAATTGTCGTCTAGCAGAAACCAAGAGGTCCATGCCCAAAATAAGATCTTTGTGCCATGACTTTGGACTTATCAAGGCTTTGGCCGAGTTTTACCCCTATAAATCGATGGCTAGATTCATAAGTACAGTAGCCTGCACAAGTTCACTAAACTTTTGTAAACACTCCACTTGAGTGAGAGCTTATCATTCACATGAGAGGGTGCAGCTAGGAAGGTGCTTTCATCATCGATGGTGGTACCCTCCTTCTCTTCAATGTATAGCTAGTTCGAATTGATTGTATGAGGATGTGAACTCGTTTATCTATGTGTGCATTGATGCTATGATTTCATATGATGCTTGTATTTATGCTTGTGAATTTTGATGCTTTTGATGTATGCAAGGATGCTTGATTTTGATGCCTATGTCATCGATGCTTATGACTATATATTTTGCTACTATATGCACTGTGCTTAGTATAGTTTAGGTTTCCAAGATATTACCCTCTAGTGATACCCCATTGATGCTACACGAGTATAGAGGGAACGATAAACCATTTATACTTTGAGTAATTTCAATGCTTGATTGTTAGATCATTAATGCTATAGACCATCAATTATGGCTCACAGATGCTCACACTTAATCATGTGATATCTTAACTTCCTTGTACTTCATTAATTAGGTAATGACATGAAGCGAAAGCACAGATTAGCTAGTTAAATATCTATTGCAAGAGACACATGCACGAGTAGAGAGTGACCTTAGGGGAAGGGATAGACTGATGCTATAAATGAGTCATTGATGCATGATATGAGTGAGCCTTAGTATGCATGATGCTAGTCAAGATTTACCTTCTTATACAATAATGTATCCTTACTTTTATGCATCTATAAATTGAAACACCCTAAACAACTTTGCTTTTCCTTGCTTCCCTTTCCTTTGCTTGTTAATTAATTAAAACCTATAAAGTTGCTTGTCTATTTTGTGTGGCATAGATGATATGGTGTGAATAGTTGAACATTAGAAGACCATGTGGAATACAACCCTAGAGCATCCTCGAATTTATCACTTGTTTATGCAATGTGTCCTCTAAATGAAAAAGAACTTCCACAGAGAAGTTACTCTGATTTTAGATGAACTCCAAAACTAAAAAAAATCACCCAAAAACTCATAGGCAGAAAATGGTGGCATAGAGTGACGCCAAAATTGCCAAATTGGTTTGATGATATGTTTTTCTTATCGCAATGTGATATTTTTTTATGTTTTCAGTACTTATGAGTATAGGTGTCAAAACATAGCCCGACCCGATTAATCCGTCCGATCAACCCGACCCGCAACCCGACCGCAACCTGAATTGACTAAAAGTCAACAACCCGTAACCCGCAACCCGATTGACCCGCAACCCGACTAACTCGCAACCCGACTGACCCGCAACCCGATTGACCCGCAACCCAATTAACCCGAACCCGATTGACCCGAACCCGACTAACCCGTAACCCGACCGACTCAACCCGAACCTCACTTAGTCCACTTAAATAATTATTATAATATACAATACATAGTTTTTCAAAATAAAGTTTTTCATTCTAAACTTAGGTAAAATTATTTTTTCATTTCGTATAGAGAATTTAAAAAATATGAAACTCACTTGATATTATGTATTTTAAGAAAATTACAAAAATTGAAACATGAAGGTCACTTGAACACTAAGTTCTTTAAAAAAATTAAAAAATTAAATATAAATTAACATAATGTCAATATTAATAATGAAGAATTAATAATTGAGATCATGGACAATATTAATATAATATATAAATTAAAATTTTGGTTAATTCAACTATTCAATAAAATTATCAATTAAATATAAATAAAATAAAGTAATGTATTTGGTAATTTGGTATTTTTTAAAAGAAGAGGAAAATTTTGGTGTATTCAACTTTTTGGGAAGAGAAAGAAGAGGAAAATTTGGTTATTTGAATTTTTTAGAAAAGAAATAAGTGGAAATTTTGGTGGTTTTGATTTGTGGGAATAGAAAGAAGTGGGAAAGTTTGGTTTTTTTTATTATGAAAGAGAAATAAGGAGGGAAATTTTGAGTTTTCAACTTTTTGTGGAAGGAAGGAAGAGGGAAATCTGGTTCTTTCAATTTTATGGAAGAGAAAGAGGAGGGTAATTGAGTGTTTCTAATTTATGGAAAGAAAAAGAAGGAGGGAAATTTTAGTATTTTTTTTTGTGAAATGAAAGAATGAAACAAATTTGATGTTTTCAACTTTTTGGTTTTTCAAAATTTTAGCCTTTGAAATATGAATCTTTAATTTTTATATGGAGGGCATGACTAGTTAAATTTATTCTTATATGCTTTGAAGGCTAATATATATATATATATATATATATATATATATATGTAATTGTTTATGGGCTAATAAATAAATTAACCATTAGTTACAACAATTATACTAAACTTGATAAGTAATCTTTGACGGTTCGTTGTTTAGGGTATAAAGTATATTGGTTAGGGTAAATGGTATAAGGTAGAGTTTGTTTAGAGAGTATATGGTTAGGGTATAGCAATTAGCAAATATCACTTTTTATCTATGTTTTGAAAATCAAAGTATGAATTTCAGTTTTAAATTAACTATACTAGCAAAATCACAACTCATAAGGACATATGGTTAGGGTATAGGGTATGTGGTTAGTGTATAATGTATTGATGGTTTAGGGTATACAATCAACAACATATACTAACTTAATATTGTCGATTGAGGGTAAGGCTAAGTGTATAGGATATATGTTATTGAGTAAGTTATGATTGAAGTCCCAATAATTTAACTAGATTTGATAGTTAATCTTTAATGGTTCAATTTTCAGGATAATTCGAACAATTTTACAAATAACTCGTTTGGCAACAGTTTACTGAAGTTATTTGGGCAATAAGTTATTTCGAAATAACTCCTTTTATCACTCTGCTTTTGCCTAATACCACACGCCAAATACCACATTTGCATGGTTATACTAAATGAGATACTTTAATCCAATTACACTACTGAAATAATACTAAAATATCAAATAAATAATTAATGGTATCTTTTGGTTGTAAAAATTGATATCACCATTACTATTAGCTAGTGTACTTTACCAATTACGATTAATTACATAACAAGTTTGCAAGTCATACAAATTGATTTAACATTTTGACTTATTTTTTTCAAAAAATTAAGTATATATGTACGAGGTAGAAATAAATTGGTTAAAATAACTAAATTATTTTCAAATAAAGTTTTTCATTCCCAACCTAAGTAAAATCATTCATATTTAGTTAAGAGTGTTCAAAATCTGAAATTCACTTAAAATTATGGTTTTTAATTACAAAAGTTATGACATGAATTTCTTTAACCAAATTACAAAAAAAGTAAATATAAAATCAGTACAATACTAATAATTATAATAAATAATAACTAAGACCTTTTGTCTATAATAATAAACTTTATTATTGAAGAAGATGACAGGGTAAGAACTAAGAAGTAATTTTGGGCGGGTGTGATGAAATTTTGGTTTTGGGCGGGTGTGATGAAATTTTGGGCACCCAATTTTTTGCAAGCAGAGGGAAGGGTTTTATGTTTTTGGTGTAATTGTAGTGGGCGGGTGACGATGAAATTTTGGGCGGCCCAATTTTAGTTGTGGTGGGAAGGCGAGATTTCAAATTTCGATTGTAGTGATTTTGACTAGTTTTTCTTAATTAAGTATATATACAAGGTAGAAAGAATTGATTAAAAACTGTGAAAAATATTTTAAATTAGTGTAATAAAATGTGTAAATTGGTAACGAGTAAGTAACTCGATGCGTTGACCCGAACAACCCGCAACCCAATCCGCCAGCAACCCGATCGGTCCGAAACCCGATGAACCCGAACCCGATTTGCCCGTAACCCGATTGAACCCGAACCCGATCAACCCGCAACCTGACTAACCCGCAACCCGATTAAACCCGAACCCGATTGAACCCGAACCGACGAACCCGCAACCCGATGAACCCGCAACCCGACTAACTCACAACCCGATTGAACCCAACCCGAACCCGCCCGATTGACACCTTTACCTATGAGTGGCTAGTTCAAATAATTATTTAGATTTGTGGACCCTAAAAGTTTCAAATATTGTGATATGACGATTTGGTTTCAATAAGAACTAGTGATGGCAATTTCAACCCGCCCCGCGGGTATTACCCGACCTGACCCGCGATGGTGCGGGTATTACCCGATCCGCAGTAGCGTGGGGCGGGGCATGGATATCTACTTCCGACCCGCCCCGTTCTAGACTCATTTATCTCAATTTCTTACAATATCTATACATATTTCTCCTATTTTGACTTTTATTCAACTAGTTAGAGTCAATCTTTCAACTTGTTAGACTCAATTATCCATTCTATTATCAATATTTTTCATTCTTAAAGTGTTTTTCCCTACGTTTTATTTTAAAAAGTAAAATTTATTTGTATTTTTTTAACAACATGTAAGAGTGGGTCGACCCGCTCCGCCCCGTACCCGCGCGGGTTTTACCCAACCCGACCCGTAGTAGCGTGTGGCGGGCATGGGAATCGAGGTAACTTGACAAATTCGTGCGTTTTTTAGTAGTTTTAGTTTCGTGCTCTTTATGCATTGTTTAACTTGACAAATTCGAATCTCAACCTCAAATTGTTTTTCAGAGAACACAATGATCATTTCAAAGTAGTGGGAATTGAAACGGGTTGTGGGAATGCAATTTTGATAGTTTTGGTATCTACCAGATTAAATTTAAACCTATCATACACCAAATCAATGAGCAATGTATTCAATTTTGAACTTGTGGTTTAGTGGATTATTTTTTATTCTACTTATAAAATTTTAGTTATGAGGCACCATTCGGTAACAAAATTTTAACAAATTAATATCGACTCCATTACTCTTGTCCACGCTCCAATTCATTTATGTCAAGTTGATTTAAATAGAGTTGCGACGAGGAAAGACGAAACAAGACTCGAGAGTGATAAATTAGTGAATTTTATGACATTGGTTGGGAGTACAAATGGTGTTCATATTTAGGATTGGAGGGAAAATTGAGAGGGGATGAAAATTTGATAACGGTGAAATGAGTAGGAGAAAATTATGTTCATATTTGAAGGGAGAAATGTGGAGGGAAAAAAAAATACAATAAGCAGAAGAGAAGTTTTCACTCCGAATTAGGGAACAATTACTACAGTAATTTTCACCCAAAATAATCATCCCTATACTATAAGTCTATAACAAAGACATGAACAAATGAAAATTTCTTGATTCCAATAATTTCTCTTACATTTCCCCCCCTTGTATTTTCCCTCCTTTTGTGTGTGGAAAGTGAGATTCACGATTTTTCTATCCCAAAAGGTAAAATAGGAAAAAATGTAAATGACAAATCACATTCACAGTCAGCAAGAGTGGTGGTGGGCATGACGGCAACCATGGCTGGCTGAGGCTGACCCACCAACCCAGAATAGACCAGTCAAGTAGTCCCCTTCCCCAAATCACCCCATTCCTTTCCCCCGCCTTTCCTCTCTTCCTTCCTTCTTCCCCTTTCTCCTTTCTTTCTTTGTTTCGTTCTTTCCTTCCAGCTTCAGTAGCAGAGCGATGGAGAATCAGAACCCACCCACAACCTCGCCTTCCCCTGCGCCTCCACCGCCTTCTTCTTCATCCAAAACCAAATGGGTTCTCCCTTATCGGACCGATAACCTCAAAGATCAGTACTCCATTGGCAAGAAGCTGGGGCAAGGCCAGTTCGGCACCACTTACCTCTGCACCCACACCTCAACGGGGCATCGCTACGCCTGCAAATCCATCCCCAAGCGCAAGCTCTTCTGCAAGGAGGACTACGAAGACGTGTGGAGGGAAATCCAAATAATGCACCATCTCTCCGAGCATCCCAATGTCGTCAGGATCAGGGGTGCCTTCGAGGATGCTCTTGCCGTCCATTTGGTGATGGAGCTATGCGAAGGTGGGGAGCTCTTTGATCGGATTGTCAAGAAGGGCCATTTCAGCGAGCGGGAAGCTGCTAAGCTCATCAAGGTCATCGTTGGTGTTGTGGAGTCTTGCCATTCTCTTGGGGTTATGCACAGAGATCTTAAGCCTGAGAACTTCTTGTTCGATACCGATGCTGAGGATGCTGCTCTTAAAGCCACTGATTTCGGTCTCTCTGTGTTTTTCAAGCCAGGTTTTCACTCTTCTTCCTTCTCCTCCTCCAATCATTCACGCTTTGCCTTTGTCACTGTTCTGTATTTCGATTTGACGGGGATTGATGAAATCTCATCTTTGCGAAGATTCCTCATCTTTGGTTTCTCTTGATCTTTCTTGATTAAGTCGTTCTTGCTCCGATGCTCGAGATCGCAATCCTTTTCAACTTTCAAGAGTCTCCACGCGCTTTTATCTTTTTATTGTTAGTTTGTTCTCCTCCCTTACAGTTGTTTGTGAATTCATGGCTATTGGATTTTTCCCGGCTGTAGTAGATTGATTATCTCTGCTGATCTTGCTTGCCATTTCTTGCGGACAATTAGTGAATAGAAGCTCTAGTATTGCATTGCTTTCCTGATGGTTTCATTTGTTTATCCGGACTGACTAATGATGAAGCTTGCTCTTTCTCGAGTTATTTCAATCAAGAATGTATGCCTTTGGATTCTTACATTACACAACTTCAATGGCGGACCGCCTTAAAGGCAGTTATTAATGGTATAGGTCTACGATTTCATTGGCTAAAAGTTGTGGTTGCCCACTAGTACGGATATAATAGTTGGTGGAATCTGGTATTTGGGAAGACATTCTGGATTTGGAGTGGAAAGCTCTAGTCTTTGACAATTTGTGTTTAGCTTGAGGAAAGAATTGGAACTGAACATGTTGAACAAGTTAGACCTCCAGATTGTCCATTGAAGAATTCCTAGAATTCAGCTGAAGTCTTCTCTGTTACAAGATATTCGGTTTGGTGCCAATGGATGATGACTAGTTTTTTGGTGGGTTTGTAGGTGAAACATTGTCGGATGTTGTTGGTAGCCCTTACTACGTTGCACCGGAGGTCTTGCGGAAATATTATGGACCTGAATCTGATGTATGGAGTGCAGGAATCATTTTATACATCTTGCTAAGCGGGGTGCCACCCTTCTGGGCAGGTAGCCATGTTCTGGTTTACATTAAGGTGTTATGGTCGTCGCTCTATCTCATATCGTGATGATGTTTGTGTCCATTTTTGTTTATCTCCAGAAACTGAAGTAGGAATCTTTCGGCAGATTCTACAAGCGAAATTGGATTTTGTATCTGAACCGTGGCCTAGTATTTCGGACAGTGCGAAGGATTTGATAACAAAGATGCTTGAGCGGAACCCGAGGAAGAGGTTATCTGCTCATGAAGTCCTCTGTAAGTTGTGGTCTTATTCGTCTCAGGGATAATAATTTCATGCACTTGTTATCATTAATGCTGGGAGACATACGAGCTAAGGGTGCCAAACTTTTCTTTTCTGCTTCAGGTCATCCCTGGATTTTGGATGACACAATGGCCCCTGATAAACCTCTCGATTCTGCTGTTTTATCACGTCTGAAGCAATTCTCTGCGATGAATAAACTGAAGAAGATGGCACTACGTGTAAGTTGCTCTAGATTGTGATATTTCTTTTCATATTCGTAGGACTTAACCTCCATCGGTTGATAAGGTAAGTTGTAAACTATGGAAAAGGCATGGTCGTTAGCAAGAATAGCTCTTCTTCTGGACCATCATGGCTCATTATTTTTAGAGACATTCATACATTACAAACTTATGCTTGATTCACTCAAATCATTAGCCTTTGAGCCAATCAATCTGTTCCCTGCCGTGGAATACCTGCCAAAACTGCATTTGCTTCTAAATTCTGCACCACGCAAGTTGCAAAGCATATCCTGTGTTATGAAATAATATCTCACACATGCATCTCCACATGTGGTTTTGTCTTAATGAGACGTTGCCACATGATCCTCTGTCTCTTGAAAGAATTCGTCTGCATCTGTCTCAGGTTGTGACCCTACAGATTCTGATTCTTGGTTCATTAAACCTATCCCACAGCAGTCAGTTCATTGTATTTTCTCCAACGTTTTAACATTTACAGGTCATAGCAGAGAGGCTATCAGAAGAAGAGATTGGTGGTCTAAAGGAGTTGTTCAGAATGATAGACACAGACAACAGTGGAACAATAACATTTGAGGAACTAAAAGATGGGTTGAAGAGAGTTGGATCTGAACTTATGGAGTCTGAGATAATGGATTTGATGAATGCGGTAAGATAAACCCTATTTTCTCTAACATGTTGAGTCCAATTAGAGTATCTGGAAGTGATGGCAATATTCATTGTTGCATGCAGGCTGATATTGACAACAGCGGGTCGATTGATTATGGAGAATTCCTAGCTGCTACGGTGCACTTGAATAAACTGGAGAGAGAAGAAAACTTAGTGTCGGCGTTCTCTTTCTTTGACAAAGATGGTAGCGGGTACATAACCATTGATGAGCTTCAGCAAGCATGCAAGGAGTTTGGGCTGAGTGAGCTCCATCTTGATGAAATGATTAAGGAGATTGATCAAGATAATGTGAGTATTTTTACCTAGACACTGGGTCGTGTTCTGATCTTGCATTTTTAAGTTTCCCTCATGTGCCTGATAAATCCTTGTGTTTCTGTGTTGGCTTTGCAGGATGGACAGATAGACTATGGAGAATTTGCTGCAATGATGAGAATGGGAAACGGGGGAGTTGGGAGGAGGACCATGAGAGGAACATTTAACTTGGGAGATGCCCTTGGAGGACTCGCAGCACCAAATGGATCTTCATCTTAAAATCGATTCATTTTGTTTCATAGCAAGTTCTTTGTTTTGACTTCTTTCCTCTCTTAACCTGCTGATCCTGACTGTAACCAAACGATTATCCTCAATGAGCAGGAGCCATACCCAAATTTTGCGTCACTCTCTTTCTCTGCATAAATGGTTTTATGAATTTCTAAATGTTTCACTTTTCTGCAATGGGATAACCGATCGCCGATACCTTGTTAACTACGGGTACAACAAACCCAGTTGCCTGCTAGTGTGCTTTCGTATAAAGGATTTTCTGAGGGTGAAAGTTTCTCTGTAGTTCCAGGAAACTCTAAGGGGAAGCATGTTTGCCATGTTGTGTACTTTAATGTCTATCGTTATGTATTTGCTTTGACAGGTCACTCTTAGGTGTAGTTTCATATCATTTTGCCTGTGGAAAATTGAAAATGACTATCATTGTGCTTCTCAAATAATTCAATATGACTCTCAGGTGTAGCTTCACGTCACTTTACTTCATGTGTTGTTTTTTTGTTTCCAAATTCGCTTCTCTATTGGAATGCAGTGGTCTGACATTAGTTATTATTATTAGTTATTATTAGATTTATTAAGTCCCAAGTTCCTAAAAAAGCGGAGGAACTGTTCATTAAGAAATTTTCGGATTCCACTGTTCACGAAGGGAATTAAAAATCGTCTGTGTGCAAATTCACGTAGGTCCGTGTTTATTTTTGTTGGGCTGTCCAAGTACAATCGTGGATGCGTGAGCTTAATTAAGACCGCTCCATGTGATTAGATTGTCCCTCTGCATCCCCCGATTTATTCTTCTCCCAGCAAAATCGAAGCCTTGGGCAACTGTTATTCTTCCACGCGAAATCCCTTTTCCTCTTTCCGACGACACTGAAACCATGGCCTCTATTCTCCGTTAAATCGAAGGCATGATAGAGCCCTAACCCACCTCTCTGCCTACCCTGAATATGCCGAGTACTCACCAAATTCTCTTGCTGGTGCCTATCATCATATCCGCCATTGACGGCTACAACTAAGTGGAATCAGATTCGATCTCTACCAAGCTCCATAGGATTTGCTGGTATTTTTCCACTTCCATCCTATCTTCATGATTGCTTCACTTAGTAAAGGTTAATTTCATTCTATTGTTAGCAACATGCTTATTTATGTGGGTATTCTCAGTAACTGAAGATTGGATTCAATTTGTGTGTTGCTCATGATTTCTCAGTACTTGCTAGGTTAATTCTTTTTGCTTCATAAGTTTGATGAGAACTTGGTTTAGCTTCGACAATTTGGTGTTCTTAACAAATATACGGAATTTGGAAAATCTCTTTTAGAATGGGTTGGGGTTTGAGATGATTATCTACTGCAGTAGTAACTGCTCATAGAGAGATATATTTGTGTTCTTGGGCTTAAATGAGTTTCACAGAAGTGGAAGAAAAGAGGATGAAAATTATCCAGAATTACCATCAAATTATCAAGAGGAAGTAATTGTGTTAGTTGATTATGTTGCTATAGTTTCTTTTCTATATGTGAATGCATGCTGATATATTTTATGGAAGTGAATGGAAAAGAATGCGCGCGTCTATCCAGTAGTAAATCACGATGAAATCTCTCTACATCCACACCTAAAACATAAGAAAACATACAAATACAAGCCAGTTCTGGTTCTGGAGTTGGGTTTATGCAGTTGGTGATGCCTTCCTAACGAAGTTTTTAATTTAGTATATACAACATGGTTGGTTATGTTAGTAAACAATTGGTAAACTCTCCCCTTCTTATCAAGGATTCAAGGTAAAGAAAGTATTGAAAGAAATGCAGCTAGGTATTTAGATAGAATGAAATTTACAACCTTATGTGATGTCGGATGCTTTGCAGTTTGACCTTGCTATTTTTTGTTCAAGCACGACTACGTTTGGTCCTTTATAGGTTCCTCATTCTCTGTAAGTCTTTTGGTTCCTTATGGGATTCTGCTGTGGGTTTAGTGGTGATTTTGCTGCATTGTCTCGAACAGTTCTCATTGTGTTGACCTTTCACAAATCTCATTAGAAAGTTTTGTCACTTGGTGGGATTGAGCATGCATGGTGATTTATCCCGATTAAAAATTTAGTATGTGTGAGCTTGATTATGAACCAATCTGTTTGTTTACTTTTCAAGATACACAATTGGATTAGTGGTACCAATTCCTTAGTATGCCATGAGTTTTTCTCCAAGGTTTTGATCACAAGTACATGACCAATCGGATTAGTGGTTCCAATTTCTTAGTATGGCATGAATTTTTCTCCAAGATCACAAACCTTCTTCTCGACAACCCTGTCTTCATCTCCCAAAACAAAAAGATCTTTCTGGGCATAGTTAAGCATTACTTGAGTTCTGGAATTAACACATTATGTTTTTTTAATAACCTTCCTTGAGCTTTGATTGTGGTCATCCCTTTACTGTTTGGAACTCAAAGTGCAAGTACCTTTGTCATCTCATTGGATTATTATCACTTCCCTTTATGATCACAAAATGTGTGTTTAGCGTCTTTTACCTTCTTCGTACCTTAAATCAATTAAGTTCTCATTTTCAGGGAAGATCAATTATACTACATAACTTTCAAATCTCCATGTTCAACGTCTTTCTATTAAGGGATAGTTAAATAATTTCTATTAAAAATATAATTAGAAGTGCTACTTAGTAGGATTTAGGAAGTTCTGTCTAGAGAAGTGGATTGCAGCTACCAAACGCGTGTTGAAATTAATAAAGTTTAATTATTAAAAATAAAAATCAGAAAGGTCTAGAGAAGTAGGTAACGTGTGGTGTGTCAAGAAAAAAATCAGTGTGTGGAATGGTGTAGAATGAATTAAGTGGTATGATTAAACAAAAGAAAAAATGAGAACCACAATTGCATGGCGGTTCTAACTACCCAAATTAAATGTGTTGCAGATTTTTGTGTAGTTTCAAGCCTATAAAAGGCTGCCATGGTGCATGGGTTGTAATGCAGAGCTAAGAGAAAGCAAAAGAAAGAAGAAAAGCAATAAAAGAAAACATCCCTTTCCCTATAGCCTATCCACTCTCTGCCATTTTCATTCCTCCCAAAACCTGCCCGTCAACATTTCCAAACATAAAACCAAAAGTCTCCCACTATTTGCCAACGTGCCTACCAAGTGTAATAGGAAATAAATATTATTTTATTTCCAACAAAGTGGTATCAGAGCCCGAGTTATTCTTAAGTATGCTCTGTGGTTGCAGCGTAGTCTGAACTTCCACATCAGAAAAGAATTTCTCGTGTTTTTGTTATCACGATTGTCCCATGGCCGAAAAATCCACTTTCCCCATTCAATTTCCCCACCTTACCAAAACCAATTACAAAAATGGGTGCATTCGTATGAAAGCCTTGCTTGGATCCCAAGACACTTGGGATATTGTCGAAAAAGGCTACGAGATTCCCGTAGAGGATTCTCGGTTATCTCCTGCTGAAAAGGAGGTATTGAGAAAAAATAGAAAGAGTGATCAGAAAGCACTCACTCTCATTCATCAGTGTCTTGATGAATCGATGTTCGATCAAATAGCAGATGCTACCACAGCAAAGGAAGCATGGGAGATTTTGCAAAAAGAAATGCAAGGCGTAGAACCAGTAAAGAAGGTTCGACTTCAGATACTAAGGGGAGATTTTGAAGCTATTAGAATGAAGGAAGGTGAATCTGTTTCAGATTACACCGCCCGTGTGAAGTCAGTCGTCAGCAAACTGAAGCAGTATGGGGAGAAAATTGAAGAGACCAAAGTGGTGGAGAAAATTCTACGGTCATTATTACCAAAGTTTGACTATGTGGTGGTGGCCATGGAGGAAGCTAAGGACGTGTCAAAAATGACGGTTGATGAAGTCATCGGTTCATTACAAGCCAGAGAAGAAAGACTAAATAAAAGAAATGAAGAATCGTCAGAACAAGTGTTAGCTACAAAAGCTACCACTGAGGAGAAAGAAGGTGCCCGAGGAGGAGGTCAGTACAGAGGTCGAGGCAGAGGCAGCTACAGAGGTAGAGGAAGAGGAAGAGCTCGAGGAGCATATCAAAGCAGAGACGGAGGAAATTTCACCACGAACAATTATGAAACGTCCACCAGAGGCAGAGGTCGTGGTCGTGGACGTGGAAGAGGAAGTTGGAGATCAAATGAAGGTCGTGATAAATCCAACGTCCAGTGCTATAATTGCTCGAAGTACGGACATTATTCATCGGAGTGTTGGAGTCCGCCTAAAGAAGTAGAGGAGACGGCAAACAACGTGCAAGAAGAAGTCAAAGGCACATTGATGCTGTTACATCAAGGAGATGAAAAACCGAGAGACAACATGTGGTATCTGGATAATGCAGCAAGCAACCACATGTGTGGAAAAAGAAACATGTTCGTGGATATGGATGAGTCAGTGAAAGGAAATGTCGTATTTGGAGATTCCTCGAAGGTTCCTATCAAAGGCAGAGGAACTATACTCATCCGGCTCAAGAATGGCTCACAGCAATCTATCAGTGATGTGTACTATGTCCCAGACATGACTAGTAACATCCTGAGCTTGGGTCAGCTGATGGAGAAAAATTATGAAGTCCACATGGTGAATCGTCAACTGGAGCTGCTAAATGAGAAAAAGCAGTTGTTGGCCAGAGTCCCAATGTCGAGAAATAGAATGTTCACCTTGAACATTCAGACTGAAATGGCGAAGTGTTTGAAAGCATGTGTGAAGGACAATACATGGCTATGGCATCTGAGGTATGGCCATCTAAATTTTGGAGGCCTGAAGTTGCTCGGTCAGAAGAAGATGGTGCATGGTCTACCAGTGATCAATCATCCAGACCAATTGTGTGAAGGATGCTTAGTTGGAAAGCAATTCAGGGCAAGTTTCCCGAAGGAGTCCCTGTCACGAGCTAAAGCACCACTTGAGCTCGTCCATGCAGATCTCTGTGGACCGATCACCCCAACATCGTTCGGGAAGAACAAATACTTCCTATTGTTCATTGATGATTACAGTAGAAAGACATGAGTTTACTTCTTGAAGCAAAAGTCAGATACATTTGAAGCTTTCAAGAAATTCAAGATGATGGTGGAGAATGAAAGTGGCCGCTACATCAAAGCAATGAGATCAGATAGAGGTGGATAATTTATGCTCAAGAAGTTCAGAAGGTTCTGTGAATATCAAGGAATTCGCAGGTTTCTCATAGTCCCAAGATCCCCACAGCAGAATGGAGTCGTTGAGAGGAAGAACAGAACTGTCCTCAACATGGCGAGAAGCATGATGAAAAGCAAGAACCTGCCAAAGGAGCTATGGGCTGAAGCTATTGATTGTGCAATCTACCTGCTGAACAGGTCACCAACAAAGAGTGTTTGGAATCAAACACCCCAAGAAGCATGGAGCGGAAGGAAACCCACAATCTCTCACCTCCGGGTCTTCGGAAGTGTTGGATATGTGCATGTACCGGATCAAGAAAGGAAGAAGTTGGATGACAAAAGCAAGAAGTACATATTCCTGGGATACTCAGAACACTCAAAAGGTTACAAAATGTTTGATCCCGTGGAAGAGAAGCTGATCATCAGCAGAGACGTTGTAGTTGATGAAGAAGCAACATGGGATTGGACTGCTGAAGAAAAGAAGAATTACACTTTTTATCCATTCAATATGGATGAAAGTGATGATGAACCAGATACATCTACACCTGTGACAAGTCCACCCAGTCACAGAGAGCCTGCCAGCCCAGAAGGAGAATCTAGTGAAAGTCCCCGAGAAAGGCCACAGAAGTATAGGAGACTTGAAGAAATTTATGAGGAAACGACAACCATTGAAGGTGATGAATTGACACTCTATTGTCATTTCATTGATAGTGAACCAGTTGATGTCGAAGAAGCCATGAAGGATGAAAAATGGAAGAGAGCTATGGATGAAGAAATTGGAGCAATTGAGAAGAACAAGACTTGGGAGCTTGTGTCACTCCCTGAGAACCAGAAGCCCATCGGTGTGAAGTGGGTATTTAAAGCGAAGAAGAACGCAAAAGGAGAAGTCGTCAGGCACAAAGCAAGATTGGTGGCTAAAGGATATAGTCAGAGACCAGGCATTGACTATAATGAAGTTTTTGCTCCCGTGGCGAGAATGGAGAGTATTAGGATGGTGATATCTCTCGCTGCTCAAAATGGATGGAAGATACATCAGATGGATGTGAAGTGAGCTTTTCTGAATGGATATCTCGAGGAAGATATCTATATTGAGCAACCCCCTGGATATATCGTTGAAGGTCAAGAAGATAAGGTGTTGAAGCTGAAGAAGGCATTGTATGGTCTGAAACAAGCACCGAGAGCTTGGAATAGCAGGATTGACAAGTATTTTCAGCAGAATGGATTCAGCAAATGCCCACATGAGCATGCACTATACTGCAAGGTGCAAGGGGGAGCAATATTGATGGTTTGTCTATATGTAGATGATCTTGTCTTCACAGGCAACGATCCTCAAATGTTTGAAGAGTTCAAGAAGACGATGGTTCGTGAGTTCGAGATTACAGACATCGGACTAATGTCATACTATCTTGGAATTGAAGTAAGTCAAAAAGAGCAAGGAATTTTCATCTCACAGAGTGGTTTTGCCAAAGAGGTCTTGAAGAAGTTTAAGTTGGAGAACTGTAATCCTGTGAGCACACCAGCAGAGTGTGGACTGAAATTATCCAAGGATGACAAAGGAGAGAAGGTCAACTCAACAGAATTTAGAAGCCTGGTGGGAAGTCTGAGATACCTGACTTGTATCAGACCAGATATTCTCTACGCAGTTGGCTTAGTGAGCAGATACATGGAGGCACCGACAATGTCACAATGGAATGCTGCTAAGAGGATACTGCGCTATATCAAAGGTACAATCGATCATGGTCTACTTTATACTAAGTCGGAAAATTTCAAATTGGTTGGATACTGCGATAGTGATTGGGCAGGAGACTTCGATGATCGCAAGAGCACTACAGGATTTGTATTTTTTCTGGGAGATACAGCTTTCACATGGAGTTCAAAGAAGCAAGCTATCGTGACACTGTCAACTTGTGAAGCTGAGTATGTTGCTGCGACATCGTGTGCGTGTCATGCGATATGGCTGAGAAAGTTGCTGAAGGAGTTGAACATGACACAGGAAGAGTCAACTGAAATTTTTGTGGATAACAAGTCTGCCCTAGCGTTAGCAAAGAATCCGGTGTTTCATGATCGCAGTAAGCACATTGATACAAGGTATCATTTCTTGAGAGAATGCGTGGAGCAGAAAGAAGTGGCGTTGAAGTATGTGAAGACTGAAGACCAGATTGCAGACATTTTCACGAAGCCACTGAAGCAAGATGTGTTCGTCAAGATGAGGACGCTACTCGGAGTTACGACAAATTAAACTTTAAGGGGGAGTGTTGAAATTAATAAAGTTTAATTATTAAAAATAAAAATCAGAAAGGTCTAGAGAAGTAGGTAACGTGTGGTGTGTCAAGAAAAAAATCAGTGTGTGGAATGGTGTAGAATGAATTAAGTGGTATGATTAAACAAAAGAAAAAAATGAGAACCACAATTGCATGGCGGTTCTAACTACCCAAATTAAATGTGTTGCAGATTTTTGTGTAGTTTCAAGCCTATAAAAGGCTGCCATGGTGCATGGGTTGTAATGCAGAGCTAAGAGAAAGCAAAAGAAAGAAGAAAAGCAAATAAAAGAAAACATCCCTTTCCCTATAGTCTATCCACTCTCTGCCATTTTCATTCCTCCCAAAACCTGCCCATCAACATTTCCAAACATAAAACCAAAAGTCTCCCACTATTTGCCAACTTGCCTACCAAGTGTAATAGGAAATAAATATTATTTTATTTCCAACAACGCGAACTCTCTCTAGCCAATTTCAAGCTCCCAATGTTCTATCACATCATCAGAATTCCTCATCCTCCTGACCAGGTAAAACACGACGCAGAGGGGGTAGTGGTCGCAATGAAAGCAGAAGCAACATAGGAAGCAATGTCAGAGTTTGCAATTGTTTGCTTCAGTTTATTTTAGGTATGGTTTAAAGAAGTCAGAGGATTATTTCGGTAGGTGAATTTTGTGATTGTATATCTTTCTTCCGTCGTCCTAAATGGGTTGAACTTCTCCTGCATTTTTATTTGTTTTGGAGTGCTATTTAGTTCCCGCTTTGTGGAGAGAAGAGGAGAGGAGAGGATGCCCATGTGGTAATAATTATGAGTATTTCAATGTGAACTAATGTTACATGTTTAATACCAGGTATTGTTGTTGCTTATCACTCTTCCTTGCGTAGGTTGTTACCGAGTATGAGACCATTTATATATTCGTGGTTGCACGGAATAGAGCGATATGAATATGACATCGCTGCGTTGAGAGTGTCCCTCAACATAAAAGTAGTTAACAAGTAGGCGTTTTCCTTTTGTAATCCTTTGCAAGTTCTTTTAGCTTTCAATTTCATTGTAAAACAAGAGTTTTGCGGGTTGTTGTATGATGCAGAGGAAGAAGAAAAATGTAGATATAAGTACTCAAACCCACGATTAGTTAGTCACTGATTATGAGTTCGGTTACCTTTCCATAGTGACACCGTCGAACACAGGTAAGACATGAACTTTAGTGGGTTGTAAACTGTTCTTTCAAATTTCAAGTAACGAAAGTACTGTTTAAGCACCAAGTGTGCTTCCATTGGTGTTCACTTCAAGTCGGCTTAAGGTGTTTGTTTTGACAATAAATTGAACTTTTAATGCTTTAGTATGATATTCTTCGATATCTTTCATAGTGGTGTTATTTTCTCAATAATCATTAAATTGTAAAGAATATATAAGGGTGTAAGCTTGCTTTGAATTTTTATATATATAAATTCATAGTGTTTTGTGCCACCTCCTTACACAAATTATAGAGCAAGTTAATTCTTCATTTCTAACTATTTGGTTTGACGTAAATTAATTAAATTTTGTTATAAAAAGTTGACCCGACGCAGAGCACGGGCTAATTAGCTAGTAATAGTTATGTGTGGAACAAATTTGTCTTTCTTATCTTGTGAACAGGGCTGCAAATGAGGCGAGTCGAGTTTTACCCAGCCTTGAGCTCGGCTCGTTAATAAACGAGTCGAGCTCGAGCTCAGCTTGTTTATTAACGAGTCGAGTCGAGTCGAGCTCGAGCTAGCTTGTTTATTAAAATCTTAACTTTTATTTGGTACTTCATTTTGTATATCATGATACATATGATTTATTTTGTTAGTTAATCTCATCTTATACTTTATACTTTGTTGGTATCATATATCGTTTAGTTAATAAATTTTAACTACTCCAAATCATGTTATTTCATTGTAGCGAAGCAATCTATGATGCATAATTTCTTTTTAAAGTAGAAAATAAGTATATTTGCTCACATACTCAACGTGCAAAACTTTATATATGGTGAGATATATAAATTAACAACCATATGAATTAAAATCATAAGATATAGATTGATTCGTCCATAAGTTGGTAATCGAGTTGGCTCTCTAACCACATGTTAAGACATATCATGAGCTCTAAACGAGCCAGCTCACGAGTTTAGCTCAACAAGCCACCGAGTCGAGCTAGCTTGCGAGTTTCACGAGCTCAACAAAGGTGAGCTCGTGTTCGGCTCGTTTATTAACAAGAGTTTCGAACGAGATTTTCTCGAGTCGAACGCCGAGCCGCTCGTGAGCAGCTCGGCTTATTTGCAGCCCTACTTGTGAACCATTTAGTAACAACAACCAAGGTGTCTGCAGCATCCACGCCAATAATGTTATAGGAAACTTGCAAAGCAGCAATTGCTCTTGCCTTGAACTTTGCATACCCTACGCGTTCTGCTTTTGCCTCCCCTATTTGAAAATGTTGCTTTTCCCTCCCCTTAGGCTAACCACAACCCGTGGGACAAAAATTGGAGGTTTTAAGACTATTTTGGCCTTTTAGCCCCCTCGAAAACAGCAACAGCTGCAACCTGGATGGCTAAAAATTTATGTTTCGTATTTAGTAATCATAACTTATGAATACTTAAAATTATGTTTTTTACTTTAAAATTTATATATTCATTCACAATAATTAAATACGAACATTCCGATAAAATTTGAAATATTCTGAGATACTTTGTTTTTAGTTGAAATGGAAGAAAGTTACACCGAAATTAACTTCGTACATCAAAATTACCAAGATTTTGAACGATTTCGGAGATACCTTTTTTTTATTTGAAATAGAAGAACGTTCCAAATTTAAAAAAAAAATTTCAAATAACAATCAAATGGTTGAAAGTTACAACGATAGGAACTTCGTTAGTTAAAAACACTCACAAAAACACAAGTATATTCAATTTAAGTAAAACAAAGAAAAGTTAAAATAATCCCCACCATTTGAGCTCTCACCATTTTAGCCCTCCTCTTAAAACCTTCCCAAATAAGAGCTAAAATAGCCCCCTAAAATCCCTTATAGCCTTTTACCCCTCAAATTTGCCCCATGATTAAAGATGCTTTATTGGGACTAAAAGGACATTTTAGCTTTTTAGCCCTAGGGTTGTGGACAGCCTTATAGAGGCCAGCCACCAAATGTACCCGACCCGACCATATACGTGAGGTGATGCTTTTGTGAAACTTTACATGTCTTTGTCTGCCAGGCAACTCTTTTCTCCTTCCCTGTAAAACAAAACATGAATAGCTACTTAATTCTTTTTTATCTACATGTAGGTGGGACTTATTGAAATGGATCTTTATTGTTACATGCTTTTAAATGTTGGATACAGACTTAGCCTTATGTCGCCATAAGAACAAATTGAGAATATATGTGATCAATATCTCTGTTCTATTCTATTACTAATGATTATGTCTTGTGACTCTGGTCACGAAGCACTGGCTTCCTCCCTAGTATTAATTAATTACAATGAAACAATAACTAACATGCTGAAACAATTATTATGAAACAACAACTAACCTACGCGTTCTGCTTTTGCCTCCCCTATTTGACAATGTTGTTTTTCCCTCCCATTAGGCTAACCACAACCCGAGGGACAAAAATTGGAGGTTTTAAGCAAGGACCAGGATACCCTACCGGACCGGTCGGTCGAACCGGAAAAACCGGAAACCGGAGGTAAACCGGTGCAATAGGGCTTTGTACCCTTCAATAACCTGCCGGGCGGTATTTGCGGTTGGACCGCAATGGGCCGAAATTTCGGCCGGTTTAAAACCAACCCGGCGGTCCCTTCATTTTACACAAACGGCGCCGTTTGATGAAAAAAAAAACGGAAGGGAAGGGAAGCAGCGCAAAAACCCTACCTGCCTCTCGTCTCTCTCTCCCAGCACTCAGCAGCGCCGCTCTGGTCTCCCCGCGTCGCGCCGCTCAGGTCTCCCCGCGTCACGCCTCTCAGGTATTCCCGCGTCGCGCCGCTCTTTATCCCCAGCAACCGGCGATCAACACCACCGGCGACCGCGCCCTTGACCGTGCCCTTCATCGCTCCAATCAGAGATCGTGGCCGCCACAATAAATTGATATTATTACAGAGGAAGGAAGGGGGGGGGGGGAAATAGTAACGCTTGGCTTTATCCAGCTCGCCGTTTCAAGGTTAGTAGCTTGGCTTTGGGCTTCCATCTTCTCCTTCATTCCTTCTTCTTCTGATTTTGCATATGGAAAGTTTTATCTGCCCTTCCAATCAATTCATGCTGGGAGTGGAGCGGTTTTGGTATATTGATCGATCCATCTGATAGCTAGGGGGAATTTCTTAGTCATTTTCCAGTCAATGAATGATGATTCAGCTAATTCTGTCGATCGTTCCAGTTTAGAGCTGCAAATTGGTTACTGAATTAGGTTTCTCCTGGTCGATTCGAAGTTCTCGTAGTGCCTGCAGTTTTTTTTTTTTTGGGTGTTCTCTTTCTCTTCCTGGTTTGCTTGTTTTTTTTCCTTCTATTTGTATGGTGGGTTTTGGATTGAGTTTGGACCGACTCTTGGTCTTTTGTAATGTGTGTGATTGAGGGGAAGGCAAGCTTGATTTCCTTTTACTGGACAGATTCCTTGAGCGTTTTGTGTTGTTGTTGCTGGTGTGCTATTTGGTTTGGGAATTTGAGGTTCGTGGTTGGTTAGTGTCTTCGTGGTTGAGGTTAGCTGTTTGAAAAGTTAGAGGTTTTGTAGGACTATGCAATCGATTCATTGGGGAAAGTTCAATTTCTGGAAAGGCTAGGTTCTTTGTTTTTTTTTTTTTGGTGAGTATATATTCTTCTCGCCGTGGTTGCTAATGCAAGTTATTTGCTTTTGTTTCGTTCTAAAAATGTATTTGGATGATTATGAGGTTTATTAGGTATTGAAATCTCGCACTTTGTTGAATGTTACCTAAGCTTATTTACTCTTTTACAGTTTCTTAGGCGGTATAATCCGGTTTTATTCCGGTATTTTCCCGGTATGGTACCCTAATTTTGTCGGTACGGTTTTTTAACAAAAAAATAATTTTTTTATTCCAAAAACGGTATTTGCCGGTAGGAAACGGTTGAACCATGGTTGTACCACGATTTACCATGCCAAAAACGATTCCGATTTGATGTCCGGTACGGTTTCGTAATCCATGGTTTTAAGGCTATTTTAGCCATTTAGCCACCTCGAAAACAGAAACAACTGCAACCCGGATGGCTAAAAATTTACGTTTCGTATTTGGTAATCATAACTTATGAATAGTTAAAATTATGTTTTTACTTTAAAATTTATATATTCATTCACAATAATTAAATACGAACATTCCGATAAAATTTGGAATATTATGAGATACTTTGATTTTAGTTGAAATGGAAGAAAGTTACGCCGAAATAAACTTCGTTCATCAAAATTACCAAGATTTTGAACGATTTCGGAGATACCTTTTTTTAGTTGAAATGGAAGAACGTTCCAAATTTCAAATTTTTTTTTTCAAATAACAATCAAATTGTTGAAAGTTACAACGATAGGAACTTCGTTAGTTAAAAACACTCACAACAACACAAGTATATTCAATTTAAGTAAAACAAAGAAAAGTTAAAATAATCTCCACCATTTGAGCTCTCACCATTTTAGCCCCCCTCTTAAAACCCTCCCAAATAAGAGCTAAAATAGCCCCCTAAAATCCCTTATAGCCTTTTACCCCTCAAATTTGCCCCATGATTAAAGATGCTTTATTGGGACTAAAAGGACATTTTAGCCCTAGGATTGTGGACAGCCTTATAGAGGCCAGCCACCAAATGTACCAGACCCGACCATAGTGTGAGGTGATGCTTTTGTGAAACTTTACATGTCTTTGTCTGCCAGGCAACTCTTTTCTCCTTCCCTGTAAAACAAAACATGAATAGCTACTTAACTCTTTTTTATCTACATGTAGGTGGGAGTTATTGAAATGTATCTTTATTGTTACCTGCTTTTAAATGTTGGATACAGACTTAGCCTTATGTCGCCATAAGAACACATCTATCTATCTATCTATCTATCTATCTATACATAATATTATGGCAATTCAAAAGTAGTTTGTTGCCACATAAGCATTTGGAGAATTTACAAGGTGCCATGGTGTACACTTTTTTTACAACAAAAAAAGTTAGTTAATGATCAATTAATGTAGCTATATCTATCTTCTTTTAATATTTTCTTTTTATTTTAATGATCATTTATGTAGCTATGTATATCTTCTTTTAATATTTTTTTTATTCAATAATTGTTTTTTGCAATATATATGTATAGCAACAGTATACGTATGTTTGGAGAGTGACATATATTGTAATCTTTTAATAAATATATTTGATTAAATCTGATCAATTAATTTTTATTTTTATTAGAACTTAATACAGTGAAGTTTAGATAATCAACATTTAATAATCAATTGAATTTGAAAAACCAACTATATAATTTTATGTTTTGGTTATCAAACACTATCTTTTTCTAATGTTTGTATCTATTAATGAAAACAAGTATTAAATAGCAAAATGCTTCAAAAGTTGTTTTTCATTTAGATAGAAACTTGACGAAGTCATAATATAGTACCTGATTGTACAAATGAAGGCGATAAAGAAAAACAACTTTTCTTCTCTCTTATAATGCATGCTTCCATACCTTATTTTCTCTTACATTTGTTCATATTTTCCCTTATTTTTCTTAATAGTTTACCTATTTCGGTCAAACAAAGGTGTTAATTACACTTAAAAATACATTAAACTCTTTATATTTATATATGTATATTATGACATACTTTGAGTAAGAAAATGATATCTAGACCTTGAATTGGCTGGAGTTTGGCATATGGTATTATTCTCAAACCCTTCAAGATTAAAATCTAGGTCTTAAATTTATAAATCTCATACCCTAAGATCAATTTAATTCTAAACAAAAATCAACGGTCATGCTTCGTCAAAATATATGCAACAAATTACATGCACAATCTTAGGGGTTAAGCTCTATGATTTAGATAACTAAGACCTAGGGTTCACTCATCAAGAATTAGGGTATAGTATCATGCTTAGATATTGACAATATATGTGGCATTACACCAACAAAATGAAGGTATTAGTATAAGTTTAAGCATATGCATATTTGATAAGTTAGAAAATTATACACCAATGGACCATGTTAAGATTAGAACCCTCGACAGTGTGTGAGTATCTTGGACTGAGATTCTAAACCAACATCTAAACAACGATCATTAGTTGAGGGTGAGTCTAAATTAAACTTCAGGAATTAACAGTTGGTACATATTGTATAAGATATTATATTGAGTGTCTTGATCGACAAATATGATCTTACAATAAGACAATAAACTTTCAATTGGGATGACCAAATTTACCTAATATTGAAGTACCTTTATAAAAACATTCTAACTAAGTTGTCGTCATCTGAGCAACATCATTGGTTGAGAGTTTGTTTAAACTCGAGATTCATTGAATGGCATATATTGTATAAGATAAAAAATTTTGAGTATCGTTGTTTTAATTTAGTTGTTTTAATTTATAGACGCACCACATACTCACGCATTTGAGTATCGTGATATATCTTTGTGACATGATTTATGATCAGAGAATTGAAACATCATAAGTGAATGTGCTAAGCATTGAGAATTTTTAATTTACAGACGCACTGCATACTCACGCATGAATGCAAATGTAAAAAATGTAGAAGATCCAAAATAGTTTAAACATATAGATAAATTGATTAATATAAATGATAAAATGAAACTCACCGGCCAACGGGCCGGGTAAAAAGCTAGTTGAGAATATATGTGATCAATATCTCTGTTCTATTACTAATGATTATGTCTTGTGACTCTAGGCACGAAGCACGGGCTTCCTCCCTAATATTAATTAATTACAATGAAACAACAACTAACATGCTGAAACAATTATAATGAAACAACAACTAACCTACGCGTTCTGCTTTTGCCTCCCCTATTTGACAATGTTGCTTTTGCCTCCCATTAGGCTAACCACAACCCGAGGGACAAAAATTGGAGGTTTTAAGGCTATTTTAGCCTTTTAGCCCCCTCGAAAACAGAAACAGCTGCAACCCGGATGGCTAAAAATTTATGTTTCGTATTTAGTAATCATAACTTATGAATAGTTAAAATTATGTTTTTTACTTTAAAATTTATATATTCATTCACAATAATTAAATACGAACATCCCGATAAAATTTGAAATATTCTGAGATACTTTGTTTTTAGTTGAAATGGAAGAAAGTTACACCGAAATTAACTTCGTTCATCAAAATTACCAAGATTTTGAACGATTTCGGAGATACCTTTTTTTTAGTTGAAATGGAAGAACGTTCGAAATTTTAAATATTTTTTTTTCAAATAACAATCAAATGGTTGAAAGTTACAACGATAGGAACTTCGTTAGTTAAAAACACTCACAACAACACAAGTATATTCAATTTAAGTAAAACAAAGAAAAGTTAAAATAATAATCGGTTCGTGCGTAGGCCCCTCACCCCTTTCCTCTGGCGCTCTGTGCCTACTGCTCTCTTAATTTTTCTCCTCTCCGGCAACACAGCGTGTCTGATCATCTTCCTGCATGGAGAATCTTTCTATAATGTCATCACTCATCACTCCAACCTTCCAGCCCCACCTTCCAGCCCCGGCCAGTTCCTTTCTATTCGGCCAGTTCTTTTCTATTCGGTCCAACCTCTCCTCACCGGCGTTGATCCTCGATCAGTTTAGTCAGTCGATCATCATGAGAACCGGCACGGCTAACTTCATCGACATCCTGCTGGCCATCCTCTTGCCTCCTCTCGGCGTCTTCCTCAAGTTTGGCTGTCAGGTGGAGTTCTGGATCTGTTTGGTGCTCACCCTCTTCGGCTACATCCCGGGGATCATCTATGCCATCACCAAGTGATTCCGTTCATCTCTGTCTCCGGCCGGTCAGGTTACGTACATTCAGATGTGGTGGTGATTGGAGCTCTGGGGTTCCAGGCTCTCCTCCGGCCGCCGCCTTCAAATTTCGCCTTGTCTCCGAATTTAGTTCCGAGGCGAGACATACGGCGCCATGTAAGCAAATTTTCTTTTTAATTTAAATTCCTTCCTCCGGTGATGTCTCAGTTATTGACTTACGAGGTAAGTTTTGGAATCTTATTTACTAATTTTTTATTTTCTTAATTATTGCTGATTACAAGAGAATTATTTAATTGGCTTTGCTTCTCGGGTATTTACTTCCCCTTTAATATGCTTTATTATTATCATTATTGTTTAGCTATTAAATGTCCATCTTTAGTGGTCTCATTTACTCTTACTCTTAATTTATGTTAAATAGAAATTTTATTTCATTATCTTTGGTAATTCACTTTTAAGAATGTTGTATATTGGGTGATTCGGATCCATCTTCAAATGTAGAGCTATTATACTTCTTTTTATCAATTATACAATTGATGTTATCCATTCGGTTATGTCGCATGTGCCTAAAGGGCATTCCTTAATCTCTTGAGATAGAGATCTTTAGCATCGCAGTGGATGCCTTTTTGGGGTTAGATATAACATGCCCTAGCAAAAGTATATTGATCTGGGTTGATTGGGTCACAAAGAATCTTCACGGATGTGCAAACTGACTTTGCCAGATTTTCAGGTGATGGCACTGTCTCATTTGCTTTTGGTAAAATTTATTATGCTATTACTATGAGAAAGTGTCTTACTCATAATGTTTGGTTGTTACCTCTCGATGATATTCTCAACCGGTCATTAGGATGCTACATCGAGGAAGTCTTCCCATTCTAAAGTCAGAGATATTTTAAGGGAAGTTCTCTCTCTCTCTTCTCGAGTCCCTATGTCAGTTTCGCGTCTTTGCTCCTCGGGGCTTTCATAGAGCTGCCCACCTCATGGCAAAAAAGGCTCCTTTATCAGGAGTCTGGTTGCATACGGGTTACCGTTCTTTATTATTGTTGTTATCAGTTTTATATATTTGTTGTTCGGCCATGCCCTGGGGGCTTATCTTGGATAAAAAAAAGTTAAAATAATCCCCACCATTTGAGCTCTCACCATTTTAGCCCCCCTCATAAAACCCTCCCAAATAAGAGCTAAAATAGCCCCCTAAAATCTCCTATAGCCTTTTACCCCTCAAATTTGCCCCATGATTAAAGATGCTTTATTGGGACTAAAAGGACATTTTAGCCTTTTAGTCCTAGGGTTGTGGACAGCCTTATAGAGGCCAGCCACCAAATGTACCCGACCCGACCATAGCGTGAGGTGATGCATTTGTGAAACTTTACATGTCTTTGTCTGCCAGGCAACTCTTTTCTCCTTCCCTGTAAAACAAAACATGAATAGATACTTAACTCTTTTTTATCTACATGTAGGTGGGAGTTATTGAAATGGATCTTTATTGTTACCTGCTTTTAAATGTTGGATACAGACTTAGCCTTATGTCGCCATAAGAACACATTGAGATTATATGTAATCAATATCTCTGTTCTATTACTAATGATTATGTCTTGTGACTCTGGTCACGAAGCACGGGCTTCCTCTCTATTATTAATTAATTACAATGAAACAACAACTAACAAGCTGAAACAATTATAATGAAACAACAACTAACCTACGCGTTCTGCTTTTGCCTCCCCTATTTGACAATGTTGCTTTTCCCTCCCATTAGGCTAACCACAACCCGAGGGACAAAAATTGGAGGTTTTAAGGCTATTTTATCCTTTTAACCCCCTCGAAAACTGAAACAGCTGCAACCCGGATGGCTAAAAATTTATGTTTCGTATTTAGTAATCATAACTTATGAATAGTTAAAATTATGTTTTTTACTTTAAAATTTATATATTCATTCACAATAATTAAATACGAACATTCCGATAAAATTTGAAATATTCTGAGATACTTTGTTTTTAGTTGAAATGGAAGAAAGTTACACCGAAATTAACTTCGTTCATCAAAATTACCAAGATTTTGAACGATTTCGGAGATACCTTTTTTTTAGTTGAAATGGAAGAACGTTCCAAATTTTAAATTTTTTTTTTCAAATAACAATCAAATGGTTGAAAGTTACAACGATAGGAACTTCGTTAGTTCAAAACACTCACAACAACACAAGTATATTCAATTTAAGTAAAACAAAGAAAAGTTAAAATAATCCCCACCATTTGAGCTCTCACCATTTTAGCCCCCCTCTTAAAAACCTCCCAAATAAGAGCTAAGATAGCCCCCTAAAACCCCTTATAGTCTTTTACCCCTCAAATTTGCCCCATGATTAAAGATGCTTTATTGGGACTAAAAGGACATTTTAGCCTTTTAGCCCTAGGGTTGTGGACAGCATTATAGAGGCCAGCCACCAAATGTACCCGACCCGACCATAGCGTGAGGTGATGCTTTTGTGAAACTTTACATGTCTTTGTCTGCCTGGCAACTCTTTTCTCCTTCCCTGTAAAACAAAACACGAATAGATACTTAACTCTTTTTTATCTACATGTAGGTGGGAGTTATTGAAATGGATCTTTATTGTTACCTGCTTTTAAATGTTGGATACAGGCTTAGCCTTATGTCGCCATAAGAACACATTGAGAATATAGGTGATCAATATCTTTGTTCTATTACTAATGATTATGTCTTGTGACTCTGGTCACGAAGCACGGGCTTCCTCCCTAGTATTAATTAATTACAATGAAACAACAACTAACATACTAAAATAGTTACAATGAAACAACAACTAACCTACGCGTTCTGCTTTTGCCTCCCCTATTTGACAATGTTGTTTTTCCCTCCCCTTAGGCTAACCACAACATGAGGGACAAAAATTGGAGGTTTTAAGTCTATTTTAGCCTTTTAGCCCCCTCGAAAACCGAAACAGCTGCAACCCTGTAGCTAAAAATTTATGTTTCGTATTTAGTAATCATAACGTATGAATAGTTAAAATTATGTTTTTTACTTTAAAATTTATATATTCATTCACAATAATTAAATACGAACATTCCGATAAAATTTGAAATATTCTGAGATACTTTGTTTTTAGTTGAAATGAAAGAAAGTTACACCGAAATTAACTTCGTTCATCAAAATTACCAAGATTTTGAACAATTTCGGAGATACCTTTTTTTTAGTTGAAATGGAAGAACGTTCCAAATTTTAAATATTTTTTTTTCAAATAACAATCAAATGGTTGAATGTTACAACGATAGGAACTTCGTTAGTTAAAAGCACTCACAACAACACAAGTATATTCAATTTAAGTAAAACAAAAGAAAGTTAAAATAATCACCACCATTTGAGCTCTCACCATTTTAGCCCCTCTCTTAAAAACCTCCCAAATAAGAGCTAAAATAGCCCCTTAAAATCTCTTATAGCCTTTTACCCCTCAAATTTGTCCCATGATTAAAGATGTTTTATTGGGACTAAAAGGACATTTTAGCCTTTTAGCCCTAGGGTTGTGGACAGCCTTATAGAGGCCAGCCACCAAATATAGGGACCGGATATGATAACAACACCATGTTTGTTGTTATGGTGATAACAATATAAGGCAGCCAATAAGAAGCCATCCTTTTGCATACTTTTTAGTTTTATGGGTTGACTGAATTTCTGCGTGCTAAAAATTAAAAGAAGGGCATTATGGTCACCACATTTTTTTCTACCCATGCCGCCCGCGTGTATTGAGCGTGCTTTCTTAGAGCAGGGCACGTGACCTGCACTTATCTGCCAAAGCCCATTTAATTAACTAATTATTTTATTGTTATTACTAATAATTATTGGCTGCCTAATGTTAGAGAAGCGCTATCTTTTGGACGAAAAAAAAAACAAGTAGGATTTCTGCTCTATTTGGAAGATTACTTTCCATAGAAAAGGAAAGAATAAATAAATTTGGAAATTAATAAATAGGTTCCTCAATGTGATCCAATTTATATAAATTTATGAATTAGTCTTGAGCCTCGTCATTTATTCGAAATACAAATTTTTTTTGAAAAGAACTTTTTCATATCTGACGGCAAGGTTACGACACACATGAAAATATAGTGAATTATTATATAATGGTCACTCGCGGGAGTCCAGTCAATAATCACTAGTCGCTGGATTTTGTGATCTGCATTATAGATTTATAATGTACTTTCTCGTGTTAATTGTGTGTTTTTATGGTTTGCTTTCTCGTGTTTCTTATATTCTTTTTTTAGTTTGCTTTCTCATGTTTTTAGTTTTCTTTTTCTGGATTGCTTTATCGTGTTTGTGGTTTGCTTTATAATATTTGTAGTTTGCGTTAAGAGGTTTCTGGTGTGCTTTCGAAATATTTTTGGTTTGCTTTGTGGAGTTTCTGGTATGTTTTAATAGATTTGTGGTCTGCATTAGAAGGTTTATGGTTTGGTTTTTGTGGTTTGATTTACGGTGTTCGTGGTTTGGATTATGAGATTTCTGGTGTGCTTTTGAAATTCTATGGTTTGCTTCATGGGGTTTCTAGCATGTTTCATGAGACGTGTGGTTTGCATTAGGAGGTTTTTGGTATGCTTTTTGTAGGTTGCTTTATCGTGTTTGTGGTTTGCATTAGAAGGTTTTTGGTGTGCTTTAGAAATATTTGTGATTTGCTTTGTGATATTTCTGGTATGTATTAGGAGATTTGTGGTTTGCATTATGAAATTTGTTGTATGCTTTTTGTGGTTTGTTTTATAGTGTTTGTGGTATTCATTAAGAGATTTCTTATGTGTTTTAAAAATATTTGTGTTATAGTATCCGCGGTCAAACTCATATCAACCACGACTAAACATTTCATTCAAAATACTTCAGTATAGATCAATATAGTTCACTTACTATGGTTTATTTCTCCAACCCTCAGAACCAATACGAGAAATTGCACTATAAAATGACCAATCCAAAATGCATGGGAATGAATCATTTCCCCTGGAACGTTTTTTTATAGAAATAAAATGGGACAAATCTATACACATATTGGTACCTAGTACATACTGATACTGTCGCTTTCTTTCATTTCTTTTTTCCCCTTTGGAAATAATGTTGAGCGGCAGCGGTTACGAACGGGAGGTTGGAAGAGGGGTGCTACCACCGCCTCCCGCGACTCCACTGGCAGAACCTCTCCTTCACCCCTTGTCGCAATTAACAAATCAGGCCGCCAATCACCATTGTGACCCTCTCTTCCCATGTTCCAAAGGGCTCTCCATCTCTCCCGTCGTACCTGCAATCACCATCGTCACACTTTACAGCCTCCTCCGATGCCACTATCACCGCATCCCACGACTTCATCGGAACAACTTCCTCCATTACCTCCTTCATTGCATCGTACGTCCGAACTTGCAAACGAGTTCCAGTTCCATCGACAAAATCGCAAGCCCCATTCCCTAATTGATTAGTCACTCGTCGGACCGATCTTGGGAACAAGGGAGGAAGCCGCTCGACCTCACCGTCGATCACGCGGAGAAAGACGTCCACCAACTGAGACAGATCGAACTTCGGCGGCATGGTTACGGCGGCTGCGTAGAGGCAAACAGTACTTTAGGGTTTACGTTTGAGAACGGGGAATGATTTTGGGAGCGCAACATCTTTATGATTTATTTTTATTTTATTTTATTACTTTTTCGTAAGTTTACGGTTTAGCCCTTAATGAAACTTGTTGTTATTATAACAACATAAAGGGTGTTGTTATACTATCCGCACCCCCAAATGTACCCGACCCGACCATAGCGTGAGGTGATGCTTTTGTGAAACTTTACATGTCTTTGTCTGCCACGACTCTTTTCTCCTTCCCTGTAAAACAAAACATGAATAGCTACTTAATTCTTTTTTATCTACATGTAGGTGGGAGTTATTGAAATGGATTTTTATTGTTATCTACTTTTAAATGTTGGATACAGGCTTAGCTTTCTGACACCATAAGAACACATTGAGAATATATGTGATCAATATCTCTGTTCTATTACTAATGATTCTGTCTTGTGAAACAACAACTAACTTGCAGAAATAATCCTCCAATTAAAAAAGATGAAACAATCAAACTAAGATGGTCAAACATTTGTACATAAAAAGCTTGATAGTTGCAGATGAATGAGAATGAGATGGTTTCTTTCTGCAGTGCTTGGAACAAATCCAACAACATATATGAACATCAATTATAGCTCATGAACCTATGTTGATGTAGAACAACCATATTAAGAGATCCTGCTCCAAAATGAATTTAAGAAACTAATTTTCTTCCGTATATCTCAATATAGCATAAGATTAGTAGATGTGGAGAATTACTACTCAAAGCAAAATCTGAAATTAGTTATGAAATAAAATCACATTGCTGTTTGATTTTATTATTATAGGTTATTAGTGTTTCATTTTATTTACACAAAGCTCAATGATTTGCATGTTGGACACTTGGGATAAGATTGAGCTCAAATGGAAACAGATGTCACCAACCCAAATTTCCCTTCTTTCTCCTCCTCTGCCTCTCAACGTTCTATCCCTCTGTTAGCAAGCACCATCAAAATCAAGAGACCATATGTAGTTGGCATTCTGGGGAAAGTTTTTCCTCTAATGATATTCAGCCATCATCGCATGAGCCTCTGGAAAATCAGAGTAAAGATCGCGTCGGAGGGAATTGGGATGAGGTAGAGCAGAGAGAGGAAAAGAAATTGAAAGAATTCCATCTCACCCCGGTCTTTCGCTGGACTAATTTTTCCACAACAGAAGTTCGACTCAGAAGATCCCTTGGGAGTTTAGTGGATTTGCAGGGCAAAAATTGGTTGTTGACTCTTGAGATTCATCGAAAACCGACAAAGGTGGCACTTCAAAGACCGACACGGAGCCCTGCAATTAATCAGTCTCATGGTTCACTTTCGCCTCAGTAAATCAATGGAGAAGAGATGGGAAGAAAGGAGAACCAAATGACCATCGTTCTTCTCTATTCTGCTTATCGCGAACCTCGAAGGAGAATCGACAACCCAACAACTTGGTCAGCCGCCGGTCGTTCTTCTTGAATGATTGGGTCTGCTTCTGATGGACGAAAGGGGAATCGGGATCAGATCTGGAATGGCAGCCAACAAAGGGTCTACTGAAGAAACTCCCTAAATGGAACGAACCGAGAGACGGAACGCCGCTGGAAGGAGAAAGCTAAATCCCCCTTCCGGTTCAGAGGAGTCAGAATCATTGTTGTCGTCTCCGTTCCTTGAGTTGATATCCTCAGGTGTCGTCGTCGCCCATGTATCTTCCAGATTCTTCTTCGGGCGCCCGATTTGGCTAGCCGCCAAGAAATTCGTCGCCACCATCTCCCTCCGCCGTGTCATTCAGCTGGTTCAGGGAGGTGAGAGAGAGGGGAAATCAGGTGTCGTTTGCCTTCGTCCGATCGCGGGTTCGGAGTTGGGAAATGCGTTGTCGCCACAATCTCCTGCCGGCGTCTGGTCGGAGGTTACAGAGATGGCATGTTGTGAATCGGGGAATGAGATGGGATGGGAGAGAAGGGCCGGCGTTTGGTCGGTTGTAGGTTACGGAGATGGGAAGTTCTGGATCGGGTATTGAGATGGGAAGGGATGGGAGAGAAAGGCAGAAGGTTTGGGAGGTGGGAGAAAAGTAAATTTCAACTATCGAGAACGTATTCTTTTTGTTTTTCCGAGGGGGCCCACCGATCAGGCTAGCATCAATGGTCACATGTTGCCTAAATATTAACATCAACGGTCACAATTGGCCTAAATCTATCATCAACGGCCAAATTTGGCCTGCCCAAAATAGATACACATGGGCTTTACGTAGATTGGACCACATGAATCATCAAATCTCTCGTTGAACAGTGCCACGCGATTTTTCGTAAGGAACAGTGTTTTCGATTTTTGGTAATTTTTGTCTGCTTGTGGCTTAATAATTCTAATAGCTTAAAACAACGTTTCTACCGCTAAATAATGATTTGCTGAAGTACGGATAGATAAATCGTCCGAGTTTAATAATTGAAATGTACTTGCTCTATTATGCACCTGATCGTAGGTTGAACTTTGCCTATAGTTGTAAGTGTGCTAACTAGCTGAGTCAAAACTTCATATTTTCCCTGTAATGCAGCCGTAACTGTAACCTTTCATTTCTGCATCTCTCATTGAACCTCCAAAATAGTAGGTGTACCCTACCTTAACTTAGTTTGTTCTCAAAAAGCCATATAAATAATCAAACCCCCTCGTTACAGAAGTTTCCTCCCAAGAAAACAGGACCTACTGCAGGATATACGGAAACGAAGAGAACAGGAAGGTAGCTGACTTGGTATATATATATATATAATGAGGTTTCTATCACGTATTTATTTCATAGGCTAGTTCTTCGCTAGGGTTACAAATTTACAATTTGCTAGAAACAAGAAGATACTTGGTATGACGGCCCTGTGCAATAATCTGCCCAGATTTCTTCTTCCTTAACTCAACGGTGATGACTCCCACCGTCTTTCCAAGGCGCAAAATTCTGGCCTCAACCTCTATCTCTTCCTGTTTTCATCATCAACATGACAACTATAAGCTCCCTGATAGACGCAACTTAATATGTGTACGAAGCGAGAACCATATGCAGTTGACGTTCAGAAAACAAGGACTGAAACTAGAAACGAGAAACATTTTTTCCTGGTACTCGAACTGAAACTAGAAACTTCACGACCACTTCTATTAGCTACAGAGAGAGATACATAAACTAGGCCTGCTTCGGTGCTTCCCATGAAAATGCAGCTCAAAAGGGAAGGTATCCCGTTTAGTTGCCCTGCTATGATAAGCCATGCTATTAAATAATCACGCAAAGCTTGAGATCTCTGGATTGCAATCTCAACAATTAGTAGAATCTAACACCAAAGGGCACCCTAGCTAAACCCAAGAGAAGTAACTAGGGACCTTCAGGGAAGAAGGTAATCCGAAAAAGGTAACGAGGTGCTGATTCAAACCTACGTGTTTCAGCCATTAACATCTCATCCGGAACGACAAAAATACTTCTGTATCCTCAGCGAAATAAGCAAAATTGTAAAAGAAACTACATTTCTTGCTAACTGCAGGAGCTCGGGTTGAAACTCTTATGTATCAAACAGTCTTCTAAATTGAAAGTATGGCAGATAACATATGTTAGAGCACCAGCAAATTCCTACAAAGATATAATGTTCTGAATCATCAAACAAGTATCTTAATAAACTATAACCCTTTAAAGGAAACAACATGATCCTAGTTTTGGAGTTCAAAATGGACAGTTCGCATGACCCAAGCAGAAATTTTTTCCCAATATGGTCGAAGTTTGCTACAGTATTAGATGAAATCCCAGCAATTAAGACAAAGTGTGCCATGTGATCAAGTACCAATCTCCAGCACAGGTGATTTAGCATGTAAGCAGACTTTGGGGCAATACTTTTGCAGCTAATTACTCCTCAAGCTGAAAAACATGTGAAGAGGCATTCTAGAAAGAAAACCAGCACTATGCTAGCTAGCCAGTCGCAGTTGATATCAGCCAACAGAAGGAAACCAGTTGACGAACATGAACAAGGATAAGTCTGGCTATACTCACATTAACATAAGCAGAATCCAAGTAAGAAACGTTGATTTCAACTGAAACTCCAGTGTTCTGAGGAGCTGAAACAGTGTATATCACAGCTGACCCAAACACGTCGACCAGAGTGGCGATGGCTCCACCGTGCAAGGATTTGCCAGCATTCTGCAGAATCGACCATATTTATCAACACCTAAACTCCCAACAACAATCAATGTAATTGGAAACAGATAGATATATCTCCAGGAACTAAGACCTGAGTACTTGAAAAACACCAAAACGATTATTCCAACCAAAAACTGCAACTTTCGGTGGAGAACTAAACTGGGTAATCTTTTAACCCTCCATATTCGCCGCGATTTCCGCTAAAACCTAGAATCAGGAATTTAGAGTCCAATCATTCGGGTCATAGCGAATTGGGTTCCTTGAAATCAAGCAAACAACTGATACAGTGAGCAACTTATCATACCAAGAGACGAGGTGGAACTTTAATTGAGCAAATAATGCGACCGGGTTCGACTAGCTCGACATGAAGACCTTGCACATTGAATCGCTCGAAGAATCTGTAAGGCATAGCGCGGACCGCCGATCGATTCTTGACATCAACTTGTCCGCTAGCATTCCCTTCCAAATATTTCTTTATGTTCTCGAAATCCATTTGCCCTTCTTTTTTCTCAGGTTCTTCGATCTCTGACTCTGATAGGCGAGGCCGGGGAGGCGACCAGGACTCATCAACACGCTGCCAGTTTGCTACCAATCCCTTCTCTTGTCTCTTTCTTTTTGGAAGTTTTCCATGGATATTCCTAGTCTTGTTGATTGGTTGTTGACCACTTTAGTCACCCCAACGGCCAAGAGGCATATGCTATTTGCTTCCAACTAAAAAATAATAATAATTTAATTCAAAATGGATTATACATATCTCTCCATTAATAAATTTTTTACTCCCTACTATATATCCAATTCTCAGAAAACGTATCAGAAAAAAGTGGCATTCGTCGGGAAACTCGCCGGAAAATCATTGGAAAAGCTGAACCTTGACGTTGAAAGAAGGCTTGGATTTGTGTTTTCTTGGCCTATTTTATGCTAGGTTGTGCTCTTTTGTCAAATTTCAGGTATTAGTCGACTTTATAGAACAAAAACAGAGTTCTATAGAGAGAAAGTGACGAAGAACAAACCCTATAAGCTATTTGGAGTGGATTTCTCACCATTGAACCCGGATTGCATCTCCATGAGTGAAGATTGACATCCCAGAGCATATTATACACATCATTATGAGTTTGACTACTTTGGTTTCTGTTTTCCTCTCTCTCTAAGGAGTAAACCTTTCTCTCACTTGGGTATGAAGAACCCTAGTTCCATGTGTTAGAGATCTTGTTTGTAATGACTTTTGGATGTTATACTCGATGATTTTAATCAATTGAGGCTATGTTTATTGAGTCAATTGGATCCTAATCAAGTTCTCTTGACTTCTGCTCTAACCTATGATAGATAGAATCTGATTAGGTTATAAGAGCTTCTTCAATTGATAGTAATGAATTGATTGTACGAGAGTCAATCAATTCACTGTTTTGTACTGAAATTCGTTCCAAGTAGAGGGGATCTGTGTGAATCGCCTTAGCAGTCTATACCAGTGAAGGCTAGTCACCTGTCGGGTATTCTGTCTAAGAGGGTTTGGTCAGTGTAAGAGATTCCAAGTTATTTTTGGATCTTCCACAGTCTAATCGACATTAAAACAACCAAAGGGAATTACAACTTGAACCTAACTGAGGAGCTAGGGGGACACAATCCCAAGTGACTCTTCTCTTGCTAAGTAAACCGAACAACTTGGTTCTTTCTTTCTGCTTCAGTTTAAACTCATTCTCACTCAATTTTTCTCGCTAGATAATAGAATTTCATCTGAGTAGGCAGTACATCTAGGCCCCAGGTTGACTTTTATTACTTGTCCCACTCGACTGCATTTCCATACTACGATTGCACTTTGTCGTAGTTTGATATTGTGATTTAGCGAGTCAATAGGCATATCATTAAATCATCGAAACTCGCACATAAACCATCATCGAGTCATTTCCCTAAATAATTTCGAGTTAGCTATGCATAGGAGAATAGGAAGATATCATCAATAATACAAGCATCGATGGTGACAACTACCCATCGAGCTCCAGTAGGGCTTAGCCTTTTTCTATGAATTTCTAACTCGTGCCCCTAGGAAAGTGCTCGTAAAAGGTGTGTAGAAAAGATATAGTATAGCCTCTTATTTATACTAGTTAGGGGCTTTTTACTCCTTTTCCTCCTAAAGTTGGGCAAAACCTTCTTGAATTCCTACGACTTGGGGATGAAGTAAGGACATTCTGGAAGCTTCGGGAGAGTTAGGGCTTGAGCGGCGGGTTCATTGCAGTTGGGCTGATGCTACTTTTCCACTTGGGCTTGGTTTCTTGGCCAAAATGAAACCTTTCCTCCAAATTTGGGTGTGCTTTGAGTTATAGAACTCAGGTTGGATCTCAGTCAATGTTGGGTTTGCTACACTACCACATATGCTTGTTTTAGCCATAAAGTGAGCATCTGATGTCCAAATCCATCTCTGTTTGCGCCCATGGGCTTGTATTCTCGTCTTCCTTTTCATCCATTCGGTCCCTTGGTGGTTTATATTTATTTGAACGCATTATCTGCTTGGACAAAGAGCTCGATGGGTGGCTTATGATCCATTGTCTAAGTGGTAAAAGGTGTAGTCACATTGAAGACATCAACCCCGGAGTTGGTGAAGAAGCTCACCCCAACTTTGGTGTGCGCAAACGAGTGCAAAAAATGAGCTCCTCGAGGGTACATCAATTGCGGTCACAGCTATCGTGATGGCTGTTGATGTGCTCTGCGATGGCGAGACTGATCCCACCACTTGAAAGGTGATTCGCCTTCTCCTTACCTCATATCTTGGCAAACATCTCAGCCATGAGCCACCACGAGTGCATTTAGAATCCATCTACGATGGAGTGGGAAATCAGCATGTCCTGGATGGAGAGCCTCTGATCCTTTCCATCCTAACGTCTGTGCAAGGAGACACGCGCAACATGTTGAACAACCCGTAGGAAGTGGTCCATCTGCCTGTTAGAGTAGGACTCCCAGACCGCGAAGGGAGGCTCATGGGAGGTCAAGGACTCCCAGAGAGTCTTATCCTTATGCTTTCTCTTAATTCTCCTATAAGGGCGTCCTAGGATGATGTTAGACAGGCATCCGAAGCATGGAGAGATGCTCGGGATGCCTAACTTCTCGATTAAGACATCATAGTTTTCTTAGAAAGAGGCTAACAACTCAACTAGACCTGCAACCTAGAGTTGGATGGAAATATTTGAACCTCAGCCCTGATAGCGCTAGAATTCCTCGTAGTAGATATCACCCTATAGCTCCACCATGGTGCCATTATAGCGGACCATCTTGACCCAATACTCGGGATTGGTGAAGTGCAACTTCAATTCCATTGTGGAAAGCATAGTGCAACGACACCATGGTCTGAGGTGTTGGAGGAGCTTCCTCCTAGGAATCAATGACATGCTCATCATTTATCTCAATGTAGAAGAGAACTACCTCGTCCTCGTAAGCCACATGGGCTATTGGAGGAGTAGTGTATTGTTGTAGGCGCGTGCTCTATCTAAATTCCATGTTGTGACGTCCAACTCCGGGAGGAGAAGCCTCATACTCCACCTCTATGGAATCATCACGGCGATCCATTATCCTTGAAGAGGAACATGAGGAGAATTTCCTACCTCCTTAAAGCTCTCGGAAGATCTTCCTCACCCTGCACTCAATCCAACATACAATATATGCAAATTAAACAACATAGATACAACTTGATCTTGCGAAAGATCCCTTGTGCACCAAATATGCCATCTCAAAGCACGGATGCAAAGATGGAAACCCAGAACCTACAATGGAGACCAAAGCACCGTTTTGCAGTGGCAGCCTGAAATTGCACAACTCGGCATATTTTGGTACGAAGTGTTTAAGATAATCCAAAGAGAAGTAGTGCATGGGAAAAGAGGTCCTACGAACTTAGCAATCATGAAAAGACCAAGGTTGTCAACCCACGAGTCGACCCGGGTTGGCCCGGATCCGCCCTTAAATACAGGCTATAGCAACCCTTTTCAACAGCATCCCAGAAGTGGTCAAACCCGCTGAAACCTGGGCGGTTAGCCCGTCAGACTGGGTCAGCGGGTTGCGTCTTTGTGCCCCATTTTTCCCTTGTGCGGCGTCGTTCTCGGGGAGAAGGCGAGAAGGAGAAGTAGAGCATCAGAAAACCTAAGGGAGCCTGGACCAGTCGACCTTCATTCTCTCTCGTAGTCTCGCAATCGCTCCGCTCGATTCCCTTCATCGGTGGCGCCGTCCAACACAGTTCTAGTGGTACTCTCTCAATCATCTCATCTTTTTTCTCTTCCTTCCTTTCATTCTTTCGTTCTTTATATATTTTTCCTTTCCTTTGGGTTCATATGATTAGTCTCTGTCTAAGTCCATCACCAGCTGCCTAGTACTAATGCAGAATATAGCTATAGGAGGTTTAGCTGCTGCATGTCTATGGCTCTCTGTTCACTTTACCCTTCCTTTTGGTTTTTTTATTTTTTATTTGGAGGTTAAGATATGGAATAGAAACAGCCTTCGAACCCATATGCTTTTGGCATGTGGTTTGGGTTCCTATTAATGGAAACATGACATTGATTGTTATTTGGCAGGTGGTTTTGGTTGTGGAAGAAGTTGAATTGTTACTTGTTTTTTGTTACATGTTTGATGTTTTAGATGTTAGTTAGAAGTTGAATTGTTAATAATCATTTGGAATTTTTGATTGTTTATGTGGAAGAGGAATTTCAAATTGGTTATGTTTTAGGTTGATGTAATTTAAGTGTGTTGGAGTTTAGGTAGTGTTGTATTTTTTTATGTTGAATTCGTGATAAGTTCAATATAATAGCTCTTTCAATATTTCCGGGCTATAGCGGGTGACCCATTAACCTTTGACCCACTAGCTCGTCCGGGTCAACCTGCGGGTTGACAACCTTGAAAAAGACTGATTCAAGTTTTTGAAGTACTATGGAGTAATAGTCAAATTGGATGATGTATGTCAAATACCAAGTCAAGGTTGACGATTTGAATAGAAATTAAGGAGGGACGCAAATTATAATTTATTTACATAAACATAGACAAACTTTAGTCATCTAATTCGTGGATCGACTAAAGAAAATCGTCTTAATCGATAATCATAATGATCAAGAAAATTTCACATCAATAATCATCATATAATTGCATAAGCCCATAACTCATACATGCCCACCAACCGTACAATCATCATCAATTTTACTAAAAGAGGTCTAAATCAAAAATCAAGATTCTAGGGTTAAGGAATACATGTTTGGAACCCCTCCATCATTCAACCATTCAATCCCTTGTCAAATTGAACCATTCAAACACCTAATCATGTCTAACAGAAATGGAGCACATACCTTTCAGCCATTGGAGTGCATGAATCGAAAAAATTGAGGAGAGAGGAGCTTTGGTGTTGCGGCCTTGGTGAGGGAGAAGGGCTCTCCAATCTTCAATTAGGGGATTTCTTGAAGAATGAAGCTTGGAGGTGGTGGAAGAGATGATGGGTAGTGGTGATGAACTGAAGGATTAGAGAGGTTTGATTTAGTTTTAGGGAGGTTTTGAGATGAAGGTTTTGGCAATGGAGATGAGGGATTTTCTTAGGGGACGAAATAGTCGAGATTTTAGGAGGGAGGAAAATTCAGTGATGGTACTCGGGGGGTCAGGAACTTTGCGATTCTGAATTCCTATTCGTCGCCCTAAGTTTTTGAATTTATCGCCCTAAACTTACATACATGGACGAGTTTACCCCTCATTTAACCTAAACCCTAAATTGACCCACCCTGCCGTCCCTTACCCTATTCTCCCCAAATACTCAAAAACAAAACTCTCAACCCCTCACCCAGATCCGCCGCCAACCTAATCTGCCGCCATCCAGACCCGCCGCCATCCAGAAGGAGAGGAAGTCGCCGCCAGACCCGGCGCCACACTAATCTGCCGCCGTCAACCAGACCCTCGCCCAGACTCGCCTCCACCACCAAGACCCGTCACCGCCACCCAGACCCGTCGCCGCCAGCATCTTCGCCCAAGCCCAGATCCGCCGCACTGTCGCCGAGGAGGAAGGAGAAGCCTCCAAATCATCGTCCGCCTCTAGCCCTCTGCTTCTACTCAGACCTGCCAAAGGTAAATCTCTCTCTCCCTCTCTTCCCGTTTGGTTGAGTTGCGGCGACGTCGCGGGTTGAAAACCCGTCGCCAGTGGCTAGAGGCAGGTAGGGCGTTTGATTTGAGCCGGGGTAGACGCAGGCAGGGCACCCGCGCGGATCCGACGGAGCCAGGTAGCCCACCTGCCCCGACCCTGGTCCGATGCGGTCTCTAACCCGGTCTCTGACCCGCCTTGACACTGATCCGACCCGTTTTCCAACCCGTCCGACCCGTTTTGATTTTTTTTCCAATTAAAATGCAAATGTTAATGATTAGAATGTTCATTTTAATTAATAATATATAAATTTGAATGGTTAATTATAATCCATATATGAGCTTTTATAATGGGAAGGAAGAAAAGAATCTGGGATTTTGTTGCGGTTGGTGTGTGATGAGAGGATGTTAATTAGCATTTGACAATATAAGTAGTGTTTGAATTGACAAAGTTGTGGATTGTTAATAATGATTATAAATAGTTAATGAATATAGGATTGTTAATTGCAATACTAAGAAGAATTAATTTTATTTTCTTGATAGTTGGTAAAAATAAGCGAAAGAAAGGGTAAGAATTAGTATATGAATTGTGATGATTAATATAATTAGTATTTGAAAATATAATTAATATTGGAATTCATAAATTTTATGGTTGTTAATAATTATTATGTATAGTTAAAAAATGTATGTTTGTCAATTACAATTCTGAAAAGAAATAATTTTATTTTCTTGATAGCAGGCAACAATGAGCGAAAGAAGGGGCAAGGAAAAGTCGAGGGTTCTCGGACGCAACGTTACAGTACGTTGACTTTAGGCAACAGAGACCGTATCGCCCATTCGCCTAGTAGTTGTTCAATGTTGAACATTGTTGTTTAGATGTTGAGTTCTGGTTTGTTTGTGTTTTGGATGGTGGATATTTTATGTTTTGATGTTGGATATTTCTTAAGGTTGATGTTGGATATTTGTTAAGGTACATTTGGATGTTGGATATTTTATGTTTTGATGTTGGATATTTCTTAAGATTGATGTTTTATATTTGTTAAGGTACATTTGGATGTGTTATGTTTGAGTGTTTATATACTAATTATAATTTTAAACCACTACTTATATATCTAACAAAAACACAACAAACAACAATTTTTAATGAACATCACACAAAATTACCTGCACCATCGGGCGGGTAGGGAATATGGCTCAACCAGCGGTCAGAAGGGTAGAAAATATGGCTCGACCTCCGGGAGGGCGGGTAGGATATATGCCCTCACCTCCAGGAAGGCGGGTTCATAACATGATTTGTCCACGGCCTAAGCTGGGAGGGTATATTCCTGCACCATCCCGTCAGGTGGGTGCGCAACATGCTCAACCCACGGTGAAGATGGGTAGGTGAAATGTTTGGTCCTGGTGCAGGCAGGTTTTCAACCCGCCTAGTCTGTTTTTACAGCAACAATAACTGTGAACACAATTGATTAATTTCAACTAAATCTACACAACTTTGAACACAAAATCATTGATTAATTCCACCTAACCACATACATTTTAACACAAAATGTCAATCCTTGATAATTGCACCTAAATCCACACAACTTTGAACATAAACACACACTAAGAACATCAATAACATAATCAATCTAAGGCAACAATGTTTAATCATTCTCTTCATCGTCAGTGGGTGGATAATGTCCTCCAAGGATGGCATACAATTCCTGCTCCTGTTGGTATAACTCATCCCAATGCGGAATTTGCTCATATTCCGAAAATGAGTCAATTGTGGACTAAAATATGGCATTGGTGTCACCCCATCGACATTGTCGAGAATTAGTCGGACCCAATGATCCCTAGTAAAGACCATTGGCAGAACATAACTGGGATGAGTGAACCTTGGCGGCGCCATCATAGGTAAGGCGATGTACCCATACGTGCGCTCTCGCTCCCCCTGCACTCCATATACGACAATTTCCCAGTTGTACATGGTTGCGTATGCCAACAAATCCACCTCCTCAAACCAATACTATCTGTCGCACCTCCCAGCGGTCTAGCAATTCAACCTGTGAAGTACTTGCTCCAACGTTCCATCTCTAGATTTGTAAGCTTCCTTGTATATATGCCACTGATTTTGTACTTCTATGATAAGATCTTGTCTCATTTGCATGTAGTGTCCCTCGTCTCCATGAATCACATGTGACATGGCCCGAAAACCACAATGTCTATCTGGTTCTGGGTCAAACCAACCTCTAACAAGAGGATGCATGCTAGGTGGGACCCAACGGAGGTAAGGACAAACATTTCTCTCACTATGAACTTGCATATCTTGACTTTTCCGCAAACTTGCAACATATTGCAGAAAATAATTAATATTACGGTCACAAAACAAGAAATATTACTATGAAAACATATTCCAATGATGCTAACCTGCGGCGGGCCTCCGGTTTTGAGGTGTTCTGCTCCTCAATGTCCTCGGACTCTGATTTGTTCTGCTCGTCTGTGCCGACCTTGCCCTCTCATGCTCAAACCAGGAAGGATCTCGAGTGTTGCTCCTCCTAGGTGGTCGTCCCTTTGGAGCCTCTAACTCCTTAGGCTCTTGTAGGCCTTCAACTTGTGGAAGAATATGAGGGCGTAGTACTTGAGTTGCCTTTCGGATAGCAGTTGGCCCTTGCTTGTACACATCTTGTACCATGGCTGTAAAAATGTCACGCTCAATGGCATCGTGATCTTCCCATTCTGCAAGATCGGGAGGACTCTCAGACACCAAAGATGACCAGAATGGATGTAAGTGGTGGTGGTGCAACTCCACGCTAGCAGCACTCAATTCATCCATCTTACATTTACATGGTAGGCCATGTGTTTCAGGTATCCGACATCCACATCCCTGAACAATTTCCCTCTCTCGTTCTTCCATTAGTAACTCAACTGCCCACAAGTTCACTGTAGTATTCAGGTTAACATATGGCGGTCCATAGGCTAATGCAAACACCTATTCCAAAATCATGAATTTCTAATAAAAAAATAAAATTGAGGATATAGGGAAATGCCAAATTAAATAAGCAAAAACGAGAATACCTTGGAAAGAGAATCCTCCAAGTCCTTCCTCAATTCAATCACTCTTCCGTTGACGGATGTGTGAAACCCGAGGAAGAGTGTATTGTTCTTGTGGGTCAAAGTGGCAAGCCATTTCTTCAAGGAGGAATGCATCAACTCTACCCTATTTGTGCTCGTGTTACCGATATGGAAGATGCGATTGGTGTAGCAATTTGCCCACCTTTCCCTGCATGGCAACCACTCACCTCTCAAGTAGTCCATTAACTTGTTGTTTGAACCCCAATGACTATTTTGCAACTCTAGCCAACGACGTTGGAACCCTGTCTCAGTATTAGCTCGCAAGACTCTCTCCCATAGACTTCCTACAAATAACTCGGCAGAATCATGACCAATCCCCAACTGCATCATTTTGGCTTCAATGTTCTTTTTCATATGTCACACACATAGTAAATGAGCTGAAGATGGAAAGATTTGTTGAAAAGAGACACCCAATCCTCCCGCCTTGTCTGTGACGAACGCAACCGGGGTTCGATCACCAAGCACAATCTTCAATTGCATCAAAACCCAAGCATATGTCTCCTTCGTCTCATTTGAAATCAATGTGAACCCGATGTTGAAGTTCTTCTTCACTGGACTAACACCAATCAACTGAACCAGTGGCTGCTTATACTTGTTAGTCTTGTACGTCGAGTCTATCAAAACAACAAAATACCATGCCAACAACATCCGAATCGACTCAGGATGGCATAGGAAGAGTCTAGTAACACGACGTTGATCATCTAATTCACACTCAATAAAGTAGCCAAGACGTGGAGCTTCTATCAATGTCCACCGCATAGGTTTCAACCCACCCAATCTCTCACGCCTAATTTTTGTTGTCTCATTATAAATCTGAGTCATGTTGTGATGAGCATCGTACTTCATATTGAGCAAACTTCTTATATCTTTCGCCTGAGTATGTGTTGCCTCCAACTCCTTAATATTCATTTTTTCCACTTGCGAAAGAGCATTCTTTTGCATGCTTCCCTAAGAGTAAACCTCCAATCTGTGACTGTGAAATCCCCTTGACTTAATCCCATGAATTCTCCACTTACACTTGCCATCTATTTTTACGGATTGCACCACCACTCGGAAACGACAACCTAACTTGCCTGTTGTAGATTTGCTCCGTGTTGTCTTTGCAGGATCAGACGTATATGAGTTGCTCCTACTACCATGGTTGCAATCCATATAGATCCGCGGTTGCCTTCTCCAACGTTTCTCTTGACTGATGCCACTATCAAGGAAAAACTATTACTCATGGCAATCTCATTTGCCGCTTTACAAGCTTGATCATGGGTATCATAAACATCACTTAGAAACAATGATGTGCAATCAACATTGTGACCCTCATTAACTCCGGATCCACCCTACAAGAAATACAAGGTAAAAACATTTAGTTGTGCAACAATTATGTTATGATAATTAAATTATAAAAAATAACTTCTTACCGAATCATCCATAATAGTTTCCTTGTTAGTAAATGATGGTGGCACAAGATTTTTATCCTCCTTCCTAATAAACACAATAAATAACGAAACTTAATGAACATAAATATTATAATTTATGTGAATTTTCATTAAAAAAGGTCCATGACATCACAAAACTAACTCGAGCATGTTCAAAACTAGACCGGACCGAGGGACAGGCATGTTAAAAACAAGAAAGAACCGTAGGTCGAGCATGTTGAAAACATGCCTAGACAGGAGGACGAGCATGTTGCGAGCATTCCTGGAGGATGGAACGGGCAGGTGGACAACGCGTCCGTTCCATGGCTGATGTAGGGTTTCAACATGCTTGACCAAAGGTAAGATAGCCTAACGGTAAAACTGTCGCGATAGTGAAGGATTGGGAGTTGCAGATCCCAGGTTCGAATCCAAGTGAGGCCTGTAGGTGTTCCCCGAGGTATAAGGCTGCTGGTGGTGAATCCCCCATTGACATTGAATTTAATTACAAATGATCTCATGTTTAGTAGTAGCCGCTGTCACAAAGTGGCACGTGAAACTAATGATTCCTCTCATAAAAAAAATTGGAGCGCGCCCAAAAAAAAAATGGATAGCATGGGGTGAGTGGCAAGATGCATCGGGTTTTCTGCCATGTACACAGACCGACTGAGACTGACTCATCGATGATGCTGCCGCTGCGGGCTTTTCAGTACAGTGAGACATGCAACGGGGTAAGGTAATGTGTGTGTTTGCATTATTAGGTTATGTGGCAGACAGACAGAGGGACCCGAAAAACGAAAATGGCAACCACCATTGCACTGCTCCTGCTGCTGAGTCACTGAGTGGTGTAAAGGAGTTCACGTGAATATCCTTTACTCAGCTTTCTGTCCGTTTGCACCGACGCCACCCACCGACCCCCGGCCTGAATTGCTCTCGCTCATTCACATCATTATCTCCATGCGCACAAAAGAGGAAATAGATAAACCATGCATCATAAAAGATAAAAGAGTTGGGAGATGAGAGTTGGTGGAAAGTTGGAAGATAAAGAGTTGCACATATCAGAATAATTCTCACAGTTATAACCTTTTAAAATATAATAATAATTTTCACACCTACCAAAAAAAATATAATTACATAAATATTGTGTTAAACCCAATTAGAAGCTCGTATGTAAGGGGTGGGCAACGATCCGGTTCACACCGGACAGATCGTACTGAGTTGATTTTGATGGAAGTGAATCGGATTGAATATATTTCGATTCGAATTTGGTCCTATGAATAGTTTTAAATATGAAGCACAAAATTGGAACGTTGAAACAGACCAAATCGAACAAATAGACCAAACATGCTTTTGTTCTAATCCTGTCATCCTTTGTATATTGGTCCAGTCCTATCTCGGTTTGATCCGCTTCTGGACCAATCGACCGAACCCATACTCGTGTCCGTATGCACGCCTATCGAATGCATGATTATATGCATTTTAACTGAAATATTATAAAATTTGGTTCAGTTTGCAAGATTGCGTGCACACTGAGCGAAATATTGGCAGTGCGAGCTGAGTCAAAGTTCATTTTCTACTTTCCACGCAATACATAGAGATAGAGTACACGAAATTAAACTACATAACCACACAATACTGTTATAACTTGTAAATTGTGTTACACGAAATTAAACTACACAAACAAACAAGTGGGGGACACTAAAGTTTGGTCTCCACACTATTGTTAGACCTTTTTTCGTGGCGACTCCTCCTCCTCTCCTTTTCAACAATAGAACAGTAAAATTTTTTTTTCTCTATATATCCTCACTAATAGTGGGTAGTGACTAGTGACCAAAGATCACGCTCCTAAGAGCAAATATTCTTTATAATTATAAAACATGGGAAAGTAAATATTCTTTATGTAATCAAACAGGAAACTATACTAACTTACAAATATAATAGTAGTGGTGGCCTATTAGGATAAGTTTTTCAGCGAATGAAGGTAGAAAATGTAGATTTGTTTATACATTTATTTATGTTATTAATAGGAAAAAAATATCAATTATGGAATTTGAACGATGATTTCTTTATAGAATAATACGAATCATTACTAATTACACTAACAAATTTGATGAATATTTTTAAACTAAAACATATGACCTTTCCACTACAATTAACTAGCCCCTAACTTTTCATAAGAATTTCTTTGGTGTTTGATATTTTCATTTTTCATATTTTCATTATGTAATTTGATTTGAACAATTAAATTAGCTAGTGGGTAGAAATATACATTTCAAATATTTTGAAAATTTTATAATGTTTCATAAATACGTTATATTCAATGACATTTCAACCAACGGGTCAAACACCAAACTAGTTTGAAAAGAATATGAGTTACATGTTAACCTGTAGAAACATGTGCCTACAAACAGTTATTAAACGAGCCGAGCTCGACCTAATCTCATTTTCTATTGAGCTAAGCTTGAGTTAGGCTAAAACTCAGTTTAGCTTCGCTCATTTGCAGCCCTATAGTGGAAACATGCAGCAATTTTCAAAAAAGTTTAAATGAATATATTTTTGTTCTCATAGAAAACCTCTTGAAAAACATGATGGAAATTACTATAAATAGAGTCCCTCGAACTTCATTAACGTACCACTTTGAATAGATATGTTACTGTGCCTCTAGTAAAAACTCCACAACACACGAATAGTCCAAAAGCTCAATAAATTGAGACATTTACTACCATTCATGTCATATGATAATGTTTGGTATTATTACATAAAATTATACCACGTGGTATAGAAGTGTATAAGGATGGTATGAATATATTATAGTCTAGAATAGTTGTATACATGATAGCATAAATATATTAATGGTCATTTACCATCCTATACTAGGATGATATATGGTGGTATATTTGGTCTGCAATCTTTCACTAAAAATTTGTAGATCCAATAAATAATGATGAACTTGTTCCTTGTGGAATTTTTTCCTTCAAATTTTGAGTTAAAAACGAAGGTGGTGCCATAGTGGTAATGAGTGGTATGGATCATGGATGTTAAAAAAAAATTCTCGAAATATATTGAAAATTGATATCATTTTGTAGATTACTACGAACTCATTGCATCTATACAAAAGTTTTTGGAATCCAAGATAAGCAAAGAAGATACAGCCAATTAAATAATAGAAAAAAAAAACAAAATTCTTTGATCTTCCCTTAGATTTGACCATACTTAAAATCAAGGAACTAGATATGTTTATGAAAGGGTTATGCAACGCATGGTCATACAACTTATCTTGGATCCATAATTTGGGGAACAGATCAGTGCATAACCATGCATAACCCTATGCTTATCATTTATAAAAGACTACTAACTTTCTTCCAGTAAAGTTTAAAAGGCTTTATCTTTTTCGTTTTAAGTTAAAATTTTAAAAAATTACTCAGAAAAATCATATTAATTGTGCTATTCAAAATGACACCCACTTTGATATATTTTGGAACAAAAAGAAATTGAGACTTTTATTACTAGTCCATACCATGTGTACTATTTGGTATGTACATAAGATTATACCATGTTGTATGGAAATATACCATGATGGTATGAATATAACATAGTGTAGAATGGTTGTATAAATGATACTATGAATATACTAACAGTCATGTACCACATTCATCATCATCTCCATCATTTACCACCTTATACCAGGGTAGTATAAAATAGTATGTTTAGTCCTCAACTATTTTCCGCATTATCTCTTTCCTTTTAAGTTAGAATTTAAAAAATATTGCACAGAAAAATCAGATTAATTGTGCAATTTAAAATGACATTCACATTGATATATTTTGGAACAAAAAGAAATTGGGACTTTTATTATTAGTCTATACCATGTGTACTATTTGGTATGTACATAAGATTATACCATGTTGTATGGAAATGTACCAAGATGGTATGACTAAAGCATAGTGTAGAATGGTTGTATACATGATAGTAGAAATATACTAATAGTCATTTACCACATTCATCATCATCTAACACCAGTTACCACCCTATACCAAGGTAGTATAAAGTGGTATATTTAGTCCTAAACTATTTTCCCCAAAAAAAATTTGATCACGGAGATCACGATAGATCACGATGAAATCTTTCCTTTTGAGCAAAATTACTCAAAATTTGAGTTGAAAATAAATGTGGTACCAGGTGATAACAAGGTGGTAACGGAACGGTAACGAGTGGTATAAAAAATGCTCTAAATATATTAAAAATTTGATCTCAATTGTAGATCATAAGAAACTCGTTTTGTGCAAAAAAAAAAAAAAAATCCAAATCCAAATTACAAATTACAAATTCCTTCATTATATCTAGGGCTGAGAATCGGTGCGGTTACGGTTAATCACACCAAAATTTGAGGTTAATTGCAACGGAAATGAACCCATATATATGCTAACTGCAATCACACTGCAAACGGTTAGTGGTTAACCACTAACCGTAAAGTACGGTTAACCACGTTACTAACTGTTATGATGGTTTGGGGACATTTTGGTATGTAGTTGTGCCATTGTGTCATGGTTAACCGCGCTAACCTTAGTTAACCACATGTAACCGCGTCAGTAATCAGTTAAATTGCGGTTACCTATTGTTCTGTTGCGGTTAACTCGCAACCCGCAAAACATACAATATTGCTAACCACGATGGCAAAATAGATTGTTTTTTCAGTTTGCAATTAACCGCAAAACCGCCACCAAATTCCCACCCCTAATCAAGGGTGGAAGGAGAAGGTTAGAGGGTGGGTACCCGGACCCACCTTGGCTTGGGAGGAAAAATGGTAAATTAGGTATGATAGCTAATCGAGTATGAAAATAAAACATGTATTTATATGAAAATAGTTGACCGGTGAAATATTTTATTTATGATTTATAAGTTGTGTATTGACATATTCAATGTTTTTATAACTAGTTATGTACAAATGACAATGATGCATATGATCCGTCCAAAATTAAAGATGTACTTGTTCAATATCTCGAACAAATTTCTACCAAATCATAGCTAATTTATAAAATAATTTTATTTCAATAAGGGATAGGGAGAGTGTAACGGGCAGCTACTAAGGACAAAAGTGAGTAAAAAAATATTATTTAATTGAAAATGAAAATTAAGGCACTTCTAATTGAGAATGGTTGATCGAGAGATCATGTGTTCGAATCTTGGCGACTCCATTTGTTAAGCAAATGATATTCGGATTTGCGAAAAATCTAAGCACGTATAAGTTGGTTTTCGTTAGCGGGGAAGTGTCAGTAAATATTAAACAGTATAAGTCCATTATTAAATCTTTCACAACAACTCAAGTTATTGATACTAAACTGTCTTGACTTGACGGAGAACAACATTCAAAAAACAAAATATCTAACTAAATCAATAATAAATGAAATCAGGAAATATGCTTTGTTTGTTTATGCTGTAGTTACAAAACGATGAGCGAGAAACAAAACAAGGTGGGCCATCCATCCAGTGGGTGGAAATGAACGTTACTTTTTTCCAGATACAGAGTACAGACCTTCCCCTTTATCTATGGCCGGCATTGAGCACCTTGGAGAGCGTATTGTCGTAACTAGAGCTAGTCGCATTGTCACGAGAGAGAGAGAGAGAGAGAGAGAGAGAGAGAGAGAGAGAGAGTGTTATTGTTGCGATCCAATATTACCATGGGGAAGATGAGTTGCTTTGGAGTTGTGCTGGTGGTGCTGCTTCTCCTGCACCCTTCTCGTCAGTAACTTCAATAATAGCTAGACATTATGTCAACATGCAAAATCTGTTGTGTTGCTGATCATGAGGTTTTGTGATTGATTGTATATGTTTTGGTGCAGGGGAAGGAGTGATGGTGGCGGAGGGGAGAGTGTGCTCGTCGAAAAGCCACGGCTTCAAGGGACCCTGCGTCCGCGACCACAACTGTGCCCAGATCTGCAGGCTCGAGCATTTCTCCGGCGGCGACTGCCAGGGTTTCCGCCGCCGTTGCTTCTGCACCAAGAAGTGCTAGTAATGATATGAACGGTGCCCGGCCGGCCGCCGCCCTCTTTGTTTCATTCCGTCCTGCATGTGTGTTTCGTGTAATAAGGCCAGGCTAGCACACTAGTTGGCGAGCTACCCCCGGGCCGCTTTTCTGCTACTTTCATTTTTTTTTTCTTTCTTTTTCTGCCTCTTTGATTTGCTTTCCTCTTCTGTTCTGTGTTGCTGTTTGTTAGCTATCCAATCTTTTTTTTTTTCATCAAGAAGCAGACAAATGATGATCTATCGGTTGCTGCACTTCTTTCTCATCCTTGTGAAAAAAAAAATTCAAATTCAAATTAGAACAGCAAAGATAAAAGCTAAATAAAAAATTAGAAGAAAAAAAATTCTTGTATTTTCACTCATTATATCTGATCCACCTCAAACCATAGTTCGTATATGATTATGCAAAAGTTATACACCCTAAACCTCAAACCATGAGTTCATACGTGGTTATGCAAAAGTTATTTCTACCTTGGACCCTAAATTTGGCGCTGTGCGCGCTACTTAGATCGCACATTAGAGCTGAAACTATTTTAAGTAAAATTTGGAAAGATTAATATCATTTTATATCCTATATTATTGCAGATTAATTATGTACCCTTCAATTATATTTTTATACAAACATACTCTTTATCCATGAAAATGTAACGATAATACCCTTCCGTCACTATTTCTGTTAAGTGATCGTTAAAAGATATGCAAAAGGACTTGTTTGCCCCTTTAACCTTGGGTAACCTTTTCTTTATGATTTTTTTTCCTAAATATTTTTCAAACAGACAATAAATAGCAAAAATAACGATTAATTTAGTAGGTTTAAACTTTCCTTTTGTCCTTTGGGTATGGAGGTATCCCCACAATATTCTTTCCTATCCCACATTCACCAAACCTAGGGATGGCAATGGGGTATCTAAACCATCCCCATCTCATCTTCAAATACCCAAATCCATACTCGCCCCATACCCATGCGGAGAATGTTTTGCAAACCCATCCTCATATCAGTGGGTTTCGGGTATCCATGGGTAATACCCGTACCCGTACCCATACATCCAATATTATTATACCTAAAATTTACAAGAAAAGTTTTAATTATTACTCTAAACGAACCTATTATATCATGAAGTCAACAAAACACGATCATTTTCTTAATACGGTTCAAAGTATATGATCCTAAAACATCCATTAATACATAATATAGAGTATAATATTTTTCAAATTATTATCTTCTAACTCTTATACATCTACTAAGTAATAATTAACTAACATAATCTTGTAGACAAGGGGAAAAGTGAAAGAGTGAAAGGAGAATTGAGGGAAAATGAATTAGATTTTGATTAAAATGGTCACTCAATTGCATTTCTACTATTTATTTCCTTGAATTATCCTCATCACCATTGATAGATTACAATTTAATTCACATATTTTTTTATATGTGAAGAAATTCTCTTGGTGGGGCGGGTATGAGTATGGGTATGGGGCGGGGAGGTCAAAACCATACCCGCCCCATACCCATCAAAATTTTTGCGGGTTTTACCCATACCCGCCCCATGCCCGGTCTAAGCGGGGATTCCCCGCGTTGACTGGGTCGGGGGCGGTACCCGCGGCCATGGGTTTTATTGTCATCCCTAACCAAACCCATCGTCCTTCATCATCGACCCAGCTACTCCTCCGATGCCAGCTTCTACTTCGCCATCCAACTCCTCCGCCGCTAGCTTAGGGTGCATCTTTTTCGGCCACCTTGAAATTGAAGTGATTTTCGACCGATTGGCCGGCGAGACATTGAAGGGTATGTTCGTAAAAAATTAAATAAATGAGTACGTTTACTAAATTACCGTAGTAGAGCGATACAAAATGCTATTAACCCAATTTCAAATATTTTGTTTTGCTTATGCTTGTATGTTCTATTGTTCTTACTTGGGATGAGAGAGAAACAAAATAAGGTGGGCCATCCAGGGGTTGGAAATGAACGTTACTTTTCCGGATACAGACCCATCTCCCCTTTATATATACCTGGCATTGCGCACCATAGATGGAGAGCGTATTGTCATAACTCATAACTAGATCTAGTCGCATCGGCAGTAGAGAGAGAGAGAGAGAGAGAGAGAGAGAGAGAGAGAGAGAGAGAGAGAGAGAGAGAGAGAGAGAGTGTTATTGTTGCAATCCACTACCATGGGGAAAATGAGTTTCTTTGCAGTTGTGCTGGTGGTGCTGCTTCTCCTGCACCCATCTCGTCAGTAACTTACAATTTATAGACATCTAGCAACAGGCTAAATTAATTTTTATATGTTAACTGCAACTATTACGTGCACAATCTGTTGCTGATGAGCTTTTGTGATTGCAGGGGAAGGAGGCGAGGGAGTGATGGTGGCGGAGGGGAGAATGTGCGCGTCGCAAAGCCACGGCTTCAAGGGAACCTGCGTCCGAAACCACAACTGTGCCCAGGTCTGCAGGCTCGAACATTTCTCCGGCGGCGAATGCCAGGGTTTCCGCCGCCGTTGCTTCTGCACCAGGAATTGCTAGTTATGACGAGCGGTGCCCCCTGCCTGCCTGCCTGCCCGGCCGGTCGCTGCCCTCCTCTATTTCGTGTTTCCCAGCTGTAATAAGGCCAGACTAGTTGGCGAGCTTCCGCCGGCCTCTTTTTTGCTACTTTCATTTTTCCGCCTCTTTGATTTGCTTTCTCCTCTTCTGTTCTGTGTTGTTGTTTGTTATAGCTATCGATCTTTTTTTTTTTTCACCAAGAAGTAGGCAAATGATCTATCGGTTGCGCTACTTCTTTCTCATCCTTAATGTTTAGTTCTGCATATATGGGCCGTTTTCAGATCCAACGCAAATGAGTTTCATATTCATCAGTGACTCAACATTGAGAGACATTCGTTTAGTTCGGATTAATTCCCCAAATACAGGAATAATTAAAAGTAATTCTCATAATACATAATTTTTATAAAAATTTCCCAAACTACCAAAATTTGACACGGTTCGAGTTTAATAAACTTGAACAAGTGCAGAATTGATTGCCAAGTCATCGATCCACGTGCATCGAGCGAAAAGGGCCACAATTGACTGACATAGGACGACGTGGATCGAGGTTATTAAACTCGACTTACATGGATCGAGCACAGGAGACTCGAACTAACAGACCTGGATCGATGATATAAGCAGCGCTCCACCCTAGATCGAGTTACCGGGAAACGATCTAGGCCGTTCGATGGCCATATCAGCGAAGCAGTGGTGACGTGGATTGAGTGGGCGGAACGCGATGAAGGTGGATCGATTCTTTGGAAATCGATCCATTAGACGCGGATCGATGACGTCAGACACGCTCTATCGTAGATCGAGTATTCCAAACTCGATCTGGGTCGTTCGATCTGTCATCCCTCGAGCTGCTTTTGACGCAGATCGAAGACACCAAACTCGATGATGTGGTTTGAGTGACCTAAACTCGATCCACTTCCTCCCACAAAACCTATAAATACCCCCTTCCATTCCACCAAAGCTCACTCCACTCCATTCTTCTTCCTCTCTTCCTCCACCACTCTAAACCCGATCTTCCGCATCAAATTTTTTTCTTTAGTTTGGTACTTCTATCACTCAAAATTGTCGAGATGGACCCGAGTATTTACAATCCTAGATTATACATTCAAGACGGACCGCGAGAAACCTATTTGTTGGATGCACAACCTTACCATCGGTCTGAAAGTGTTTGGGCGGTTGATCCGGTAAGCACTTCCTCATGTACTTTTCTTTTTTTAAATGTGATAGTATTCTTCTAATTTTTTTGTATAATAATTAATGTTTTTTCTACAGGAACAACTTGACGTAATCACCCATCGGTCGCTATCTCGCTTGCCTAAATGGGATGATCGGATCGAGCCCTTCATTGAAAGAGCGCGATTGCTGAGGGTGCGAAAATTTGTGGGTATGGAGATGGACAACAACCTTCTTAGAACAATGGTGGAAAGATGGAGAAAAGAAATGCACACATTCCACCTTCTGGAGGAAGAGATGACGATTACGTTGAAGGACGTGGCCATGCTGACAGAGCTTCCATTCGATGGTGATGCAATAATAGAAAGTTCACAGAAACCATTGAATGGTTGGGGCCAATTTATAAGCGAGCGTTTAGGCATCAACATCCCCGAGGAAGCACTACAAGGTCGTCGTGTAGCACCTCTACACAAGTCTATGCTATTGATACCTTGGCTAGTGAGGATCGCTGGAGAATTACCGGAGGATGCCACGAATGCTCAGATAGAGAGGTATGCTCGCATCTACCTGATTTGTTTGGTTGGAGGATTTTTGTTTTCGAACAAGTCTTGTGAAAATATGCATTGTATGTGGCTTCGAGTTCTTTTGGAAGATTGGGACGAGATTGGGAGAAAAAGTTGGGGATCTGCTTGTTTGGCGATGATATATTCGGAGTTGTGCAAGTGTACGGACCCGAAAACAAAGCAAGCGGGTGGTCCCATGTTCATCCTCCAACTATGGGTTTGGGAGCACCTTCCTACTTTTGCTCCGATCTGCCCTGCCAACAGTTGGGGTCCCGAAGAGCCACTACGACAATCGGCTTATGGTGCTAGATTGATTGGAGCTATCATGAGACTCACCTCTCTAGACGGGTACCGCCAACATCTTGACCGTAAAGAATTTAACGAGATAACATTCTAGCTTATGATTATGAATGCTAATTTATTTGTTGAAATTATTTGTCTTAGCCCATGATTTATTTTTATGATTACGAATCCTATTTTATTTGTTGAAATTATTTGTCTTGGCCCATGATTTATTTTTATGATTACGAATCCTATTTTATTTTTTGAAATTATTTGTCTTGGCCCATGATTTATTTTTATGATTACGAATCCTATTTTATTTGTTGAAATTATTTGTCTTGGCGCATGATTTATTTTTATGATTATGAATCCTATTTTATTTGTTGAAATTATTTGTCTTGACCCATGATTTATTTTTATGATTATGAATCCTATTTTATTTGTTGAAATTATTTGCTTCGATATTAATTTATTTGTCGTGTTGAAACTTAGGTGGAGTGGGATCCGTATCTGAAAGGAGCAAAAGGATTTATACGAGTTGCGATACCCTGAGGATCGTCAACTCTGATCGTGCAAGTTGCCTGTGATTTGCCACAACATTGTCGAGTGGCACCTCCCGGATAGATGTGTCCGACAATATAATTGGGCGCAACCGATTCCTCTCCCACCACCGGACGTACATAAGTCACTCCACAAGTACATCAAGGATTTGCGGGGTACAATCAGTGATTGGCCAACCAAGCACCATAGATGGATTGAAATGTGGGAGTCTCGTCAGACGTATGCAATTGATGGCATCCCAATGACGAGGCTAATGGGGGTACCAAGATGAATACATGGTTTGGTACCGCAAATTCACAAAAGATGGGTAACCAAATGTGGCGCCGTGATCGGTTTGTTGGCAAGCGCAATATCTATTTACTATAATCACTTTAGCTACACAAAGAGTGTTTGACTAACATGTTTATTATTTAGGTTGATGGATTGGAACTTGCATCAATGACGTTGGAGAGTGAACCTTCCTTGTTTATGACACTCTGTACGGTGATCCCAGGTTGTGCCTCAATCAGATGTTTGATTGTTTGTGCAACCTTCCTTGCACTCAATTGTCGGTGATCTAGAGAAATCAGTGACGACCTACAAGTGTGGTTGTTGTCATTCTTACGAATGAGCCAAACCCCATTTCTTTTAACATATGCCGCCCGAACATGCCACATGCATCCGTCACCATGGTTCTCGCAACAAACATGAATTTGTTTAGTGTCGGAAGTGATGACACGATATTGAAAACTTCTTCGCAAAGCAGTTTCTTTCAATGCATCGACCACCTGAGGCTTTCCTCCAAATGTTTGGCCAACCACGAATCCAGAATCAGGAGTCCAGATAGGTATAGGAGGGAGGTCAGAATCATCGTTGTGAGCATATAGAGGATGTTGTGGCACCATCGTGTAGTGAGGTGTGGGGGGCTCAAATTCCCCCTCATCAACTTCCAAATCTTCACCATCTGAACTACTCATTGATTCTAAATCTTCATCTTCCACGTCGTTTTCTTCGCTAGTGTACGGAGGACTTGGTTTATCCACATACAAATCATTTTTTATGCCAGATGCTGGTGTAGATGCTTGTCTGGGTGCCTTTATGCAATCCCATTCTTCACCCCATACTGGCCACTCATGTCCGTCATGTTCCACCAATGAACCAGGTGCAGTTCGATCCTCATATGTTGTCCATGGTGCATCATGCAGAACTCTGAAATCTCTTGAACCGGAAAACCCTCCCGATCCTTCACCTTGTTCGGTATAACCGCCGCTACCATATTGGCCAACAACTTCTGTCTCGACATACACCTCAGCAGTTGGAAATATGTTTTTTGCAATAAATCTCACCATCATATTAATGTCATCATCGTCAGACAGAACTGATCCTTCGTATACAAGTGCATAATCCTTGTAAACCGTCATACGGTAAGTCATGTTTCATACTCTTCGCCCTCCTATGCAACATCATTCCGCACAAATATGTCTGAGTTCTTTCCAAGTAAATATGCTCTCAATCCAGACAGTACTTCATTCACCATCTTCGTAGTCAACACTATTATGAAAATGTGTAATTCGACCATTCCACCGAATCAATAGGTCGAATTTTCGAAATTGTCTACCCATTTCTGCAGTTTATAGAAGCAGGTCATTACATACAGTTCAAACAATACTAAATTAATCCACAATTCTAATATGCTTATTCAAACAACGTAAGCAGAATTTACCTCCAAATTTTTTCTTCTTTGCTAAGTTATGGTGCTCCAGCTGTTGCAGTTTGTGTTTGGAAGAAAGAAGATAGAAAGTATAAGAGCTGCCAGAATGTGCTAAGTGCTTGATTTTTATCCTCGTAAACTTATGCAGTGGTTCGAGGCCAAAGAACTAGAACTACAGTAGTTGGTGTCCAGAGAACTCGATCTAGGGCAACCAATAATTTTACCCCTGCACCCTATTATGGAGCATGTACGCCCGAAAGCGATTGGACAGAATGATTGAGCAGTGGTTCGAGTCTAGGGTAATCGAACTACACTAGTTCGAGTCCTTAGAACTCGATCTAGTACAACAAAGAGTCTTATCCCTGTAACCCTATCCTGAAGCATGTTGGGGGAAAGTGACTTTGTAGATAATTGACCAGTGGTTCGAGGCTATAGGAATTGATTTAGGTTGTTCGAGTTGTAAGGCATCGATCTAGTGCAGATATGGATCGAGGCTTCTAAAGTCGTTTAACTTGATCGAGTTGTTTGGCATCGATCTAATTGGATCGAGTTCTCCAAAGTCGTTCTACATTGATCGAGTCCTTTGTCGTCGATCTACCTTGATCGATTCTTTCAAAATCGTTCTACAGTTGATCGAGTTTTAAGAACTCGATGTGGTGTTAGTTCGAGTTCTTTATCGTCGAACTGACTTTTTGTTCGAGTTTATGGGACTCGAACTCTTTGAAACTTGGGTAGTTTGGGAAAATTTTATAAATATGATGTATTATGGGAATTATGTTTAATTAATCTTGTATTATGGGAATTAACACGTTTAGTTCTCTCTCAAGGCTCTCGATACATGCAATCTAGATGGGCAGGGAGAGAGAGAAAGTGAGGACCAGGGGCCAAAGGGCAATGAGGTTTGGCAGCGGGCAAAAATAAGAGATGGAGGGACAAATTGTCCAGACAGAACATTTTATTAAATAAAATACATAAAAAAATTATATAAACCAAAATAACCAAATCCTTCCTAAGTCAGAATCAACATAGTTCAAAGATTTCTCCCAACTATCAAAATAGCCTTCAATCTTCTGTTCTGCTTTATTTTTATGAACTCTTGTCTCAAGAACAGCAACTACATCTACCTTATACTTTCTTAGGATTTTGACAAAATCCTGCCGTTTCGAGGGCTTATTAAACCCTCGAACATTCCAATACAGAAAAATCATCTGGAAGCCAGGGCCTTAGCCCCCAACTTCTTACTATCTTTCCTAGGGGCATCCTGCAGTTTTACTACCTCAGATTCATCAATGTCACTGAGCACACTAAAGGAAGATGGAGAAACGTGCAACACACTATTAGGACTAGCTAAGGCGGCCAGACTCGTGGCCTTGCACCATTAACCACTCGTTGGAAGTCATCGTTAGCTGGTAGCTGTGCAAAAGCAGTAGCTACCGCTAAGCTCACAATTCTCAAGCCAAGTAAGAATTTTGTTCATTGCTTTGTTCAAAGTGGTTCGGGTGAGACTTGTTTTTTCACTGCAGTCTACGCTTCAAATGATGAGGTTGAGAGACGAGATACATATGCAGAATTGAGTAGATATAAGGTGATGGGCCAAGCTTGGATTGTAGGTGGTGATTTTAATGCAGTCATGAATCCAGAAGAGACATCAAATCAGCGTTTATATGACTGCGAGTATGGAGGACTTTTCAACCTGGATAACTGCTATGGAGTTAGTAAATTATAGGACTATGAGAGCTATCTTTACTTGGTCTAATAACCAGGAAGCAAACCCTATAGGCTATAGCAAAGAGACTTGACAGAGGCCTTGTGAATGTTGATTGGATTGAGAGTTTTCTGAATGGCACAATGGAGGTGATTATGGGAAACTTCTCAGATCATGGTGGGATTTTAGTTAATACAAATCCAGAAATCAAGAGCCTCCCTAAGCCTTTTAAATATTTTGACTTTTGGGCAGATAATCCAAAGTTTCTGGGAACTGTACAACAAGTATGAGATACTCAATTTACAGGGAATCTGCTGTATGTAATGCAAAATAAGCTATGAAAAGAGAGCTCAAGAAGTTAAACAGAGAAGTGTATGACAATATTAGTGAACAAGTACGAGTAGTGGAACAACAGCTTCTCGTCTCTCAGGCACTTGCCTTAATGGAACCAACAGAAGAGCACTTCAAGGATAAGAAAATGCTTCAGGAGCAATTTGAAATGTTAAGGAAAGCTGAAGAGGACTTCTTTAAAAGGAAGTCTAGAGAATCTTGGCTTACCAAAGGTGAGCAGGGAACTCGATTTTTCCATCAAGATGTGCGGATTCGAACGACAAAAACAGCGATAAGGAAGTTGATATTAGACTCTTGGACTGAAGTGACTGATGTCGATGAAATTGCAGCTGAAGGGATTCGATTTTACAAAGGCTTGGTGTGATAAATGAGGTGTCTGCAAATGAAGAGCGGATCAGGGAGGTAATCACAAGGCAGTTGACTAATTTTGAGTGGAGTATGTTAAGTAGTCCATTCAAGGAGGAAGATGTACGAGAGGCGATTTTCAGTATGGACATTCACAAAGCCCCAGGCCCTGATGGGTTTACTGCAGGGTTTTCCAGAAGACATGGCATATAGTGGGGAAAGATGTGGGGTTAATATCATTTTGTGCTCTTTTACTATTGCAAATTAACAAACATACTCATGTACTATATTTTCGCACAAACATACCCTTCTAATATCACAATGTAACAAAAATATCCTTCTGTTAAATATTCTGTTAAGTGGCTGTTAATTGGGGTATGAAATGATACAATTACCCCTTACTAAAACCGAAACTATAATTTATTTTCATTTGCAAACTGCAACAGTTCAAATCATCCTTACGAAAAAAATCCCTAATTTAATTTCATTTCCATCCCTCCCACCCCTTCACATGTCGAGACCCTTTTAATTCCTTCTCCCGGACTTTGCCAAAGCTACATCCACCAACGCAAACAAAAGCGTCCCTCCGTCGACGTCGAAGAATCCTTGCACTTCTGCACCAACTTCTCCCTCCTTCTGAACAGAGACCGAGTTCGACCACTCCTCCGTCGCTAACGCCAAAGTTCTGCTCGTTTCCAGTTCCAATTCGGCTTCCCGATCAAGTGGGTGTCGGCGGAGAACTGCAATCAATTTTGGAGCTACAGGGAGAACATTGATTGAGTAGAAATTCCAATGTTGAAGAAACAAACTAATTAAATCCTAGATGTTAATTAATCGAAATTAGAATCAGGGGAAACACAGTTAATTACCATCTCTCCACGAGGACCATGTCCTCGTTCATGAGCGCGACGATGGAGACGTTGCCCTCGTTCTTGATGAGGAACTTGCAGACAAGGGCAGTGCCGTAGAGACGCTGAACGATTCCGTGGGGGAGGGTGCGGAGGGAGCAAGTGAGTACGGAGCAGGATGCGGCAGGGGGAAGGCAAACCCCGGGGCCAGCTTTGGCAATGATCTCGAGGAGGTCGAGCTCGAGCGCCGATTTGAGCACCATGGACAGGACGGAGGCGCTAGCCAGCTTCATCGCGAACAAGTTGGCTTCCTCGTCGGGGACTTGGGTCGGTGTCATCTGGGTTTCCGTCGGAGGATTTGGTGGACGGCGGAGGTGAAGAGTGACCGTCGGACTGGTGGGAAGGTCGATTGGTCGGAGACTATAGTAGGGATATTAGGGATTTTTTTGGTTGAAAGAAATTATGGATTTTTCCCCGGGCATCCAATGAAATTAAATTATTATTTAGTTTTAGTAAGGGTAATTGGGTCATTTTCCATTCCAGTTAACGGTTACTTGACAGTTTTTTTTAATGGAAGGGTATTTTTGTTACGTTATGATATTAGAAGGGTACATTTGTGCAAAAATATAGGATAGGGGTACGTTTGTTAATTTGTGATAGTAGAGGGACACCAAATGCTATTAACCCAAAGATGTGACCAGTGCTATCTTAGAGTTTTTCCAGACCAAAAGAATGATTATGACATTAATTCCACTGCTGTCTCGCTATGTCCAAAGGTACCAAATGCTTCTCATCTTAAAGATTTTAGACATATATCGTGTGTGAATGTTGTCTATAAGATTGTTGCTAAGATGTTGACCAAGAGGATTAGAGAAGTTTTGCCTATAGTGATTAGTCCAAATCAGACTGCGTTTGTTAAAGGGCGTAGAATTATGGATAACATCATGCTGGCTCAGGAACTCGTTAATAGGTATCATAGGAGAGTGTTATCTTCTCGTTGTGCGACTAAAGTTGATCTCATGAAAGTGTTTGACTCGGTGAGTTGGGACTATTTGTTTAAGTTCATGAGGGCAATGAGGTTTCCAGATGAATTTCTAAGTTGGATTAAGGTTTGCTTGCAGACTACCCATTTCAGTTTAAATATAAATAGAGGGTTGTGTGGGTTCTTTAAGGCAGCCAAAGGAGTTAGACAGGGAGATTCGATTTCTCCATATCTTTTTGGCATCGCAATGGAAGGTCTAATAGGTTTACTGGATGAGGCTATGCAGAAAGGGAAGCTTCCATTTCATCCTCGATGCAAGCAGGTGGCAATCAGTCATCTGTGCTTTGCAGATGACTTGTTGATATCTATAGAGGGATCAGGGCAGGCAATCAACAGGGTTAAAAAAAATAATGCAATCCTACTACATGCTGTCTGGATTGCGTTGTAACCCAAGTAAGTGTGAAATATATTTTGGGGGTGAGTCTTGGAAATACAAACAGAATGCCATTGATCTTACTGGTTTTAAAGAAGGAGCACTTCCAGTTTGATATCTAGGATTGCCTTCGCACTCGGGTAAACTCACAGATAAGGAGTATGATGTTCTCATTGGTAAAATCACAAAGAAGATCAAGTCCTGGAGATCTAAGAAACTGACTTATGCAGGGTTTCCTCTGTGCTGATGAGTGTAGTCCAGTATTGGTTGCAGATCATTATACTACCGAAGAAGATTTGGAAGAGAATTCAGAAGGTGTGCCAAGACTTTCTATGGCATGGTGAGGAAATAGGAAGGGAAAAGGTAGCTTGGGAGCGTATTACACTCCCTAAATTTGAGGGTGGTCTAGGATTGAGAGATCTGACAACCTGGAATCAAGCTTGCTCACTACGACTTCTTCGGCTTATGTTGATGAAATCGGCTGCTCTATGGGTGGCCTGGGCAGTAGCTTATCGCTGTAAAGGGGTGGATGTGTGGCAGCTCAAGGTGAACTCCAGCAGCTCTTGGGCGTGGAGGAAAGTCCTGCTGCTTCGTCCTAAAGTGCAGCATCTCCTCGCCAGGCAGGGGGATAAGATGTTTTGGGAAGGAAAACCTATGGAGCAGTACTCAGCAAAAAGGGTTTGGACCACACTCCGTCCTAAGTGCAGCAAGCAGGAATGGAGTAAGTTGATATGGGGAAAGTGTAGTATTCCTAGATTTAGTTTTATTTCTTGGCTAATAATGATTAATGCTTTGACAACTCGAAGCAAGCTGTTTCGATGGGGTAAAATCAGTGATGATCAATGTTTGCTATGTGGATTCAGTAGTGAGAGCAGAGAGCATTTGTTCTTTGCATGTGTGTTTGTGCAACAGCTTGTGCAGGTAGCTGGTGTTAGCTAGTGGTTTGTGGAACCCTGGAAAAGAGCAGTGATGCTGGCAAGTGGATTTGCGAAGAAGCATAACCCAGCAGGGAGGACTATTTGTGTGCTCTGGTGTGGCCTATCTGCAGCAATATGGAGAGAGCGATGTCGCAGATTCCATGGTGAGAAGCACATGAGTGTGGAGGAAGTTTGGAGAGGCTTTCAATATGATTTGAGTTGTCGTTTGAGTGGTGATATACTTTTGTCTTCTGATTTTGAAAGTATAGGTTTACTTGATAGATACCATAGTTGCTGATAGAAGAACAAAATCATAGTAGATGGTGGAGAAAAGTGGAAATAAGAATTGCTATTGCTGGGAAGACTACAACTAGTCTCCCATTTCGTTGTATCGATTCAGGCATCGTGATTTGCGATGTAAGTTTAATGAGAAGAATATGGTTCAACGAAAAAAAGAATATATAAACCAAAATTTTATAAATTAACCCAAAATTATCAATATTTTTTAAATTTTTTTGGTTAATTTGATAATGATAAATAATAGAAATTAGGAAAATAATCTAAATTATAATTTTTAATAATTTTTAGGCTAAGAAGATTAGGAAAATAATCTAACATATCAAGTTCATGGCCTTTGATGTGAAGATTAGCAATTTCTTCATCACTCGCAATCTTACTAGAGGCGTACAAGGAAACAAAGAACATTTTGATATGGAAAAGGAATGCTAGGTCAACAAGGACGAAGCTTGGACCGCAAGACCTAGACAAGGCACACATGTGCAGCCAAGAGCCCATGTGCATAGAGGGATATGTAACACGTCCTCTCAAGTGGAGACACAACATACCAAGTTTGAAAAGAAAATGACGACACTTATCAAGTTTAAGACCTTTGATGAGAGATAAGTCAGTTGTTCATCATTCACAATTTTACAAGAGGCAATATGAGAAGCTTAAACCTGCTCACGAACAAAAGAACAATCCATTTCGACATGTTTATTGTGTTCATAAAAATCGAATTATCATAGATGTGAGAGCATATTGAATATCACAATGAAGAGGAGTAGTTGCGGCTTGCGAATAACCAACTCTGTAAGTGACCATCGAAGCTAAATGAGTTTACTAACTGTTGTAGCTATAAAACAATACTCAGATTCAACAAATGATCTTGGGGAAACTGATTGTTTTTTCATACGTCAGAAGACTGGGACATTGCCAAGAAGAATAAAATAATCAGTAGAGGAATGGCGAATTATGGGATACCCTCCCCAATCAGCATCATAGTACACAATCAAAGTAAGAGTACACGTGGCCACATCTATATGAGATTGAGTCAGGTTGTGGACGCCTTGGCTGAGCAAATTGACAGCATACTGTCAAGTAATTAACAATGATCATATATACAACATACGTCCTGACTCATACCTAACTACTCACTACCAATCAAAAGCCAAACTTAATTGAAGATCGAGTGTAGTACAGGGTAAGTAAAGTAATACAATTATTGAATGGACGAGTCTCTAGATATACCATTACTTCAATTTGATTCATTATCTATTGATTCGGTCGTAATTGCACATTTTTGCCCTTTTACTAGAGATGTTTACGGCATTTGCATCGCCCGATGAGCAATTTTATGCTAGGTTTGTGCGTGTTTTAGCATGTTTCAGATCTTAACAGGCGGAATTATCTCCAGGATAAAAAATCGAACGAAAGTGGGCGGAAAACGAGCAAGGATGGACAAAGGACATAGATCATGTGCAAAAGACAATTATCACGGGCGAGATACCATGAAGATGGAGTATAGACCATGACAATTGACGGAGTCTTGGAAGCTAACGTAGGATGGCTCATGGGCAAGTCAAAGTTCACAGTCACCAGACTGTGACAATTTCCATCATTCTGTGAAGTCTATTAGTTTAATGGTGCGTTTCTGCCCGAGTTCAGGGGCAGACCTTCGACTTCACGAGCGTGATAATTGACCGTGAAAACTGCGCGACTGGAGTATATAAATAAGAGGGAGCTGAAACCTAAAAGGCGGAGGTTCTAGAGTGAGATTAACTTCTTCTTCTTCAAATAGAGAGAGAAAGTGACGAGCAAAAGAGAGGAAGAAAATGGTTTTGGCTTACCCAAGGATAGAGGGTTGAAGAATGCTTCTCCAAAGGGAGATTCAAGCAACAAGAAGGAATGATAGTCATCTCACCATGGTTTCTTCTTCCATCCTAGTTGTATTCCCCTTCCTAGCTATGGAGTAGTCTCCCTTTTTCACTTGGATATTGGAAACCCTAGTATAAGATGTGTAGTGTGTAAAAGTGGAACTCTTGTGTGATGATTATGTGATTAATATAATGTTTGAGGTATTTTTCATGATTCTTGAGTGATTGTTTATCATATCTCATTGTTGGATTGATTTGATCTAGGAGGAGAAAATCCCCTCATAGCCCATACCTTGACAATTTGGTTAACCCCTTCTAGGACAATTGAGAACAAACCTCAAACATCGAATTGGCACAATGATTGTATCATGATTGGTTTCCTTTCATCGTTCCGGATTGATCTCCGAGGGATTGACTTTTGCAATCCTTAGTCAGTTAACTAAGAGAGTTAGATTTTCTAGCTTTTTGTGATACCCTTTAGTTGATTGATTAGTAGAGTTGGGTTTCCCAACTAATTGCATCTTCTTCATGGTATCTAATCACACTCGAGTTCCATTGATCGCATCTTAGCACAAGAGTAGGGTGAACAATATGCCGGGTGAAGTCTTCTCACATTGATTGGGAGGCAACCCAGCCGAGCTTGACCCACCACCCAATATCAACCAATGCGTTGAATCTCCGAGGCACGAACACCACCGTAATCCAAAGAGAAGCATGGAGACACCAAATGATCCGCGCCAGCAAAGCTCGACAGTGCCAAGGCCAAAGAGAATGTGGTGATGTATTTTAACTACTTTTCATAATATGAAAACACATCATGAATACATCAATAAATTCTATGTTATTTCATTACATTGAAACTACCTAAACTAAAATTCTGGCAATATCACTATCTATAAGGCGTAGATTCATTAACAACTTTTTTAACGAATTAATGCTGGTTAAACTAGTAAAATATGAGTTGTTCTCTATATCGATTCATAGTCCATTCAATTTTCAGAACATTGATTTTATGGCTAATTAATGCAGTCAAAATCGCGCTTTAAGGCGTAAAAGCTTACGGTTTTACGCTTCTAGGACACCAAAACGTTTTCGTTTTCATATAAAATCTTTAGTGTATAAAATCGGACTAAATTGCGCTTTAAAGCTTAAAAGGTTACGCTTTTACACTTCTAGTTCCCCAAAACGCTTACGCTTTTAGGCTTCTATTCACTAAATGGGTATTCTTTTCATGAAATTAATTATAAAAAATATATTTTAAAGGTAAATCAGCAACAATTCGATACATTTGAGATCAAAAGATAAATACCAGGTAGTTGGATGCATTCTCAATTTAAATAGAGGTATGGAATTCACCTGCTAGGCCCTTCCCAAATTCATTAGCATAGATGAGAATGTGGCTTATTGTTAAGACCTATCTTAATGAACTTATTGTTAAGATGTTATGAGTTGCTTTACTTTAAACGTGAATTGGAAGCATTTATTAACTTATCTAAATTACGAGCTCTAATATTTTACATAGTATTTGTTGTACTTAATAGATTTTTAGCTATTTTACAGTATGTGTCAAAAACTTACGCTTTGATTCTACGCTTTTTGATTTTACACCTTTTCCGTTTCTAGGTAGAATCGCGCTTTTGACTGCATTGTGGCTAATTATCATAAATGGTCATAAAGCTATTCACTTTGTACAAAACGGTCACAAACCTTTAATTTTGCACGTTTTAGTAACATATGTTTGGACTAATAACAAAAGGTAATTCCGTCCATCTCCATCCAAAAAACCGTTACTTTCGTCTAGTCAACACGCCACGTCATTTAAAATATCAATAAAATATTAATGACCAAACCCATAACTGGTAACCCAACCGAAAAAACTATTTCTTTCCACCCACTCTCATTATTAGAGACAGAAACATGAGCCAAGTTACGCCGCCAGTTCCGGCGACTCCAGCACCGCCTCCCCACCGCGTTCATCAATTACCTCGCCGCCATCTCCTCGCCTCCCAACCCCACCCGCTCCTCATCCTATGGCGGTACCAGATCCCCCAGCCTTTCACTTTGAAAGAGTGAATTTGACAGGTTCGACTGCCTCTCTTGGTTATGAGAGTGGACGGGAAATGCTAGGGCCAACTAGAAAAGGAAAATTGACCAAATGAATTCGAGCGGTGAGGATTTTTGGCCATGGCTGGGAGCTAGCTATTGTACTTATGACCAATCGAAGGCATAAGAAGAAACAGAAAGAAGGCAAGCTAATTAATTACCTGAAGCATCTTGTTGATATTTCTGGCGCTGAAGACCTTATGGACATTAGCGAACTTGTGGGCAGATTGGTAGTCGAGGGCGGCGAGCAGTTGGTCGGAGGTTCCGCTGGTGGCCCCGCAGGCCACGATGCGGAGCGAGAAGCAAGCTTGCACTTCCGCCAATTGGGTGATCTTGACGGCAAGGTGGTGGTCTATCGAGAAGCAGAGGTCCTTGGCGACGACGAAAGGGAGAAAGAAGTAGAGCGGGTGGATGAATAGGGCGAGGATTTGGGTTGGTGGGTATAGAATTAGGGTTTTCGGTTAGGTTATTGGTTTAATTGGGTTTGATCATTAATATATTATTGATATTTTAAATGACGTGGCGTGCTGACTAGGCGAAAGTAACGGGTTTTTGGATGTAGATGGACGGAATTACCGTTTTGTTATTAGTCCAAACATATGTTACTGAAACGTGCAAAATTAAAAATTTGTGACCGTTTTGTATAAAGTGAATAGTTTTGTGACCATTTATGATAATTACCCTTGATTTTATAGTGTGGGGTGGTGCAAAACTTCTGAATGGTTAAAGGTCGTCCTAAAAATTACTAACCATCGTCCTAACTTAATATGTAATTTACCGAATTGCCCATTTTGAATTTCAAAATCAAACACAAAACAAACAACCCCTCCCCTTTCATAAATCTAAAAAAATATAAACCAAAATCCAACAAATTATCTTATGGACCGAACCATAAATCGTAGTAAAAGAATAGAAAATTATTGATACAAAACAAAAAAAATCCAAAAAAATTCCGAAACCCCTCAACCGAAGCCAATTTTCGGTTGTACCATGGCTCAACCTAAGGAAATTTTCGGTTGTACCATCAACCGAAAATTGGCTTCGGTTGAGCCATGGTGCAACCTAAGGCAATTTTCGGTTGGTCCATGGTACAACCGAAAATTGCCTTAGGTTGAGCCATGGTACAACCGAAAATTGGCTTCGGTTGAGGGGTTTTGGGTTTTTTTGAAAAAAAATCGGATTACTAACCTCATCGGAGTCGCTACTCATGATTCGGACGTATTCCCAACAATTACGACTCGAGAATGTCAACGATGAATTCGAGAGTGTGGGAAATTGAGTGTTTTTCCTTTTTTTTAGTTAAAGTGATGCTTGTTTGCTAAAGATGACAAAAGGTTAAAAGTGTAACTTTGTTATTTTTTAGGACGATCAATAATAATTTTAAGGACGACGTTTATCAATTCCCAAAACTTTAGGGCAATGGTCCCCACAATCTAGGTGTTTTCCTTGGGAAAGAGGCACCCCCAATCTTGGTTTAACTTTTATATATACGCAAATGCACAGTAGTAGCGAGCATTCCAATCCCATCATCTTCCACACTTCACGGTTCAGGCTTCTTAAAGTTGTCTCTTTTTAACGCGCGCATCCATCAGCTTTGTGTGTCCTGAATCCTGATTTTGTGTTGTGCCGACTCCTTCATCTTCCCCACACAAAGCCCCCCATATATGGCGAAGATTCCGTCTCGTCCCTGTTCTCTGTTCGTCCTGCTCCTGCTCATTTTCATGGTTTCCCGTGAGTCTTCTAATTTGGACTGTCACATTCTTTGTGCTCTCAATCTCTCTCTCTCTCTTAGTCTCATTGATCTTCCTTATGAATTGTTTGAAATGAACTGGAACAGATGAAGAGGCAGGATTGGTGAAGGTGGCAGAGGCGAGGGTGAAGGTTTGTGCGACTCAGAGCCGTTATTTCAAAGGGGGTTGTCGCAGAGACCACAACTGTGCTATGGTGTGCCGCGACGAGGGCTTCTCCGGTGGCCGCTGCACCAAACCCTTCTCCCGTCCCCGCCGGCATTGTTTCTGCACCAAGTTCTGCTAGTTCATCATCTGCCACCGTGCCAACTCACCAGATCTCCCTCATCCATAGATCCATCTTCAGGGGTTTAGTTTGCTTTTTCTGTTTAGGACCTGTAACACCAGCTTTGGTTATTTGGGTCTCATTTGCAAGTTTCATGTGTCTTTCTTGACAGTTCAGATGAATAGCTTATCTTCTCTTTAATCATGTCATCAAATCCCCATATCCTGACATGAATGCCACTTGCTTTTCCGTTTTGAATCTGAATCTGGTGTACACATTGCTGTATCTTTTTTTATAAATGAAGTGATGCGGCTGGCCAGATCTAAGATGACCTGTCAGTCCTCCACTACTTTGTGTTCATCCATCTGTTACTTTTGCACTACCGGATTCGGGAAGTTATATCCCCGACTTTGAACCTAATGTGGTCAATGGAATGTGCTAGTTGGGAACAATCAAAAGAAACGGGCTTAGGCCTAGCTGAAGAAAGAAAAGGGAAAGAAAGGAAGAGTGGGCTGGCCCAAACGGAAAGGAGGATGAGCTATCTATCTTATTATCCTTTTCCTTGGAAAGGAGCCGAAGAGAAGAGGCAGACCCAGCCCAGGCAGGCTGAAGGACTGAGCGTTTAGCCGGAGATGGAATGGAAGAATTTGTTGTCCGCTAATGGTTGGATTGTGAGGAGTAAAAGAAGTGGGCTTGAGGCCTGAGCTGGAAGCAAAGAGAGGGCTTAAGCCCAATGGAAGAGGGAAGGTTATCTAACAGACTAGACTAGACCCTCACCCCTCCACACATTTCATAAAGCATATAAAAAAAATCACAAGTTTACTGAAACATACCATAATTATCATAAAGTATACCACAAGTTCCCTGAAACATACTAGAACCTCATAAAGCAGACCATAAGTTTCCTAAAACAGACGACAAACCTCATAAAATAATTACCAATTCGCTGAAGTAGATAAAAAATCTTATAAAACAAAGGACGACTTCCCTGAAGAAGACTAAACATATGTGCAATCACACCGAAACTTTCATGAAGCATACCGGAAAGAAGAGAAAGCACACAAAATCTTATGAAACAATTCAGAAATTTTATGACAATATAATTATAAAATTATAATAGTTAAATAATTTTTTTATAGTGGTGAAATAATTTTTTTATTACAAGTAAGTTGATGGGATTTTTTTCACACGGGGAGAAGTGGAGCGAGTGGGGTGTCATAGACGAAAAACTAGAGGGAAGAAGGGATGTGTAACTATTATGTATTGTAGTTAAGGTTATAGGTATAATATGCCCCTATACTATGACGTTTTAATAAACATGCCCCTCTATTATTTTTTACATCAAACATGCCCTTGTACTTTGGAAAACTTATCAAACATGCCCTTTTGCTAAAATTTTCATCCAAATTTTTTTTACTTAAAATGAAAGAGATAAAGCCTGTTAAAATTTAGAGGAAAAAGGAATAAACTCTTTCATAATTGGTGATATGGCGCGGATGTAGAAGATTATGCATGGTTGTGCACCATAAAGTTATGCACCAAAACTGCTCTCTTACGCATATTTTAAAGCCCGATATTAATTGAACATGATTCAACTAGTGGAGCATAAATCGGTTTTACAACCATGGTAATATACGATAAAGAGTAGATAAAAGGATGTAATTGTTGATTTCGGACTACAAAAAGTATGTGTACATTAAGAATGATGATTGAAGTGGGTGTTTGTTAAATGCAGCAAATTAAAGAAGCGTGTTTAGTCATGAAGGGGTTGTTTGGATAAGTTGTTGGGTAACGAGTTAATATAAAAGTGGAATTTCTCACAAAATGAGAGTGTGGTATTTGTGAGTTATTTCACAATAACTACCCCTATGAGGTATTGACAATAACTCATTAATGAGTTATTTCAAATTAACTCAAGTACAAATAACTCATCACCAACTTTTGTAGATAAACGGGTTATTTCCACCCAAATAACTCATACGAATAACTCATCCAAACAACCCTAATAATTTTTAGGGTTAATACCTTATTCTGGCCCGAAGTATGACCATGTAATCAACTTTGACCCGTGGTTTTAAAAATTAACATCTTGGCCTCAACTATTCAGCATATAGACTCAATCGGCCCGAATCTTGAATTTCCGTCAAATTAGAAAGTCAACATCATTGACTGTTAGTGAATCAGCATGCTATGCTGACGTGGATGGCATGTGGAAATAAAAATAAAATTTTTAATAATTTAATTAATTTTAAAAAATTCACTTTTCTCTTCTCACTCGGCCCACACACCCCATCCCTTTCCCAACTCTTCTTCCCTGACGATCCATCACCAAATATGCACAATCAATCACCGCTCTCCTACCGAGCCCATAGCCCAGATCTGCACCAACAACATCACCGTTCCCCACAGTTCCTCGGCGACGTAGGAACAACAACAGAGATTGAAACCACTACATCGTAAGAACATAGTCCGAGAAGGCCTCATAGGTGTTCGGAGAATTGGGTTTTTTTTTGTCATCGACGAGATTACATCCCCTCTGGTGGGAGATCTGAAATCCATTCGTCGCCATCGTAGATTGGAGGTCGGATCTGGGTGACTTGAGGCAGCCATGGTAAATCTCGTCTTCGAAAACATTCTAGGGATTCAAGAGAAGCAACACCCTAATTTGCAACCTCAAGAAAACCCTTTCGTTCCCAAGAAATCAGTCCATAAAATTGAATCGACAAATTGCAATTTCGATGGTGAGTCTGACTAGCTGGTATAGACTCAGGGAGGGCAGGTCATCCTCGATTTGGCGGCGGCAGGAGGCTGTACAGGGGAGTGTGGTAGAGGGCGTGGGGGAAGTATGCGGCGGAGATTCGGGTTCCAGCGGTCGCTGCTAGGTTTTCATTGGCGGTTGGATGGTGTTGACGTTGTGGTGGGGATTTGGGTTGTTAGGGTTGGTTGGCTGGTGCTGCTACTCAGTCTTCCTTCCGACGGCCATGGTTGATTAGGAAGAGAGTTCGTTGGTAGATTAGGAAGAGAGGCTGCGGTGGTCAAGCATAAACGAAGAAGAAGGAAATCGGTGGATATGGGAAATTAGTGGATCTGGGAAATCGGTGGAGCACAATATTTTTTGTTTTTACCGTCTTTTGTACCATTCTTTATTATTTTATTAGATAAAGGAAATACGAAAAATAATTTGAATTTTGAATTCTTTATTTATTTGTTAATGACATGGCGGTGAGCTGGAGCGTTGACCGTTAGTCAATGGTGTTGACCGTCCAAATTAACGGTCTAAACAAAAATCCGGCCAAACTAGACTATATGCTGCATAATTGAGGCAATGATGTTAATTTCTGAAACCACAGGCCAAAGTTGATTATATGGTCATAGTTCAGACCAAAATAAGGTATTAACCTTAATTTTTAATTGATTTAAGATTACAACGGGACGATTCATTTGAACTCCTCTAATGTAAAGTTAGAAACAAGCACTGCAATAAGCATCCAATCATGCGTTTAAACAAAAAAATTAATTATTATTAATTAATATGTAAATAGCGCTTAATTGGTATAAGGGTCTATTGGGCTGCGGGTAGGTACACCGTAAGCCCCTGCGCACCTCTTTTTCCCCTTGTCAAGAACAGCCGTAAGTAGGGGTTTAAGGGCTTAAGTGGGGTCGGGATCACCGTAAGCTTCGTGCAACGGGTTTACCCTCTTTCTATTTCGACGTTCTCTCTCCTTTTCTATTTCAATTTCAGCGTCCCACCCCACCGCTTTTTGCTCCTCCGACGATTCCCTGGCGGCTGGTCAAGCTGGGACCTGAGATGGATAGCCGGCAAAACGAAACCCAAGCTGCGGGACTGAGGGAGTCGGAGGAAGTGAATGAGCTTAGTTGAGCAGTTTAGAGTTGATGATACACCACTTTTCTTCTAAGTATTTTTTTTAAATTAAAATCTTTATGCTTGATAGTTTTTTTACCCGGATTAGTACCGGGGATTAGTGTGGAACCTCGATCCGGACTCCCTCGTCTGATCTCCTCGGGAATGGAAGAATCCTGTGGAGAGTCGGGGGCGGCCCCCGTGATCTACACTCCGACGGTCAAGTTAGAATAGATATATGATAGAGTGTAGAGAGAAATGTAGAGAGAGATAGAGTTTAGAGAGAGAACCATAAGTGGTAAAGTGAGGGAAGGGAGAGAAGTCCCTTTGCTTGGAGGGTCTGGCCTCCTTATATAGGAGTCGGAAGCATCCATTGGACGCCTCCCGGTGGTGGGCGCCTCCCGTTGTAATGGACACCCCGGTAGACTGGACGCCTTCCGTCGATGGACGCCTTCCGGTGAATGGACACCTCTCGGTGGTGGATGCCCCCGGGTAGGCTGGACGCCTCCCGGTGATGGACGCCCCCCGGGTGGACTGGACGCCTTGCGGTGTACTAGACCCTAGAATGAGCTTGGGCCCAAGGTGAGACGCTTTATGGTGGGCTTGGGCCCGTATTAGGCGGGTTAATACTAGACCCAACATTTGCCCATTTGCTTCTTGTATTCTGTAAGAATGGAAGGAGTAAAATAATGCGTTAAGGTGTATTAACTTGCCTTACTTGTGAGTCCGCACGATGCGGTTTTGCCCCTTGTGCGACCATCGCTCGGTGATGGATGCCCCTGGTGATGGACGCCTCCCAGTGGATGAGACGCCTCCCGGTGATGGACGCCTCCGAGTGACAGGATGCCTCTCGGTGATGGACGCCCCCGAGTGGACTGGACCCTTGCGAGTCCAAACGATGCGGTTTTCCCCTTGTGCGGCTATCATCTTTGCTTCTTTGTTTAGTATTCGATGTCTTGAGTTAGAGCTCTCAAGTCGTTTGAGATTTCCCCACTAGCCCATTGCTGAGCGTGCTAATATGTAGGCCGTAACTGTGAGTTGTATGCGTTAAGCTGTTGGACCGCGAGATGGGCATGAGCTTGTGTGCATGTTAAGCATGAGTTGTTGGCTGAATATTAGACGTTAGCTATGTGCTAGGGAGGGCGGCCCCCACGACTTGAGAGTTTTAACTCAAGGCGGCGTTTGTGTTTTGAAGATGCCACACCTACTGGGAGGCGGGATCGTGTTAGCTATACCGATGTCGCGCCTACTGGAAAGCGGATTTGGGCTTCTATCTCAAGGGGAAGCATCGCTCAGGATGCGGGATGCGGTTTTATAATCTGCGAAAGATGTGAGTGACTAGTGCCCAATATACTTAGATTTTAAATATGAGCATATGATGTAGCAAGAAATATCATAATATGATATTAGTGGCGGTCTTTATGGCATCGTATTTGAATATATCTTAAAAGTAGAAGGAAGTACTTAACTTGAGAATAAGTTGTAGAAGACAGCTAGGAAGCGGTCTAAGTAGTAGGAGTCGCAATTTGATTCTCAAAGTGGTCTTGTAGCTTACTGGTTGGAGCTACTGCTGAGTTGAAGGCGTTAACGAGTTCTATTCACGGTGGAAGCGACTTTCTCTTCTTTTTAATAACTGGAACCCGGATTGGGCTAACGAGGACGAAGTGGGCCTGACTGCGATGCGATCTCAGATGGGACGCATTTGATCCGATTGTGGCGAGGGAGCCCTCGTGCTAGGCGGGCAGTTATTGATTACATGGATACGGGCCACTCTCGGATTGGGCCGCCACATTTTGGAAGGCGGGTGGTTGAAAGGCTGATTGTTGACGGGTTGGGCCCCCCTACGTGAGGTGTGCGGATCCGTTAATGGAATGCGGGTGAAGGATGGTGAGCGGGCTAGGAGTAGCATCAGCGAGGCAGTGGGCTTGTGTGAAGCGGGCCTACTGCAGCTCTTTTTCTTTTTATGTTAGGATGGGTTGGCCGCCTAGGTAACTATGCCGTATGTCTTTTCTAACAAAGAGAGAGAAAATAGCTGGCTTTTTTCTGAATTTTGCAGATCTGCCCTAACTGGAACCCGGATTGGGCTAACGAGGACGAAGTGGGCCTGACTGCGATGCGGTCTCAGATGGGCCGCATTTGATCCGATTGTGGCGAGGGAGCCCTCGTGCTAGGCGCGCCGTTATTGATTACATGGATACGGGCCACTCTCGGATTGGGCCGCCGCATTTCGGAAGGCGGGTGGTTGAAAGGCTGATTGTTGACGGGTTGGGCCCCCCTACGTGAGGTGTGCGGATCCGTTAATGGAATGCGGGTGAAGGATGGTGAGCGGGCTAGGAGTAGCATCAGCGAGGCAGTGGGCTTGTGTGAAGCGGGCCTACTGCATCTCTTTTTTATTTTTATGTTAGGATGGGTTGGCCGCCTAGGTAACTGTGTCGTATGTCTTTTCTAACAAAGAGAGAGAAAATAGCTGACTTTTTTCTGAATTTTGCAGATCTGCCCCTTACAGGAGACTACTCTGCTTTGTCAGAAAGATGATGAAAGAGATGATGACAGTGTTGACTGCGGGGGAGGTGAGTGGTGCCGGTGACGACGGCGAGCAGTTCCGATTTACTGGGACCCGAATCTTTCCATATTTTTCTTAGCTAGTAGATTCGAGTCTTATTCTTTGAAGGCTATGGACTTCTTTTTGCTTTCTCGCAATGGTGCTTGGAAGATAATAATAAAGCGACCAGAAACCCTTTATTCGTCCAATACTCCGATGGCATTTTTGTGTGATATGAGAGAGAGAGAGAGAGAGAGAGAGAGAGCGGGATCTCTTCTCTTTCTCGTTTTTGTTGTTGCCGATTGCTTGTAGTTGACAGAGGAAGAAGATCTGATGTCTTCTTTGTTGTCACTGAACCGAGACCAAGTGGAAGCTCTTCCAATCTTATCGTGATGGATCTGGGAGGGATATGGAGAGGAAGAGTTGGTTTCTTCCCTCCTTCAGAAATCAGACGAAAAGAATCTCAAAATCTCGGCCCCACGGTGGGCGCCAAAATGTTTTACCCGGATTAGTACCGGGGGATTAGTGTGGAACCTCGATCCGGACTCCCTCGTCTGATCTCCTCGGGAGTGGAAGAATCCTGTGGAGAGTCGGGGGCGGCCCCCATGATCTACACTCCGACGGTCAAGTTAGAATAGATATATGATAGAGTGTAGAGAGAAATGTAGAGAGAGATAGAGTTTAGAGAGAGAACCATAAGTGGTAAAGTGAGGGAAGGGAGAGAAGTCCCTTTGCTTGGAGGGTCTGGCCTCCTTATATAGGAGTCGGAGGCATCCATTGGACGCCTCCCGGTGGTGGGCGCCTCCCGTTGTAATGGACACCCCGGTAGACTGGACGCCTTCCGTCGATGGACGTCTTCCGGTGAATGGACGCCTCTCGGTGGTGGATGCCCCGGGTAGGCTAGACGCCTCCCGGTGATGGACGCCCCCCGGGTGGCTGGACCCTAGAATGAGCTTGGGCCCAAGGTGAGACGCTTTATGGTGGGCTTGGGCCAGTATTAGGCGGGTTAATACTAGACCCAACAATAGTAACAACATTGAAGAAGTTCAAATGGGCAGAAAGGACGGTTTTGGTCTTTTGGACCTGGGATTTTGGTTCAGCGAGATCCCGACCTTGAAGGCAAGTTCAATTTGTTGAAAATTGGTTTATTAGAAACTGGAAATCAGGATTCGTAAGTTTAATTTGGTTCAGCCACAGGTTACAGTCCCTACTTCAGGTAGGTCTGTCACTTTCCTCACGAATTGCCGAGAAAGAAGAAACTCGCTTATACAAATGGAAAGTTCTATGTAGACTGGGTTAGTGTAAGTTTCTCCTCATTGTGTTCAGTCCCATGTTGCTACTCATGTTTCAGTGATGCTGATGCTGAAGCTGAAGGCATAGTAAATGGTAATAAATTAGTTGAATAAAGACGTACCACTATCTATCAAATTAACCATAAATTGTAGATGTTATAATAATATATATATCAGCAATCTCCATTCTTCTCCCACCGTTTTCTTTCTTTTCCTCACACACACACACTCTCTCCTCCTTTCTTTTCCCTCCCCCTCCACTCCACTCCAGTCCCTGCTCATTTGCTCCATTCAGCGATAAATATATTCGGGCATGGCGTTCCTCAGGACCTGACCCACCCACTTCTCTCTCTCTGCCTGTAGATATCGTCCCTATTCATGTAATCACTGGTTGTTGGCAGTGATCATATAAACCTGCAACATATATATATATATATATATATGCATATGAGATTTGGCTTGTATACTCTGTAGATAGCTTTCCAACTAGATAAGAGAAGAAATTGCTTGAGGAAATGGAGAAATACGAGCTAGTGAAAGATTTAGGAGCTGGTAACTTCGGGGTGGCAAGGCTCTTGCGCCACAGAGAAACCAGAGAGCTTGTTGCCATGAAATACATGGAGCGAGGTCTCAAGGTCTGCTTTCTGTCTTTATGGGAGTTCAAATCCCATTTTTTGGGTTTTCCTAATTCGATGTGATATATTGATTTTGGCTATAGATAGACGAGAATGTGGCCAGGGAGATCATCAATCACAGATCGCTTAGGCACCCCAATATCATTCTCTTCAAGGAGGCAATCCCCCCGGGCGAACTCACAGTCCTCACTTTTTTTTTTCCTGATCAAATCGTCCGGGTACCAATTTCTCAACAACTGTGCTCTTCACTTTTTCTTGCAGGTTGTTCTGACTCCAACCCACTTGGCAATTGTGATGGAGTATGCTGCTGGCGGGGAGCTCTTTGAGTGGTTTTGCAGTGCGGGCAGATTCAGTGAAGATGAGGTCTCTCTCCTTTCCCTCCTAGATCTACTTGATTCCATCTTCTACTTGCTTTTCCCAATGCTTGTAGTTTGATGCAGTTTTTGTTTGCTTCGCTCTTTCAGGCTAGATACTTCTTTCAACAACTGATCTCTGGTGTTGATTTCTGCCACTTCATGGTAAAGAATACAAATTTCTCCGTGCTGAATCATTACAGACAGTTTTTAAATCATGCGTCCACCTTGTCCTGTTTTGACAGCAAATCTGCCACAGAGATTTGAAGCTGGAAAACACACTTCTAAATGGAAGCCCTGCACGTCGTTTGAAGATTTGTGATTTTGGATATTCAAAGGTTTTTGTTTTGTTCTTCTTTGTTGAAGTTTTGCTTGTTGATCTGCACCCTTATCTTACATGGGCATCAACATGATCTTCAAATTATATCATTGTTGCATTTCTTTTGTGCTGATTGATTCCATGGTTTGTTGGTATATATTATGTAGTCATCTTTGCTGCACTCAAGGCCCAAATCGATAGTGGGAACTCCAGCATACATAGCGCCGGAGGTTCTATCCCGCAGAGAATTAGACGGCAAGGTAAAAGGATAGTAACATTGCGCAGTATCAACCTTTACTACTTCATTGATTCGACCACGTAACCTATCTACTGCTGAGATATGAACCTATTAAAATAGTGGGGGTGATGGTGTTCCTTTGTTCACCGCTGGCTGGTTTCGATTCTAGCATTTTGGTTTGTTTTGTTTGTAACTGAGGATTTTGTCGTTTTCAAGGTCGTCGATGCATTGTCTTTTTTGTGGAGTATTGGGATAAGTCGATGTAGTGATCTCTCCTTGTGGGTAAACCCATGAATTAAGGCCCGCCAAGAGCTTGCTGCACATGCCATATGCTGGTTTTAACTGTGCAAAACTGTTTGCTTTGTGGACACTTCACTTTCGTGCTAATGAGTCTTGAGTGCTTTCTGCTCCTCGACATGTTGCCATATGCTGATTATATTTTGCATTGTTTAGTTGGCAGATGTGTGGTCTTGTGGGGTTACTCTCTATGTTATGCTTGTTGGAGCATACCCTTTTGAAGACCAAAATGACCCCAAGAACTTCTGCAAAACAATCCAAGTGGATGATTCCCCTACCTTGATTCTCTCTGTTCATAACCCAAAATAAAAGGGGGAGGTCAAGTAGGAAAACCCTTTTTTTTACCTGTTGCTGTTCTCACCATGTTTGCATACTTGCTTTACATTTGCAGAAAATAATGGTTGTTCATTACAAGATCCCCGACTATGTGCACATATCTAAAGAGTGCAGACACCTGCTGTCTCGCATATTTGTAGCAAACCCACTGAAGGTAATGCAGTAGATATGGAAGTAACTTGTGTGATCATCAATAGTTTCTGGCCGAACAAGAATGCATCTGTTGTTTTCATTTCTGTGGCAGAGAATCCCCATAAAGGATATTAAAAACCATCCCTGGTTCTTGAAGAACTTGCCAAAAGAGATGTCCGAGTCAGCTCAGTCCATGTACTACAAGAGAGGGGATGACCCGAAGTTCCGTGTTCAAAGCGTGGAGGACATTATGAAAATCGTGACTGAGGCGCGGCAGAAGCCTACATCGACGACTCCTGTCAAGGGCTTCGAGTGGGGCGGAGAGGAAGAGGAAGACATTCATGGAGAGGTAGAGGAAGAGGAAGAGGAAGAAGAAGAGGATGAATATGACAAAAGAGTAAAGGAAGTTCATGCTAGTGGGGAGTTTCAAATCAAGTGACTATACATAGATGCGGCAAGGGAAGAAGTTAAAACATGAGTTAAAACTTTTGTATGTTGAACTCATTTAGGTACAGGTAAGGATATGGATGTTGTACTGATTTGTCTACATTTTAAAACTGATTCAGTTTGTTGGCTTATACAAATAAGTAAACTTGTCCAGTAGCAGCTGTTACTGAATTCCAAATGTTTTGGTCTGTAACTCTGTTCCTTTCTTCTGCTCTTTTTTGGGTGGTAAACGGTCAATTACTGGTTTAACCGGTAGCTGAACGATCGATTATCGATATATCAGTAGAGGGCTCGCGAGATTAGAATACCGGTATAGGTTTGTAACCGGTGAACCGGTAACCGGATAGCTGATTAACGATTATAAACTAGTAATACCGAGTAACCGCTAAGGCTGCTCTCGGCTGCTCTGTTCCAACTTCCAAGCTTTGCTTCTGCTCGACTTCACTGTTGGTTGTTGCTGCCAGGTCATAGACAAAGAAGAAAGATTTAGAGGAGTAGAGGACCGGGGGTAGATCGAAACTCGAACGCGAGAAGGGAGGGAAGCTGTGAACTAGGAAGGATTGTCGATCGAATGGGAATGGGTGGCGCCTGATTAGGGTTTCAGGCCCCTACTTGCCGCGCGTTTCCCTTCCTCGACACTAGGGAGGTCGGTATGCCGAAGCACTGCTTGCCTGTTTATCGGTTATCGATACGATTACCGCCTTACCGGATAAGTTGTTAACCAAGAAACCGATTGTCAGCCCTATCTCTTTTTTTAGCCATCAGCAGTAACATTGTTTGGCCTTCAATGACTCTGTCTGGAGAGAGCCTTATATAAATTTAATGGGAATTAAGTTTTCTTATTCTTATCTACAATCAATAATCCCTTCTCCTATGGATAGAACCATATAAGCCAACCTTCCCAAAATGCCCTTCCAAGACTTGTAATAGTGAGTGTAGATATAGACAATGACAAATCCATAAATTTGAACCGTGATAATTGTGTCACGTAACGATGTGGGTGTAAGAGTCTCAGAAAACCTGAGTTATGTTTGTATTATTGATGTGTATTTATACAATGAGACTCTCAACTAATAGCTATTCCTAAGGAAGCTAATTCTCCACTAACACAAACTTAGGAACAGAAGAACAGAAAAGTAACAATCACAAACGAAGAGAGAGGAGAAGTGGAGAGGTAGTTGCCGAGTATGTCTCTCCCATATCACGCCCCCGCAAGTGGAACCTCAGAGAGGTGAAACTTGGAGCAGAAGCTGCGGAAGGATTGTCGTGTGAGAGGCTTCGTAAGAACATCCGCTATTTGATCAGTAGCCGGAAGATATCGGACATGTAGTTGTTGCTTGTTAACCCGATCACGAACAAAATGGAACTCAATCTCTAGGTGTTTGGACCGTGTGTGAAAAACCGGATTGTGAGCGAGATATGTGGCGCCGAGGTTGTCACACCATAGAACAGGTGATGCTGATGGAGATTGTCCAAGTTCAGCTAAGAGTGCTTGTAACCAAATAACCTCGGAGGCAAGCGTCGCAAGCGCCCTGTATTCGCATTCTGTTGAAGATCGGGCCACCGCTTTCTGTTTCCGAGTTGACCAAGATACCAAATTTGCGCCATGGAAAACAACAAAACCAGATACGGATTTGTGATCTTTGGGACAAGAGGCAAATGATGCATCTGACTAACCATGTAATTGTGAATAAGCCGATCGTTGGAAGAGAAGGCCCTGTGTAATTGTACCTTGTAGATAGCGCATAATGCGCTTCACAGCTGCCCAATGAGCATCAGAGGGTGACTGCTGAAACTGAGAGACGTGATTGGCCGCAAAGGATATGTCTGGCCGAGTAAAGCTCAAATATTGGAGACCACCAACTATACTTATGTACAAGGTTGGATTATCGAATGCCGGAGACAGAGCTGATCCACTTTGTGTGAGCTGATCAGGCGTGCAGGGAGTGGAGATAGACTTTGCTTGGGCCATTCCCGAGCGTTCCAACAGCTCTAGGATGTATTTTCTCTGGTTGAGGATCAAGCCTGATGGAGTATAGTGAACTTCCCGGCCAAGAAAATAAGACAGTCGGCCAAAATCCCTGAGAGCAACCGAGAACGAAGATGAACCATCAGCTCCTGGATGACCTTCGAATCTGTGCCTATTATTACAAGGTCATCCACATAGACCAACATATAGAGAACCACAGAATCAGCCCGGTAAATGAAGAGTGACGGATCTGTTTTGGATGCCACAAATCTGAAGTCCCGAAGAGCTTGAGAGAGACAGTGGAACCAAGCACGAGGCGCTTGGCGTAATCCGTAGATAGATTTCCGAAGTCGGCAGACAGAATCTGGGTGTTCTGGATCAATAAACCCAACCGGCTGACGCATATAGACTTCTTCTTGAAGAGTGTCGTGTAAGAATGCATTCGATATGTCGACCTGATGTAATGGCCAAGCTTGAGAGACGACAATGCCCAGCAGAAGCCGTAGTGTGGCTGGTTTCAGAATTGGGCTGAAGGTATCGCCGAAGTCATGGCCGGGAATCTGCTCAAAGCCACGTGCTACCAACCGGGCTTTCTCGCGTTCTAGAGAGCCATCTGGATTCGTTTTCTCTGCAAACACCCAGCGATTAGACAAAATATTACAGTCGGGAGGGGCAGGAACCAAGTCCCAGGTATGGTTGCGAACAAGAGCGTCAAATTCGTTGACCATAGCAGACCGCCAACGAGGTAATTTCAGAGCCTGAGCCACAGTAGAAGGCACGCCAGATGGAGCAACATCGAGATACTGACTGGGTTGGAGCTTGCCTGTTTATGTTCGTGTAATCATTCGTTGGGGAGGTGTGGATGCAGGGGATGTCACAATGCGGGGAGACGTAGTAAAAGGAGGACGATTTGTTAGGGTGGAAGAGATGGAAGGCTTGGGAGAGGTTCGTGGGCGAGTTGTAGTAGGTGGATGAGGTGGGAGGGGGGGGGGGGGGTTGTACAGGAATGGCGGTGGAGGGAGTGGAGACGGGTTTCGGTCGGCGCTGATAATGCAAAAGAGGCGGTTGGGAGGGATGAGCAAGGACGGGGCGGCGGCAATACTGAAGCAACGGCGGAGGGCGCGTGCAAGTAGGCTAGGTAAGAGAAGCTGGTTTGGGTTGGGGAATGGGTGAAATGGGTTGGGTAGGGGGAGCTGGGTCTGGTTGGGGAATGGGTGAAGTGGGCTGGGTAGGGGTAGCTGGGTCGGGTTGGGGTATGGGTGAAGTGGGCTTGGGGAGGGTTATGGTGGGCTCAGAGGGAATTTGTGTGGGCTGGGGGGGAGTTATGAGATGGTGAGGTAGACAATTGGGGAGGCGTGGGTGCAGCCAAGGGTAATGGGCCGGGAAGTGTAATGGGTTCTGAGAGAAACAGATCAGATGAAATATTGAGATTTGGGTCGAGAGGAGTATCCTTGTACGGGAACACTGATTCATCAAAGAGAACATGGCGACTGACATGAATACGACCAGTAGATCGATCAAGACACCGATAACCTTTATGTAAACCACTATAACCCAAGAAAACACAAGGAGTGGAACGAGGTTGTAGTTTGTGAGAAGTTTGAGGCCGAAGTCAAGGATAACATAAACAACCAAAGACACGGAGATTTTGAAGATCTGGTGATTTATTGAATAGTGTATAGAATGGAGAATGATTTTGGAGAAGTGGAGTAGGAGTGCGATTGATGAGATAGCACACGGTATCAAACGCAAGAGACCAATACTTGAGCGGAACATGTGCCTGATGTAATATATCAAGACCATTATTAACAATGTGACGATGTTTCCGCTCGGCACAACCATTTTGTTCAGGAGTATAGGGACAAGAAGAATGATGGGTAATGCCATTGGCTGTGAGATAGGAAGATAAGGCTTGATATTCACCCCCCCCCCCCCCCCCATCAGATTGAAAGGTTTTGATGGGGAGACCAAAAAATTTCTCAACAAGTTGGCGAAATTGGACGAAGACATTGAGGAGTTGAGATTTATAGCGCACAAAATACACCTAGCTGAACTTACTATAGTGATCATAGAATAACACATAATAAGATTGATGATCATAAGAGAGAATAGGAGCGGGGCCCCAAAGATAGGAACCCGCAGAAGCTAAGAGGTGGTAGCAGTAAACTGGGTCTCCCTTTGGAGAGTTGAGTTCAGGTATGGGACAGAGTGGGACGATCACTACAAATAAGTTCTAATGGTGCAGAAGCACGATATTGGGATGAAGGAAATGGTAGTTTGTGAATCTTACTAACAGAACAATCATGACACAAAGAATCAAGACTATCATGGTATTTTATTGAATGCGAAGACAAAAGATGTTTAACAGCCCGGAGATTTGCATGACCCAACCGTTGATGCCAGAGATCAAGAGAGCCAGTGAAGACACGAGGAAGAGTGTGACTTTGGATATGGAGAGGCAATGAGTAGAGACCATCCCGCGCACAACCACGATAGAGCTCAGCCTTCGTGCGGCGATCCTTGATCACAAAATATGTATAAAAAAATTCAATGGAAATAGGATTAGAACGAGTCAAGAAGCTCACAGAGAGAAGGTTTTGTGGAGCCTGTTGAACGCGAAGCATATTATCGAGAACATAGGAATGATTAGAAAGATGAGCATGAGAGGAACCAGAATGAGAGATGGGGAGGCATTTACCATTGCCAAAGGTGACTTGATTAGGACCATTATATTCAGAATGATGAATTAGATTACCCAAATCAGCGGTAAGATGGTGATTAGCGTCGGAATCAAGGAGCCACTGTTGAGATGACTGGGCCAGGTGAGAGGATTGGGCAAGATAAGAGGATGGGCCTGGGTGATAATTGGACTGGGCAGGAATAATGGGGCTTGGACAATGGGCTCGGACATGTCCCTTCCCCCCGCAATTGTGACACATCATAAGTGATAGGCCTGTAGGGCCCAGCACCCAGCACCTCGGATGAGACAGGCCTTGGGCCACCTGTATTGGGCCGGCCACCTGCAAAAACATTGTGAGAAGGGCGGCCCGGGTTGGGAAACCCTCGACCTGCATACCGCTGGGTTCAGTTGCGTAAGTAGCGCCCGCGCTGCGCCCTCCTCTGGAGGAATAAAAAGAATGCGGCGACCCAACCTCGCCAGACGATGAGCGACAACGGTGGAGCTGAACTTCTTCGCTGAGAAGGAGGCTGCTGACGTTCTCGAAGGAGATGGGTTCCAAGCGCGCCTCGAGATTGCGAGTGAATGGACAATAGTCTTCGTCAAGGTCGTCCAGAAGAGCAACCACCAGTTCTTGTTCGGTGACAGTAGCGCCGAGCGCGAGCATTTTGTCATAGATAGCCTTCGCTCGGTGGATGTATTCATGGATCGTCTCATTACCACGAGAGAGACGTAGAAGAGACTTGCGGAGATGGTCGATGATGACGGGAGAGCCCAAGGCGTAAATGGTAGCCAACACGGACCAAGCGTCAAGAGCAGTGGCTTTGTTGACGACGTTGGGCAGAACGGCCTCGGAGAGCGAGAGATTGATCCAGGTTAGCACATACTGGTCACGCACATACCACGACCAGTAGGCGGAATTGGACTGGCCATTGACGATTTGTGGTAGAGCAGGAAGAGAACCGTCAACATGGCCCATCAATTGATGACAGCGAAGAAGAGGAGTGATCTGGGCATGCCACAACAAGTAATTCGTTGGGGTGAGCTTGACAGTGAGCTGTGGGTTGGCCGACAAGGAGATGGATGAAACCGGCAGCAAAGTGGAATCGCCGGAAGTAGAGGAAGACGAAAGAGAGGAAGGTTCGGTGGCCATTGTTGGCTTTGAAGGAAGAAGAAGAAGGACCGAGAAGAAAGAAGGAAAAGAAGAATTGACTCGTTAGAGTGCAATGCGCTCTGATACCATGTAAGAGTCTCAGAAAACTTGAGTTATGTTTGTATTATTGATGTGTATTTATACAATGAGACTCTCAACTAATAGCTATTCCTAAAGAAGCTAATTCTCCACTAACACAAACTTAGGAGCAGAAGAACAGAAAAGTAACAATCACAAACGAAGAGAGAGGAGAAGTTGAGAGGTAGTTGCCGAGTATGTCTCTCCTTTATCAGTGGGCAAGTGGGTTCCTAGAACAAGGGATAGGAATTATTGTTATTATTATTATTTCAATCGTTTACGTTAGAGTTAGATTTTGCTCTTCCTTAATTTTAGTGCAATTAGTTGTCAATTAGCTATTTAAAGGAATGAGAATAACAAGCAAAGGCAAGCATTGAAGCCAAAGCAAAACACTATTGTGTTTAAGAGGTTGGTCTTTCCTCATATAAAGGCTACTGTTACCATTTTACTTTACCAAACCCATTCTCATTCTCTCTACCCGCCGACTTCTCCATCTTCTCATACCTGTTTCTCTCTCACGACACTACTTCTACCTTCCTAAAACCATAGCTCCCAATAAATCAAAGCTCAGACACCTAGTTCCTTGGCCCCATTCCTCCCAAGAAGAAGCTACCAGATCAAAAGTACACAACACATTGTTTGATTTTATCAGCGGCGGATCCAGAACTGGGTAGAGCACTGAACCACATTTTAAAAAGAGACAGAGTTAGCTAGGCCGTAAAATAAAAAAATTACAAGTGCTATAATAGGTTTGATCGGAGGAGGGCTAGGCCGTGGCCCTGGACGGCTCCCGATCCCCCGCTGGATTTTACCTTATCAACTAGTGTACTTTTAGAATTTATTACACATTTGTTTTACATGTAAATTTATCAACATTTGAAAGGCTACAACCTCCTTAGATTTAATATGGCTCTGAGACACTGGGATATAGATGTTCTCTTTTATTTTTATAGATCTCTGGTTATATCGTTCGAAGAAAACATAAAATGGCGGTTGATAATGATACATCCTAACATAAAGAACATTCGGACATTTTTACCACCCTTAACAATCCGATTTACATATAAAATATGGCCCGAAAGTCCCATTATACCAGTTTAGCTACAGAGAACAAGACCAAAGGTGCTCAGATAGTATTAGGGCTGCATGTATTTGCATTGTTAGTCACCAAAGGAACAAAATTCACAAGTGATAAAGACGTATCTGTGCTCTTATGGATTTTCAGCGAACCAAAGGTAAGATGCCCCACTGATGCAGAAAACCTTGTCCTGTGGTGACTTCCAAGACCAGCAGAACCAGAACTGCCAACATAGCTGCTCTCCCGTTCCATGTCTCTGCACTTCTTGTCCAACCCCATTCCCACACCGTCACCGGTGGTGGTAGCTCCCTCCGTTTCGAATCATACGCTGCCAATAACTCTTCTACACTGCCCAGTGGAACTAAGGACTGCCATGCAAAAGTTAAACTCGCCAATCAATAACTTCTAACAAAATGTAAGTTCAAAGATATGATCTTCTGGGAATTGGAAAACATGCATCACTGAGAAAAGTGGAACATCCATGTCTACTTTTTTTTTAGCCAGGAAATGTAAGAAATGGAACCTGTCGAGCTTCGAGATTAGAGACTGCCATAGCTCCAACATAAGGAAGGCTCTCAATCACAGCATCTGCCAAGTCTGAAATGAAGGTTGGCTCGCATCCCAGAGCCGGAACACGCCCCCATTTTTCTATCCCGGACTCGAGAGCCAACTCTTTATACTCTACGTCAATTTCCTCGAGAGTCTCAATGTGTTCACTTACAAAGCTGAGAGATATGGAAGACCAAACATAGTAAGGTTTCATTGTTGTTGGCAAGCCATATCGAGACATCAACTGGAACAATCAATTTTCATGTAGCTGTCTTGGTCAGTTCAAGCAAGGGAAATCCAGATTAACATAACATGTTTGACCTTATTGGGACAGCGAGAAGACGTTTGACCCCTTTTCTCCCGAGATCAATGATTGTCTCGTCGGTGTAAGGTTTCAGCCACTCCACAGGTCCAACTCTGCTCTGGAGCAACATTGAAACTATCCAGTGACTCACCATCCAAGTAGTAGAGAAAAAACCAGAAAAAGTAAGAAAAAGAAAATATATGTTCACATGCTGCAACTTGTTAGCTAGTTAAGCACGTTCAAGGCATCATTTGAGGTTCCATCCTCGCATATAGATGAAAAATAGTATTAATTTTCACCTCATTAAACAAATTGAATTGATAGTTCAATGCAAATGTAACAACTATGACAAATTGAATCTTAGCCTAAAAAGCAATGACAAGCACATGAGTCGAACTACCATCATATGGCTACTTGAAGTATGAGCTAAAAAGTCGGAAGTTAGATCGAGTTTTCAATTAAGAAGATGAAACTAGCCCATTTTTATTTTAGCATATAATTCGTTTATTGGCATGCCTGTAGTTTGCTGAGATCCATATCAAAATGAAAATTTATTGCACTTGCACTTATGTTCACGTGTTCATTGACAAAGATATGTACAGTTTCAGGACACGCCTTCTGCATTATGCTAGAAGGTCACGAGTTGAGAATAAAGAGCAAATAAAGAGAAGAGTCTTAAAGAGTATCTAAAGCACCTGATAAGCAAGAGTATATGGGTTAGTTATCCGTCTCTTCTCTAATTCATCCATTATCAAATCCACACATTCCTCCATTTCTGCCTTGTACGGATCACCTGCCTCTTCAACGTATGCTATAGGCACTCCATGCGCACTGAAAAATATAACAACCTGCAATGCAAATTTTGTAATTCACTGCTGCAACCTCTATGAGGATAAAAACATAAGGCTTCAAGCTTAATATAGATGTGAAATAAGAAAGGCATTAGAAAAGCGCAACATATAATCCAATTATTTTTCAAGTGGGCAATCACTTGTATGCTTTAACGCAGGAAACTTAGAGGCGAGGGCTAATATTCCTATCCTGCAATGAAGTTACTAGAAATGACTTGCAGTGATCGGCTTAAGTGTAATGAAAACATCTTGCGATAAGAAATGTAGTATTGTTTTTAGGGATTGCTACAACTAAGTACAAATAAAGGTTTTGAGGTCACAACTGCATCAAACCGCATCTAGCCATGTGAAGCAACTAACCAATGGCTTAAGGGAATATCATTTGATTCTATGTGCTATAGCTTGAAATTCTCAAGGAAGAACTACCTTTTCAGGATTGTCAAACTTTAATAATTCCTTCTCAATTAGATTGGTCATGGCAGTAATATATCCTTCACGCTGATACCAGGACGGTATCACTGTATGCTGCATGTTCACTAGATATTCATCTTCCCTGGAAATGGCAACGAAATTATCAACTTCATAGTCACTTACAGAGCATCACATATTGACGCTATCAAATAAATAGACAATCACCGGAATATACTCTCCAAGAGTCGCAGGCTGGAGCCACTAGTTGAAATTGAAAACTGTGGATATAATGGAAGCACAACAAGTTTTGTAATGCCATCTCTCTTTATCTGCAAACATTTCAAGCATAATAAGCTTAACAAACAAAAGTGCGAGCTTGTATAAAAACTCGAGATACTAGGACGCAGCCAGAAGCAAAAGGTTTTTGTCCGCATCATAAGCTAGTTTACCAACATGGAAATAAATTATCATAGATCATTGCAATGGCAACAGAATTTCAATGTGATGAGCTGGAATAAAAAGTTCTACAGAAATCACTGATCTAGAGGAGGAAAAAATAGTCAACCGCGATTATAAGAAGACCTTGATTGTTAACAGTACCCGACGCACTTATACAATGCAGATTGCAGACAACTATACGACTAAAAGAAGCTGATACAGTCATACATAGGCACAAAAACGAAGGGGTTATGAAGCTCAATAAGGAAAATTTACACAACTGAGAGTTCATGATGGCAAAAGTAACCCCTATGAGAAATTTCATTAACCTGATTTTACAGATGCCACTGGGGATTAGTGGTGAGCCAAACATACCTGTTCAATGGCTTCCTCAGTGAACGGATGCCAATAACGCATGCCCACATAAACTTTTGCTGGAACATTCTTCTCCCAAAGAGACTTTCTCAACGCTTCTGCCTGGGTGAAGGAAAAAATAGCCACTCAATAGAAGCTTCAAGTATCAACAGAAAAACCAATCATAACTAACTGAGTTAGAGAGGAAAAAAATTACTTTTATTGGAAGGTAAGCTTTCACGTATAAGCGTGTGCATTAAACAGTTCAACGTACTTGAGCTAATTTACGATTCTATGCGGCTCCACATTTAGACAACATAACAACACATTGCAAGCTACTTAAGGTACTGTAGGGGAAGAGTGGGGTGTGGTACTGAGATAGAGATTAAAATAGCATGCCTGGGCATCAGTTATCTGTCGCAGGGGAGATCCACCACCAATGGAAGCGTAGCCTTCTTTGCTCTTGGGCGCCCTAACAACTGATATGAACTGGGCCAGAGGCTTTTGCAGAAAACGAAACAACCTTGGGAGTCGAATGATGTCCTAATGATACAGCAGACGACATGGTAAGCAAGCTAAAGTGGCATATCCAATACATCAAAAATTAATCACTCCGTAAAACCCAACATGCCATGCTGAGTAGGCTAATCTAGCTTGTTCATACGAGAGTGTTGTGAAATAAAAATGGAAGAGCAGAGGCAGAGGCATCATCTTACAGGGTCGGCAAAGAGGTTAAACAGGAAAGGCTGCACATCATCAAGGGTCTCTGGCCCTCCAAGATTCAGCAACAGAACTCCCACCTTCTCGTTGCCAATTAGAGATGTTATGGGGATATCTTGTGCCGTTGAGGTCACCAAAGCTCTCAAGGGCCAAGCACATTTATCATCTTGCTGAGAGCATAAAGATTGTTCTCCAGGCAAGCGCAAAGAACACCTCGACACAGCATGAGTTTTAGCGGGATAGGAATTAAGAGAAACATCCACATGGAATGCAGAAGAACACTGCAATTTTAGAGATGCACAAATTGGCCGTGGCAGCAGCCTGCAATAAAAAGGAGCAGCAACCCAATCAAAAGATGATTGGTATGATACCAATATATGTTGCAAAGACTGACAATTAAGCGTCAAGGGGACATAAATTATATCTTAACCTGACGACTTGACCAAGACAAACATGAACGTCGGGAAGAAAGGTTGTTTAACCTAAAAGGACATTAGGTGATTATTATATTTCAAGAACCTCAAACAAAAAACATTCAAATATTCTATTGGTTCGGTCAGGTGAGTAAGCGAAATCCTGGCTAAAAGCTACCATATTCAGATATTATATCATCAAATTACAGAGCAAAGATCCGTACTTTTTCTAATATTAGGTCCTTTTCTGGAAGACCCATTTCAGGCAAGCCCATAAAAGCAATGAAAAGACCACAGCTTTGCGAATGCAAATCGCTCGCTGGCTAAAGAGGAGCAACGAACAAAAAAGGGAGAGGAGACTCACATGGGGAATCTGGAGTTCCGATGAACCAAAGCAGCAGAAGCTGTAGATGAGGAAGAAGAGGAAGGAGAAGAGACGGAGTACATTAATCCAAAATTCATTGAGATATAGCTCTCCGAAGTTCAGTTGCTAAAGAAGAAACAGAGTAACCAGGTTACAGGAACGGGCATCTAATGTTGGAGGAGAGAAATGAAGAGGTTCCAACAGATGGGTTCTCTACTCGTCCTTCTTCCTGTTTTCATGGAGAGTACACAGCAACCAAGGAGCAGCAGACTTGCTCTTCTCACTGGATTAGTGGCTTTGGCTCCGATGAATAATACAAAGTAACGATGATATTTCTTTGGCTGGTTATTTTTGGGGGAACAGAAGAAGAGGAAGAGACTAGAGCGAGCGACTTATCGCTACTCCTGAAAAATTATAAATGGTAGAAAAACCAACGCCAATTGGACTTAATCCAGTCACGTTTTTGTCAGCCGGTCACTTGCTCACCCTCTAACACCATCATGAAATACCATTTTCATTTCATATGCCGTCCCTACAGCCACTATCAACTACTTTTATCATTTCACTACATATCGATTTCATTTTCTCTACATCCATGAAATCAATTTTCTATTTCATTTTGTGGGTGCAACTAATTTTTTATTACAACTAAACATTTCTTCTATATGAATGAAACTATAAAAGAAAGTGAAAATGAAAAAAGAAGGCAAAAAGTGAGATTTGGGCCCACGTTCTATCCACTTGCAATTTCATGGAGAATTTCATTTAGTGAAATCTTCCATTAGTGAAAGGACTTGCTACATCCATGAAATAGCAATTGACAGCAGCCACGTCAGAATGAAATTGTCAAATGGAAGTCGTTATGGATGCTCTAAGTGCCAAGCTAACCCATTCGATTTTTTATTTTTCCTTTCACTTCTATATTTTTTTTACCACAAAATCTGCATATTTTATTTAATTGGAAAAATGTCATTACAGTCCTTCAACAAGGACGAAATAACAAAAATAGGGGGTCTCTCACACCAAATTTCCGTCTCCTCCTCCCATCTACACTCTATCCTCGTCATTTCATGGGGATTTTTCCAAAAGTAGCACCGTTTAAAAAAAATTGCAAAAATAGCACCCAACTCCGAAAAATTCCAAAAATAGCACCCTTTCTGCAAAACCGCCACCCGAGGGCTCGTTTTTCGATGAAAACCGCACTGGTAGGGGGCGGTTTTGCAGACCGCACCCCCACCATGTGGTCTTTTTTTTTTTTCAAAAATCCTAACCTAGGTGGAAACTTCAAACGAACGTATCTTTGTGTTCGGGTATCTGATCGTATCGATTTTTTTTATTCCGCATAACCTTTTGAGATATTGCAAGCCGAAGACTGCCGAAGGTGGTTTGGTCCCGCCTTCGTCCCAAAAAATGTCGTTTGCTACCCCGAACGAGCTTTTTTCCGATTTCGTCAAACTTTGGACAACCATAACTTTGTGCTCCAAAATCCAAACGACATGAATTTTTATTTTTTTCGCATAAATTTTTAAGGAATACAACTTTTATCATAGACATAATTTCAAAATATACGTGGATTGCTGAGAAGGGAAGGTAAGCTATTCCCAAAATCCTGTATATCCAAAGATAATTCCTGTTTTGAAAATTCATTCCTAGTAAAAATTGTAGTCCTTAAAAAGTTATGCAAAATAAAAAAAAATTCATGTCGTTTGGATTTTGGAGCACAAAGTTATGGTTGTCCAAAGTTTGATGAAATCGGAAAAAAGCTCGTTCGGGGTAGCAAACAACATTTTTTGGGACGAAGGCGGGACCAAACCACCTTCGGCAGTCTTCAGCTTGCAAGATCTCAAAAGGTTATGCGGAATAAAAAAAAATCGCGACGATCAGATACCCGAACACAAAGATACGTTCTTTTGAAGTTTCCACCTAGGTTAGGATTTTTCAAAAAAAAAAAAAAAAAAAACCAGACCGCATGGTGGGGGTGCGGTTTGCAACCAAACCGCATGGTGGGGGTGCGGTCTACAAAACCGCCCCCTACCAGTGCGTTTTTCATCGAAAAACGCGCTCGCAGGTGGCGGTTTTCGCCTAAACCGATGGTACGGGTGGCGGTTTTGCATAAAGGGTGCTATTTTTGGAATTTTTCGGAGTCGGGTGCTATTTTTGGAAAAAAAAAATTAAACAGTGGTACTTTTGGAAAAATTCCCATTTCATGAGCCATTGTGTTTCCATTTCTCCCCCAAAACCTCCATCGAACTTCACCCCCCCCCCCCCCCCCCCCCCTCCAGCTAGGGGTGTTCAAACGGTTTGGTTACCGTGGTAACCGTTTTAACCGGTACTATTTGGATAATTTGGTTTGGTTAATTTGGATAATTGGTTTGGTTTGGTTAAAGTTTTTAGCTTGTTTGGTTTAGGTGGTTTGGTTTTGTTTCAGACACTCCTAACCAGTCAAACCAAATTAACCAGTTAAGTAATTAGTCATATATCTAGCATATATTATATACACATAATACTTTGCATAATCACTCAAGAGTTAACGTTCATCCCTTTTAGACTCATAAAATATAAAGCTCAATATTGCTCATATAGTGTATATTTGTATATGAAAAGTCTAGACTACAACATATGGACACCTAATTTAGATAAATTTCATACATTATGATGAATGAAACTTGAAAGGAATGTCATTTCCAGCTTATGATAATTGCTAAGAGCCTAAGTCAATTTACACAAACACAACAATTCATTAACCCATACCATTGTCATAGTTTTTTGTTAGGTGAATACTTCTATACTAATCGTAAGATAATTGTCTTAGTTGCATGTATTTTTGTTTAGGGTATAACTACGTGTTGATTGTTATGTTTTATTCATTATATAAATTGCAAATTGTTGCATTAATCGAAAAAATTTCATCGTCAATTATAATGTGATTTTATATTGGTTAATCTGGTTAACCAATTAACCAAACTGATTAAACTTTAGTTTGGTTAATTTGGTTGTTGTATTAGTTTGGACGGTTCGGTTATGATATTGTATTCCATGGTTAATGGAATTTAGCCTTATTTGGTTTGGTTATAACCATGATAACCATTTGACACCCCTACCTCCAGCCTTACCGCTTTAATATCTTCCACCACCGTCCCCAATTCCGTCTCGATTGAATTCTCCTGATTGAGCTTTTGAATCAATGATTGACCGTTTGATTCCATCAAGATCGGCTTTGTCGCATCGCCCACAGAAAAGCCTGGACTTCAACCATTTCCGGATCCCAATCGATCCTTGTCCTCCTCACCGCCGATAGAACGAACTTCCCTTCCTTGTCCCGAATTACCATCCCCATCCATGTTCCTTTCTCCTTCAGTTTTGCCGCATCTATGTTCACTTTCAAAGATCCTTTCTCTGGTTTCTCCCATCGCACCAGCGGTCTTGACGATCTCTCCCGGACGGCTTGTGGGTTACCGCTCCGAAATTCTTCCAGGTAAAGTTGAGATAGTTCAATAATCTCTCATTCTTCAAGCTTTCTGTTGTTAAAGAGATGGTTATTTCGCTCTTTCCACATGAACCATAGGGCCATAGCCATTGAACATAGCTCTTCGTCTGTAGATTTGTCACTGATCTCACACAACCATTCCTCTATAGACCTTGCCTCCCCTGCCAAGTATAATTTTTGAATGAAGCTAGGTCGCCATACCCTGCCTGCCCAGTCGCATTCCCTAAGTATGTGCTCCTGGGTTTCCTTTAAGCCACCGAAAGGGCATTTGTCACTAGTCTCCTGGATGCACTTAGTTAGATTTCCTCCAGTTGGGAGGATATTACTTCCCCAGCGCCACAGAAAAACTCGTACTTTCGGTGGTAGTTAAAGCTGTCACATCCTCTTCTAGTCCACTGGGACATACTTCTCCCACTGGTTCCCCTGTTTCTTCCTTCTCCACACGTGGTAACTAGGGATGACAATGGGTCGGGTCGGGTCGGGTCGGATAGTGCATATCCGTTACCCTACCCAAAGTAGTTCTTGTTTACCTATACCCATACGCACATGTGAAACGGGTAGAACATTAAAACCATGCCATACCCGTTCGAGTTTTGGGTATCCACGGTTATCCATGGGTAATAATTTCTCTTAATAACTCCAACCAATATGTTAACATTCACATGTATTCTCACATTAAGTAAGAGGAAAAGTATGACAATAATTCACTAGAATGAAGAAAATTAATTAAAACAACACAATTTCATGAAAATATTATAATTATATGCTAAATATAAAATATGTTAGAGAAAAATAATGATTATTTCTAGACAAAATACATATGTATGTGTATAATCGGGCGGGTTCGGGTTGGATAGTGAGAAACACATGCCCACCCATTACCCGCAATATTCGGGTTCGGGTTTTACCCGTATCCACTAAATGTCCTTCGAGTTCGGGTTTTACCCTACCCGATTAGGCCGAGTTCGGGCGGATATCCACGGTTACGGATATTTTTGTCATCCCTAATGGTAACCGGACTTCACGGAATATCTTCTCAATCTATCATATCCCCAGACCCGAACATCTGGTTGTTGGTTCCTTGGCAAATGAATTTGAAGAACTCTTTCCCTATCAGTAGGATGGAAATGTCACTGCAATAAGTTGCTTTTCCAGCTCCTGCATGAGGGCTCGATCCTATCAGAGACCCTTGCTTATAAACCCAATGATGAGACTGGTGATTCAATCTTAAAATTAGGACTGCTAGGAACCCATTTATCCCATCAAATACGTACTTGATCTCCTCTTCCGATTCGCCACCTTATGCCCTCTTTCACCAGGGATTGTCCAGCCATTAAACTTCGCCATATATAGCTTGAATTACTCCCTAATTCAGTTTCCATAATGTCACAATTAGGATAGTATTTTGCCTTCATCACTCGAGCAACCAAGGAAGTAGGATTTCATTTCACTTCTATATTTCATCTTTACCACTAACTTTAGGTTTAAGTTCACCCAAAAAAAACTTTAGGGTTAACCTTCGTGTATCTATATTAATGATGCGGTCAAACTTAAATCACTTAATGCTTTCTACTCGTTACTATGTTGAACCAAGACAATGAGACTCTAGTTAAATGACATAAGATAGTGGGACAAGCACTTAAGGCTGTGAATGAGTCGAGTCGAGTTGAGTTTTACCCCAGTTTGAACTCGACTCGTTAATAAACGAGTTGAGTTTGAGCTCAGCTTGTTTATTAACGAGTCGAGTTCGAGCTAGCTTGGTTACTAAATCTTGACTCGTGTTTGATATTCATTTTGTATGTAATGTATGATACATGTGATTAATGTCAATATGAAAATAATAATAATAATAATAATAATAATAATAATAGTTAAGTGTTCAATATTAACTAATCTCATGTTATACTTTGTAGTATCATATTATTTAGTTAATAAATTTTAACTAGTCAAAATTATGTTATTTCATAGTATCGAAACAATTTATGATACATAATTTCTTTTTAAAATTAAATAAGACATATTTGCTCACATAATCGACGTGTTAAACTTGATATAAAGTGAGATATATAATTTAAAAATCCTATGAATTATCAAAATAAAACTAATATAGATCGATCGCTCATAAGTCGGTAATCGAGTTGGCTCTCTAGCCACAATATTGAGAGTTGAGACATCTCATGGGCTCTAAACAAGCGAGCTCGTGAGTTGAGCTCAACAAGCCACCGAGTCGAGCTAGCCCGCGAGCTCCACGAGCTGCAGAAGGCTTAGCTCAAGTTCGGCTCGTTAGTAAAGTTTCGAACGAGTTTTTCTTGAGTCGAACGCCTACCCGCTCGAGAGCAGTTTGGTTCATTTGCATCCCTAGACAATGTAGTATTCCACAACGGTCTTTAGGCCTACCACTACTCAACTTTAAAATGAGTAATATAAGAAAAGAGATGGTCCTTGTGTCGTATCAGGTCATTACCTAAGGTGGGAGTAGCTTTGGTTCCCCCAATCGCTTAGGTCGGTAGCTCGGTACGCCTCTTCGGATTGTGCAATTGGGCGGAATAGGAAAACTCGAATAAGGACTCCTATCTAGATTAGAGCTCCCTATAGTGTATGCTAAGTGTGAATCGTGCTAGGATGTCACAACATAGGACTAGGGGAAAACTCATCTAAGTGAAGTTTCCTCAATTAAATTCAATCTCGTTTTACTTGCATGCTTGTTTAGTTTAGTATTTTAAATTTTAAAACAACAATATGATCGCTGGATAATGTGTAGTTTGCTTAAGTATGGATAGATAATCGCTCGGGTTTGATAATTTGAAAATACTTGCTACACCCGGTTGAAGGTTGCACTTGGCCTACGATTGAGAGTGTAGTTAGGTACGCGTCAAGCTTTTCTAGCGTCGTTGTGGGGGACAACAATTTATCATTAAAAATAGTGACCTATTGTTAATCTAGCTTTTTCGTGCAATTTTGCGTTGGAACTTGCTTTTGCTCTCCTCGTTTGTGTCGATTAAGGTGATTTCATGTGGTATATGACAAGGATCAACTCAAATCACTTGGAGCCACTAGACCACAACATCAATCAGACTCTTCGCCATCTTGCTCGTGAGAGGGAGTTTAGGGAAGCAAGGGAGAGATTTGTGATTCCGGCTCAACCCAAATAAGAGGAGTCTAAAGAAGAAGAGGAAGTTGAAGAGGAGTTTGTGATTGGAGACATGGACAACAAAGCCGCACAAGAAGGCGATGAGGCGAGGACCATGAGGTATTATATGACTCACCGGATAATGGACATTCAACTGAGCATTCGAGTTCCACCCGTAGCTGCAAAGAACTTTGAGATCAAGACCAGTCTCACCATAATGATCCAAAACAACATACAATTCCATAGCCTCAACAAAAGGGATTTTTCCAATAATAGCACCTATTGAAAAAATTACACAAATAGCATCCAGCCCACAACATTTACAAAAATAGCACTATTGTTATCAAACCGCACCTCCAAGGTGCATTTTCTAACTAAACCGCACCTTGGGGGTGCGTTTTAGTCCACGTCAGACTGGAAACCGCACCTTGGAGGTGCGGTCTGTGTTTGGTGGGCAGCGGCCTTGGAGACAGCATGATGAGGAAGCGATCAAGTGGCGGACCGCTTGCCACCTCAGCGATCCTTGCCACGAATTGAAGACCGCAACGCCAGGGAGTGGTCAAGCCTCGATCAACGCAGACCACATCGGGAGGGCGCGGTTTCTGGCTGGGAGAAATTACCAGACCGCCCCTGGAGGGTGCAGTCTGATGGGAATAAATACCCCCTCCCCCCCTCTCATTTTTTCACACCACAACCATTCTCCACTCTCTCTCTCTAGAATTATCTCTCTAACCCCTCCCGTCCCCTCCCAAAAGCCTAGGAAGTAGTGGTCTGTTGGTTGCGGCTAAGTCCGATCTGCCATCAGAAAACATTTCTTTGGTTTTTCCCTCAAAACCCGCCCGCCGAATTTCTGTCCGACTTTCGCGAGAAAATGGACGAGTGGTTCCAAGAAGAGAGAGTTTATTATGATGAATTTCAAGAGGATGAACTCATTATTTTGGTCAATTTTTGTTTTGTTATAAGATTTTTAATTAATATATGTACTAACCTTGTTGTTATTCTCTCGTAGGTTGAGGACGACGTGAATATATACAACCAACGGTACTATTTGGATCAAGGGCCTATTGATCCGACCGACTTGTATGACCAACCCAACCATCGTTCAAGAGATGTTTGGAACGATCACCCGGTACATACAATCCTTCATCATTTATCTTTCTGTTATTTTGCTAATGTACTTAGTGGAATATAAAATAAATTTGAAATAATTTAATCGTATTGGTTGTTTTCAATAATTTAATAGAATACATAGCGCCACTTACTTCGACTCTTTATAAAGAGATGCACGTCTAAGGTAATGAGGGTTTTAAGCGATTATCATGATCCTCCCATTTCCTGGGAAAATCGGGTATTAAGAGATTCTCGGATCCCCTTTTTTTTTGTCAAAAAGGCTGCGTTTCTAAGAAGATGTATACATCTTCTAAGAGTCTAACGAGTGTTGCATTGTATTCGATTAAATTATTTAAAACAACCAATACGATTTATGTTTATGTGTACTTAAATGAATTTATTAATTTCAAATGTTTGAATATGTATGTATCTCTTTAAATTATTATTCATTTAGAATGTTATTTATGTCAATTAATTTAGTATGTTTGTGCATTCCGTTGGAAGTCCCCGGGAGTCAAAGGGCGTTTCACCACCGAGATGGTCGACAAGGTACTCACGATTGGCCCAAGAAGTTGGCGGAAATGATCGCGGTATGGGAGAACCGACAACTTCAGGATAATGTCACTCCAACAAGTGTGGGTCGAATGGGGTATCATGACCCATACATGGATAGATATCGACAAACATCAGTTCGGTACGTGATTCCGGAGGGTGCGGCCGATGGTGCATTGGTAAGTATATTCCGTCTAATAAGATTAAATTTATTGCTTATTTCATTTTGTCACATCATTAGTCTTATCTTGCTAACCTTTTTTGTGATTTAGGCTGATGGGATCGAGCGGATCAAAGCGTTGACCCATGGGAAACATGAAATGGGACATGAAGATGTGAGCTTCATTCGGAAGATGACAAACATTCTTCTTGGCTGTATCAGAGCACAGGGTCGTGATCATCGTAGATACTCACCCATGCCCGCACTGATGCCACCTCCGGTACAAGTTGATGTCCCCCATCCCCCACCACCATACGAGAGAAAGAAAAGCAAGAAGGTTCGGGAAAGACCTCATTAGCCCGAAATAAAGCCTTTCTCGACGTGGAGAGTGCCGACCCCCTTGGTTGTGGCACACGGTGGCGGTCCGAGCTCACATCAAGATCCCCGTCCGAGCCACTCCCAAGATCCCCGCCCGAGCTTGTCCCAAGATCCCCGCCTGAGCCACTCCCAAGATCCCCGCCCGACCTACCATCATGAGCAAATCTCGAGCTCATACAACAATCCCCGCCCGACCTACCATCAATCCCCTCCGAGCTACCATCAATCTCCATATGATCCCCACCCGATCTCATACAACGATCCCCACCCATCATACTATGATCATCGCCATACATACTATGTTCCCCGCCCAAACTTCTTCAACGAACCCCACACATCCTCGGGTAGTTGGCATGATGGTTCCTCCACGACTGCGCATCACGACTTCAATCCCATTCCTCGCCCACATCAGCAGTGGCCTCCTACCCCTCACCGTATGAGCGTCGATGTCCCCCGCTCGACCCCGGAAGCGCAACATACCACGGATCGTCGCCGACACAGCACCGACGAGCGTCCTAGCACGACCCAGCGAAACTTGCCACCGGAACCACCGATGGTCACTCCCGCCGGCCGTCGTACAAGGAGCCAGAAAACTTTGCAGCCCATGAGTCCCAGGGACTTCCTTGAGATGGATTTTTAGTTTTATAATTTTAAGTGTTGTTTTTAGTTATGTTTTAATTATATGTACTTGAAACCCTTCTATTTTAGTTTCTTTAATAGAGTGTTGTTTTAGTTTTGATTTTAGTTCTAAGTTCTTGTCTTTCTCTATTTTGATCGTGTTAACTTAAGGTTATAGTGTTAATTGAGGGTTATTTGAAAACACGAAAGTTCCAAGCATCATAGCTCTAACTCTGACAATAATTGAAAACATGCAGCCCCACGTCTGTAAATCTGCATGGCTGCTTGTCTGGTGTCGAAAAATAATTGACACACAAACCGCATTGGGGGAGGGGGGGTGCGGTTTGTGTTGCCAAAACCGCACCTTGAGGGTGCGGTTTGTTTTTAAGAAGCAAAACCGCACCCTGGTCAGGCCTAGACCGCATCTGGGCCATGCGATTTGGTTAGGTCAGACTGCAAATCGCGTGGCCAAGATGCGTTTTTGGCCCAAAAAATTAAAACGCACCCCCAAGGTGCGGTTTAATGACAAAACGCACTAGGGAGGTGCAGTTTACATGCAAAACGCACCTGGGGGTGCGGTTTATAAAAAATGGTGCTATTTTTTGTAATTTCTACGAAATGGGTGCTATGTTTGTAAATTTTTTTAAAGGTGCTATTTCTGGAAAATCCCTCAACAACAAGTCACCAAGAGAGCACATCAACCATTTATTCGAGTTGACGGATGACATGAATATGAATGGCGTACCTAAAAAAGTCTTTAGGTGGAGACTCTTTCCCAACTCTCTAAGTGGAAAAGCTTGAACTTGGCTCAACAACCGACCCCCTATCTCCATGGGTTATTGGGATGATTTAGTCACCAAGTTCATGTCACAATACTTCCCGCCTTCTAAAATGACGGAACTTTGAAGAAAGATCACCCAATTTGCTCAAGAGGAGGTGAAATATCATTGTATTCTGGCAGATTTCTTCTGTTGGTTTTTGCATAAGAATAATCATTGTATTTAAAATTGATATAACCTTCTTGGTGGTGCCTTCTTACCTTTGGAAGCGTGTTTTTTGGTGGAAGTTTACTAGCCTCTTAGTGTTTAAGTGTTTGGTTAATTTGCAGGTGAGTCGTTTCATCGATCTACATCCAGAATATCATGGACTTTGCTAGTAAGGTTGCTTTCTTTTCATAATTGGGGGCAAGTTAAATTTTTTTTTTTTTTGCAAGTGAGCCACTTCATTGCCATCCAGAATATCTTGAACTTTGCTAGTCAAGTTGCTCTCTTTTCTGTTCTGTGTACCATGCTAATGGATAGGGTCTCATTTCGTCTGCTCGATTTGCATGGTTCACTACGCTACTTTCAACTTCAATGGAGTTCGATCCATGAATTTCTCCCTGCAAAGGATAGAAGTTAAGTCAAGGATTTGGACCATGATGAAAATATATCAAAGAGCTTCACATGCACAGCAAAAAGATCTTTCTTCGATGTTCAACCTCTATTTGGTCATCGTCTTTATCTCCTTTTTTCTTTATATTCATTGCCTGAAGAGGTTATTGTTTTCTATCTTCTTTGTTCTTGTTCTAAATATCTATGAAAAAAAAAACTCAGTAAGAGGTTCTTATGAAACATGTCTCCATATTGATAGTCTTAGTTAAGAAATTATATTAAACTGACAATAAGTTGTTGTCATAGGTTGTTCCCAATAACTCGAGTTGTTGGGAAAAGGTTATGTTGGATCTTATTGATAGGGCAAAAGCGTAATGCCAATTCCTATCTTGTAGTAAAACCGGAAAGTTTGGGTATCGTCTCTCAGGGACTGGTACAACCTTATATTCTATCAATTCTATGGAGCAAACTATAGGTGAAAATGGTTTGAGTGAAGAAACTACTAGCTAATAATTAAACAAAACAAGCAAATTAAAGTTGTCGGGGAAAATCAATGGGAGAAAGTTCTGGGAGAAACACCGGAATTCACTACCTATCCTATCCAGATTAATTCACACATTCCAATCAATTTAATCCAACTCTCTATAGCCAGGATATCACGAATGTGCTAGCTATCCCTGTCGGGAATTACTACGTACTAAACAATTAATTCAAATCCTACTGTCGTAGCTCAAGGACTTAATTATTTAGCCTGAATACCGATATCCTATTTAAGACCGCATAACACCTTATTTAATCCACTGTCGCTTCGATAAGTTACTATGTCACATGAAATATGTTCAGTTATTAGGGTTTCACTGTCGCTAATAACCTAATTAACTACGATTCATTGTATTGGTGGCCAGTCAACACAAAGCATTAAGTAATTTCATGCAATAGAGATTGGAAGAAAAGAAATATGAATCAATCCATCAAATCAAGAATTAGCTACATCCTATGGTGTTTCCCCCAGAAATCGGGGTTTAGTTCATGATGAAATTGAGATAAAACAATAGGGTTTTGATCATCATGTTCTAAATCAACAATACACAACTAGTTCGGTTCAGATAATCCAACCAACTAATCGCTCTCGTTGAACTCAGCTCAAACCTTGGAGAAGTCGATCGAAATTCGCCTGCTCGCGTTTGCTCTTGCTGCCTGTGCCCTTTTTCTTTCGTCAAATAATTCCGCCCCGCGCGATGCCTCTGTCCCTTTCCAAGAAATTCGCCGCCAATAAAATTGCCTCTCAGCCAATTCTGTGTCTCTTTCAAAAATTAGCCTCCTCCCTCTTCTAATCCCCCAGAGAATCTCCTTCTAATCCCCTTTCAGATGTGATTATTAGTGCAGTGGTACAAATATCAGTGCAGTGGTACAAAAATCAAGATCTGGAAATCAAAAAGTTAGAACTGGAAATTAAAAACTCACCGCGAGAGGGGCTTTGGGGAGAAGGGCAGTGCAACGACAGGGGGTGGTGGCAACGACCCTGGAGGATGGTGATCGTAGGAAGGCGGCGGCTGGAGATAGTAGGGTGGTGGTGATAGGCGCTGGAGGAGGACAGCGGCAGGAGGGATGGTAGTGGCACAAGTGGAATGCATGGAGGAAGAGCGAAGAGAGAAGTGATGGTGGCGGCGGCGGCGAGAGGAAGAGGCCAGAGGGATGGTGGTGATGGCTGCGGAGGTTTTTGGTTGCTTCAGAATACAACAGGGAGGGTTCTGGTGGAAAGAAAATCAAAATGGAAAGAAAAATAGATGAAAGGGAGAGAGAAAGGGTAATTAATTGCGAATTTGGGGATGCTTTTTTTCTAAATGGCTAATACTCGCCCTAACTTTATTATAATCGCCCTAATTTAAAAGTGAAATTTACTTATTGGTTGGGAATACCACCTCATCAATCCCACTTGATACTCCCGGTGTAGACAATAATTTCTCTTAGAAAAATATATATTCATTCATCCATGAAGAAGAAAATATTTATTCATTTCACAAAGATGGTTTCAGCCTAGACACAAGAAGCATAATCGTTCATTTGATTTTACATGTTGAAAACTTCAAACTTGTACATAATAATAATACATATGTATATATTAATCAGTAAAATCATACTAATCGATCATGGATACACATAAATATATCATTAATAATAATTTCCTTCATTGGCTGTTCTAATTTAATTAAGCTTGCGGCAATTCTGTCGGACTTCGCCTTGAGACCCTTCCTTAACATCGAGCCTGCCCATCTTAACCATGGCCTGCTGGAAGTCGAGGAAGAACATGGCCTGGTTGAAAGCATAGCCGTTGACCACGTTTCTGGTTTTGGGGTTGGAGTACAAGGTCTGGTCGGAGAAAAGCAGCCCTGTCTTTCTGGACAGGGTGTTGTAGTAGAGGTTGTCGAAGGTGTTCCTCGTCATGTCGAAGGGCTGCTCGGCTTTGTCGCCGGCGGCGCAGGTCTTGGAGAGTGAGGTGGCGAAGTTTGTGTCCATCATGGTTGGATCTGGATTGCTGAGACGACTGTTAAACGACGAGCACCTTGCGACTCCTAATGTGTGCGCACCTGCACCACAAAAATAGATATATAAGAGTATTTTATATAATTAGAATTATTGGACTTGGACAGCGGACTTGTAACAACTCGACCCGATGGGTAACGTCTGTTAATTTAATTGAAGTGTATGAACAACTTTATTTTAAAGATTATTTTTCTTTTAACTTTGATTTGGAAAGGATGAGAATTTTTTTGGTTTGTACCTCGGTATTAGGCTATCGCATAAATATTATATATTGTTGCTGTTAATTGAAGTATCGGATGGTATCCTAGTCGATATGGCACATATATAAAGTATTTGTATATAATTGGATATGATCCATTGGTTTTGAGGAATCGGATGTAAGAAGTGTGATTAAAATACTTTTTGTTTATTTATTTATTTTTTTAATCTACTTGTCTCTCTTCTGCTTTATCTTGAATTTTGTAAAAATTTAAATAAATGAAATGAGTCATTGTGATCTATGGAATTATATAATATTTCGAAAAAAATATTTTGGCTTACTCATTACCACTCATTACCACCCTTTACCAACTTCGTTTTTAACTCAAATTTTGTAAATTTTTGCATAAAAGAAACATATTCAGATATACCATTTACAAGCATACCATTTACATCATGTATATTCACACTATTATATATACAATCATTCTATACTATGATATATTCATGCCAGCATGAGTCAGACTAGTGTACTCCTGGAATATAACCTTACTCCAGGTACTTCTAGTGAGATATCTCTATCTAGATCATAAATTAAATATAGTACATGGTATGATATTATATTCTAACTTTTAATGGATAAACCGCAAGTCCCGATTCTCTAAACTCAAACCCAAAATTCAATTTAATAAAAAAATAATATTAATTGACCATTGAAATTGATTAGAGCTTAAAAAAAATCTAACAGTCTTATCATATCGAATATGATAGTATAACAGTCAATACCACGTGAACATAAAAAAAAAAAAGTGGCGATTATGGAAGTATTTAAATGGAGATTTGGGTTGAGAAACATTACCAGAAAGGGCAACCATTTCTTGGGCAGAGAAGCCACGTTGGCCAAAAGTGCGGATGAGCTCGGAGGCATTGAGGAAGGGAGACGGCAAGTTGATGGTATCCTCGATCTTGGACCTCTTCCCGTCCTTTCTCCCCTTGGGTATTTCGTACACCGGACCTCCGGCAAAGAACACGGCATCCCTCGCCGCCATGGCGACGATATCGGCGCAGGAGACGACGCCGGGGCACTGCTGCTCCAGTTTGTCCTTGGCGTCGTCGATGACCTCGTAGCCTCTCAAGCTGAGGTTCCCGGGGGAGTCTTTCTCCGCGGTGTTGTCCTTGGTGGAGTCGAGGAGGACGGAGGCGTCGCAGCCCTGGATGAAGCAGTCGTGGAAGTGCATCCTCACCAGCGACGCCGCCAGGGTCGGGTCCGCCTGCAGCGCGGCGTTGACGGTCCCTTTCACGATCTGGTCGGCCAGCGGGCAGTTCATGACGTAGTACTGCATGCTCAGGCCGTTGGACCCGCCGAAGTCGAACCCGGCGCTGCTCATCACCACCATCGTCGCCAGAACTACCAGCCCCACGGCCTCTTTCCCCATCTTCCTGCCGCCGCCGCCAACGCAGCACCGCCACGGCTTCACTTTCGCTGCCATTTAGTATATATATATATATATATATATGTGTATTGGTATAGTGTGTTTTGGGTAGAGGCTAGAAGAGGCTCTCCATATATCTATATATATATACACGAGGCTAATATTGTGACAATTTCGATCTGACCTGTTTAATCTGTTTTAGGGTGGGTTCGACCCGCCCGTAAGTGGAATGGGCGGGCATGAGTATTCTTATCGACCTAACCTGTCATGACTCGCTCCGTTCTTGACTAAACTACATGTAATTTTAGTCAAATTATTTAGAATTTTTTTATTACATCATATTTTAGCTGTTATAAAGTTGTAAATTAGTGAAAACTTCAATTTCTCCAATAATTTAATTATATTTTATCATATTATGATTTGTTTCTTGGTCTTATAGTGAAAATCACTAATATTTTTTAAATTTTCATATAAATTATATACTTTATTGGGTCGACCTGCCTCGATCCGCACCCTATAATAAATTACTTGACATAAAACTGACCTGTCACAGCTGATATTGATATCGAGATACCCGTCATAAACCTGCACATTTACATTCCTATTGTGCGCGTACACAACACTATGTGTGTATAGATAGTGGGTGGGGCAATAATATTGAAGCGCATGGAACGAGGCTTCTAGTGCTGTGCCCAATCCCCATAGTGGGCAAGAACTTATCAACACTAAATAAAAGCAAAACAATTCACAACTATTTTTCTTTCTTTTGTTCTCACTAGAGTAGTTGAATTATTTTGTACTACTCATGAATCATGATATGATTAATATAATTCACGTTATTATATCAATGATTATAAAGCTAAATATCATTGTGAGTGCATTAAACACAATAATATATGGATGTGTACATGGTTGTGATTCTATGTTATAAAATCATAGTAGATTAATGCTATCACTTAAAGTTCAATTTTTTTTTTGTCTTAATACTAGTTTTAGAGTTGAGTGTGTTATAGTAATCTATATGTATATGGGGAGTTCTACGGTACCCAGATGAAATCCGGGGTACCGCATACCTTGAGTAAGAAAATAATATCAAGAACTTGAATTGACTAATCTTTCGGACATGATACTATACTCTAACCCTTAAAGATCAACATCTAGGTCTTAATTCTCTAAATCTTATACCCGAAGATCAATTTAATTAGAAACAATAATCGACGGTTATGATTCGTCCAAATATACGGAAAAAAAAAATCAATGCACCATCTTAGGATTTATAGTTTATGATTTAGATAATTAGGACCTAGGGTTCGCTCATTAAGGGTTAGGGTATAGTTTCATGCCCAAAAATCCTGCTAATTCGAGGTCTAGATAGCGTTTTCATACTCAAGGTATGCGGACGGTGGACTCATAAAAATGAGTGCTTACCGGCCCAACTTGAAATGTAGCCTTAAGACATCCATTTTTGAATTTTTATTAATAGCATTAATCAAAGGGCTCATACCACTACAAAACCCGAACTATCGAAAAATGTCACTTGTGACCTATTTTATTCAACATGACAATCAATACATTACCCTAAGTCTTAAACCTTCAATTCTGAACCACATCCCTAAACCAATTGTAAATCTAAACTCTAATTCTAAATTCCTATATCTTGATTGATTTTTTGTGCAAATTCATGTGTTTTCTTATTAATTATCACAAGTAACGATTTTTATCATTTAAAACAAAGCATGAATCTCCTACTCAGAATGACGATTATGAGGAAAAAATGAATGCACCGAATAAGTAATGACTGCATTTTTTAGCGTCTATCAATTTTATCATCGAATTTAATTTATTTCTGGAATCCGTAATGAAAATAACAACTCTTTATTTGCATTTTTCCAATTTTTCTATAAAATCCACTATTCTAAACTATAAATCTGGAAATAAATACATATCATATAGGAATCAATTGGTGTTGCTAAACCTTTGGAGAGACAGGCGGACTGGTTGATTGTGGAATATCACTATTCAGGGTTAATGGCAGTATGGAGTGAAGTGAAACGAAAGCAAAGCAAAGAATTAAGAAATAAAGAAAGCTGTAGTGGTCAGTGATGTGTGGCGGCAGGGAATTGAAGTGGATCATGTACATTACAATGACTAGATATGCCCGCTCGCTTGCGCTTCGCAACGAGTTCAAGATAAAATGGTAAGTATGTTGTTATGAAAAAATTAGTAAAATGTAGATCGTACGGCATAACTCTAAAAATTGGAAGAAAAATCACTAAGATTTTGAGGAAGAAGTTTGTAGTAATATATACTTGTTGGTCAATGAATTTATAAATTAGAAGACGTTGATCCATATACTTGGAGTTGGACACCTGTTACTCAGAGACGAAGTTCACGCATTTAAAATGAAAAAAGAGTTACTAAGATTTTGAGGGAGAGGTTCGTAGTAATATGCACTCGCTGGCAAATGAATTTATAAATTAGAGAACGTGTTTAAAATAATGTAAAGCTAGAAAGAGGTGAGTAAGAATGCAAAACCGAATCCAAATAAAAAGTATACATAATGACTGATAATCCATATTAGAAGATTTATCCATCATTTTTCTATTTGATCTCGAACTCAAGAGAGATGACTAAAGACGCAAAACTAAATATGAACAAATTGATAATGTATAATGACTGATAACCCATATCAGAAGATTTCATTTGTAATTTTTCTATTTGAGCTCCAAGTCGAGAGAGATGACTAAAGACGCAAAATCAAATAAGATCATAATTAAAGCAATTTGAGCATCGCAACAAATAAAAATACAAAATATTTAGAAAATAAATAATTGAAAAAGTGATTGGACTCAAATAGAAAATAGTGAGATGATTGGGTGCAGTGGTGGAGGCATGATTCGGAACTACCCTTGTCCTTTTTTCTAAAATATAAAAATATAATATTTAATAATTAATAATATCCAAATAATTTATTAATAGATAAAGAAATAAGTGATTAATACAATTATTGTTCGCATAAACAACCAATGAGTTTTCATATTATGAAAGAATTACAAAATACATTAATTGTTTACACTCTTAAGTGAACCTTTTTCGAAATTCCCACTAAACAATCATTAACAAACTGATCATCAATTCGACTTCGAAACTTGTTCTTAATATATCAATCTAAAAATGCTCTTTTTACGTTCGGATTTGCAACTGGCAGTATCAAAACTAATTTCAGAAGAAAATAAACTGACCGATATAATCTATGCACTTTTGTCTCCACCATGATCTGAGATCATTTATCAATTTCTTTCAATCCAACAAATCTCTCATCAGCCATAAATTAATTATAATACCCAACAATTTGTTGTCGAATAATAGTGTCATGAATGAAACCAATAAATTAATTATTTTTTGACAATTAATGAACAAGTAATAAATTATAGTGTAGTGCTAATATATCCTCATATGACCTATGGTGAATATGGTCTTACATTTTCCCTTTGTTTTACAGGAGAAACCATATACGCGATGGCCTTAGCATTATTGGGAGTCAGCTGGTTTCCACTGCTAATTAAGCGACAAACTCTTATTAGGCCAACTCGCAAGTGTGTCGATCCTATAGAAACGATGAAGGCCCTAACTCCTTTTGACTTGCATGTAACGCTTACTTCCACCATACAATTAGCCTTGTCGGACGCGTCAGAAGTAAAAAAGAATCATCCCATTACATTACTTTAATTTAGGCATAGCATTAACTTCCAAACTTCGCTCTCGCTTTCCCTTACCAGTTCCATTGTTTGTAGAGATAAAATATTATCTCTGTACTATTACATCAACTTTTAGTCAGATTTCCTTTAAAAAAAAAAAATTGATTTAGAACATTTTAGAGACAATTATATAAATATTGTGTTTTTTTTTAATTTATCACAATAAGGCGGATTAAAAAGTATTGACACATATATTGTATTTTGGAGAGCAAAACCAGCGAGACCACCTGAGACTCAGGTGCCGCCGCCGTTTCCGTTTTTTTTTTTATCATTTAATTAAAGTTTACAGCAGCGGCGGCGCCAAAGATCGAGGTAGTACCGCATGAGACTGAGGCGTGCTGTGGGGAAATTGTAGCTGGCGATGGCGCCCAGGACTATGGCGGGCCCGCTGGCATATTGCTGGCTAACCCCCTATATAACCAGCGAATTTCGTTTAAGTTGTTCACCACAAAAAAAAAAAAATCAACGAAGTTTGACGAGGAGAAGCTCTGGTTGCTGCTGCAAAAATGGCTAATAGGTAAGAGACACTGATGACTTGATATATACACATGTTTTTATCCACCATTCTTATGCCGTTTGAGTCTCATTTCTCGTATCTTAGACCGATTTCACGCTAGATTGTTCTCGTTTGTGTTATTTCAGGTCCTAGTACTGAAAGTTGATTAATTGGCCTATTTCCACTTTACCCGAAAGATGGTCCAGCGGACTTCCCATTTTATTTGGGCCCTTTAAATATACCCAACAACTACATTATAATACCTTTCTATTTTTTCATTACACTAGTACCTAAATTGTAAAAAAATTACAAACTGGTCCAATTTAAATCACTAGTTATTTATATATATTTGAAATTTACAAGTAATAAACTAGACGAGTATTTGGAAATCGCCACATGAACTTGGTACAAAACTAAATCTCATGAATTTGGTACAAATCCAAATATCATATGTAACTAATATCCCACACCCTTAATGAACTATCATAATATCTGTCAGATATAACGCCTCAATGTTTCATTCCATAAGAATGCACCAGCACATGAAGAAAGTTGGTGTGAGTGAGCTAAAGAGAGACAGCATAGCATAGGAACAAGATCACACAAGCCGTGTCTGGCCCCCTTTCACTGGAATAGACAAAAACATCAATCACTCATGGAAGAAGTCTTGCCTGGCAGTGGCAGGGCAGCAAACAACACATCCTTTGGCTGGAGACACGCAGAATGGGAAATCAGGATGTTAATGGTGGTCCAGTGTTCATCTTTTGGTCTCACAACGGCACCATCGGCATGGGCTCTGGTCTGGCAATAATTCACTCAAGACTCTCTTTCTACCTCCACAACAATTTCTTTAGCTATATTTCCCATCTCACAGCTACTTCTTTCTTCCCCCAGAATTGAACCAAAACTACCAGGAAAGGGGAGATAGAGAAAGGACCATCTAACAAAATGAAAGCTTTGTTTCTTCCACTTCTCTGTCTCCTGGCAACTGCTTTCTGTTTCTATTCCCATAGTTTCGGCTCGCCGTCTACTGTGATTCCCCATCCAAGTATGAGATCTATGAGAGATTGGAACATGCCCACATCTCCCACAAAACTTAGTGCATACGACAGCAACAAGGTATGTCCTTACAGTCTTAAGTGCTCTTCTTCTCTTCCAACATATCATTTCTCTGCATAACCTGCATTTGAAAGTTTAGGTGTGAACTGTAGCAAGTGTACCCCTCGTAAGAACCTACTTCACAAGGAAGGCCTCTGCATATTCATGCTACAGCTAGTTATAAATGTGTCTCAACAAACCCGGAATGCTGTCATTGTAGCTGACATTGCCTATGTATATTTCTGCAATTGCAGGATCTAGAGGAAGACAAACAAAAGAACATCAAGGCACAGGAGGAACAAATTAAGAATCTCAACAGTAGTGACCATGTCGATGAGCTTATTTACCACATAGATTACAATGGTGTGACAACTCATCCGACTCCGAGGGATAGACCATAGAATGCAATCTCAGGTTGCCAGATGGTCCCAGAAAACTTCAATATGCAAGTCGCAAGCTTAGAGTTACCTCTCAGAATCCCCCAAGAAAATCATAGAATAATTATCTTTTCCCCCCAATTCTTCTAGTATAGTTTGCTTTATGAGAGTTCTCCATCCTTTCGGGATCATTTGATGTGACTCTAATGTAAAATCGTTCATTGCTCTGTATAGAAAGTGAATGCTGCATTGTCATCAGTTGAGAGATCCATAATGTTGAGCCATTCAACAAGCTGCTCCAGTGGCTAATGGAACGAAATCCATAGCGCTCTAACCTTTTACCCATTTGGCCATGGTGGCAAAATGCTGCACACATTCCCTAGGACAAGTTTTTCTTTTGATGCAAAGAAAGTATTCCATTCTTGTATTCATTTCTTACCTTCTTGTATTTTTCAAGTAACATTTTGTAGCTACCAATTGCATCATCAAACAAGGCTTCACCGCAGAACCTGGATTTAACAAACAAGAATGAAGCTTCTGCTCTGTCTTTATGTTCAGAATATAGAGCCAATATATCCTGAATTCCTGTGAAATTTATCCTGTGGCGAAGTTCTTTGCTCGTTTCTTCCCCAGATTCAAGATGACAGAGCCATCTCAACCTTTCACACAAATTTTCTCTTTGTTCCACCTTCTTCAGCAGTTCCACTATAGCAAAACCTGTACTGATTTTGGTGACCAAAGAACTGTATGCAGTTTTCTGGTTTGAATAGAGCCAATTATTGTTATCAAGCGGCGGAGCAAGAGCACCAGCCAAACAAGCCTTACGAAAAGTTGGATCAGAAGCACCAAGCACCTCAATCACTGCATGCAATAAAGTCACAGACATTTCACCTAGACTAAGAAACAATGGTTCAGCGAGAGTGCGATCCTGCTGCTGCCATCTCAGATACCAAATATGGAGTGCAACATGCAGAAATCCTTCCCACCTGCAATTAGATAGATGCAGACCGTAAGTGAACAGGCAATATAGTTCTGAATTATAGCATTCATCCCGATGGTTCCAAACATGGAGATTAATCAAACACAATAACAGGCATTCCCGCTCAAGATTTGTATAATCACCCATCCTGCCATTGAATCCCCCCAACCAGTGAAACACAAGCTTTGGAATGATATCTCAAGTTTGAAACTGGATTACTTTGTACATACATGTAACTGATCAAGTTCGTCAGTTTTTTCGAAAACAAATGATGTCCAGTCTGAAAACATACCCTGAGGTAGGTGGCGGTACAAAAAATGTAGAAGTATGTTGTGACGTAGTAGAGTTCCAACCTCACACCCCCTTTAAACGAAAGCCACCATATATGGCTTGAAGTTTACACATGTCCGGACACCATGTGCTTAACAGAAACAGATGGGGTCATCGGGATTCAAACAAAAGACTTCTCAGTCACAGAATGCTCTGATACCATGTCAAGAATCAATAAATCCCAATAACTCGAGTTATTGGGAGAGGTTCAGTGATGGATCATATACCGTTTAGTCGTTTACTAACACCTTGGACACTGACCCAAAAAAAATTTGTCATCTCGCCTTTGTTTGTCGCTAGAAAAAAAAATCGCAAATTCTCTCTTTTTCATTGGTGCAGAATCACTTTAGCCATCTCTTTACTTCCTTGTATCTAAACTGACTCAATTTCTCAGTCCATTTTCTTTCTACAAACAAATACAACAGAGGCGATGAATATGATAGTAACCGTGATTGCTATCTCAAACACCATGGCCAAATCATTGATTATTTCCTTCATCATCTTTGGTTCCTGATCCATCTCTAGTACAAATCGCAGCATTGCAGTTTGAATAGTTTACACATATTTAATTAGGATAACTGCAAACTTCTTACTTTTCAGCGAAATTCAGGCTTGCAATTATAAAGTACTACCACCGCATTGCCCAACCCATATAAGCCCTGTTACTAAGGTTTTAACTCCGACAAGAGATAGACGTCTTAACGTTTTCTCATCACCGTTAGGATACCATGTTCAAACAGCACAGAAATGAAACAGAAGATCAGCAATTCTACAGGCTGTTAGAAAATAATTCTTTAAAATCTGTCATTCTCATCTACTACAGACAGAATTAGATTCATCATATGAAGCAGAAAATGAAATCTAGTCAGAAATTAAAAATGCTGGCTCTATGTGTGTGTCTTCTTAAAGCAATGTCTGATGGCTATGGTAAAGTTCCGTGACCCTTTACCTAAGAACACAATAGAGAAGTAAGAATCACATTATCACAAACATAAGCTGCATACTTTCAGAGAAACATGACGCGAAATGTGAGATGTAACAAGGGCCACATTAAATTTTCACTTACTCGAAAGGAGGCTCCACCTCGATACCAATTGTGAGATGTAACGAGAAATTGGAAGCAGCAGCTCCAGTCTCAAATGTGCAAGCCTCATGTGGATAGCCTCTTGGAATGTACATAATGTCGCCTTCACTAAGCAAGAACTTTCTGTGTCTATCTAACGAGCACTCAGCACTGGCACCAAGTCGTCCATCAAGTTGATCATACAACCGGGGTAGTTGCAAACTTGGAGGATAGATGGTCCATTGCTTACTACCAAACAGTTGGCATACAAATACACAGTGGTCATCAAAGTGACAAGCCAGGCCTTGAGAGTTGGGTGGGGTTAAGTATAGATTGGCCCCTACAGACGGTTGACCAAACAAAGATGCTAGAGCATCTGTTATAGCTGCAATGCATGTAAAGCGGAACTCCATGCCACGTAGGGCAATAGTATAACCACGTCTGTAAGCTTCTTCACAATTTTCAATGTCAGAGCTGCTGAGAAAATGGAGGGGCTTTGTGTAGCATGTGCTCGAGCTCTCGTTGAAAAAATGGACCTCTGCTTTGGACTGGCTTTCAGTTCTTAGCACCCGCAAGTCTTGCTGGTAAACTATTGGACTGCCTAGTTCGTTCTTCACATCCTCCAGAAAACTAAATATGTCCAACTCATCAGAATCAATAGGCAGACAAGAAACAAAACCGTGAAGCATTGAACAAAGGGAGGTGGGAAATGATTCCATAGGACCTAAACATTCAGAGAACAAGCACAGTATCTCATCGCTCTCAGTCGAAGAGCCTGAATGCCTTCTAACCATCAGGGGCGACGTCTCCCACTGACTTGATAAGAAAGCTTCAAAACTAGATTCACCCGGACCAAATATGCTCCTTTTGACAAATGCAGTTGGCAAGGGAGCAAGTTGGCTAGTAGTAAGAGAGAGCTTAAAGATGCTATGAGCCAGGCCGTTAACCCCGGTATTATTCAAACATGAGACTTGTCTGCCAGATTTTAAGCCGGTGTCATGCAACACCTGATTGTGTACTTCTGCCCATAGCTTTGTCAAAGAAACCGAAAATGCTTGCAAATCCTTCCCACAGAACCTTTCCAATTGCTCAACATTACATGCATTAACCAAAGTTATAACGGCATGTAGAAGTGAGACTGCATATTGATCTTCTCTCGATGCCAAGCTACTCTTTCTCCTCGTGTTGCCCTTGCACAACAGAGATACCACCGTCGGTGAAATATGTATCTGCAAGCATTTGGGGCTAATGGGAGCAAATTGTTATGTTTAAGAATCTCCAGTGACATGGACAAAGCAAACTCAACTATCAGTTTAACCTCTGCCTCCTATTTAAAGTGTTACAGAGATCACAGGGTTAAAGAATAAAAGGATCGTCTCAAATCAATGTATTGCATAGTCGCACATGGGAGAAAGAGGAAGAAATCAGAGCAACGGGAACACTCACATAAGGAACTGTAACGCAGAGAACTCAAGTAGCCGCTGCCTTCCAGCAGAAGAAGTCGACAAATCCAAGATAGCATTACATGCAGCCATCGAAACATTCATCCTGGAACTTCGCAAAGCATGGATTAGAGCCCTCACAACTACAGCATCCATGACAATTTCTTCATTCGTTTCAAGAGAGCACAGTGACGCCGCACCCAGGGTCTCCGAGGCGAGACGAGCGATGTCTTCGTGCCTGAGAAATAATTCGATGAATTCCCACAAAACCCAATCGAAACACAGAACATACAGAGATGGAAGAGTTGCTTACTTGGAAATAAGGAGAATGGGAAGGAAAGAGAGGAGGAGGGTAACGGAAAGCTTTTGTGGTGGGGATTGCGAGAAAAGAGATGACCGCAGGTGCACCAAGCAACGGCGAATCAATGGGCGGCGGGAACTGGAATCGGGATCGTCGGCGAGCGCTGCAAGTAGCAGTGGGGAGACGGAGGAGGCATCAATTGCATCGCCATCCTTAACATGGACTAGGCGTGGAGATAAGTTAGATTGCTTCGGCTTCCTTTTGCGGACTCCACCTTCAACCATCATCGTCGCCTTCTTCTTTAGCTGACCTAGTTACCGGCTTCGCGCCTTCAAGCTGCATATAGTATTGGGTGTTAAATGTGTAAGCTCGGACTACAGGTGGCAGGTGGGAAAAGGTGGGAAGTTTGAGACAGTATAAATTTGGGTTTGATATGAACTATGATAGAATTAATTTTGATATGTGGTTTCAGAAATTAACATTCTGCTCTCAACTATGTAACATATAGATAGATCCGATATATAGTTTGACTGTCAATTTGGATGGGCAACAACATTCACCGTTAGTCAACACATCATGTCATTGCATCGTTACCTTAAAAATCATTAAAAAAATTCAAGTTCAAATTATTTTTCTAATTTTTATTATTTATTATCAAATTAACCAAAAATAATTTAGAAAAATATAAAATAAGATAAAAATATTATTTTTTGTGTAATTTCAAAATGATAAATTTTATAAATTAGCCAAAAATTATCAAATTATTTTATATTTTTAACATACCCAAAAATAAAATATATAATTTATATAATATTTTTTAAATTTATAAAATTTAATTTGATAATTTTTGGTTAATTTATATAATTTATCATTTTCAAATATCCCAAAAAATAAAATATAATTTTTTTTTATATTTTTAAAATTTTTTTTGAATAATTTGAAAATGATAAATAATAGAAATTAGGAAAATAATTTGAATTTTTTAAATAATTTTTAGGCTGACGTGGCAATGACATGGCGTGTTGTCATCCAAATTTACGGTCAAACCATGTCTCGGACCAATTGAGTCTATATGTTGCATATAGGGATGGCAATGGGTCGGGTTGGGGCGGGTTTTGTCAAACCCAAACCCATGGGTTTATCCACCAAAAAAACCCGGGGTAAAACCCGTTGGGTTTGAAAAACTCAAACCCAACCCAACCCGCTGGGTATCCGCGGGTTCATGGGTACCCGTGGGTTTTTGTGGTAAAAATTTACAATAACAAGTTTCTTTCAAAATAAAAGTTTAACATCAATTTTCTCATACAAATTAATCATACAAAAAACACCAATCTAGAGCATACAAACAAACAGCAAATGATCAATACAAATTGTTCAAAATTAAAGATAAACATATATAAAAAATAAGATTAAATGAAAGCTTCTTCCTCATCAACTAAGTTTCTTCACTCTCCACTTCATAATATCAACTTCATTCTAAACAATTAGAAAGAACAAATTATATATGTCTCCACAAACATATAGAATATTAGTTGTTTAAGGAAGATATATTATTTAAAATATTAAATATACCGGGAAAGTAATTATATGTGTGTGGGCGGGTACCCATGGGGCGGGTTTACCTAAACCCAAACCCAACCCGACCCGGTGAATAGTGTAGCGGGTTTAAACCCGAACCCGGCCCAAAACCCGTCAACATGGGTTTTACCCGCGTTGACCGGGTTGGGTCGGGTGGGTACCCGTGGGTTCGGGTTTTGTTGCCATCCCTAGTTGCATAGTTGAAGCCAGAATGTTAATTTCTGAAACCACGTGCCAAAGTTGATTATATGTCATAGTTCGGGCCAAAATAAAGTATTAACCCAATAAAAAACTCCTAAACAACTTTACTCTTCTTGTTTGTTTGCTTATTTTGTGTATGCCATTATGGTTTGTATGAGTAGTTATGCATAAGAAGATCTAGAGAAAAACGACCCTAGGGCATCCTAGTATGTATCACTTTATATTACATCAGTATTCACCTCCTCGCTTTCTTGGGCCGCCTTCATTGGCTTTGTCGTTGATCTTTAGGACCAATTCTTTGACTTTATAGCAAGTGTTATGAAGTGCTCCTGGCTTTGGACTTCCATCATTTGTGTGAAATACCATCAGCCGACTAGTCCATCATTATTGTGGTTCTCGATCTAGGCCTTTGGCGAAGTACTTTAGTATTTGCTCCATGGTGAATCCATGATGGGGCACACCTTCATATGATCCTGGAATATCTTCCAAGCGTCATAGAATGTCTCTCGTCCATTTTGCTGGAATAGAGTGATATCATCTTTAAGCTCTTTCATCCACCAAGGTTGAAAGAACTCCTCGATGAATGCCTTCTACAGGATCTCCTAGTTGGTGAAGGTGTTGGTCTAGCCATTTCTTTTCTTTTTTGGTCAATGAGAAAAGGAATACTCTCAATCGAATGGAACCTTTGATGGCTTCGTCTCCTGGACGAAGTCTATGATCATCAATAACATCTTTAGATGTTGCACCGGATTGTCATCACTTCTTCCTGCAAATATCCCAACTTGTTGCACCATAGGCATCAAGGATGTGCGAATCTCCATGGTTGCTGGTGGCACAGCAATGCTCGAAGTAATATTATTTAAAGCTCTTGATCTTGAATACTCATAAAGAGTAGGTGGGGCCACCATTCTTTGCTCATCTCCCATCATGATTGATGTGGAACATGCTATAGAGGATGCTTCTTCTCCAAGATCGAAGTTGCAGTCTTTGTCAATTTCCTTCTCCAAACTCGAGTTTAAGTTGAGAAGAGTATTGGCTGAAGCATCCTCCTCTCCTGATCTAGATGCTCCTATTTTCGATCACAACAAGGGTGAACTCGATGCTTCTCCTTCGTTGATGATCTCCTTCACAATCTTTTGATTTTCATGTTTCTCTTCTAGTAGACACTAGACTCGTACACAAAATCCAACAATACAAAATAAAGCTCAAGAAGTGTATCAAGGTCAGGTGGAAAGTTTTGCTAGTACTTGTAACTTGTAGAAGCTTCGTTCCACCCCGAACTCGTTCATTTATCATACGCCGCTTACCTCCTCAACCTCCCTTCCTTTTTCATAATCCCCTTGGAAACAATCAAGAGTTTCCTCTTTTCGATGCTCACTTCCTCCTCCTCAAACTATTTTCTCACCTTGCCATCCTTTTCTTCAAGCACGGATTGGAGGACAAGTTGTCATGCAAGGTTCTCGATAAGGTCATCTTGCTCCTCCAGCCTCTAGACTTGGTCTTCAAATTTGATCTTGGGATGGGAAAAGGTGTGAAAGTTGTCAATGAGGCACTCTTGATCATCCTCGCCATGAGAGCTCTACGTGATGAGTTCCTCTTGATCCATACAATTGTCACTAATCGCCTCTTCAATCTCCTCTACTTCTTCAAATGTCAAGAGACAAAATCATGCGCAAGGTTGCTCGACTTTCTCTTATAGCTTCAAAATCAGGAGGGGCAGGGGTTGGTAAGCCTCATTCGAATAAGCTCGTTCAAATTTCTCCATGGCAAGCTGCAATGAACTCTTGGCATCCGGTTGTGGAGTGTCACATGGTTTTTATGAATGTCTCATGAAAGCCTACATAGCCAGCTCCAACTCGGATTTCACCTCGGGGTGTGGAAGGAAGTCTTCTTGGTATAGACAAGCTTCTTGAAATCCTCATGGTATGGTTGTTCTTCATTGAAGAGAGGTTGGTAAAACGCAAATACTTGGCTTCCACCATCTTGGTTGCCCCATGAAGCTTCTGCGTAACCTCATTTTGGTGTTGGTGGATACCTCCACATGTCGGAGAAGTCATTGGGATCCATGATTCAACCTACAAAAACAACTTCATACGCAAAGTTGGAAAGAAAACAAAACAAAGAAAGCTAAATTAACAAAGCTAAGCCTTTCCCGATAACCTAGAGTTTCCCAACAATGGCGCCAAAAACTTGACTTGCTCTAAACTACTTTCCCAATCGAGGGCCAAGTGTAACCAACGACCGAGTGTAGTTCAGTGGAAGTAAGTAATGAAAACCCATATCCCATACATTGAGACATCGCACCCAATACCAAACAATCATCAACCCACTTCTCTAACAAACTAAAACCATAAGGGGTCGTTTGGATGGGTTAATTGTCAATGTGGTATTTGTAGAGTCAAAGAACTCATTTATTGTTCATGTGGTATTTCAGTGTTATTTCAGTGGTAATTGAAATAAAGTATCTCGTTTGGTTGATCCATGCAAATGTGGTATTTGACATGTGGTATTTGGTAAAAGCAAAGTGATAAAACGAGTTATTTCGAAATAACACATGAGTATAAATTATTTCAAATAACTCGTTTTGAGTTATTTGTAAATAACTCACTGTCAAAATAACTCATTTCAGTAAAACGCTGCCAAACGAGTTATTTGCGTCCAAATAACTCATTGTGAGTTATTTGCGTCCAAATAACTCACCAAATAACTCATTGTGAGTTATTTGAACACAAATAACTCATACAAATACTCCATCCAAATGACCCCTAATATAGCTTGCTTCAAACCCATAGCAGAAACTAAAACAAGGAAATTCATACCTGCAAGAAATGCTTATGCGCTTATCAATGAAGGAGGTGAGGAAGCTATTGGTCATTGATGAGGGTAAGCGAGTGCGACGTCAATGGCAATGGTGGGGGAGAGCGAGAATTATTGAAGCAAGATGGTGAAGAAACAATTTGTCTTCGGGCTTTGGATTCTATGGATTAAAAGGAGGGAAAGCGAAAAGGGGAAGGGTAGTGATGGCAATGGGGCGGGGCGAGTATATCAATTCTCATGTCCAGCCCACGCTACTACGAGTCGGGACGGGTAAACCTCGTGCGGGTATGGGTTGACCCACTCTTACATGTTGTTTGGAAAAGATACACGCAAACTTTACTTTTTACGATAAAACAAAGGGGGAAAACACTTTATGAAAGAAAAATGTTGATAATAAAAATGAGTAATTGAGTCTAACAAGTTGGAATATCGACTATAACTAATTGACTAAAAGTCAAAATAGGAGAAATATGTATAGATACCGTAAGAAATTGAGATAAAAAGGGTATAGAACAGGGTGGAGCTGGGCAGGGAGGGTCGGAAGTAGATACCAATGCCCTACCCCATGCTACTGCGGATCAGGTAATACCCGCCCCATCGCGAGTCAAGTCGGATAATACATTACCCGCAAGACGGGTTCAAATTGAAATCACTAGGGAAGGGAGTATGACTCAAATGCGAGGGAGGCAGGGAAGTGGCTGGCGCTGAAGGGGAGCGAGTGTGGCTCAAAGGCGATGAATGGTCGGAAAGAATAGAGAGGGTGAAGGAACGATTTGCCTTTGAACTCCACCGGACCAGCGAGCTTCAGTCATCCAATTGTATATTCAAATCAGTAGGATCCATTGGGTATTTGGAATATCACCTTTTCTGAAGGCTGAAATACTAGATGGATTTAGCCCGAATTCAAATACCTACCAAACACTGAACTTTGGAATTTCAAAATCCAAATCTATCTATCCAAACCTACCCTGATGGGATTTGATATCTCAGTGCTTGCACAACTTTCTCCATGCATTTAGGTGTCTGGAGCTTTTCAATTTCATCCGCAGCGCTCAAAAGCATTCAGTGGTACAGTCGATTATTACAATGCTAATTGATAAGGGCGGCACTCTACTCCAGCTACAAAATAGCATGAAATCTCGTGTTCAAGTTACAGAAAAGACGAAACATTTACATGCAGAATAAGAAAAGTTTCCAGGCGAAGATGGCCAAACAAACAAAAGCATTTGCAATGAGCAGGTCAGGAGTTCGAAGTGGTTCAATCACAAATCAATCAGGTGTCAGTGGGGATATTGAAGGGTGAAGGTGCACTACGAAAGAAACCCCACCACCGCATCAGACATCCAGAAGAAAACCGTAAACCTTTTGCAGCATCAAGGTTCATGGTATCAAGCTACATGTTCTCTATCTGATTGATGCCAGATTCTTTCTTTACCAGACTCATACCTAACTAGAATTCGGTGTCAAAGCAACCAACCATGATTTTTGATACCATGGAACGTGCAAACGGAACATAGCTCAAGCTGTACCTGTGTATGATGAATAAACAGCAAAACCCAGAATAAATAACATGGACGAGAAGGAACTAGATATGAGAGCACGTTGAGTGTGAGGATGCAACATTGATATCATGCTTAGATAAAGTCATGGAATGCAGGGTCTAAAGTTGAGCAGAAAATAACGGTCAGGCAAACCCAAAGGAATACACAATTCCAGATAAGTCGATTAAGAAGTTAGCTAGGCATCAGATTCAACGTACCAAAATAGGGCTCCAAACTCTAATATGACCGCAAAAAGTGTCAAGATCTTGCTGTGAACCTGTTCAGTAAAGTGACAGGAGACCAGAAGATATTAGGAACAGGTTATGGTGCTTTCTGTACTAAAATTACTAAACAGGAATAGAAAAGACAGGTAATGACCAACTTACATAGACTGCACAAAACAATGCAATAATAATGCTCGCAAGGTACAGAGCTGTGGCATATATTCGAACAGGATCAAGCATCATAGTAACTTGGCGCTTTGGACCTATCAGGAATGCTGTACTGTGACAGAAAACATTCCAAATTAGCAACTGACACATATGAAAAAGCTACTGGAAAGAACATAAATAGTATGTCTACCCTGTTACTGTTTTGCCACCATGATCAATGGCAGAAATTATAAGGGAACTTCATCAGGTGCTGATGGATTGAAGAGTTGCAAAACTGAAAACAGTATGCATATAAAAAGAATGAAGAAAGCTGAACTAGCAAACCACAAAATCTTCTTTTTTAAGAAGACAGATTCCCAGAAAGTCACCACTTACAAAAAAGGCTTTCAGAATCAGACACTGCAAGCCCCATGCATATGAAGGGATTCTTGTGCACCTAAAGATAACTATGATGTTCATTAGCCCTAAAAGGCCAACACCTATGGAGGAAAACTACAAGATTTCACCCTTCCGAACTTCCGACCGGGGATACTAGGTCATGAACCAAACTGCATACAATGTGAATCTTTTATAACAAATGGCATTCCCAGTATCAGAAATTGATGTATGATTAAAACGCAGGATTGTAAAACCGTACCGGAGGTTGTATCGGAAAAGTCAGTCGGAGGTTGTACTATACAAATCATCGGCAGGGTATTTTATCCTGAAACTATGGTTTAACCGTGGTTCAACCACTTCATCCCACTAAAAACCGTCTACAAGTTTAGCCTTCGGTAGGAGGTTTTCCCGGTCGAACCGCCAGTACGATATGGTTTTAAATAGATTAAAACGCAAAACCTCATCTTAAAATGTCCTCTTCTAGATGCCACTAGGAACTTCCTAGTGGATCTATAATCAATCATGACCCAAATATAGGTCAAACAAAATCTAGTCCAAGAAAACACAAGAACTGCATTAATATCCAGATCAATATATTCAAGCGAAAGATGATACTGGACTGATGCAATTTGGAAGGGATCATTCATCGTAGAGTTAACCGTATACTCTCTGGTCAAGAATCAAATGGCGGTTATAGTCTACCGATACTTCAAAGAGGGTAATCCACATCTAATTGGAGAAGCAAAAAGGAAAACCCAATAAACTGACCTCCCAAGTGCAAGCAGATTACCAAAGGTGAATGTTACTCCAAACTTGATTGGATGGAAAAAGACCAGCATGGACTGCAAGATAACATGGAAAAGAGAAAGCAAATTAGAACTACAGGGCACCACAAAAGCTTCCACAAAATGAAAGAAACCAAAATCAATCCACCATTGCGATCATGTACAACAAGCAACTCTGATGTGTTTGTTCTCAATGAACCCCCCAGATACTTGATAAAGGGCACATTTTGAAATATCATATCAGTGACGAGAGCAATCAAGCTGGATAGACCAGGTTTTGTTTTTGTTTTCGAAAGCAATAATTCACCCATACAGTCTGTATCCAGACAAACCTTTCCATTGCCAACGGAGAGATTAAAGATCACAAATAGCAACCCAAACTATATTACGAGAAGTTGAAATCAAATAATCAATCCTATGGCTAGAGTAAAGAATTTTCAAGCCACAGCAAATTATCATTACTCTCTTACTCCACCCCGCGCCATCCTTACCAAGTTAGCATGTTCAACCTTCGGCAATTCTGCATTCTAACTCAATTTAACTCAATTCTAACTCAAGAAAGATTCAGGAATGCTATAAAGATGGACAAGAAACTTACCAAAAATGTACAAGCTAAGCCCGAAACAAAGCAGATGGCGAAACCGTATAGCCTCTGGTAGAGACAACAGATTAAGTTTCTGAAATGAGTGAAGCCAACTGCTACAGAGAAATTTGCATGGACTATTCGATCTCCTTCGGGGGAAATAGACCCACCTGCTTAGAGGAGAGGGCGCAATTTCGATTGAAGTCGTCAATGAAGGAGGACAAATCCCGAGACGGGCCGGAGGCCTGTTCCTCGTCTTCTTCCTCGACTTCCATTCCGACGAGCATCTTCATTTTCTCCAACGCCTGGTTCATCTTTTCCATTTTCGGTAGCAGTTCTCAACAGATCTGCAGAACCAGACTTTGACTTTCTAAGTTCAACTTAGCTGAGTAGCGGTGTAGTATTTTAGTTTTTAGAGTCATACTATAAAAATGCCCTCTACTACCGACGTTTTATTAAACATGTCTCTCTACTATTTTTTACATCAAACATGTCCATGTACTTTGTAAAAATGATCAAACATGCCCTTTTGTTAAAATTTTCATCCAAAAACCGTTAACCAAGGCCAAACTTTAGTTTGGGCGACATAAATGGTTAAAATATCCCTTATAAATTCACTTTATTTTTTTTTCTTTTGTATAATCAAATCATTCAAATAATTTCACTTTGAAAAAACTCAGGGAAATAAACAGAGGACAAAACTGACATTTTCCCTCCCATTTGCCAATGTCGGGTCGTCTAAATCTCAATTCAACCATGATTGCCGATTTTTTCAATGAAAATTTTAACAGAAGGGCATGTTTGATAATTTTTTCAAAGTACAAGGGCATATTTAATGTAAAAAATAGTAGAGGGGCATGTTTGATAAAATGTCATAGTAGAGGGGCGTATTATACCTATAACCCTAGTTTTTACGAGCACCGAGTATGGGTAACCTATCGTATCAATTGAAATAAGAAGAATTAGTGCTATATGTTTTTGTTGTTATATTACAATTTGAATTTGTACATTTACGTTATGATGATACAATTTTATATTGTACCTATACTATTATGTACAAATTATTTTATGGTACAACTTGAAGTTATACCGTAACATAAAGATACAAATTCTTTTATGGTACAACTAGAACTTATACATTTAACATTATAGTACAACTTCAAGTTGTACATCAAAGCACCAATACTTTATAGCAGGGTGAATTGCAAGTTTGGTCACTCATATTACACATTTGTAACACTTTAGCCACCCGAATCATTTTCACTTCAATTTAGTCACCGATAATACATGTTTATGTCATATTTGGTCACTCGCCGTCTAGTTCCGTTAAATCTTTCCTATGTGGCAGTCAACTATTATGTTTGACCGTTAAATTGGTGATGTGGAAATTAAAAATAAAACAAAAATTTTAATTTTTCCAGCTCACTATCAATCTAGGCTGCAATCTCTCCCTATCCACCGTCACCAACTCACCATCACCGATGGAAATGCTCAACATCCGTTCCGTCGACCTCTCCCTTACCCTCGACAAGGGTCTCTCCTTGAGGAGCAGATCGGGTCCAGTGCAGCCAGAGCCACCGCCGCTACGTCGCCGTGAACGAGCTCTTCGCGGGAAGCTGGACTCGAGGGAATTAGTCATGGCGGAGGAGATGATAGATTGATGAGATTGAGGGTCAGGATCTCAGTGTGGTTGGAGGGCTTCTTCTGGTGGTGCTGGTCTAGGCGTGACGAATCGACGACTTCCCTCTCATCTCCATGGACACCGAGTTTCCGGACGTCGTCTTCTGCCCTCTCCATCCTCCCGCAATCAACTAGATTACAATCGCCTGCGGCGGTGGAGGAGTGGGGAGCTTGGTCATTGCTGAGTGGAAGTGATTGAGGTTGAATTGTAGAAAGCTGGAGAATTTGTTACTGCGGTGATGGCGGAATTGGGGGGATTAGGGTTTTATATTGTGGAATGGGTAGTGGGAGGGATAGGAAGTGCGGTGAAGCCCCCCTCTGCCGGTAGTTCCCTCCCGCAGCCAATCCCCTCGCCACCGCAGCTCCGCCGTGGTTGCCATTGCCACCGCTTGCCTCCACCCTCCCCTGCTCGCTTGCTCTGTGCCCTCGCCCGCCAGCTCCTCACCGCCGATCCTCATCCCGTTTGCTGATCGCCCCCGCCGTCACTACATCTCCCGTCGCTGCACCGCACAGTAGTGTCTGTCCCCACCAGACCATCTTCTCCATCATCGATCTGCACCACCAACTCGTCGTCCTAGCCATTATCGCTGCTACCACCTTCGAATTCGCGTCTTTGCCGTGACCTTCCCTCTAAGCTCGGCCGTCTTCAATCCCTGCCATCCTCCACCGTCGTCGATCAGTGCTGCTGCCACAGTTGTCTCGGTTCGTCGTGGAAAAAGGAGAAGAAGAGAGAAGAAACGTCGTTGACGAGAAATTTTTTTTTGGAAAGGAAGAAGAGAGAATGCTCCCGTTCGTTCCTTTCTCTCTCTTCCTCTTTTGCGAGGTGGAAATTTCTAAATAAGTATGCTTTATTATTTTTTATTTTTTAATTGCCGCGTCACTATTTTAACAGTCAAATATAACTATTGACTGCCACATAGGACAGATTTAACGGAACTAGACGGCGAGTGACCAAATATGACATAAACATGTATTACCGGTGACTAAATTGAAGTGAAAATGATTCGGGTGGCTAAAGTGTTACAAATGGGTAATATAAGTGACCAAACTTGCGATTCACCCCTTTATAGCATAGTTGAAGTGCTCTTGAAATAGTTCTTTTGTTTGGTAACTTTGATAATAAAATACTGTTTGTACAAAATTGTAGCCAAAAAGAAAATTTGTTTATTGATACCTACGTAAGTTTTATCTAAAAACTGCTGTAACTTGTATGGAACTGTTTATGGAGAAGTTGAGATTAAACTTTCCATGCAGATAGAGTAGGGATGGCAATGGGTTGGGTTTTGCCAAACCCAAATCCAAACTCATGAGTTTATCCGTAAAAAAATCCAGGGTAAAACCCATTGGATTTGGAAAACTCAAACCCAACCCAACCCAACCCGCTGGGTATCCGCGGGTTCATGGGTACCCGTGGGTTTTTGTGGTAAAAAATTTACAATAACAAGTTCCTATCAAAATAAAAGTCAAACATCAATTTCCTCATACAAATTATCCATACATAAAACACTAGTCTAGAAAATTCAAACAAATCATAATTACACTAAATAAATGCACACAATTCTTTTTTTTTTTTTTTCGTTCATTCCCTTTTTGTTTGTGAGAGAGCAGCAAACCAACATACATGGTGTGTTCAACTTCAATTATTAATTTATCTCTCCCACTTCTTTTGGGAAAAAGGAAACATTACCTTGGTAAGAAATAAAATTAGGGTAGTGTTTGGGAAGAGTTAGATTGGGAAAAATTGAAATTAGGGTAGGTTTGGGAAGGGTCTGCTCATTCCACTTTGGATTGATCACCAACGTCAATCACCATAGTTTCGATTTTTGTCGAATGATGCGCATTTTGGCAGCAGTCAAAATCCGACAAATCATATTTATAAAGCAAAATACACATGTTTAACCATAACTTTCACTTTTTTGCTAATAATATCCACTTTTGGAGAAATATACAAAATAGCCAATTTCGTTCAATACTTTAACGGTGTCATCTAACACGCTGACTGGACTAACAAAAACGCTGACATGATGTCGGTACGTTGTCACGTGGATTTAACTTTAAAAATTAAAAAAGAAAATATGCAAAGAAAAAAGAAAATATATAAATTAAAAAGAAAATAAAATTCCCCTCTTTGTATCCCTTAATCTCCTCCCATGCTCGAAATAATATATATTCTGGTTTCGAGCACAGTTTTTTGTCAGTAAGCTTCTTAATTGATTCAAGAAGCTTCTTTCAAGACGAAGATGTCGATAGGAAAAGAAAATTCCGAAAACTTTTCTTTGCGCCGTTTGCCGAGCATAGTCTCGCGAAACCTTCCTCTTTGCCTTCAATTACATCTGAAAACGATTTGTAAACCTTATTATGACCGTCCCTCATTGGTTGTCCGCGAATTCCATTATCAAGAAGTTCGTGCATTTAACCCAACCCAAGCCGAAGAAACGTATTCAATGGTCACCGCTAACCGCTTTTGGTCCCAAATCTTTGGCGTTGCTTTTTTCCAATAAACGTAGGCTTAGCTAGCATTACTAGCCGTGATATACCGAACCACGACAAGTATATTTTTACCAGCTAGTCAACCCTAACATCCCGTCGAGCAATAGCCCGACGGTAATGAGTATAACGACCCTATTGTACTGATGGAGAGAAGAACCTATGATTAGCTTTTCGGGAAATTTCCAAACGAACAATTTCAACGAAATCTTCAATTTCTTATTTTACTATGTTCAACTCTCCCGGAGGTTTGCCTAGAAGCAGCCACCCTTGAAAGAGTGCGTAATAGCTCACTAATCGAGCGCTCTTGCGCCGAAGATGAACGGGGCTAAGCGATCTGCCGAAGCTGTGGGATGTAAAAATGTTCTCATCTCGATAAAAAAGTCTCTCTCATCATCTCTGATCTCATCTTCTCCGCTGCTCTCTCTTAATCTTCTCCCTCATCTTTCTTTGATCCCTCTTCACCGCTGCCTTGGCATGGCCAGTGATGGCACCATCGTGGGTTGGAGAAACGACTTGGTCCCATAGAAAGAAATAATTACTGTAAGAAATCATATTCGACCAGTAGATGTCTTGGTTTGGTGGCGACTAGTTGCGTTGGGTCGACGAACTCCGACAACCCAGAGATTATGGATTTTTGGTGGAGGAGGAAATATGGATGGGAAGAATTGAAAGCGGCGAATTGCCGCGGAGGAGGGATTAGGGATTTGCGTTCGAGGAGGAACGGCAGAATCAACATTAACTGCTCTACTCCTAACCATAACAAGCGGGGAGCCTTCCTTCCCTTCCTGATTGACAATCTCTCTCCGATAACCACCGCACTCCTCCCGATCTACGCACTCGCCACCTAGAAATCCATATTCCAACCTTAGATTGTCCTCTCACCATCCATCCCACACCACTGCGTCTCTCCCTCAATGCCGTCAGGTCGTGATTCTTCCTCGATGCCTAAAATCCAGGGCCTAGACAGACAACAATGAAGAAGAATCGAGCGCCACAACAGGGAAGGAGAATCAAACACCTCTTCTGCTTTTGACACCGTCATGGAGGTCGACAGATCCGGTTTCATTAGCAAGATGGTAGATGCGAGAGAAGAGGTCGTCGGTGTATTTGATGAGATTCCTTTTGTTTTGATTTATGCTATTCTTAAAGTGGCTACCAAACTTTATACCGTTTTTTTTTGTTTTACCTCTTTTTTAAAATAAGAATTAATATTTCTCCGAGGATAGTTTTGAAAACAAAAAACTTCAGACATGTGATTATTACTCTTGAAAAATTAACGTCTCACCCACCCTTCTCTCTGACACGCTAAAACGCAACCCAAACTGCGACCAAGTGTAATCGCAGTCCGGAAATGCAATAAAGTGGCAAGCTCTATTTATCAACCCGGGGTCTAGATCTACTGCCTACTCCTTGATTATCAATTATCTAGCAAACTAAGTCGAGTAATTGTGATTTTAAGTAAAAGTAGTAAGAAAGCAGGAAATGGTTCAAAGTTCTATAGCAAGGGAAGAGTCACTCGGGAATGAGTCCCCCTAGCTCCTTAGTTAGGTCAAGGTTGTAATTACCCTGGGTTGATTAACTGTTGATTAAACTGCGGAAGATCCGACAGTAGTTTGGAATCTCTTGTATAACCGATCGATTACTCTTGTATAATCGATCTTCCACTACCAATTGATGAAGCTCTAACAACCTAATCAAATTCTATCTATCTTAGGTTGCACCAGAAATCAAGAAAAGATGATCAGGCTTCAATTGACTCAATGAATCATGCATCAATCGATTAAAATCAATTAGTATATTAATGCCAAGTTATTACAATCAAGATTCCTAACACATGGAACTAGGGTTCTTCATACCCAAATGAGAGAAGGTTCTACTCCATAGAGAGAGATAAAAAACAGAAATCAGAGTAGTCATACTCATAAAGATGAGGATAATCTGCTCTGGGATGACGATCTTCACTCCTGGGGATGCAATCTGGGCTTCAATGGTGAGAAATCCACTCCAAATAGCTCATAGGGTTTGTTCTTCGCTCTTTCTCTCTCTAAAGCTCTGTTTTTTTATTAAAAACTCGATTCCTTTTCCTTTGGCTCGAATCTTCCTCAAAAACCCGATTCTGGGCGAAATACGGGCTGAATTACGGTCGTAAACATGGTCTGCCCGTATTTCTCCCAAAACGCGCGTTTCACTTAACACCGAGGAAGTGAATTACGGTCGTCATTTTCAGTTTACTGCCCGTAATAATGTAATTACGACCATAAATCAATCCACTCTTGCCCGTAATTTGCTCTTTGACAGACATTCTCAAGGATTTGGCTCGGCATTGCATTTACGGTCAGGACAGAGGCAATTACGCCCGTAATTGTGCAGAGGATGCCCGTAATTTGAATCTTGAATCGCCAACTGATCTCCAAATGACTCGAAACTTGCGCCTATGCATCCCTTACTCGCAAGGACCTGAGATACGACAAAACAACACAACCTAGCGAAAATAGGTCAAAGAACCACAATTTCGAGCTAAAATGGTAAGGAAACAAGAGTGCAATCATGTGCAAATACGATGCTATCACTCTCCCAGTCGTCTCCCTCCCTCTCCCTGACGAGGAGGTGTCACTGCCCTCCCTCCTCTCTCCCTGTCTATACCCAGCGAGAAGGTGTCACCCTCCTCTCCATCTCCTGACCTTCCTCTATCTCTCTCTTCCCGTCTTGCCTTGGTGAGGAGCTATCGCCGATGATTTGATGCTAGTGCGGCGACGATGATTCACCTGCATACCGCTCTCTCCCCTTCATCACGTCGCCAGAACCAGCCGACCACATTCTAGATATGTTTTTTTCCATATTGGTATGTATTTTTTCGTATTGGTATTATTTTTTATGTATTGGTATTGATTATCATGTAATGGCATTGTTGTTATCGTATTGGTATTGATCTTCATGTATTGGTATTGGTTAAATCTGCAATGGTATTAGTTCATAAGTGGTATATGTTATGGTAGTGTTTTTGCAAACGTTGTAGTGGTATAGTGTTTTATGTTTTGGTATTGATTTCTTGTTATATTTCTATAATGGAATTGGTATTTTTTGAAGTGGTAATGTTTATTTAATGGATTGATACTGATATTGATTTCTTGTTTTATTTTTACAGTAGTATTAGTTAAGCTGAACGAAGACACAAAAAAGATTGAGAAAAAGAAGGCGGAGAGGTGGCTGGACATCTGCGAAAGTGAGAGAGAGGAAGAGATAAAATTTTAATTAGTATGTTTTTACTTCCTAAAATGTAATTTTTAAAAAATTAATAATTTTCTCCCCCAACTTAGTTTTATTAGCTATGGTGATTAAATCACCATAACCTCTCCCTGCAAATGTTACGGAAACAAGCTTTTTCAAGCAACTCCTTTCGACACTGTCACGACCTAGATTGTCGTGACCGTGCTAACCAACTAAGTGAGGCGTTCCATCTGGTTATCTAGCCAGAAGAGGGGTAGAGGGGAATACTAAATCATTAAGGTGTTGTCTGCCCATGCATCATTCTGGCCGAGTTAGACATGCCGACCCGTTTTAGTCTGGGTAGATTGTCGCTTGAAACAACTCGATCCTTTTGAAACCAAAACCATAACTCAACCAAAAAAGGGTTACTCTGGAGCAACCCAAACCACGTGGAAAAGGCAAAACAATAACCAATACCTTTAAAAATCTCAAAGGAAAGGCCCTAAAACACTTGGGCGACCTCAATTCGTATCCGATAAACACAATCCTTGAGTTCCAATATACTCAGAGAGACATGAAAAGAAGACAAGAATAATAAATGGTTCCATCTCGTTACCCCGATCCTTGCGATATCTCCAAGTCTGGCGCGGCTATCCTTCTCGGGTAACCTCCTCGTGATGAATACGTCCTCCTCCCCTCTCTACACCTGGTGAGTGAGAAGCGGCCAGTCTCGTCGTTACTTCCTAAGGTCTTTACCCTAAGCATTTCCTTACTAACACATTATTAGCTTTGCTCCTGTTAGATGAAAGTCGTTCTCGCTCCCATCCTTACTATTTTATTCCAATATAACTCATATAAGTTCTCGACTTCTATCCTTATCTCATAGAAGTTCTCCACTTCTATCCTTAACTTATAGACATCAATACCAGGGACCACCGCGTTACGTCTCGCTGTCTGTTATCCCTACCTTGGTATGCCAACTGTGTTACGTCTCATCGTCGGGTTGCATACCCAAACTTGGCAATGGTGTTCGTTACTTCTCGTCGTCCAACCCATGCCCTGTCAACTACTACGTTACGTATTGCCGTCCAGCATATCTTACCATCTACCGGTCTAGTAGTGGCCAAATTGCCCGGGGTTCATCTTACTATTAATCAACTACTGCGTTACGTATCGTCGTCCAGCAATGATCCGACCATCTACTGGTCCAGTAGTGACCCAACTGCCCGGGGTTCATCTTACCATTAATCATATATCAACGCACACATTCACACATACACCAGCATAACGCGTGCCTCTATCTTAAGTAGGCGGTGGGATGTCTCACACACATAATCGCGCATAATTCAAAAAATTAACTAACGTTACTTAAAGTGAAAGCATAAACTAAAAGACATGCAACTCAGATATTATCCCCTTTACACTCACCTCGAAAAGATGACTCCTCGATTCCTTACTTAAAAAATCCTTCCTTAGCAGAATTATCTTGGGAAACCTATTAATAAAAAATTTATTTTCTTTGACGACTTTTCTCGATTTAAAATCCCTTTTTATATAATAGAACACCCTCCCCTCAAAGTCCCATCTTCGAACCTCATTTCAAAGATCCCTTAACCTCATTTAAATTTTTTCTAGAAATAATCCCATGAAAACCGCCCCTTTTTCCTAATTAATTTCGTATTGGGCGAATTTTTCACCTAATTTGAACCCCCTTAAAAATTCAAATAATAATTTTACTATATCAATCATAAAAACTTATAACCTGAAAAATTATCAAACCCATAAAAATACCTCCGCATGATTTTTATTTAATTAAAATAAATATTTGACCAATTTCTAAAATTAGTAATTTAGCTTCAAGAATCCCCAAATTAAATAACAGGCATCTCCTAGACCTCCTTCAATTTATAAAATTTCAAAATCCATAAAAACTACCTGCAAAGGTTCGAAATAATTTAACATCTTAAAACACGTTTCTGGAAATTTCGTGCAGCTTTAGTGACAACCCAAAATCTGTCACGAAAAGCCTGTAAAGTCCGTCTTTAAAACCCCAGAATTGCACCCTCACGAAAAAAAATCACTAAATCGATCAATCTAACCCGAAGGGGTCGAGTTCCCTTACCTCTAGCCTAGGACTAGATCGGATTGCTCAGGACATTGATCTCCTTGTCGATCGATGTTCGAACCCTCAAGCGTTACTGCAAATGCTATTGTACGAAAACATGAGCTTTGGATTAGACTATCGATTAATCGAGTTTAGAATCCCGAAAGGATCTGTGATCCTTACCTATGAACATGAAAAGGATGGGGTCGGGGTCGGGAAACATGGAGGCGGCGGTGGGAGAGAACTGGTGCTCCCTTTTCTCCTTCTTCTTCTTTTCGCTTGTGCTGGGGAAAAAGAATGGGGCGGCAGGGGTTTAATTTCGAGGGGGAGGGAAGTTTGCAGCAGGGGGAAAAATGAAGGGTTTGGAAAATTTTGGGGCTGCTAGGCCCTTTTGGCCGAGTTGTGCAAGTTTTTTTTTAATTAGTTAATAGTAATAATAACTATTACTAATCCACAGTCGCAATCTTTCGTACGTAACTGTCAAACCAACCGATCCTTTATTATGGTCGAACCTCAAACCAAATATCGGGCTGTGAAATCGCTAGTCGAGTACTTGACTATGAAAGGGATCATTGCGAGTAAGGGCACAACTGGTCGGGGGCTATTGCCTCCTCCGTGATGAGCCCAAGGCATGACAAAACCAGTTGTCATGCGTATGTGGGATAGGCTGGTCTCGAGGAGAGCCTCAACAAGTCGTACGAGCTTTGGAAGACTTACCCCGTGATAAAGTGGTACACGAGCCAAAACCTCTCTCAATACAGTATGGCGCAGGGGTATCAAGTTATGTCGTGGCCGGTGAGAGCACAGAGAGATCTATAGTGAAAAAGTGGGTAAGAGCGATGTGCGGCTCCTGACACATCCTCTAGGCGGAGAACGTGATCCGGCTCTATGCTGGAATGAGAGGTGGTCCAAGGGTTGTGAGAACAGTTGGTCCGGAATGTGGACACACTTGTATTGTGGGTATTGATAGCTCCACCTATGCGGGGTGTTGAGTTGGGATCATCATAGGTCATTGTGAAGACCATCGATATACAAAGAGATTTAGCGGTTGCGGGAATGTCGTTCGCCGTGGTACTAACGTCAGTAAGCGCGGAGGGTGAAGGTTGATGTCGATTGGTGATGCGGTATGTGCGCGAGTTAAGAGCCTATCCATCATGGGAAGGTGCCATATGCGAATGGCCGCGATCATTTTGTATGTGTGCAACTGTATAGTGAGCGAAAAAGAAGCATTCTTTCCCAACATGAGGGTGTGTTGCATTTTGAGTGGAGGAGAACGTCACGACCCAGATTGTCGTGACAGTGTTGACAAACTAATTAGTGAGGCGTGCCATCTGGTTATCTTGCCACACAAGATGGGAAAATGGGAGCGACTGTAGCATTAAGGCATTGTCTGTCCATGCATCATTCTGGCCGAGTTACACATGCCGACCCAGTTTAGTGGTTGAAATCCCATAATACATATATTTTTTAAAAAAATTCTCAAATTACACACGTTATAAAAAAATTTCCCAACTTACACATGTTTGTGCATCACCGCTGTTGTCAACCGCAGTGAATGCATTCACCACGACAGACCAAAGCGATGAATGCATCACCGCAGTTGACGGCCACGGTGAATGCCTGACGTAACACTGAAACTTCAAACAAACGCAACTTTGCACTCGATTATCCGATTGTAGCGAATTTTTTTTTGATTCCATATAACTTTTCAAGATCTTTCAATCTCCAGAAAGACTTAATCTAAAAAAAAGTCGTTTGTTACCCCGAACGAGCAATTTTTCGATTTTGCCAAACTTTGGAAGACCATAACTTTTAGCTCCTCAATCCGAACGTCGTAAAGTTTTTTTTTTATTGCGCATAAATTTTTAATAACTACAACTTTTACTAGGAAAGAATTTTTTTAAAAATAAATGTTTTTGGGTATACGGGATTTTGGCAATAACTTTTCCTTTACTTTTCACAAATCCACATACTTTCCAAAATTATGGTTATAATAAAAGTTGTAGTACTTCAAAAGTTATGCTAAATAAAAAAAAGTTTCAAGACATTCGGATTGTGGAGCACAAAGTTATGGTCTTCCAAAGTTTGTCAAAATTGAAAAATTGCTCGTTCGGGGTAGCAAACAAATTTTTTTGGGATGAAGGCTTGTTGCAGATTGAAAGATCTTGAAAAGTTATTTGGAATCAAAAGTTTTTTTGCTACAATCGGATAACCGAGCGCAAAGTTACGTTTGTTTGAAGTTTCAGTGTTACGTCAGGCATTCACCGCGGCCATCAACCGCGGTGATGCATTCACCGCGTTGGTCTGCCGCAGTGAATGCATTCACTGCAGTTGACAACAACGGTGATGCCCAAACATGTGTATTTTGGGAAATTTTTTTATAACGTGTGTATTTTGGGATTTTTTTTAAAAACATGTTTATTTTAGGATTTTTTCCCAGTTTAGTTTGGGGAGCTTGTCGCTAGTCGAGGACTTGACTATGAAGGGATAGTTACAAGTAAGGGCACAACTGGTCAGAGACTATTGTCGCCTCCCTGGTGAGCCCAAGGCAGTATCAAACAAGTTGACATACGTATGTGGGATAGGCTGGTCTCAAAACTGCGAGAGCCTCAAAACGCCACACGGGCTTCGTAAGTCTTATCCCGCTACAACACCCGCAGGTGCAAATAGGGATGGCAACAAAACCCGAACCCATGAGTACCCTACCCGACCCAACTCGGTCAACGCGGGTAAAATCCGTATTGATGGGTTTTGGGCGGGTTTGGGTTTAAACCCGCTACACTATTCACCGAGTTGGGTTTGGGTTTAGGTAAACCCGCTCCATGGGTACCCGCTCACACCCATATAATTAATGTTTTTGGGTTATTTAATATTCTAAGCAATATATTGTCCTTAGACAACTAATCTTCTTTATGTTTGTGGAGACATGTCTACTTTGTTCTTTCTAATTGTGTACAATGAAGTTGATATTATGGAGTGGAGAGTGAAGAAGTTTAGTTGACAAGGAGGAAAAAGCTTTCTGTTTAAGTCTAACTGAGAGTAGGAGGGAGACTCGGATGAAAGGTGGGTGAGGAGAGTAAGCAACAGGGAAGTTAGGGCAGAGAGAACTCTTAGAGAGATAAAGTTCTTAGTATGTAGAGTGAGAGAGTAAAAATGCGATCTCCTCACCCACCGGAGTCAATGCCATATTTATAGGCTACATGGAGGTGGGTGAGTATTTAGTGTGATATGACTACTGACATGTCAGGCGTTTAGGCCATACCTCTACCTAGGACTAGGAGATTAGTCCATGATTATACCTAGGACTATGATGTGACCACTCTTCGGGGAATGCGGCGTCGTTTTCATGGTTTCTTGGTCTGGTCAAAGCCTGATTGAAACGTCGTCGTTCGGCGTCTGGGATCTTCGTCTGCGAGTGCGGCCTTCGTCCGCGAGTGGGGCCTTCTCCGCACCCGTGATCTTCGCGCGGGTGCGGCCTTGGTTGTGAAGGTGCTAACGCGCCTGACTCTTCTGGGGGGCAGTGTCGGTATGCTACCTTGGCACGGCTAGACTCGAGCCATACACCCAACAATTTCCCCCCATCAGGTGGTGTTCCGCGAATGCCGCCTGTTTGATTTCGGCGAGACTGGCTCGGGTCTGCGTGATCTCCGCGAGATGCTCTGGGCCGGTTGCGTGTGACTCTTGGAATTGAGATTGGACTTGGGAGTGCTTTTTTGTTTTCCGCGAGATGGGTTCGAGTCTGTGTGATTTCCGCGAGATGTTCTGGTTTGGTTGCGTGTGACTTTTGGGATTAAGATTGGATTTGGGTGTGCTTTTTTCCTTTCCGCGGGTATGTCCTGCCCCCCAGGCGGTGCGCGGAACTTGTGACGTCAGCGGCTAGTGTCTACGCAAGGTAGGTGTCCACGTATCCTTCTGTGATTGCTCTTTCTTAGGCGGCGGTTTTGAAATTCGAAAAAACCAGACGGTTACAATTCTCGATGTAACTTTAACCTTTCGGTTTCCCTTCGTCAACTATAAATACCAGTTCACCATCGGGGGAGAAGTCATTATGCTCTCTTCAGGCTCTGTTTCTTCTTTCTGCGTTTGATACCTCGCCGAGATTCCTCTCCTTCTTCTACAACCTTGTTTTTCGCTTTTCTATTGCTAATACTCAGAGAAAAACCATGGCTAGCACCAATATTGACGAGATCGAGGTCGTGCAAGATGAAGAAGGTAATCTTTCCCCTCTTTCACATATTTCTACCGATCTTTTGCTGGATCTGGCCGATTCCGGCAACGGAAACGGCGGTGAGGCTGCTGAAGAGGAAGTTCCGGCGACGCCGTCGTACGACGTCGATTCGGGACGTGACCTCATGCACAACTCTTCCGATGTGGATATGGTAGGGACTGGAAGTGGAGAGCCAAGCACGCATGCTCACGGGGTGTTGATAATCCGCCGCAACCGCGCAAGAGGGATCTGATACTCAATCAGAGCCGGTCTGTGTCGCGCGCGTGTCCGAGGCAATGAGCCGTCTTGGAGTTCGCGGTGTTGGCGCGGCCTACACTATTCTGGACTGGGCGGAGATGTGGGGCGAGGAGCCAGCGCCGCACGACAACCTTCTGTGGGGACCCGATCATGTGTCCATCTACGAGCGAAGGGAAGTGAAGGAGTTTGTTCGCGGGTTGGGTTTGCCCCCCAGTTGCGAGTATGCGGTTCCGTCCGCGCGGAGCAGGGTTGGCAACTGCCCCCCAGGGTGGTTTGGGGTGTACACAGAATACTGGAAGATGGGTTTCAAATTTCCCATTGACCCCCTGTTGTGTGCGCTGTACAGGCGCCTCAACTGCTCGGTCGGGCGTCTTTTGCCTTCGGTGATCATGCACGCTTCGTGCCTCCGCCTTGTGTGCAAAAGGCTTAAAATTGAGCCATCTTACGGGTTGTTCCGGAAGGTATGCAAAATCAAAGAGCCAACGGAGAAGAGCGATTGTCTATCAGGCGCCGCGACAAGAGGCATGACTGTTATGTGTATGGGTCCCCGAAGTTGGATAAGAACTGGTTCGAGCGGTTCTTCTTTGTTAAGCTGGTTCCGGGGGAGTGGGCGAGTGAGTATGTGGAGGAACCGACTATGTGGAAAAAAGGAAGCATGTGCGGCTATGAGTGGATCAAGCCAAATACGACGGGCTCGACGAGGAATATGAAGCGTGCATGTTGCAGAAGATTAATTTATACTTGAGCGGAGTCCGTGCAGCTTGTTTGGAGGAGCTCTTTGCTGATGGTTAGTTATGTTTCTTCTTTTTGCATTCTGTCATATTAACGGCCTTCTTACAATTTATTGGCGCAAGTGTTGACTTCTTGTCTTTAATGAGCATGATGTCGGTTGATGACGTCAGGCGGGCACGGCGGGCGGAGAAGAAGAAGGAGGCCGCGCCATCTGCTGCCGCGAAGAGGAAAGAGGTAGAGTAGCCAGCAGTCGCGGTGAGAGCAGCAAAGGCGTCGCGGTCAACATCTCAATCTTCGCCTGCGGTGCAGCAGGCACAGCTGGCTATGCTGAAGGCGAGTTGCGGGCGACTAAACTGCCGCGACCTGAAAAGACAATGGTGGCCAGTTCATCCGGGGCCACCGTTCAGCAGACTCTGCCGAAGATGCCCGGATTTGGTGCCGCCCCCATCGACTAATTCCGCGAGGTGAGGAACCATACAGTGGCGGCTTGCAACAGCTCAGCCGCTCAGGCTGCATTGCGGGCCGTTGGGCCCATGCTGAGCGTTGCTTCGCGGTTGGAGAAGTCTGATCCGCTGCAAGACTTATCCCATGTTCACTTTGTGGTAAGATTGCGTTGATATCCTGTGTCATTGATTTTGGTATTCCATTTCTCTAAGTCTTGTGGCGTTGTGGTTGTAGGGTTTGCTGGCCACATTTCGCGCCCAATAGGAACGCACCCAGGACCGCGCGACACTGAAAGTCGAGCAGTCGAGGGTTGTCCAGCTGGAAGGAAAGCTCGCTGGAGCTAAGGGCCGCGCAGAGTAGGCGACGAACAAAACAAATGAGGCCATCGAGCAGCTGGGCGTTTTGTAGAGTAAGCTGTCGGAGGATGTCAAGGCTGCCAAAGATCGGGTTAGGTTGGAGGAGCGGGATACCATCTGCGAGGAGCTTCGGAACGAGTTCGAGGAAGAGAAGAAGCGGCTGGAGACGGGCCACGCGGAAGTGCTGAGGCAAGTGTGTGAGGGTTTACAGAAAGAAAAGGAAGATCTGGTCCATCTTCACAATGTGGCCAAGGCGGAGGCAGAGCGAGCGGCACAGGTGAGCGCGGTCCGCCAGTATAAATCTTCCCCTGCATTTGGGAAGATTTTGGCGGACGCGATGACCAAGGCCGTGATTGCGGTCTGCAAGAAGGTGCGACCCGATAACCCCGGGATCATTCGCGCCATGGTCCGACACGTTCAGCGATGGCTGGGCGAGAGGAGGCCTTTGGACTCCGACTATGAGCCGGAGACCGAGGAGGACAATGCGCGTGCTGAGTGGGCGGTTGAGGATGAGAGGGATGAGGAGAACCTCGAGAAGGAGGTCGAGGCGGGGGGGAGGGGAGGAAGTGACGGCGACCTCCGATTTGAACATTGTGAAAAACTAAGTGTCGTTGCGCACTGTTTATCTTCTTTTGTAATTGGCTTTTTGTTTTTGTCCGCTTGTTATCTCCTAGTGGGAAAATCCAAATATATTACTAAGTTTTTTCGCGTTTCTTCTTTGTTGCATGTACACCTCATGACTGTGTAATGTGTGCCTCTCGAACTTTCTTAGCGCGATTCATGATCGCGCGGTTATGTAGCTACTTTGTAGGTTCTTCTTTTTTATTTTCCAACTCATGGTTGCGCGATTATATCGCGCATCATATGCGTGTTCTATTTTCTAGCGCGGTTCATGACCATGCGGTTACGTAGCTACTTTGTAGCTTCTTCTTTTTTATCTTGCAATTCATGGTTGCGCGATTATATTGTGCATCATATGCGTGTTTTATTTTCTAGCGCGGTTCATGACCGCGCGGTTACGTTGCTATTGTAATAGCGATTGCTTTTGCCAAAATCTTTACGTTGCTTTCCTTTATTGCGCGGCGGTATGGAAGAAATAAATTATCATTGCTTAAACCGGACATCAAGGTTACATGTAGATGGTGGTTACAACCTCTTGTGGTATTTCCTCAGATTTTGGGCGTTCCATGTCCGCGGGATTGGTTAGCCGCCTATCGCGCTTAGCTTGAATATATTGGCGCCAACGACCTCGCGGATTAGGTACGGGCCTTCCCATGTTGATGCTAGCTTTCCGTGTTTCGCGTCGGGGCGAAAGTTGCGCCTCAGCACTTGGTCTCCAATTTTGATGTTGTGTGGAACTAGCTTGGCATTGTAGTATTTTGCGATTTGGGCCTTTATTGCGGCTAGTTTGATAGCGGCCATCTCTTGACGTTCGGGAGTTAGCTTGAGGTTCGTGAGTCGAGCTTCATTGTTGTCTTCTTCATTGAACATGGTGATGCGGTACGTGGGTATCGCTGTCTCGATTGGGATGACCGCGTCACTTTCGTAGGTTAGCGCGAATGGGGTTTCGCCTGTTGCTGCTTTGAACAATGTGCGATGCGCCCATAGGACTGTGTGTAGCTCCTCTGCCAAGTTTCCTTTAGCCTCCCCAAGGCGGGTATGCAAGCCGTGTAGGATTGACTTATTTGCCGCTCCCGCTTGGCCATTAGCCTGAGGGTACGCCACCGACGCGAATCGAGCTATGGCACCTACTTCATCGCAGAAGTGTATGACTTCCGCGCAGTCGAACTACTTGCCGTGGTCGAACACGAACGAATTTGGAACTCCAAATCTGGTGAGCACGTTGTTCTTCAAAAAGCGTACCACTTGTTGGGCGGTAATTGATGCCAGCGCTTCCGCCTCTATCGATTTGGTGAAGTAGTCCACCGTGACAATGATGTATTTGCGTTTGCCCTTCGCGGTGGGAAATGGTCCTAGTAGGTCTACGCCCCATTGCGCAAAGGGCCAGGGGCTGACATTACCTTGGAGCTCGGTGGATGGCGTGTGATGTTGACGCGCGTTCAACTGGCATTTTCGGCATTGCTCGACGAATTTTTTTGCGTCTTTCTTTATTCGCGGACGGTAATATCCTTGAAAAAGGATGTTGCGTTCCATGCTGCGTGCGCCACAATGCATCGCGCAAATGCCTTCATGTATGTCTCGCACGATCATTTGCGCCTCGTCTGGTCCTACACACTTTAGATATACACCCGAGTACGAGCGTTTGTGGAGTGTATCATCAATGAGGGTGCAGCGGACGGCTTTCTATTTGAGTGCCCATGCTTCCTTCGCATCATTCGGCACCCCGCCGTTTGTCAAGAACGCAATTATCGGTGTTCGCCAGTCGTTTTCTTCCCTTTGTGTTGTGTTTACGATGTGTAGCGTATCTTGGTCTTCCTTTTGCACGGAAACCATCCTTGTCACGTCGAAGTCTGTTGCCGTGGCAAGTTTGGAGAGTGCGTCTGCATGCATGTTTTCTTCCCTCGGTATTTGGACATATGTAACAGTTTCGAACTGTGCCTCTCGCGCTTTCACAAGCTCGATGTATTGGGCAAGCGTGTCTTCTTTGGCGTCGAAGATTCCATTCAGCTGGTTGACAGCAATGGCGGAGTCGGAAAGAATCCGTACCGCTCTTGCGCCTAGGTCTCTGGCAGGCGTTAGTCCTACAAGTATTGCTTCGTATTCCGAGGCGTTGTTGGTTTTAAGAGTTCTGAAGTGAATGGCGATTTCGTGAATAGCTCCCGTGGGAATTTTCACGACAACGCCTGCCCCGCTCCGTGCTTGCTGGCAGCGTCGTCGACGTAGACTTCCCACACTTCATCAGGTTTACCGCACAATGTTAGTCCTCCCGCGACGAAGTCGGCGAGGACTTGGGCCTTGATTGCCGGCCTTGGTGCATATTGTATGTCGTATTCTAATAACTCAGCTGCCCATTTTGTCATTCGCCCTGGCACTTCCATCGAGCTTAGAATTTTTTTGAGCGGCAGGTTCGTGAGCACTGTGATCGCGTGTGATTGGAAGTAGGGGCGCAATTTCTGTGATGCATTCACTAGTGCCAAGGTGGCCTTCTCGATCGGGGAGTATCTTGTTTCCGCGCTTGCTAGTGTTCACGATGTGTAGTAGATTGGCCTTTCTGTTTGCGCATCTTTGCGCGAGATTAACACTGCGCTAACAGCTCTTGCGGACAGAGACAAGTACAGAAATAGCTTTTCATTAAGCCCAGGAGCAGTCAATACAGGGGGCGATACCAAATAAAATTTGAGCTCGTTGAATGCGGCTTCGCACTCCGGGGTCCACTTGAATCAGGCGCCGTTCTTCAAGGTTTGGAAGAATGGAGCGCATTTATTGGCGGATCTTGGGATGAATCGTCCTAAGGCGGCTAGCTTGCCGTTCAACGATTGTACTTCAGTGGCACTTCTTGGAGCGCGCAGTTTTTGTACTGCTGTAATTTTCTTGGGGTCGACCTCAATTCCGCATTTTGTTATCATGAATCCGAGAAATTTTCCTGCTTCCGCGCCGAAGAAACACTTCAGAGGGTTGAGTCTGAGGCTGTTTCTGCATAATGCCTCAAATGTTTCGCAAAGGTCTTCCAAATGGGAGCCCCCACTCTTTGTCTTGACGATGAGGTCATCCATGTAGGCCTCAATGTTGCGCCCGATCTGGGGTGAGAAGACTATATCGATCATCCGCTGGTATGTGGCACCCACGTTCTTTAGGCCGAATGGCATTCCCGTGAAACAGAAATTGCCGAATGACATCATGAAGGCGGTCTTCTCCTCATCTTCGCGACTCATTGGGATCTGGTGGTAACCTGAAAACATATCTAGGAACGATAATGTTTCGTGGTTGGATGTCGCTCGATTAGTTGGTCGATGCGCGAAAGGGGGTATGGGTCTCCCGGGCATACTTTGTTGATGGTGGTGTAGTCTACGCACATTCTCCATGCACCTGAAGCCTTTTTCACCATGACTACATTTGCCAACCACTTTGGGTATTTTACTGCTCGGATGAGACCGGCGGCGAGTAGCTGCTCCACCTCTTCTTCTATAGCCTTCAACTTATCGCCCGTGAACGTGCGTCGTGCCTGTTGTCGGGGTTCTGCGGTGTTTGGTATCGCGAGACAATGTTGCGCCACATGCCTTGGCACTCCTGGCATATCTTTTGAGCACAAGGCGAAGAGTTCTTGGTACTCTTGTAGCAGTTTTACCAACGGCTCGATCATGTCTCCCGGGACGTGGGTAGAGATGCGCACTTTTTTGCTTGGCTCTTCCGGATTCAGCGCGACCTCGAAGTCGGAGTCCATTGACTCTGGGAAGGGGTCGTCGGCGCGGGTGTCGATGATGTTTGTCTGTCGTGGTGGTGCGATGGGGTGTGGGATTTGTTGTTTGCCCTCGGACCATGGTGAGCCGCGCGACTCTCCAGTTCCCGCCTTGTTGGGAAATTTGAGTTTTTGGTGGCATGTGGATGCTAGTGCCATGAATTTGGCCAAGAATGGGCGGCCTAATATGCCATTGTGTGGTGAATCACAGTCTACCATAATGAACTGGACTTGCTTTGATATGCGCGGCTCGTCGTCCCCGATTATGACTAGTAGTGTAACTTCCCCAATGACCATGACTCTTGTTCCGGAGAATCCCACTAAGTTGCCTTGCGCCCGTTGGATCAGACGGCGGGTCTATGTCCATTTGATCCAATGTGCGCTTGAACAAAACGTCTACCGCGCTTCCTCCGTCTATGAGTAGGCGGTGTACTTTGCACGCGGCGATGAGCGTCGTTAAGGTTAGTGGCTCCTCTGACGCTACCCCTCGCGGGAGCTCTGAATTGCCGAAGCTCATATCGCACTTTGTAGTAGCGCATGTTGTTGCGCATTCCACCGCGCGGTCTCGCTTTATCTTTTTCTTTGGTCTGTCCCCTTCGATTGTGACGACCCCTATTTCTTTGCGGACGATGTAAGACCCCGTTGTCTCGTTGCAGTCTGCCTGGGAAGACGGTGGTGGGATGTTTTGATGGTCTTTCCGCTCTTCTTCCCCCTTTATGTATTTCGCCAGGTATCCTCTTCTAATGAGTCCCTCTATTTCCACGCGCAAGTTGAAGCAATCTTTTGTCATATGGCCTGGCTCCCAGTGAAAATCGCACTGCTTTCTGTGATCGCGCATGTGCATTAGGGCTCTTACTGGCGCCGACCAGTTGACGCGGTACCCCTTCTCTCTGATGAGGTGGAATATGTTCGTTACTGAGTCGTTGAGGGGGGTAAAGCTCATAGGCGGGCGCTTGTCCGGGGAGCGCCTGCGTTGTGGGGGCTCTTGCGGGGCTGGCTGCTTGCCATATCCGCTATGGTACTGCGGGAGCGAGAGTTGTGATTCTCGTCACCTTTGCTCATCTCGAGGAGGTTTTGTTGGTTTAGTAGCGGCGGACCGATCCCGCTCCTAGGGTTTCTTCCAAAGTAATAGCTTTCTCGATCTTTGCTTCCAATTCCGAGGATGAAATTACAGGTCTTTTGGCCAGCGCGCGTTTGAGTTCCTCGTTGGTGGTTGCTTCCATAAGGTGGTGGGCGGCGGTCTCTAGAGTCAGGTCGCGTACCGCCATCGCGGTCCTCGACCATCTAACGTAAAATGCCCGCAGGCTTTCCCCATCCTTCTGTTTTAGATCGATCAATGCTTTAAGGTGGAGCGGTCTTCTCTTTGGGAGGCGAACTTCGTTGCGAATAGTAGTATGAATTATTCGAATGTGCGAATGATTTCGTTGGGGAGGCGGTTATACCATTCCAGGCATATGCCCGCGAATGTGGATGGGAAGATTCTACATAGTGTCGCGTTGGAGTTCGTTTGCAGCTGCCTGCGGAGACAGAAGCTGCTGACGTGGTCCTTCGGGTCTGTTGTCCCGTTGTATGTGGGCAGGGTGGGTGGAATCCCGCTTAGTGTTCCGCCATAATTTCCATGCACAGTGGTTGGTGCAGGGTTTTTTTGGGCGGAGCGCGATATTATGGGGACAGGTGCTGCTCTAAGAAAGTCAGATCCACTCTAGCCGGCGAGTCCTGCTCGCGGGACTGCGGGTTTGCCTGTCTGACTGTTTGGCAATCTGTGGGAGGTGGTAGCGTCATTGCTGGACGCTCTCACGTGGTCGCGGAGGTCTCTTTGCTCATCATCAGGGCAATCACTTGGTTCATTTTCGTTTGCATGTCCGCGATGACCTCGTTTTGTTTGGTCATTTGGTGGCGGACCTCTTTGGCTGTCAGCTCTGGCTCTTCCTCTTCGATCAAGACCGCGTTGAGGTTGCTAGCTTCCGCGAACGACCTTGAGTTTGTGATTGCCTTGATCGGGGTTGCTTCGTTAGGAATGTTATTGTCTTGTTCTGCCATTTGCGATTTTGCTGTCCTATTGCTTCTCTACTCTGGACCCACGGCGCCAATTGTTTGAGTCTAACTGAGAGTAGGAGGGAGACTCGGATGAAAGGTGGGTGAGGAGAGTAAGCAACAGGGAAGTTAGGGCAGAGAGAACTCTTAGAGAGATAAAGTTCTTAGTAGGTAGAGTGAGAGAGTAAAAATGCGATCCCCTCACCCATAGGAGTAAATGCCATATTTATAGGCTACATGGTGGTGGGTGAGTATTTAATGTGACATGACTACTGACATGTCGGGCGTTTAGGCCATACCTCTACCTAGGACTAGGAGATTAGTCCATGATTATACCTAGGACTATGATGTGACCACTCTTCGGGGAATGCGGCGTCGTTTTCATGGTTTCTTGGTCTGGTCAAAGCCTGATTGAAACGTCGTCGTTCGGCGTCTGGGATCTTCGTCCGCGAGTGATGTCTTCTCCGCGCCCGTGATCTTCCCGCGGGTGCGGCCTTGGTTGTGATGGTGCTAACGCGCCTGACTCTTCTGGGGGGCGGTGTCGGTATGCTTCCTTGGCGCGGCTAGACCCGAGCCATATACCCAACACTTTCAATTAATCATGTTGTTTATAGATGTTTACCTTTAATTTTGAACAATTTGTATTGATAATTTGCATTTTGATTGTATGCTCTAGATTGGTGTTTTTTGTATGGATAATTTTTATGAGAAAATTGATGTTAGAATTTTATTTTGAAAGAAACTAATTATTGTAAATTTTTTATCACAAAAATCCACGGGAACCCATGAACCCGCGAATACCCAACAGGTTGGGTTGAATTTGAGTTTTTCAAACTCGACGGGTTTTACTCCGGGTTTTTTTGGCGGATAAACCCATGAATTTGAGTTTGGGTTTGGAAAACCCCCAACCGACCCATTGCCATCCCTGGGTGGAAGGGTCAAATCACCAAATCGTCTCTGAAAAAAAAAAGAAGGTCGAATCACCAACTAGGGGTGGGCAACGGGACGGGACGGGATACCCGTCCCGTTTTAAACGGGTACCCAGTCCCATTTGGAGGCCAAAGTCCTTCCCATGTCCCAAACCCATATGGGAAACGGGTACCCATTACCCGTACGGGACGGATAACGGGTACCCATAATACCCATAAATACCCAAAGTTTCATTCCCTTGACTGGCTTCATTCCCTTGATTAGCCATGGAAACTATAAACCAAATCAACATAAACCAAATAGACATATGCTGGAAATTAGAAACATAATTAGTAATTAGCAGAACAAACCTAACTAGTAATTAGAGTCCAGAATATGTACTGTAAGTAGAAAAGAAAAGAGAATGGCAGCTGCATACCTAAATAGATAACAACGCCGGGTGAATGGTGATGTTGCTGATATTCCCCCTGCTCCTGGCTGGGAAAGTTGGCTGCTGCTGGTCTGCTATTGGAGGCGGCGCAGCAGAGTGAGAAGAAGGAAGCCGCCGCGGCCAGCGCCGGTGAATGAAGGAGGAAGAGCGCGGAGCGGCAGAGACGCGGAGGCGGAGCTAGCGAGCTAGGTCTCGCTGAGGCTGGCGCTGCGGCTGCGCTGGGTGGAGGACGCTGTCTCACACTCTCGCTGTCTGACTGTCTCGCAGTTAAGTGAAAGCCGAAAGGGAATAGGCAGCCAGGCAGGGTAAGGGTCGACTAAGGGTAAGGGCCGAAATGGCCAAGGCCCAATGCTACATTTCTGAATTAGTGAATTGGGTTGGGGTGTTGGGCTGTGGGCTATTTCTGGTAAATGGGTATAACGGGTACCCACATTACCCAAACGGGTATTTGCGGGTAACCCGCGGGTACCCATATTAGGAATATACAATCCCAAGTCCCATCCGTTTATAATAATACGGGTAATATGAGTACCCGTAACCCTTAAAAAACGGGACGGGTACGGATATACCCAAATACCCGTTTCCTGTTGCCCACCCCATCACCAACAGCCTCCTTCCAAATAATAATTTTTGTTGGGGTGGGAAAAAAAGGAAGAAGTAATCCGTCGGAGAAAAAAAAAATTCGAAGTAAAAAGAGTTAGTTGGATTGTGGGTGCGCAACCCGCAGCGACCCTGAAAACGCAACTCCTCTAATATGGATCAACCACTAATGCACCATTATGATGACATTTTTATTGTTTAATTATGAACACAATATATGTCACTAGTTCTCCCCACAATAATACAGATTCACCTACCGTGACTAATATAAAACTATATCCTCTAAGTGCAACCAAACAAGAAATGATAAAAGACAAATACAAAAAGCACACAGAACTAGAGATCAGTTAGTATATATAAGCAGGTGTAGGTGGATGATGGTACACGGTAATATTATCAACTAATGAAGAAGAAGAGTGCAGAAAGGAACAAAATCTGGCCGGCAGCAAGCCAGCAGCAGTCACTAATGAAATGGCCCGACCTGAAGCACGTCCTCACCAGGCCGCCGCCGACCACCTCCGCCGCCGCCTGGCACCACCACCGCCGCCTTCGCGAGGCGGAAGAAGACCAAGCACAAGTAAAATACTACCCGCCACCCACCACTCCACGTCATCATCATCACTACACGATGATCTCCAGGACCAGTAGCACGAGCGACAGTAGTACTACTGGTTCTCACAACAATCAGATGATGATGAGCAGCCGCGAGTACTGGGACGCGAGGCGCGTGTTCCTCAGCAGTTACAGCTTCACGGACAAGAAGAAGAAGGCGGACGGAGGTCCGGCCATCGTACTGGCGACGGACGTGGAGTGGCTGAAAGGCAAGGGGAAGATGTGGGCCGAGGAAGTGAAGGCGGCGGCGGCGGGGTTCGCCCGGTACGTAGTGCGGGAAGTGAGGAGGAGGAGGGTCGTGGTCAAAGGGTGTAGGTTGACTTTTGCACTGCCATCGTTTGTTGTCGTGAGGATGAGGTGCGTCACGCCGTGGATCACCACCCAACCGCCACCTGGGGTGGTGTCGGTATAATTTACAGCAGGGGTCGAGGGAATTCTCCGTCGAAGCAGCGGAGCGGCGGAGAAACTACGGCTGGCTGGCTTTTAACCGCCTCTCGCACTCGCTGTGTGTTTCAATTTCGATTTCAGTTTCTTGTAGTGTATGTTGGACTGTGCACTGTATAAAAGACAAAAGGGGAAAACAATGCTCTTTTTATTATTGTCAGTTACCTTTTACGTTCTTAAGATGGACACCGGACATGGGTTGCCTCCCATGCATGAAGTGCTCCATCTTTTATGCATTTGATCTAGTCGTAACGTCCAAGCTCTCTCCCCAATTAAGTGATTTTTTGAAGTCCATCGTTAGAGATGAAAACTCAAGTTGTATGCTATCCTTCTTCTTCTTTGACTTGATGGTGGATGATTCAAGCATAATTATACATATTTTACCCTTCATTTCTTGATCATTTGACGTGGTGTTTAGCGTTCCTCGGTCTATTTTATGCTAGGTTGAGCTTTTTTGGTCATATTTTTAAGTCCTAGTACGTGGGAGAAGTTTAGGAGCGAGTTTCGAGGAATTTGGAGGTCAAAATGAGCCAAAGAGAGGGAGACTTATGAGGGTTGTTGGAGCTATTTTGGAGGTACCCAGCCTCATTGGATATAGAAGATCAATGCATGTTTTAATGTTTAATTCTTCCTTCATCAAGATTAATTGATTTTGCTAGTGACTTATGAGAGAGAAAATAGGATTATGTCAATTAGAGAAACATAGATTGGGAGTACGAGTTCGATAACACGAGTGTGAGTCGGGTCTTTGCTTTCTATTGTGTGGGAATCTCATCCAATAGAGTGGACTAGTGTCGAACGCCTTGATCGGTTATTTTAGAGAAGGTTACGACCCCTTAAGCAACTGACTCAATATGGCCTTGATTTTTGTAATAGAGATTTTAAAGTATAGTCAAGGACTCTCCGAATTATGAATCAAGTTAGAGGATCGTCAATCATTGATCCGGTTAGTAGCTAGGGGGATTCAATGCCTAAGTGGACTCCCAACTTGTAAATTAGCTAGTGTAGTTGTTAGAGTAGTTTAGTTAGCTTAGTTCCTTGAACTTAAACCTTGGTTTGATAGATAACAAATGAATTTAAAGTAACGATACATCTAAAGACCCTAGGGTTCGATAATTTTATTACCTCCTTCCACTATATACTACACCATGCCATTGGTTATGTTTGGCCTTCTATTGGGAGTGTATTTTAGAGCGAGTTAAGTTTATAACACCGTTGCCAGGGAATTCTAGATTATCGCGGAAAAGTCTAGGTTTGTTAATTTAGTCATTTTTGTTTTGTTCACTTTCCACGTTTGCGTTTGACAGTGTTGTTTGTGTTGGTTGAATCATGAATTCCAATGACTTCTCCCACATGTGGGGGTATCCACCAACGCTCGAATGAGGTTAACCCGAAGCTTCATGGAACAATCAAGAGGCTGGAAGCCAAGGATTTGGATTCTATGACCAACCTCCCTTCCATGAGGAACAACCATATTCATGGGGATATCAAGAAACTTCCCCATACCAAGAAGACTTCTGTAACACCCTACCCTATACATTTTGCCTAATCATATTGTTCATACAATTGCAGCGGAATTAATCTCGGGTATTACATTAATTGTCAAAATTTACCCAAAGAAAATTTCGACATGAATTACTCGCGTAATGGGCTAACAGTTCTTGCAACTTATCCTGCAAAATAATTCACCACAAACATATATACTCACAACCATATGCATTGGCTTTTCTTAGCCATAGTCACACTTTTCATACTCCACAACTGCATACCATACTTATACATACCATAATCGTCACAACTTACATAGTTACACAACATATACACATATCATCAACTTTCCACACCTGTGGATATCTCACACTAGATCAGAAGCTAGTATGCACATGAAAACGTTCTCAAAACATTTTTACAAAAAGGTGTGGATCACTGGCCAAAATCCCGAGTAGTAGTCCAACCACAGAATGGTTGAAGACCATACCTCATCTTGACTTCAACTCTTGCTCAGCTCCCACCTATACACCTATCTACTGCTGCTGCTGATGATCTGCTTACACGTGGCATAAGCAGAGAAAAAGGATAAAGAGGGTCAGCTCATAGCTGAGTGAGATAATCATAGCATTGTGAGTTCATAACAGAGCATACCCCTACCATACATCTAGCAAACAAGCCAAAGCACTAGGATCAGACCTCGGTCATCCGACATCCCAATAGGCAAAAGACTCAACCATCTTGACTTATGCATATACATCTTATCATGTTTTACTTATAGGCGCCTGGCTACTCCCATGCTAAAAACTCTCCCGGGAAACATACCCCACATCCTGTCGGATGTAGTCATACATACCCCAACATCCCGTCGGATGTGGTCATACATACCCCACACCACTATGGGTGTAGTCATACCCCGACACCACTCTGGGTGTGGTCATATCTCGTAAGAATTCTTCAGTCACCACCACATGAGAGGTGTGACTATCATACATATCATAATAGAGTAATAGCATAGGGAGCCCTAATTACTATGTAGTTGACCGTGAGATCACAACACTCATATTTGGTATCCTTATACATGATTCATATCTCATCTTGCTTAATCATAATTCATTACTTGCACATGTACTTGACCTGGCCATAATTGGCTCAACATAGGTAAAACAGGAGTCGTATAATTGCACTTCCTCGGGATAAACCCTCGTGCAAGTCATCCTCCTTAAACATCATAATATCACCAGGGAATATATATTTTCCCACTTGTGCATCCAAATGCAACAATCATGAAAAATCATACCTAATCAGCTTCTCGAACCATCGTAAAGCATATTAACAATCAAGCCACAATTTGCAACATATACACAATCATCAGCATAAACAAGATTCATATCAATTAGGGCAAGTCAATAATATCATACAGCAATCCAAGGTTCAACATATAGCACAAAAGCTCATACACCCATAATCATGCCATTCTAGTTCACCTAGATCAATTCTAAGCATCAATATAATTATCGTGATACGACAAACCCGGTATGTCGTGCTAATCCCTCACCAGTTCTGGTCGTTCAAACACCGGTTTAAGCTTCCCGTACTAAAACGTCAATTTCACGAACAAACCCCGAATTAAAATCCGAGACCGTCCTAATATCCTCTGCAGTATCCCCGTCAATATTAGTTCTAGGCTCCGGGTCAAATTCTCAATAAAAACACATCAAACCCTGGCTGGAGCTAAATTCAGCGATTTGGACCTCGACCTAAAAAATTGCCGAAATTCAGGGATTAGAACTAGAGGATTGATTACCTCGCTGCAGGAAGCTCGTATATAAAATTTGGGCTCAATCCGGCTTCCGGATACTCCGAAACCCTAATTTGGCTTATCGGGGTTACGAGAAATTCCTGAACCAAAAACTCGTTTTAAAGCTCTAAATCAATAAACTACGATGTATAGATGAATTAGGCATTACTTACGGGATTTTTGGATCACTAGAGCTCAAGATTCGAGCTCTGAAATTTCTAGCCGAGCTGCCTCTGCATCTCTGTTTCTCTCGGCCGGAAATGGAAGAAGAAGAAGAAATGGATGGGGAAAGAAATGACGGGGAAGGGATTTATATTGTGGTCAATGACCGCTTAATGTAATTATATATATTATATATAATTAATACGTATACTTGCCTGATCGATTCATAATCCGATTTTTGTCGAAATACTATCAAAATGTTTGATTTTAAATCACGAACTGTCTAGCGATCAAAATATGGGTTTAGCCGAAATGGGATGTTATAACTTCCTCCCACAACCCGATGTGAAATCCGAATTGGAGTTAACATCGGAGAGCTTCATAGAAAGTAAATCATTAGAGCTTTCCATGGAGAAATTTGAAATAACATGCTCCCAACATGGATTACCTACCCCTCCCTCCTTCCTATTTGAACCTACAAGAGAAGTTTGAGCAAGCTTGTGCACGCCTATGCTCTTACCACTTGAAGAGGAGATTAATGACGACCATGTGGAGCAAGAGGATCTCATCCCAGAGATCTATAGTGGTGAGGATGACCAAGAGTGAGTCATTAATGACTTTCAAACCCTTCCCCATCCAAATACCAGCTTTGAAGACCGAGTCACAAGGTTTGAGGAGCAAGATGACCCGATTAATGATCTTGCATGGCGACTTGTCCTTCAATTTAGGGATGGCAATGGGTCGGGTTTTGCCAAACCCAAACCCATGGGTTTATCCGTGAAAAAAACCCGGGGTAAAACCCACTGGGTTTGAAAAACTCAAACCCAACCCGCTGGGTATCCGTGGTTCATGGGTACCCACGGGTTTTTGTCGTAAAAAATTTACAATAACAAGTTCCTATCAAAATTAAAGTCAAATATCATATATAAAACACTATATATAAAACACCATTCTAGAAAATTCAAGCAAATCACAAATTAACTATATTTTTTTTACAAATTGTTCCACACCAATCTAGAAAACTCAAGAAAATTGAAGCAAATCACAAATTATCCATAAATAACATGATTAATTGAAAGCTTCTTCCTTTCAATTAAGTTTCTTCACTCTCCACTCGATAACATCAACTTCATTCTACACAATTTGAAAGAAAAAATTTGACATGTCTCCACAAACATAAGTAAGATTATTGTTTAGAATATTAAATATACCGAAAAAATTAACTATATGGGTGTGAGCGGGTACCCATGGGTCGGATTTACCTAAACCCAAACCCAACCCAACCCGGTGAATAGTGAACGGGTTTAAACCCAAACCCGGCCCAAAACCCGTCAACACGGATTTTACCCGCGTTGACCGGGTTGGGTCGGGTGGGTACCCGTGGGTTCGGGTTTTGTTGCCATCCCTACTTCAATTCGTGCGTGAAAACATGGATGAGACGGTGCGAGAGGGGGTTGATGAGGAGGAAGTGAGCACCAAAGAGGAGGATGATCTTGATTTTTCCCAAGGGGAGGGAGGTCGAAGATGCAAGTTGTGTCCGATCAATGGATGAGGTCGGGGTGGATGAAGCTTTTACAAGTTACAAGTACTACGAAAGCTTAATTATACATATTTTACTCTTCATTTCTTGATTGTTTGACGTGGTGTTTAGCGTTCCTCGACTTATTTGTCATATTTGAGATCTTATTACATGTGGGAAGCTTAGGAGCAAGTTTTGAGGCATTTGGAGATCAAAACAAGCCAAAGTGTGGCGTTTGTGCAAAGATCACGGGTTTAGTGTAATTCTCATGATTTCAGGGGGGACATTTGCACACAGTTCCATCAGCACATTTGCATTTTGCGAGCATTTTCAAATCTCACGGATTAACCGTGAGATGTGAGCCACAACCGTGACTTATGACCTAGAGAAGACTTGGGACGTTCCAAGGGCCAAATGACGCGCTTTTGATTGATCTCACGACATTTGTTGATGTCACGGTCGTGACCTTTGACAGGGAACTCCGCAAACTGCAGTATAAAGATGTTTTCTGCGTTTTTGAGAGGAGCAGAGCTTGGGTTTTAGCCAAAAATAGGTAAGGGACGTTCCAAATAGATATATATATATATATATATATATATAGAGAGAGAGAGAGAGAGAGAGAGAGAGTGGCCTAGAAGCGTTCATGAAGCTTTTTTGGAGGTACCCAACCCCATTGGAGCTAGAAAATCATGCCTAGAAGATCTTGAGGTTTATATTACATTCTCTCCCCTCTCTATTGAATAGTTCTCCTTCACTTAGGTTTTGATGAACTCTAGTTATGTTTAGCTTGATTGTGTGAGTACTCTAACTTTTGATATTCTTGTTTTCATATCCAATCTATGCATGTTTTGATGTTCAATTCTTCCTTCATCAAGATTAATTGATTTTGCTATTGATCTATGAGAGAGAAAATATGATTATGTTAATTAGATCACCATAGATTGGGAGTAAGGGCTCGATAACACGAGTGTGAGTCGGTTCTTTGCTTTGTATTATGTTGGAATTTCACCCAATAGAAGGGGCTAGTGCTGAATGCCATGATCGATTGTTTTATAGAAGGTTATGACCCTCTAATCAATCCAATCAAGAAGGTCTTGATTGTTTGAATAAAGATTCAAGGTCTAGTCAAGGACTCTCCTCATTATGAATGAAGAATGAATCAAGTTGAGGATCGCCAATCATACGTGTGGTTAGTGGCTAGAGGGATTCAATGACTAATTGAGCTCCCAACTTGTAAATTAGCTAGTGTGGTTATAAGACTAGTCTATTTAGTTTAGTTTCTTGAACTTAAACCTTGTTTTGCTAGATAACAAATCGAAGTTGAACTAACCGTACATCTAGAGACCTAAGGCTTTGATAATTTTATCACTTGCTTCCACTATACTACACCCAGTCCTTGGTTATGCTTGACTTTCGATTGGGAGTGTAGTTTAGAGCGAGTGAGTGGACAATGAATAAGATTCCACCTTAGTCTCCACCTTGCAGCTTTTACCCCGCACTTTGAATGTGGCTTGTGAACTTTGTATGAGAATTGGGTCAAGATAGAACTCACATAATCCCCTCTCTTGGGTAGGTAAGACACAACGGTCTCACAGATTTCCAAAAATTTAGCAAAAGTATCACATTCAAGGAGTCGAGAGAAATCTGGCTTGACTCCATGATTCATCTCCATCTTGTTCTTGCAGTTTTATTCATGGTCTCCAACTTCAAGAATGGTATTCTCCACTTTTACACCAAGAGCTCCTTTGAAATGATGAGTTCTTCCTTCTTTGCCTTCACTTCCTCATGCTCAAAATTAGAGTCTCCCAACGGCTTCATTATACATTAAGAAGGAGATGTAGGTTGTCATGAAGAGGTTCACCAATTCCAAAGGTGGGGTTTTTGATGAATTGACATAGAGCAGCTTCGTCTTTCTACTTTGTTTTCCTTAATCTCGCAGTATATGGAGCTTTGGTCAATTTGATGATGTTATGTCCTTTCATTGAGGAGGGGAGATAGGTGGTAGCATGTTCTTTTCCTTGGTTGGATGCCATGTTGGTCTGATCTTCAAATTTTTTGGGTGGTCACTCTGATTCCATATTGGTTGGTGGAGGTGGTTGCTCTTTTAACGCTCCTCATCTTCATTTTTTTCTATAGGTTGAGCATCATTGGGTAAACTTTGAGTAAGTGGTGAAGGGGGATCATGAGATTCTGCCACTTCCTTCTAGATATCTTCTTGTGCCTGTAGAGGTCAATTGCTTGCATTCTTCTTGTGCATGGTAGGTGCAAATTGAAGAATATAAATGATATGATTCATGTCCTCTTGTATTGACTCAATATCTTCTTACTCACTAGTGGCTTCTTTGGTTGGTGTGATGCTCCCATCATCTTCCAAGCTTTTCAGGAAAGTTTGGATGAAACTACAACTTTCTCCATCCATTGCACCTTCCCGAGGGGGTCTCGTTCCTTCTGCTCATTCCCAGGATTTAGTTACATAATCATCTTCTTCCTCATCATGTGTGATAGCTTTCAAATGGCCTTCTACCCCATGGTCTATAATTTCTTCCATTCTCCCCATACATCTCAATGAGATGTTCTTCATAGCCTTCATGAGAATTCTTGGTGCTTTATACATCTTTTAGTAGCTGATCATTGTTAAATCATTAGTGATATTGTGGATAGGAGGTTCTGGATTGATCTTTAAATGGCTGGTTTCCACCTTACAGGAAAGATTGAAGATGTGGGTTTCATTCTTCTAGATCTTTGCTTAGTTGTATTTATAGCTCGACGCATCTCCCCAATCTTGGGGTCAACCCCACACTCTTTATCTAATAGCTTTGTAATATTTGCTTCCTATTGAGCTTACATACTTCTTCTACTTGATTCTTTTCTTCATAGCTCTTATAAAGTTTTGTTTTCAAGGTGCATACTCTCTTCGTCAATGCTTCATTCTGCATCTTTAATTCCTAAATAGGATCTGGGATGACGAGCATTGCACTAGCGTACTTTGGGGGTGATCTCCTTCTTGCAAGGTTCTGGTAATTTGTGCTAGTCACTCGTACATATCCTTTTTAGTTGCACTTTGTTGAAGTATGTCTCCTCCCACTAATAGGTTGACAAGTAACGCACTCGTCTCATCTAGTCTTTTGTACAATGCTTCTGCCACTTGTTTGTTGTTATATCCATTATGGGGGCAGTTCCATATTAAGGTATTGAATCTAACCAATGTCTTGTAGAATGGCTCTCGTTCCCTTTGGCAGAATCCGAGGCTACGGGCTTTGAGCTTTGACAGCCCTAGTATAGCGCAATGCAAGTAATAAAATCCTAGGAGTTCCTAGGGTCGAATTCCACAAGGTCTTTTAATAGTAACTACTCAAAACTAACACCCTGTTTTTGAGATAACAATGCAAATAAATGTAAAAGCAATGGGTTGAGGTGTTGATCGAAATTCTACTCTACTAAAGAAAACAAAAGACAAACAAAGCATGTAAGTAAAACTATTATCTAGGTAGCTTCATATTGATGCTCATGCATACAATCTCATTAATAAGATGCTTCAATGGGTCATCTATTATGACACTCTATCCCTTCCACGAATGCATTCCTAACCAAGCTTTTGCCACACGCAAAAGGAACAATAGCTAGCTAATGTGTGCTTTCGTTTGATGTCATCACCTAGCTAACTAAAAAAGCTAAATTATACATTTGATCACTCAAATTATATGAATCTTTCACGTTTGCCACCCAAATTAGTTTTCTTTCTTATTCGGCACTAACTTTACAAATCGTTTCACCATTAGTCACTTGTCGTTAGTCTCCGTCAACTCTGTTAGTTTTTTTATGACGTGGCAAACATATTGCTGACTGGACCATTAACTAATGACATGTCAATTTTGAAGAAAAAAAATAAAACAATTAATTTACACCTCATTCTCCTCTTCCCCCTCTCCTGCTAACTGGACCATTTACTACCAATTCTTCTTCTTCCTCCCCTTCTCCTGCTGGAACGCCCTCTTCCGGGAATTCCACCCACCATGTCAATGCCTCCCTCACCATCAGATCTGGGTCATGAAGAAAGCTCTGTTTATTATCATATCCCCTTTCGACCGCTAGTTCAGTCCCACTCCCCATAGCCGGAATCCAACCTCTTCGTCACATGAAATCCTGAGATCCATCCAAGTAAAGTCAAAATCCCCAAACTCCTAGCTCCAATTTTGCCACCAGTACCCAAGTTTAAAACCTTTTGTTCTTTTCTGCTTCGCATTATGGTTTTGTGCTTCCAACAGCCGCTCTCTATAGCCACTGGTGTGGGTTCCATTCCTACGCTTCCTCTAGAGGCTACATACTCTGCATTTTTGGGTTTCAAGCCCAGAACTCATCAATAACTAGTTCAATTTTCTGGTGAATTCGTCAGCGGGAGAGTGAAAGGGAGAGACAAGCATCATCGTCGCATGATTACCCATCCTTCGAAGCCAACCCAGATCTACAAGTCGCTGAGTGATGCACCTGGTCCATCTCGCATCCGATGATTGGTGCTTCTCCATCAAGATCTGCTCGTCGGCAGGGGAATCGCTCAGACAGACGGTGGAAATGACTATGTCATTCATAGCGCTAGCCGCACCAGCCGCCGGCATCCGGATCCTTCGCCCCCACCCATCCACCTTCGTATGCCTATCCTTAATCGACCCCTTCGACGCCACCTCCACCGCCCATGCCCCTCTCCCTGACACGATTGCCAAGCTTTTGTTATTAATCTCGTTTTTCTATGCAGAGAAGTCCGACAATGGCCCAGATCTGATGGCAAGGGAGGCGTTGACATGGTGGGTGGAATTTCCGGAAGAAAGCGTTGCGACAGGAGAAGGGGAAGAAGAAGAAGTACAGTAGAAGCGAGAAGGAGTTGACATGGTGGCGCGGGCTGCGGAGGAGAGGGTATGGTGGAGATGATGGAAGTAAGAAGGAGTTGTAGAACGAGGGAGTGAGAGAATGAGGTGTAAATTATTTGTTTTTTTTTTATTTTTCTTTCAATTTATATGTCATTAGTTAATGGTCTAGTCAGCAATCTGTTTGCCACGTCATTAAAAAATTAACAGAATTGACGGAGACTAACGGTCGGTGACTAACGGTGAAACGATTCATAAAGTTAGTGGTGAATAAGAAAGAAAACTAATTTGGATGGCAAACGTGAAAGATTTATATAATTTGAGTGACCAAACGTGTAATTTAGCCTAACTAAAAATAAGGAAGTGAGGATAGCATGGTTAAGTGTGGGCCTCTTGAGCCATAATAATTTATATAGCATCGATGATCTAATAATCAAGCATTGATCTCTTATAAACATGCATAAACTAAGCAAGCGTACACAAGGCAATGAGATATCACAAGAAACTAGTTTCCTAACATCCTAGATGATATTATAAATGATGCATATAGTAGCACATAATAAAGGTAAAAAATATTTATGGTTAAAGCATAGAATGACATAGGGAATCGATGATATAAACAAGCCTATAAAGATAAAGTAAGGCTATGCCTAACTAACTGTCCTAACTTCCCTATATGAACAAAGTATCGCGAATACATTATAGCAATCTAAAGATACAAGCATCAATGGACTAGAGAATTGAATGAAATAAACATCTCATTAAATCATAGAAAGATACATGATGAATCATAGAATTCACATCCCTAAACACTACAGAGCTAGAACGTCATGAGAAAATAGGAAGACACGACCAATGATACAAGCATCAATGGTGAGGGTCTCCTTGCCGAATTCTAGCAAGGCCTCGCCTTCTCTCTATGGATCACTAACTCGTGCTCCTAGGGTAGAGTGCTGGTATAAAGGTGTTTCTAAATGTCTAACCTATGCCTCTATTTATATGTACATGATAGAGGGGGTATTCTCTGAGTTTTTTCTCCTAAAACTCAGTCAAAATAGTCCTTTCATGCCTTGGAACTCGGATTCTCTCATTTAAAGAGGAAGAAAGGGCCTTCTACAAGCTTCTACAAGGGATTTGGTCGATGGCGGTCCAATGGCGCCAGCCGTTTCTTGTGGGCCAAGCAACTTCTCCTGGAAATTTGGGCATCACTTGATCATGTTGGGTATGCGGTGGTTGAACCCGTCTTGAGGTTGTCTTTAGTTCCTTATCCAAATTGGGGTTGAGTTTCCTCTGTTGGGCTTCTTTTAAACTGCAATTGAGACTTCTGGTAGGCTTCCCCTGCATTGGGGTTCGTCTAGTAGATGAAAAACTCCCTAATCTTCTCATAAACGCTCCATTGATCCTCCATAATTATCCTAGCATCGATCCAAATCTCTCCTAGATTGTCTTGTACCTAGAAGAACAAAAACATACCAACATGTATAAAAAGATACAAAAACACATCATGGGTCTCTTAAAAGCACATTGATCAATTAGTTAAGATATTCATATAAATTCAAGTAAAAACTCCAAAGATGCATTGATAGAATGTGAAAATGTATTAAATATGGGTGTGATATACACTATAATTTGGTGTAATCAAGCTCATGTCCTTCGTGGTAAATTGAAGATTACAGAATTGAAGATTACAGGCATTTTTCCTGCTAGATTCAAGTAAGAACTCCATAAAATATTCATATAAATTCAAGTAACAACTCCTAAAGATGCATTGATAGAATGAGAAAATACATTTTTCGGCCTAAATCGAAGATTACAGGCTCAAGAAGAGAAGTTCACTCTTGTAACTTGTAAGCATACTTCCCAATCCCGTGAACTTTGTGGTTTGTTTCGAAAGATGGCGTGAAATTTTCGAAGATCACAACCTTGAACTTTTGGACATTGCCCGTGAGCTCTTTCTTAGCTACGAAATTGAAGTGCCCAACCGAGAACCTCATTTCCCCCAACTTCACATAGTAACCACATCGCATTGCTAAAATAAGTGGCGGATGGTATACCAAAATGCCCAGCGTCCTTGCTGCTGATGTTCCAACGCAGCCAAGCTGTAAAAGGGAACTGAAAGAAGAACGCTGGTTTGTTGGTCTCATTAACATGATCGAGCGACTGGAACTAGCAACATTTCTTTCTAATGAAGTAAACGAATCTTCCTCCCGCAGTATAGTTTCCAAAAATATTGACAGGGCAAAACTAAAACAAGAAAGTCCCAAGCTAGCTTTGATTAGTTTGTCTTCTTATCTTCCTCTTTAGTTACAGCAGCAACTGTCTCACCAACCGTTGTGCTAGAGGCCGGATCATCCTCACCTCCAAAGCCGAACTCATTTACACGCTTCTTGTCCACTGGATAGACCCATCTCTGGTACAGATATATCAGGAATATGATATCTGCAAACAAAGAAGCAGCAGCAGACAGGGGTGATTGTGTTGCACAACAGACGAGGAGAAAATCATAGCAGAACCGAAATCAAAGGGGAAAACCAAGAAAAAGTAACTGTATTAGAATCTCACCATCACGGAAGACTGAGAGCCGGTGTAGTATTGGCATTTTTATAACAAATGCAAATAGATCATCAATGATGGTGTTGAGGAACTTGTATGTCATTTGTCTCCAAGGTAGATGAGCCACCGACTTCAGCTTATAATTTATGAATAACTGCGGACACATCATGATGAAACCTGCAGGAACATAGCACAATTAACTTTTTGCCTAAAACCTCACCAGAGAGGTTAAACATTCCACAATGATTAGCATATAATACTGATGTTGCCACAGTACAGCATAAGGGCTTCGGAAAATGATTGCTTACCAAACATGTAGACACAGCTTGTTAATGAGGACAGAATCCAGGAGTACCAGCTCTTGTGCCGGTCATATTTGAGCGAATAAACAGCAAAGCATGCAGCAAGCAAAAATATCACATAGGACAAATACTTCATTGCAATGTCGTCATATTCCTTAGTCTTATTTCCAGCATAAGACTCACGGTCTCGGAATCTCAGCATTGGGATCTTGCCACTTCTATCAATCTGTTGATGTGAGACACAAACAGAATATTATTAGAATATGGAAGCAGAAACCAGAATACAATTCCTGCTGTATAAAACTAAAAGCAAGGACTTAACAAGATCCTTTGTTTTCCCCCTGAATTATCGCAGTGTACTACAAGCATATCTGCGTTTAGCATTATCTTTCAAATAATGATGAAGAGAACCTAAAAGACTTATAGACACAGAACAGATACATTATCCCATGGCTCAGGCCTAAAACGGAGTTCAATAGTATTTGTGGAGTTAACATTCCAAGGGACTACAAAACTAAAAAAAATTAACATATAGCTTATACCTCAATGTGCATTGCTTTCCCAATTTTCCAAAATTCAATGCACACACCAACACCTGAGCTCGCAAGGATCATCCATGATGTGTCGTTGTCAAGTAGATAGAGAAAGACTATGAGCTGAGATATGAAGTTCACGACAACAGACTTCGCCGACAATCCTTCCATAGACTTGTTTTTATTCCAAAATTGTATATCTGTAGCAATAGAAGATCAGTGAGAAATACTTCCATGGGAAATTGAACATTCCAATGACCTTGTATATAAATAAAAGAGTGAATACTCACCATTCTTGAACGCCAGGAAATCAAACACTGAATGGAGCAACGAAACAACCATTGTGATACCAAGGAGGTAAGGATTTCCTTCCAAGAACACCCTCTGATAGAAAAAAGAAATGCAGCAAACCATTAATCATAATTTCCATAATGGTTTAGGACCTATAATTTTGCTTCAAAAATAAACTATAGCCACATAATATATAGTATAATTTTTCCTCTTTGGACATGAACTATTACATAGCAGTCCAGTCCTTCCTCAAATAACTGAATCAAAATCACTCTCCCATCCTGTCACTTTACGTATAACCTGAATCTCAATGCAGTAACTGAATCGCAATCTCCATAGAAAAAAACTATAGGCACAATAACTGAATCACAATCACCTTCACATCCAGGATCAGGTACTCAACTCAATTGGGATAGCATACTCCATCGCATAACTACTTGGTTATGACACCACATGTAGAAGCACAGCTCACAAAGATTCCTGATATTGTAAATACACACATACAGTACCTTCAATTCATCAGCTTCACCTTCAAGCATGCTTCCATAGCTTCGGTGTATCTGGAATGACTGATCAATTTGAAGAAATAGTTGCCACTTTGTCATGCTTATAGGGCCAACCTCCAAATTAAGTGGCAATTCTGTCACTGTTTCATTCAGTGCAGTCAACTTATCCCTGAGCAACCAAAACTCATTGAAGAATACCGTAGGATAGTAATTCCCAGTACTAGGCTCAAAATTCATGTCTGCCAACTGGAGTTAAGAAGCGCAGTAGGCATTAGATGGCGTTGTGTGCTAGTATTAGCTTCATTCACCATTACAGTAGTCATTTTTAGTACAAATTAGCATAAAATTGAAACCACGAATTGTCCTTCAATGAATATGATGCTTACATGATGCAAGAATGAAAAGAATCAAAGAAAATTATAAGAAACATAAATAGATTAAAATTTTGGTCAAGGATACAAGGAGCAATATTTGGTGGTACTGCACTTTGTGAATATCTGTAGATAAGGAGCCAAAAATAAAAAGCCAACAGTTAGCTTATCAGTTCATATAAAAACACAACTTTCATGACAAAAAACAAGAGGGAAATGGTTGCTTTAAACTACGAAAAGGAAAGCAAAACACCATAAAGTTAAGGGAAACATGGAACCTCGAGCACCTTTTTTCATTTTTTTCAATTCTCACAACTTAATGAGTGATTAACTCTAGAAACAAAAAGGAGAACCGATTAAAAATAATGATGCATCGAGGTAACCAACAAAGAATTTTATGTATTGTTACATAAGCAAATCAAAATATTCTAAATAACAAATTAGTAGAAGTTCGATTTTTAAAAAGCATATAAGAAGAAGCCACTATGTTATAGAAACTTAAACATTTCTCAAAAGTCAAAACATAACTCAACTTCTCATTCGCTCATCCAAACATACAGGACATATAAAAGGTTTATTTCTACGAAGAACAGGGATACGAGAATTGCAGATTATTTTATGATTCTTCCAGAATCTCATCTATAACTCCAATTTTAAGTTCCATACTTCCATAGTCCTAATGCTCTTAAAGGAATTCCTGTTTGTGGCCATTATAGCTAACTTTGTTCCTCAAATAACCATAACCTAGAGAGTATAGAATTGAATATACCTAGAGAAGTCTTCAACCAGGTTTATGGTAATATTTGGTTTCCAGTAGGAAATCCATTCTGGAGGGCCTTCATCTTTAGGATCGAGATCAAGATCATCAACCACCTGATGCAAATATTATCTGTGTTAGGGCAACAGGAATAGAATATGCATCGCTCACAAACATCAGAGAATAGAGTGAAGTTCAAGCTTAAAATCTGGAATTCGACAAAACATATTACCCATGGCAGTCAGAATACATTATAACACTTAGGATATCCTGATAAATAGGATGAACAACAGGTGTTACTAAAAATATTATCACTGATAGTGCCAAATAAATGACCCAGGTTTTGTCTTCCTTACCGAAGGTTTCAGAATAGCATGAAGTTTAAGATTAAAATATGGAATTCAACAAAATGCAATGTCCTTGTCAGTCAGAATACCTGAGTAAGTGCCCAAAAAATGACCATGGTTGTGTCTTCCTTACTCAAGGTTTCAGCCGCAAAACAGGTCAATAAATTACTTTAATACTGAAGATAAATACCTGAGTAAGTGGTTCACTTTCTTCGCCACCTTTTCCATCCCCTAACAGGCTCTTCCTCTTATCAGATTTTGACTTCGGCAAGTAAACCACAATGGCTAAGGAATCAGTGAAACAGAGAAATCACTTTAATATCCAAAACCATATCATTTTTAGTGTAAAGGACGAATCTTGCTACTTGCTAGAACTGAAACCATACGATGAGTCCTTTCAAAGGCAGCAAGAGGTTGGTACTCTGGATCCTGGGGGTCTGGTGGATACCCAGAACGGGCAAAGTAAACATGTGCATAAAGACTGCCATTGTGCTTCAATGCCTGAAAAGATGCATAACAAAATAATTCTTTTAACGATGGTATCCATGCTGGATTTCATTGGGGGAAATTGTGAAGCTGCAGAAGAACAAATTGATTGCCTAAAATTTTATCAGCTATTGATCAAGTTCACCTAAACTGATAATGAAATGAACATTTTGATGCAAATATTACGAAGAGTACTCTGCCAGACCACGTGCATTAATGACAGCCCAAGCGACTCATGCCCAAGTTATGGTATTTGAAAGCTCCCATAATAAAAATAAGAACCCAAGTACGATTGTTTTAACGACAGGTGACAACTACATATTGTATCTCGTGAAACTAGGAGCACCAAAATATATTGAAATAGAAAATAATAAGAGCAGAGAAAGATTGTGCAGAAGATGAAATATTATCAACAACTTGTACCTCGGAGGGATAATACTTCACAGAAAGGGACCTAGTACTTTCCGGGGCCCAAACTGCATAAGGTATGTTAGCTTCGTGCCAAATAAGAGCACCTTCGTTGTTGAAGTCATTGAACTTCTCACTCTCCGAAACATAAAACCACATGTCCTGGGAACGAACCAGACACGTTAACGTAAGAGGAACATCATGCAACTTAAGCATGAACTACACCAAGAAAAACATATAGAATACACATAAAAGATGATTGCAACCATTTATTTTCGCATGGCACCCAATAATCATTGACAAAACACCATATGTTCTAAATCAGCAATTGATCCCGGCAACAAAAGACTGGAATCGGTGCCATCAGATTCTAACAATAGCAAAACTGGAACCTTGCCGTTTCAAGGTTTACCAGTACACAGTGATGTTATGTCAACGAACAAGACGGGTAGTGACCTAATCTCATGATACGAAGCCAATAACAAGCCCCAAATAAGCAGTTCAGATAGAGTATCATGTTCCATTCCAGCGGCTACAGAGGAGCTACTTTTCTATTCTGTTTAAGTTTCGGATCTTTAAGCAACAAGCAAAGCAGAATATCAACAACCCATCAGAGCATTAAAAGAAAAAGAAACAATTGAACACCAGGGGACGCGTTGAAGTGAAGCAGAGAAGTACGAGAAGGAAAGGAGGGCAAATACCATGAGCTCGCCCTTCTGAAAGAGATTGGAGGTGAGAAGAGAAGGATCGGTGGCGGGTCTCTTGGGAGAGAAAAATTTGGAAGCGAAGTACCAGAAAACTGCAATTCTTATGATCCCAGTAATTGACTGGCCGAAACCCGCTGGTTGCTGTTGCTGCCGTCCTTGCGCAGGCTGTCCCTGCTGCTGCACCACGGCAGCCGCTGCCGGCGGCGCCATTTCACCCTAACTTTGTTTGCTGATCAGATCAGTGCCGCGCACCTCGACGATGAAAGAGGAGAAATCGCTGAGGGGAGGTGATGGATTCGAAGTGTTTGGGGGGCGAGAAAAAGATCCACTGGTTTCTAATACTCTATTCGTTTTATTTAGATAACTAGCTTATAACCTGCCAGTTATTGAAAATCATTTCATTCCTTCGTGTGAAGAAAAAGTCTCAAAGTACACTAGCTGTTAAAAACAAAATTCTCAAAATACATAAGTTAATAAAAAAAAAAAAAATTACACATGTTTGGCATTCACCGTTTTTGACAAATGCAGTGAAGATTATCACCGCGTTTGACAAAAACGGTGAATATTTCACCGTTTTAAAAAAAAATGGTGAACCAATAACGAGTCAATCATCGTTTTATTCAAATACGGTGAAGTTTAAACCGCTGCTGTGGGCCACGATAAAGCGACGTGGACAAACGTGATGTATTCATCGCGTTAGACAAACACGGTGAATACCCCGTGTTTGTTTGCGTCAGCGATCCGCGTCGCTTTTCCTTTCACCGTGGCCGTCAGATGCGGTGAGGCGCGGATCGTGGTTTTCTTCCCAGATCCGACGCCTCACAGCTGGTCCACGTCGCCCCCATCACCGTCTTTGACATCCGCGGTGTATTCACCGCTTTCGACAAAGGAGGTGAAGCATCCCAGAAATTAATCTCGCCATATCCCTCCCCCCCCCCCCCCCCCAACTATAAATAGACCTTTCCCCCACTTACAAATCACACCACAATAATTATTCTTCTTTCTCCCTCAATTTATCCGCTCTAGTCTCGTTCTAAGTATGCTCTGTGGTTGCGGATAAATCTGATCTTCCACATCAGAAAGAATTACTAGAGTTTCACCCTAAAGCCCCCGTCCCGCTAAGCTCCCGTCCCTTACAAACCCGAACCCGTCGAACCTCTGCCCGGCTTCTGCCAAAAAATGGACGAAGAGGCTCTTCATGTAAGGTTTTTTTTGTGTTTTTATTTTTAATCGTAATAATTTGATTTTGTGATTTTATTTATCAAAACAATCTCTGATTTCATTACTTTTTTTTATAGATGGGTGCCGAGATATACGATCCTCCATTGTATATCCATTATGGGCCGAGATATGAGACTCTTAACCGATCAAGAAGCTCATCGCTCCCGTGCTATTTGGGATAATAATCCGGTAATTTGATGATTTATTTGCTTTATTTTATTATTTTCTAAGGTTTTATTTTCTTTTATCTAAACTAACAAATTGATGTTTTTCCTATTTTTTTGAAGGAATCACTTATTCCCATCGTTCATAAAGGGACCACAAACTTGCCCCCTTGGCATCCACGGTTGGCGCCCTATATAGAGAGGACCGGGTTGGGTATGTTGCGCCATTTCATGCGGATCGAAATCGACAACGATCTGCTTACGGCAATGGCGGAGCGATGGCGTCCCGAAACCCATACGTTCCTGATAACGATGTAATTGCATGTATTTGCACCCCTAATTCTTATCCGTTTGAGAGGCATAGTCGTGTATTTTGGCCTATTTTACGCTGGGTTGTGCTATTTTGTCATATTTCAGGTCCCAGGCGTCAAAGGAAAGGCTAAGCACGAGTTTCGGGTCATTCGGACGTCATTTCGGTGAGCTGGAGCCAAAACACGGACAGACCTAAAACAGAACACGGCCGTGTTCTGTGGCCGTGCTTTTACTGCCGAGAGCAAAGTCGAGTTGGGCAAATTTTGGCTAAAAACACGGGCTGGAGCACGGCCGTGTCCACCAAAGCACGGCCGTGTTCATCAGCAACCACGCCCGTGTTTCGCCCAATGCACTGGCCGTGTAATTAACCCTAGCCAAAACACGGGCGGGCTAAGGCATTACACGGCCGTGCCCTCGACCGTGGTTTGGCCACTGATGCCCTTTTAAGCAGATTTTCAGCCAAAGAGAAGGGGATTGGAGTTTGGAGAGAGATAGAGCGATTCCTAGAGAGAGAAAGTGACGAACAAGAGTCTCCAAGTGCCCTAGATTGATCTTCAACACCATTGGAGGCCAGCTTGAGTTTGGAGAAGTGCCGATCAACGTCCAGGAGCAGGAATCCATCCTTCACAGTATGAATTCCGCGTCTGATTCTGCTTTTGCTTCTTTCTCCATGGAGTAGTTCTCCCATTCATCTGGGTATGGAGAACCCTAGATTTGTATGTTAGGCTTTGATTATATGAACCCAAGTACTGATTCTATGATTTGATTATATTCGATTGAGGTTTGAATGATTGAATGACTTGAATCCTGATCAAATTCATGTTGTTTCTGCTTTGACCTAGAATGAGAATATCTGCCTAGGTTGATAGAGCATCCTTGATTGAAGATAGGGAGTTGGTGACTTTAGTCGAGGAACCAACTCACTATTCTGTACCGGATTCACTCCGGTAGTGGAGGTTTTGTTTGTTAAGGCCTCAATATGTTTACTCCGGTGGAGGTTAGTCGCCCGCTAGAGACTCAGATTGAGAGGGTCTGAAGACCTTTAGTCGAGACTTCAGGCTGTTTAAGAACCTTCCGCAGTATAACTTTCATAGAAACTGAACTTGGTAATTGCAATCCGGCTTAACTGCAGTCTAGGGGGAACCATATCCGGGTGACCTCTCTTAACTTGAATACAACCGTTTACTTGCTTTGTTTGTTTGGTAGTTTAGACTTGCATTCTAGTTTCATTGCTAGATAACAAGAATTCACTGAGTAGTCATCAAATCTAGGACCCGGGTTGATAATTAAACCTAAACCCACTATACTACGCTTTAGGAAGAGGTTTCACTTGGCCAATTCCTAGGGTGACAGTAGAAGTGAGTCAAGTTTTTGGCGCCGTTGCCGGGGACGGCTAGGTTGTTGAAGAAAAGTGATTTCTGTTAATTTAGCTTTTCTTTTTGCTTTGTTTGCTTTGTCCCACTTGCGCCTTCACGGGTTTGCTTGCTTGAGTGTGTGCAGGTAGTGCATGACCCATAGCCAGTCGGGAGGTTTACTGCCGTTGAATCCAGAGATTGAACGCACCTGTCGCCAATTCAGGAGACAACAGCGAGCTAGACTGGCTACGGAAGAGCGCCTAGACGGCCACTTGAGTAGCGATTCTGAAGAAGAGTACGGGATGGACGGAGACTACAATCTGCACCAGGGGAATCCTCAGCAGGCTCCCCCGGTGAATCAGGTCCTGGGGAACAACCCCATACCACAGGATCATGGAGTTCATCATCCACCGCAGCCGGGTCCCACCTTGGAGTACTACTGCACTCCTCGGATTGCTGACATCCGCCCGGTCATCCTCTACCCGCCTATTCCAGCAAACAACTTCGAGATCAAGCCATGCTGGATTCAGCTCATCACATCCTCTATCCAGTTTCATGGCTTGAAGGATGAGGAGGCCAGGGTACATCTGTCCCGTTTTCTGCAGCTGACGAACGGGTTCAAGCTGAATGGTGTCCCGGATGATGCAATCCGCCTTCATCTCTTCCCCCATTCTCTGGCGGGTAATTCTAAGAGGTGGTTGGAGACCCAGCCCCCATTGTCCATCACCTCTTGGGACGATCTGGCTGACAAATTCGTGCACAGGTACTATCCAGCATCGAAGACTACAGAGATCCAGCGGGAGATCACTCACTTCCGCCAAGAGCCAGATGAGTCACTTCGTGATGCTTGGGAGCGGTACATGGGATACTTCTGGCAGTGTCCCCATCATGGCTTTAGTGATGCATTCACAGTGGGGAACTTCTACAGTGCTCTCTCCCTAGATAGCTAGAGGGTGATTGAGTCTTTATGCCCAGGAGGGGATGTTCTCACTAAGACTCCACCCGAGCTGAACCAGATGATTAATACTTTGGCTGCCAGAGATCATTCTTGGGGGCAGAGCAGCCGAGGCAGACATTCCCGGGACCGTGGTGTGCACGCCATGGAGTCCAGATCCGGACTCGAGCAGCAGGTAGCTGAGCTAGTGCAGACATTGAAGCAGCCCAACAGTCTTATTCCGGGCAGAGGTATGGCTACACCTCCAGCTGCTCAGTGTCAGTGGTGTGAGAGCTCGAATCACTTAGTGGAAGACTGCCAGGCTATGAGGGAGTCTACTACTCCCCAAGAGCAGTTGGACTTCATTGCCAATGCTCAGCGCCTCGACCCGTACATCAACACATATAATGAGGGGTGGCGCCAGCAACCCAACTTCTCTTGGGGCAGCAACACCACTAAGCCACCTGGTTTCCCAGCACCAGCTGGTGGCTTTCAGCAGAGGCAGCCATATCAGGCTCGACAGGGCCCAGTTCCACAGCAGCAGCCCTACCAGCCTAGGCAGGGGCAACCACAGCAGCAACCCTACCAGCCTAGGCAGGGGCAACCATTCCAGCAGCCCCAGTTCCAGATACTCAGATGACGAAGCTGGAAAATATTCTGGCTTCATTCATGACTAGCACTCAGGCAGCTATCAAGTCACTGGAGGCAGGTCAGAGGAACCAGGGTGCCATCTTACAAGATCTGCAGAACCAGGTGGGTATCTTGGCCCGCCAGAACACCACCAGGGCACCGGGGACTTTGCCTCCACCACTGTCCCGAATCCTCGTGATCCTAACCAGCTTCTGCAGCTTGATGCCATCACTACCAGGAGCGGCAAGACCACATCAGCTGCTCCTGTCCAGCCCAGTCGAGATGAGCCACTACCTGCTTCAACATTTCCAGCTGATACTACAGAAGTGGGGGAAGACACAACAACGCCTGCTCCCAAGCCACAGCCAGTGGTTAAGGAGCATGTACCTCAGCTCCCTTTCCCCACTCGCCTGCATAAAGACAAGCTGGAGACTGAGTTTGCCAAGTTCATGGCAATGTTGAAGTAGGTCAACATCAGCATGCCGTTCGTGGAGGCACTGTCAAAGATGCCCAAGTATGCCAAATTCATGAAGGACCTCCTCACCAACAAGAAGAAACTTGGGGATCTTTCGACAGTGATGCTGAGCGAGGAGTGTTCTGCCATCCTGCAGAACAAGCTGCCCGAGAAGCGAAAGACCCAGGGAGTTTCACTATCCCTCTTGTTATTGGCAGCATGCATGTAGGAAAGTCCTTGGCGGACCTAGGCGCTAGCATAAATGTCATGCCTTATAATCTGTTTAAGAAGCTAGGCCTAGGTGAACCTAGAACTACTAGGATGAGCATTCAGTTAGCTGATCGTTCTATCGTGCATCCTAGGGGTATCATTGAGGACTTGCTTGTTAATGTGGGTGCATTCACATATCCTGTTGACTTTGTTATTTTGGATATAAATGAGGATGTGGATGTACCTTTGATTTTAGGGGACCGTTTCTCGCCACTGCCAAGGCGCTGATTGATGTGCATAGTGGTAAGTTGATTCTGCGTGCTGGTGATGAACAGGCTACTTTTTCTGTGTCTGAGAATGGGAAACACCCTCATTTGCATGATGACATAGATTACTGTGATATGCTTGCTGATTTTGAGACTGCACTCGCTATCACGAGTGCGGGTACTGACGATGTTCTTGAGCGTTGTATTTTGCTAGGTGGGCAGGCATCGCAGGAGCCGCAGCTGGCGGAGCAGTTGGCCGAGTTGGAGAGTGGCCCTTTCTTGGAGGGCGACAGGCTGTTCAAACCAATCTCATCCTCCACCCGCATCGCTACTTCCTTGGAGGAACCACCAGAGCTGGAGCTTAAGCCCCTCCCTCCTCATTTGGAGTATGCATTTCTCCCGGAGGGGAATAAGCTGCCAGTCATCATCAGCTCAACCCTCACACCCGAGCAGAAGACCAGACTGGTGACCTTGTTGAAGCGATACGAGCGAGCTCTTGCATGGAAGATCACAGACATCCGGGGGATCAGCCCTTCTTTCTGCTCCCACCGGATACTGATGGAGGATGAGATGCGGCCAGTGAGACAACCGCAGAGAAGACTGACACCGAACCTGGAGGCCGTGGTTTGGGCAGAGATCGTGAAGCTGCTGGACGCGGGGATCATCTTCGCCATTTCCGACAGCGAGTGGGTCAGTCCCACCCAGGTGGTACCCAAGAAGGGTGGGATGACTGTGGTGCCTAACGAGAAGAATGAGCTGATCCCGATGCGCACGGTGACTGGGTACCGTGTCTGCATTGACTACCGGCGTCTCAACGACGCCACTCGGAAGGACCACTTCCCGCTATCATTCATTGATCAGATGCTGGAGAGACTGGCGGAGCACGAGTTCTACTGTTTCCTGGATGGGATGTCCGGGTACTTCCATATCCCGATTGCACCGGAGGACCAGGCGAAGACGACTTTCACCTGCCCCTTCGGCACCTTTGCATACCGGAGGATCCCATTCGGGCTATGCAATGCCCCGGCTACTTTTCAGCGGTGCATGCTCGCTATCTTTGACCGTCTGGTCGATGAGATTATGGAGGTGTTTATGGATGATTTCTCGGTTTATGGAGACTCATTCTCTCACTGTCTCCATAACCTGGAACTTGTCCTTAAACGGTGTGAAGAAACGAACCTGGCACCGAGTTGGGAGAAGTGTCACTTCATGGTTCGGGAAGGCATAGTTCTTGGGCATAAGATCTCCAAGATGGGGATTGAGGTGGACAGAGCGAAGATCGAGACCATCAGCAAGCTGCCTCCACCTACATTTGTTAAGGGGATCCGGAGTTTTCTTGGTCATGCAGGGTTCTACAGGCGGTTCATCAAGGTTTTCTCAAAGATTGCTTTGCCCCTGACTAAGCTTCTAGAGAAGGATGCCCCCTTCCAGTTCACTGATGCATGCACAGCGGCTTTCACGACCTTGAAGGAGAAGCTCACACAAGCTCCTATCATGGTTGTTCCTGACTGGTCCTTACCATTTGAGATTATGTGCGATGCTAGTGACTTTGCTGTTGGAGCTGTGTTGGGGCAGAGGCGTGATCAGCATTTCCGACCTATCTACTACGCCTCGAAGACCTTGAATGATGCTCAGGAGAACTACACCACCACGGAGAAAGAGCTGCTCGCGGTGGTGTTTGCCTTCGATAAATTTCGTCCTTTTCTGGTCTTGTCCCATGTGATTGTGTATACTGATCACTCCGCGATTCGATACTTGATGAGCAAGGCTGATGCCAAGTCTAGGCTCATACGATGGATCCTACTACTGCAGGAGTTTGACATTGCGATTCGGGACAAGAAGGGAGCAGAGAATGTTGCTGCCGATCACCTCTCCTGGTTGGATGGACCCCCTGCGGACAACCTCGAGGAGGAGATCAATGACTCCTTTCCAGATGAGAGACTGCTGATGATGTGCCTGATGGAGAGTGTCACCCCCTGGTATTCTGATTTTGCAAATTATCTTGTGGGCCAGCAGCTGCCCAAGGGGATGACAACTCACGCCAAGAGGAAGTTCTTCTCCGACCTGAAGTGCTACTTCTGGGATGACCCCCATCTCTTCAGGATCGGAGCCGACGGGATCATCCGTCGATGTGTTATGGAGAGTGAGATGGAGGGCATTCTATCTCACTGTCATGAAGGACCTGCTGGCGGTCACCACGGAGGAAACCGCACGGCGAGGAAGGTGCTCCAGTCGGGCTTCTACTGGCCCACGCTCTTCAAGGACGCAGACGCCTTCGCACGCAGGTGCGACCGATGCTAGAGGTCAGGTAATATCTCTGCCCGTGATGAGATGCCCCAGAATGTGTTTATTACTTGTGAGATTTTTTATGTCTGGGGTATCGACTTCATGGGCCCCTTCCGTCCATCCTTTGGTAATACATATATCCTTGTTGCTATTGACTACGTCTCTAGGTGGGCTGAGGCGCAAGCTTTACCCACTAATGATGCTAGACGTGTTTGTGGTTTTCTGAAGCAGCTATTCTCCCGGTTCGGGACACCTAGAGCCATCATAAGCGACCGCGGTACCCATTTCCAGGGTCAGTTCGATAAATTGTTGTCTCGCTATGGTGTAACTCACAAGGTGTCCGTGGCCTACCATCCTCAAACCAGTGGCCAGGCCGAGCTGACGAACCGGGAGCTCAAGCGGATCTTGGAGAAGACGGTGAATCTATCCCGCAAGGATTGGTCCACCAAGCTCGATGATGCTCTGTGGGCATATCGCACTGCCTACAAGACGCCCATTGGTACCTCACCGTACCGGCTTGTCTATGGAAAGGCATGCCATTTGCCCGTGAAGCTAGAGCACAAGGCCTTCTGGGCCCTTAAGCTGCTAAACTTGGATGTTAGTGTTGCAGGTGATGAGCGAAAAATGCAGATGTTGGAGCTGGAAGAGTGGCGTTATCACGCCTATGAGAACACCAAGTTGTACAAGGAGCGCACGAAGCGCCTACACGATGCACGGTTGCGGGGTCCGAAAGAGTTCCAGGTTGGTGATCGAGTTCTCCTTTATAACTCTCGCCTGAAACTCTTTCCCGGAAAACTCCGTTCCCGGTGGTCTGGACCGTACACGGTCACACAGGTGTTCCCGTATGGCACGATTGAGATTGCTAACCCGCAAACTGAGCCGTTTAAAGTGAATGGCCATCGTCTCAAGCTCTACCTGGGAGACGAGGTCGAACGTGCGGAGTTAGCAGTGGAGCTCGCGGACCCTTAGTTCCGCAATTGGCGTCCAGCTAAAAGACGGTAAAGAAGCGCTTGTGGGGAGGCAACCCCACCACGGTTTGCATTTCTACCTTTGTTTTTTTTATTTATTAATTTCATCTTTGTCGATTTTTGTGTCTTTGAGTCTGTCTGGAGTCCGTCTGGAAAGTTTTTCGTGCCTCGGGCGGTTCGTTTTGATGTGTGATTGGGTACATTTTAGAGCCGGGGCACGAATGAATCTTGGTGGTTAGAGATTGAAAATTGAAAAAATTGCATTTCAGGCTCGGCAGTGAAAACACGGGCAGCAGGGGGTCAAAACACGGCCGTGTTTCGCCCTGAGCCCGCCCGTGTTTTGCTTTGTGCTCTCGGCATAAAAAGCACAGGCACTGGGCTTTGAAAACACGGCCGTGTTTCGCCCAGAGCCCGCCCGTGCTTTAATGGGGGAAAACACGGGCGCGGAGCATCCGAAACACGGCCGTGTAATGCCCCGCCCGTGTTTCGGCCTCCCCCCTATAAAATCGTTTTTTTTTTCAGCCCCCAAAACCAGATCAGTCATTTTTTCAAAACCCCCCAGCCCCCCTTGCCGGAAAATCGCCCCTTTCACCTTCTCCCTCGATTTTCCGGCCATAACTTCCTCTCCCGACCTCCAAATCACAAAACGCGAGCGCCCCCATGCTCCTGGCGTCGAGGAGCACATTCCCCAAAGATTTGGGCTGGTTTGGCTGAGGTTGGGTCGCCGGCGGTGAGTTTTCCGGCGAGTCTGCGGTGTGTTTTCCGGCGACTTTGGGTGCTTCTTTCCACTTTCTTCACCTCTCTCGTGGTCTCTTCTTGAGTCTCCAGGTGTGTTCTCCTTGTCTTTTCTTATATTTTTTGGAGAATCGATACCGAGAGTTAGGTGAAGAACTTTTGATTGTGGAATGCATGGTTTGGGAATATTTTAGGTTTGGGGGATGATTGGGCTGATTGCATGTTGAATGGCCTGCGTGATATGTGATTTTTCTGTGATGCCTCGATTGGTGCTATTTAGGGCAGTTGTGTTATGCTTGTTTCACCGGGGGCCTAGTCCACTGTCCAAATCGCTTGATTTGAGGGTCCCCGGTGTATTTTGCTGGTATTTCTCTTATGATGGGTATGACGAGCTTCATGCCAGGCCACAGATGGAGGCCGCGGTCCGCTCCCCTGCTTGGCGGCATCTTCTCACCCTTGCCGAGCCGACCTACAAGGAGCTAGTCTTGGAGTTCTACGCCACCTTCAACCACAACTCGAGGGGGAACTCCGACTATTTTGATGCAGTCCAGTTCACACTCGGCGGGGTGGAGCACTCCCTCAGCTACTGGGAGTTCGCCAATGCCCTTCGTCTCAATTCCCGGACAGCAGGCGGGCCTCCTCTCCGCTTGGATCTCTCTGGTCCCACGGACTTCGCTTCCCAGGCGTACTTCCAGAGAATTTGCCTGCCGGACAGTGTGGATGAAGAGTACGTGGCCAGCCAGACGCGGGCTGCTCTCCTCCGTCCGGAGTGGCGGATCCTTAACCACCTGATGTGCACTTCTTACACACCCAGCGTCGGCTCGTCCAACCGGGTCACACTCCGGACTCTCAGGTTGATGCATGCGATGGGTCGCTCTGAGGACACCATCCAGCTGGGATCTGTGATTGCCCAGACGTTCACTAAGCCAGCCATCAGCACGTCTCGCGCCCTCGTTTGTGGCCCGGTGATCACCGCCTTGGCCCGCAACTACGGGGTGGACTACACAGGGATGACATTGGTCCGCGGGCCGAGCCCACTCAGCGAGGCTAATCTTCGCCACCAGCACTTGATTGCTCGCCACGGGGGTGTGCGCTGGATCGAGGGCCTTCCTCAGCCGCCTATACCTGCAGAGGGTGACCAGGCCGAGTCGAGCGTCGCTGGTGGCCGCCGAGTTCCACGTCGCGTTCCCCGTCGTGCCCAGGCTCCCGCGAGCCCCTCTTCTGCTCCCCGGTCTCCATCTACAGGACCACCTCCTCCGGTGGTGGTGCCCATCTCCGACCAGTTGGCGGCGATCTCGCAGCAGAATGAGCGCATCCTGGCCGGCCAGGAGCGCATCCACGCCCGCCTTGATCGTGAGCGGGACCGAGTGCGTTGTATCATGTCCGGGCAGCACTACATCATGTCCTACTTGGCTTTAGACCCGAGCGCGGTCCACTACCCGTTCGTGCAGTCCCCGGGGTTTGAGGATGAGTACCCCCCACCCACCGGCGATGGTGGTGATGCCTTCTAGAGCGGGTTTTGTGCTTTATCTGTTTTCCAGACTGAGACTCCGTGTTTTGTGGTTTCGTTTTGTTTTTATCTCAGATTGTAGACTTGGTACTCTGACTCCTATCACCCAGTGTGTGTGTTTTTGTTGTCTCTAGCTCTGTGCCTCCTTCTTTTGACTGGTCAGCCATCCAATCAACGTTCCTGACTACTGTTTCACGGTAACATCGTTCCCCTTCCCTCTGCTCCATTGAGGACATTGTCGCGTTTAAGTGTGGGGGGGTTCTTTGTATGAATTGGAACGTATATATATGTGTGCTTGGAGCCTAGTCCACTGTCCAAATCTTGAGATTTGAGGGCTCCAAGCACGCCTGTTTGCTTGATGATTGATCGTATTGGCACTGTGGATGTGATTAGTGAACTGAATGGCTTTTGACTTGATACATGACAACTTGAGTGTGACTTAGACAACTTATTGTGATGACTGAGATGTGCAGTAGAATTGTGTAGGGGTTCAGTTTTTCAACTGTCTGCTCACCAAATCTGACTTGGTTTGATCACTTGCTTTTGACAGTCATTTATGCATCTAGTTCAGGGAATCAGAACGAGAGATAGATCATATAGGTAGCCATGTGAGATTTGAGCCTGCTCGTTTCTTTCTTGTGCGATAGTTTCCTCTTCCATGATGTGTTGTATTCACGTTGTCATTAGCTAAAATGATGGAGGCATAGGATTAACCCGCGACCAAATTGACTGTCCTGGTGTGTCATACCCCTAGTCAGCCCCTTTGAGCCGTGTGTTTCCCTTTCTTTCGGTCTTCAATGAAAAGTCACCCTTTTGCATCTTTTAGAAGGTTCCATAGAGTGATTTTTACATGTTCTCTGCTGTTTCTGCTAAATGTAATGTGAGGGTTGGAGGTAGTGCTTAAAAGTTGGGCAGGTGTTTGAAAATGTGCAGAGGTGGTGGTTCTCTTAAGAAATGAAAAATAATGAAAGAAAATCAAAGACAAAAAAAAAATGAAAGCAAAGGAGAGCCACCACCAAAAATCTGAATAATGCCCATGTAGTAGTGTTTCTTAGCAGTCTGGCTTAGAAGTACTAGCATTTATGTAACCTCCTTTGCTATTGTGCTTTGAACTTGAGTAATGCAGAATAGCAGAAAGAAAGTTTTTGGTTCGATTGATTGTGAATCTGTTGGGGTTGGAAATGTGGAACCTTGTGCTGTATGAATACTTCCACCACCTAAAAGGCCTTTTCCCCATGTCCAAGACCCTAGCCAGTCATCTGAACCTGTGTCTAAGACCTCCGGATTAGTTAGTGATGACACCCCATATGTGAACTCTAGCACTTAGAGGCTGCATTCATGATGGAGAGATGTTAGGGATTGAGAGATTAAGCATGCGCATTTTTCGCATCATATTGTCCTGACCCCACTGGTCGAGAGTGAGCGATTCGTTTTCTTTTATTCTCTATACTCTTTATCCCGGTGAGGACCTAGATTGCTCGGTCTTAATTCTGATATCTTGAACTTTGTGCATGATGTGACTGTTTTGAACAAGTGGTTGAGTCAAGTCTATGTTGGTTGGTGAACAGAAGGGAGACTCTTCCTTTGCTCGATTTTACTGCATTCGAATGTCATCTGTGGTGGTTGTCTAGGTTGTCATTGAAGTTGTTCATGTGTTACTGATCGAAAGCCAGTATGATCCATGTGTTTTGTGCCGATATGTCATGCCTTGTTGTTTTGAGCTTACCTTGTGTCTGACTTGGTTTGTTTGGGGACAAGCAAACGGTTAAGTGTGGGGGGATTTGATAACGATGTAATTGCATGTATTTGCACCCCTAATTCTTATCCGTTTGAGAGGCATAGTCGTGTATTTTGACCTATTTTACGCTGGGTTGTGCTATTTTGTCATATTTCAGGTCCCAGGCGTCAAAGGAAAGGCTAAGCACGAGTTTCGGGGCATTCGGAAGTCATTTCGGTGAGCTGGAGCCAAAACACGGGTAGACCTAAAATAGAACACGGCCGTGTTCTGTGGCCGTGCTTTTACTGCCGAGAGCAAAGTCTAGTTGGGCAAATTTTGGCTAAAAACACGGGTTGGAGCACGGCCGTGTCCATCAGCAACCACGCCCGTGTTTCGCCCAATGCACTGGCCGTGTAATTAACCCTAGCCAAAACACGGGCGGGCTGAGGCATTACACAGCCGTGCCCTCGACCGTGTTTTGGCCACTGATGCCCTTTTAAGCAGATTTTCAGCCAAAGAGAAGGGGATTGGAGTTTGGAAAGAGATAGAGTGATTCCTAGAGAGAGAAAGTGACGAACAAGAGTCTCCAAGTGCCCTAGATTGATCTTCAACACCATTGGAGGCCAGCTTGAGCTTGGAGAAGTGCCGATCAACGTCCAGGAGCAGGAATCCATCCTTCACAGTATGAATTCCGCGTCTGATTCTGCTTTTGCTTCTTTCTCCATGGAGTAGTTCTCCCATTCATCTGGGTATGGAGAACCCTAGATTTGTATGTTAGGCTTTGATTGTATGAACCCAAGTACTGATTCTATGATTTGATTATATTCGATTGAGGTTTTAATGATTGAATGACTTGAATCCTGATCAAATTCCTGTTGTTTCTGCTTTGACCTAGAATGAGAATATCTGCCTAGGTTGATAGAGCATCCTTGATTGAAGATAGGGAGTTGGTGACTTTAGTCGAGGAACCAACTCACTATTATGTACCGGATTCACTCCGGTAGTGGAGGTTTTGTTTGTTAAGGCCTCAATCTGTTTACTCCGGTGGAGGTTAGTCACCCGCTAGAGACTCGGATTGAGAGGGTCTGAAGACCTTTAGTCGAGACTTCAGGCTGTTTAAGAACCTTCCGCAGTATAACTTTCATAGAAACTGAACTTGGTAATTGCAATCCGGCTTAACTGCAGTCTAGGGGGAACCATATCCGGGTGACCTCTCTTAACTTGAATACAACCGTTTACTTGCTTTGTTTGTTTGGTAGTTTAGACTTGCATTCCAGTTTCATTGCTAGATAACAAGAATTCACTGAGTAGTCATCAAATCTAGGACCCGGGTTGATAATTAAACCTAAACCCGCTATACTACGCTTTAGGAAGTGGTTTCACTTGGCCAATTCCTAGGGTGACAGTAGAAGTGAGTCAGTTCCACCTTCCGGAGGGGGAAATGACGATCACCCTCAAAGACGTGGAGATCCTCACCGGGCTGCCGATTTCTGGAGATGCCATCATTGGTTCCACTACCAAACCCGAAGGAGGTTGGGGGCCGCTCATACTTGCAGAATTGGGATTTGACATGCCGACCACCACACCAATTCAAGGACGGGGCATCCACCGTTGAATGCGGGACAAGTGTCGGTCCCGTGGCTGGTAACTCACATCCAGAATGAGGTGGAAATCAATGACGAGACTCCGGAAGATCAAGTGGAGCGCTATGCACGCATCTACCTCATTGGTCTGGTGGGTGGATTTCTGTTCCCCGACAAAGTCAAACCGGTGGATTCAAGGCATATGGTTGCCATTGTTCATTGGTGACTGGGACGCAATCGGGGAAAAGATTTGGGGATCAGCCGTGTTAGCTGGCATATACCGGGAGCTGTGCACTTGCTCGAAGGTGGGAGCAAAACAAGCTGGTGCTGCGATGTTTATCCTACAGCTGTGGGTATGGGAGCATCTTCCAATGTTCGCACCTCTAGTCCCACGTCCATACCTGAGAGCCGATGATGAGCTAAACTTTCTGCAAAATCCCCCTTACGGTGTCAAGTAAGTTTATTCCGTACTTAGCCTAATTTAAAATTATTCCATGATTAGCTAGATTTCAATTAAAATTATTCCGTACTTAGCCTAATTTAAAATTATTCCATGATTAGCTAGATTTCAATTGAATTTATTCCATACTTAGCCTAATTTAAAATTATTCCATGATTAGCTAGATTTCAATTAAATTTATTCCGTACATAGCCTAATTTAAAAGTATTCCATGCTTACCTAGATTTCAATTGAATTTATTCCGTACTTAGGTAGCTGTTACCTAATTTTCACCTAACAGGGGTTGGAAACGTGTGAAATACTCACCGTTTTAACCTAGAAGGGTGAATATATCACCGTTTTAGAGAAAAACGGTGAATACTTCACCGTTTTTTTAAACGGTGAATACTTCACTGTGTTTGTCAAACACGGTGATAATCTTCACTGCGTTTGTCAAAAACGGTGAATGCCTAACATTTGTAGTTTTGGAAAAAAATTATAACTTATGTATTTTGAGAATTTTTTTTAAGAACATGTGTACAGTGGGATTTTTTCCTTCGTGTTATTCGAATGTTCATATTTTAATATTTATATTTTTATGTTATGTTTAAGACTATTAATTGAAAATCATTCAATCGAGATGCTACATAAAGAATGAATATATAGGTCGAACATTCAGGGAAATATCCTCCTTATTTTAGAATATAAAAATTTGTTATTAATCTCATTTTCATAATGATAATTGCTTAATAGATTGTCCATAAATATATATTATAAAAACTCATTGAAATTCCCACACGATCCATAGATAGTTTGAAACTGAAATGAAACCTCACAATCCCACATAAATGGTTCAAAGCTCTCCTCTATGAATAACATGCCACTAATAAAAAAGAAATGGATTTATAAAAAAAAATGAAGAGTTGTTGTTTCAAGTAAATCATATGCTAACAACTCAACTAAAAGGACACCATCAAAACTTGAGAACAAATGACAAAATTAGAGTTACATCTAATATACTAATAGACTCGATCAAAGTAATGCGGCACTAAATTAGACACTCCTTATCTACATGTTTCAGTAGTTTGAATAGTGAATCGACCTTAACTTTAGTATATCAATCAATGATTCCTCGTTTTAACATAAACATAGGCTGTCATAGTTGCAACAACCATAACACCTAAAGATCCAATAGTTTCCACTCTCCGTTGTACAACCAACTTTTTATCCCCTCCATCTTCAATCTCTTGACGTATATGTTTTAAACCAAAATTCAATTTCTAATCCTCCTTCTACAACTCCATTTATGCTACTTTGATTGACCTTCTCTCCGTGAACCTGAATTTATCTTTCAATTGAGTTTCTTGTCAGCTTGATCTCCAACTCCTCAATCCTCTTTCTTGTATTTGACCAACTCATCTTCCTCGGGGCAATTTTAATAAGCTCATAAAACAAACACTCATCTTAAATTCCATCATTATGCTCTTCTCCTCCTTCTCCGCCTTCACCTGATCCAATTCACTTTCATGCCCTTCAATACCCTCTCCGTTTTCATTAATATCCTGATCATCTACCACTTCTCTCTCTTCAACTGCTTCGATTTTGCTTCTATGTCTTTCAATACCCTCCTTGGTTCAATCATTACCCTGACCAACTGCCTCTTCACTGCCTTCACTTGCTGCAAACTACTTCCATGACTTTTTATACACCTTCCTCAAAATCACAATCAACTAACCAATATCAATCCATGGCCTTAGACCAGTTTTAAACTCTCTATGAACGTCTCAATACCACAAAGTCTAAATCTAAATATTCTTTCAGTTAATCATGAACTTGAGTTTATCAAAATATAATCCACTCCTTCTAAGTTGGAATTCGCATCCCCCAAGCTCATTTTTGGTTCATTTGATCCCACATAACCATGATATTATACCTCTAACTAAAATAAATCAAAGCATTTTACGAAAAGAAACTGAACCATGAACTTTACCTACTACCAAATCCAAACACAATCTCTTCTTCTCACCACTTCCCTTCCCAAACTCAATATCAACTTTTACTACAAATTCACACCCCCAATTCCCAGTGTGTTGCGTGAAAGCTTAATTTTAGCAATCATTATGCTTGCAATTAGATTAATGGCCCGATATGTTTATCAGTTTGGAGGCCATATGATGAGCAATATCGAATCAGTTGTAGCGAAGTTACCGGTCACAGTAATGACGATGTGAAACATGTGTTAACAAACACAAATATGGGTTACTTTTATGGATTGACATGAGAATGATGGGATTGGACAATGAGATCGTCCTTAGCTAAGCGACATGTAAATTGGTTCATTTGGTATGGAGGACACAAACCGTTAAAATTCTAAATTATTTGGGTGAGTTTGTATTTAGTATTTTCAAAATGGTGGTATATGAGTTAGGTGATTAAAATATCTAAACCCAAACGAACCAACCCACGTACACCCCTAGGAAGAGTTTCAAAACTTAGTATTTAACTAGACAAAAATGTTCAGAGAACCAGTCCCCTATAGTTTGCACAAAGATATGATTGCTTCACTATAGTTCTGGAAATTAATGGTAATTTAAGAATTCTATATCACTTCTACACATTCAATACTATAATTCAATATGAAATATTCGAACCAACAATATTTTGGTTGTAAATTTATGGTTATCGTCTATTTATAAGATAGATAAAATTTTAAATTAAGTATTAAACTATAATTAAAATAAAAATATCAAAATAGAAGTATCAAAACGCCAAATAAGTACTTACAGAATATTTATTGGGCTAGCTAACTGTTGAAAAGTTTTGTGATTTCATATTTTAGCTTCGTATATATTTTAATTTAAAAAAATACAACAAATCTACATAGTTTCATTGATTTTAAACCTTCACTTTTTTTTAAGTGACCATGGTTCAAATCTCAATATGTCTATCTTTTTCTATATATAAATAAATAAATAATACAGATAATTATGAAGACAAAAATGTCCTTCCTAATTTCCCTCTCATTGCAGGAAATTTGAAAAGGGAGATTAATTTTCAAATAATTAAATCATATACCCTAAATTTGTAGAACTTAAACCCTAATATCACATATACTAAGAACATAATCAATGATTCTGATTCGCCAAGATGTATACAACATACCATATGCACTATATTAGGATTTGGAGAATTATGATATAGGGTTTAGTTACGTGATTAATCTATGGTCTAGATAATGTTATTTAACTAAGGAAATGCAATAACCCTCAATCCATCGAGCGTACCATAGAATTTCCAACGTATATACACATACCATTGTTTGTTAAATTTAGCCAATGATAATTGACTCATTTGTCAATGATATTCAGTCTTTCAATTCTATGCTTATAATTGTCAACCATTAGGAAAACTGTTAGCCAATGATTTTTGGTCATTCACTTATAGCATTGAAAATGTCTCGTTACAAAACCATAGATCACAAATATCAAATTTTATGTTTTGAAATAAAATTTTGTATAGTACTTTTGTAAACAATCCTTGTATTCCTACAAACTACAAAGTCATGTAACCTAATAAATGAAAAGTTGTAAGACATACATAAACTCAAAATGTACTATTTGATTCTTGGTGACGAATTGTGTGATTAGAGGAACTCACTTAGTTGATTCATAAAGCTAGGTATATCATGATGATTCACTTTGTAAATAATTACAGTTACTAATTAATTCGATGATTGATTGTTGTGGTGGATAGTCCTATGATTTTGAGTTATTTCAGTATTTTCTCTCTTTAATTCAAAAAATACATAAACATTGTTGTAGTCTAGTTGGTTAGTGATATTGATTATCAATCTGAAGTACTTGAGTTCAAATCTTTGTAATGCCATTTTTTTCTCGTAAGAAGATATTTAAGTTCTAAGTTGAACTTACAAATTTACCCCTAACTACAATTAAGGAGAGTGCAAGGAATTTGAAATGCTCAAAATCTCTCGACGTACTGCTATATATTATAGAGGAATAAAGACTAAATATTAACATACCGTTTGTTATAAATGAATTTCTTAAGTTTTGAGTAATTCATTTTGAAATGATTTTTTTTTTTGTGTTTTGTATTTGAAAGAATTCATTTTCAATTATAAATTTTGAATTTTACGAAATTGGAACTAGTTATAGCAATTCCGAGGAATTGAGATGAAATTTCCAAATGAATTCCACAACTATTTACTATTTTTAATAGAATGATACAATTATCCTCTTTTATTAGGGTTAATTGCATAGTTGGTCACCGGATTTACTAAAAAGGTCTAAATTTGGTCACTAAAAATATTTAATTCCGTTCATGGTCACTAAAATTACTTAAACATTTCAAATTTGGTCACTCTCCGTCCAATTCTGTTAATTTTGTCTGATGTGGCCGTTAACTATTAGAGTTGACCGTTAAGTATGTGACATGGCAATTAAAAAATAAAAAATTTAATTTTTTAAATTTTCACCTCATTATCACAATTTTTAAAAAAATAAAAATATTAAAACTAATTTCTTCTAATCTCCATACCCTACCGACCAAACCCTGATGCTGTTGGAGTTACCTACTCCGCCGCCGCACTACCACCGCCGCCGCCCAGCGAATTCCAGTCGCAGTTCATCTCCGTCCTCGCAGCACCTCCTGCCTCCTGGAGACCATCGCCTCAGCGGTGGTGGCTCTCGGATTCTGCTCTGTGCGGATTTTGGATCCAACACCGAGCCTGACGCGGGCCTTGTCTTTCACCGAGGCCAGCGTGCTGCTCTCCGTTCTGAACCATCTGGTTCAAGAAATGGCGAAATCTCCGTCTTCCGCAGCAGAGTGGCTCCGGCACAACGTAGTGTCGTTCTATCCCCGCACGCGAATTTCCGTCGTCTATGTTGGCGACGACGCCGACGCGCAGTTCGTCGTTGCCGCAGTTCGCAACGTGTAGCTGGCACTGACAGAGCTCGCCATCGACCAAATTGATGTGTCAACCACCTTCAGCTTCACGACGCTGGTGACCGGCGCGTTTCCAGAAGATGCTCCATAGCCTGAATAGTCATAGCTGCATAGAGAAACAACAGAGAACAAAGGTCATCACAATAAAGCTCCAAACTTTGAACAACAAGGAATACAATCAAGCATCCCAAAACCCAAAACCAGAAACAACTCTAATTTCGACAAGAATTCATCGAAAAGCTAGAAACTTTCATCAAATCCAGTCTTGAACATCTCCCAATCAACATTAATGGTTGATTTAAAGTTCAAAGTACGGTGAATTTGCACAAATGAAAACAGAACATTAAAACAAAAGCCAGAGTTTCTAACCACATGATGTTGACTCGGAGATGAGCCCTGAGCTCGATGAAGAGCTCATGCATTTGGCCAAGGTCGGCGGCGTTGCCATGGGAATAGAGAAGGGTGAATCTGGCAAAAGGGTGCTTCCAGAACATGGCCACAACCTTGTTCCCAGCTTTGGTATCCAACGTATGGACATCCATGTTCTTGTCCGCCGTGACACCTGGTACCACCAGCCTCCCTTCTTCCTCCTCCAGCACGTCATACGTCGGCGGGTCTGGTGGGAAGAAGGCGAATTTCGCCGCCACGTTCGACGTCACATTCCCCATTTCTCTTTCTCCAACAAACCCAGAGGGGGAAAAAACCAAAAACCGAAATTCAGCTCAAAGTTGGAACCTTTCCTCCTTCTTGGAACCCAGTTGAAAATTTATGGCGGGGATGACAATGAAATGTTTAATTAATGGCGAAGAGGTGCAAGGAGGGAACTTTTCACTTTTGATTAATTTAATGCATTTGAGAGAGGGAAAGAGAGATTTGTGAAGTTGGGGCTTTCAATTTCTCATGGGTTGATGTGAAGGGATCCGATCTAAGAGGGAGAGCTGTCGGCAGTGGTGGTGGAGGTGGCTGCGGCGGAGATAACGGTGGTGCTGCTGGCGGCGGTGGCGTAAGGAAGAAGGAGAAGGGACGGTTGAGGTTCATCCGAACATGGAAATTAGAAGAAAAGAAATTGGGTATTTTATAATTTTTATTTTTTATTAGTTGGAATAATGAGTTGAAAATTTAAAATATTATTTTTAAATTGCCACGTGGCACATTTAACGGTCAATTGTAAGAGTTGACTGCCACATAAGCAAAAGTTAACGGAGATGGACGGAGAGTGACCAAACTTGAACTCTTTAATTAATTTTAGTGACCACGAATGGAATTAAATATTTTGAGTGACCAAACATGAACGTTTTTTATAATCTGAGTGACCAACCATGCAATTAACCCCTTTTATTAACTAAATTAGTTATAAATATAACATACCAAACACAAGAATTCATTTGACAATGAATTCTACACGAAAATTTATTTTATTTCTAACGATTTGAATATGACATACCAAACACAAGATTTCATTTGAGAATGAATTCTACACGGTAATTCATTTTACAATGAATGAATTCTCGATTCATTTTGTACCAAACAGTCTGTAGGAAAAAGAAAATAAGCTTTGATTCGGTGGAAGCAAGAATGGTTGGGGTTGGGAAATCGACGTGCGGGTACCTCATTATCTATGACTTTCTCTTGAACCTGTTAGTGCAAGTCGGGGGCGGGTATTACACGGATGGGTACGGGACGGGTAGGCTTACTCTTAGATGTTATTTGAAAAAAAATACACAGTAAATTTTACTATTTATGATAAAACGAAGAAGAAAACGCTTTATGAATGATAAATTGTGATAATAGAATGACATCTAGTTGAAAGATCAAGTCTAACTAGTTGAATAAAAGTCAAATATGATAAATAAGTATAGATATTGTAAGAAATTGAGAGAAAAATGGACCAAGAACAGGGTGGGGCATGGCGGGTCGCAAGTCGATTTATTGGGACCAACTGGTTCATGACATGGTATCAGAGCCTAGAACCGAAAGGTAATGTGTTCGAATCTCCACGACCCCCAATATTAACAGTTTATTAATGCACAAGGTATGGTGGGCCTGTGCAAACTTCAAGCCCGTGAGTTGGCTTTCGTTTGAGGGGGCGTGTTAGAGTTGAACAAAAAGGAATTGCACCTTTGACTTCTAAACAAACGATTAACAAACACAGAACACCTCTCTGAACAAAGTTCAAACTAGGGTGTTCAATATTTTTGATAAACTACGAGACAGATCTACATTATATTAGCCCTACTACTATGGAGGTTCAGTGAGAGCTTCATAACTACGACTATGGTAAAATTTGTAGAGGAAAACAGAAAAGATTAAACTTGATAAGTGGTGTCGAGTTATGATTTTTGCGAACCCTCATTTGTCATCTTCTCCTTCTATATATAGCCATAAGAAGTAATAGCCTTGTGAAACTGCTCAACTGACGTGGAGTGACAGTTACCCTCTCAACTACCCTAACGATGCCCTAGCATTGGATGTGCCACCCTCATTAGTCTTGACCCCCTCCACTTGGTAGCTTAGTAGTTGTCAGATGAGAAAACGATTCAGATGTAAAGACCCCCTTTGTCACATGTGGGTGGGTATTCGAATCACATGGTCAAAATGATAAAAATAATTCACCATTTATGACTTGGCGAGGAGACGGGGTTACCCTCTTGCCACTTGACGTCATCTCCCTTTTCACCCTCAAACAATACCCCCCTCTCATCATAGTAGGAGGGATACTCCAACACCATCCCCCCCCCCCCCCCCCCCCCTCTCCTTGTCACACACTAAAGGGGGGTATGCTTATTATTCCCCTAGTCAAACTAGGAGGGGTGGCCAATCTCCAACATATTCTCCAGACTTAGTCAAATTATATCTTACCTGATTACACTAGGGGGTATACTGATTAACCCCTAGTCATCTAAGGAGGGTTGCTCCGACGCTTTAGTCGAATTTTACTCAGCATCATCATATTAGGGAGCCTTATCTCCACATCCCTCATACTTAGCCAGATTTCACAGCAAGAGGGGTGCTCCAACACTTCATTCTCCATACTTAAGCAATTTTTATCCCAACTCGTCACACTTAGAGATATGCTGATTACCCCATGATTACAATAAGAGGGGTGATTCAACATACGCAAAAACCCAACCATGTGACCTATCTTTGTTGTTATTATTAACTTGTTCTTATAAAATCGTTTAATTCTTTGTATATGTGGTATAAGGTTAATTTTGATGTACCAGACCCAAACCCCTATTTCCCTTTTTTTTTTATCCCTTTGCTAACCATTAGATCACTCAAATCTCAACCATCCATTATTATCCATATGTAATTTTATAACATTACAATTCTTTTATTATTATAACATAACCCATAAACACCAGGTTAATTGTATGATTGGTCACTGAGATTACAAAAAAATGTTTATGTTTGGTCACTAGAAATATTTAAATCCATTGGTAGTCATTTAGTTTACTGAAACCGTTCACGTTTGGTCACTCTCCGTTACTCGGCGTCAATCTCCGTTAAGTGATGACGTGGCAGACGGAATCGTCTATTCAGTCCTATTTAACCAAAAAATAGTGAGACCCGACCCACCTCGTCAATAAAACCAGCCATGTCATCTGGATCAGCCCAACCCTCTATTCGTACCAGACCAGACCCGACCTTTGAACTGAACGACCCACACAAATTAAATCCCTAAAATCTAAAGAAGAAGTCCACTTATCCCCAATCCTTTGTATTGAGATTGTTGTTGCCAGCGTCGAAAAGAGAAATAGAAAGGCACTTCCAGTGAAGAAGTGCGGGTTCGCGGGGCAAAGGACTGGAAGCTGCTGAACGTGTTGGAGCCGATCTCGATGGGGGCATGGGTGATGCCGAGCTTTGGGGTAGGTGAGAGGACATAGATCTTGTACATGAGAGCTAAGATCGAGAGGATCGTTGGGTCCAGGTATTCCGAAGCTTTCTACATGTTGAACCCATATAGCAATGGCGCTCCTCAGCTCAACATCTATCTTCTTAGAGTTTAGTAAATTAGAGGTGGAGTGTGGAGATGAAGGTGGATACTTGGGGGATACTGTTAATCTCTTAAGCTTTAAGATAAGGAAAATCGATGTCGTAAGCATGGTAATTGGCTTTCATCTTGGTATTGAGATTGTTGTTGTTGCTAGCGTCGAACAGAGACCGAATATGAAATAACAAGGCACTTCCGGCTCCCGGGATCCATCGGCCACTACTGCTGCACCAGTGAGTGAGTGAGATATGTGTTTGCGTGTTTGTTGCAGCGAGGGAGTGAGTGGCGATGGAGGCAGCTCCATCCATTCTTCGTCGCCGGTGAAATATCGAACAGAGGGAAAGAGGAAGAAACTCAGGAGGAAGGAAGGAGGTAACAGGATCGAAGAAGGGGATAAGTGGACTTCTGGTTTAGATTTTAGGGATTTAATTTGTGTGGGTCGGTTTGTTTAAAGGTCGGGTCTGGTCTGGTTAAAAGGTTGGGTTGGTCCAGGTGACATGGCGGGTCGGGTCTCATTACTTTCGGGTTAAATAAGGGTGATTAGACAATTTCGTCCGCCACGTCATCACTTCACGGACTTGGTTAGCGAAGATTAACGGCGACTAACAGAGAGTGACCAAACGTGAACAATTTCACTAAACTAAAGGACCACCAATGAATTTAAATATTTCGAATGACCAAACATAAACTTTTTTTGTAATCTCAGTGACCAACCATGCAATTAACCCCTAAACGCCTAACCCCATAAGCAGCCTGTTTAAGCATAAAATGATTCAAATCTCCCTCCTTTATTAATCTGTTGTCTGTGCATCAAGAATCTGATAAACACTTCGATTAGCTCCAGAACATTTGTTCACAAAATTTTTTCAATGCTAAAGCTAAAAGGCTATCTCGCTTCTTGTATCTCCCGAAACCCAATCAAATCAAAATCAATGGTGCCACAGTAGTAGTGAGTGAGTGGGGGACCGACCACCATTAATGCCTGTTGTTTTTCCATGACCTTTCTCCACCAAACTGTCCTATTCCCCTCTCCTCTGCTTGGGCTTTTCCTTCCCAGTTCGCTCCACCGCCTATCCCAGTTTTTCTCGTACTCTCTCCCTTGTCTTCTTCACCCATCCTCTCTTCCAGTCCAAGCACACCGAGTGGAGGGAAAGGAAAATGATGGGGGTAGAGGGATCCACTGAATTCACATCCCCGCCAGTGCATCACCACCGTGTTCTTCTCATCTCCGCCGGCGCCAGTCACTCCGTCGCCCTCCTCTGTGAGTGTCTCCTCCTACTCCTGTTCTGCCCTTGGGACTCTTTGGATTTAGAAATGGATCGACATGCTGGTCCCCTTCATTTCCCCCCTCCCGTTGAGGTACCCTGGTTGTGTTGATCGTTCTGTCCGTTCGTTTATAATCGTGATGTTTGTCTTGGTTGCAGCTGGGAATGTGGTTTGCTCCTGGGGAAGAGGCGAGGATGGACAGTTGGGTCATGGGGATGCTGAAGATCGACTCTCCCCCACGCAACTCAGCCGCTTGGACGGACATCAGATTGCTTCCGTCACTTGCGGTGCTGATCATACAACTGCCTACTCCGATTTGACCTCCGAGGTCTACAGTTGGGGATGGTTCGTTGACTTCTCTGCCTTGCTGCCCACTTCATTTCATGGCATTGCTTGTGTGCATTGTGTGACTGACTGTCCGAGAGTGGCTTGCTCTGTTGCTCATGCTTATTTTCTTCTTCTAGGGGAGATTTTGGCCGGTTGGGTCATGGTAATTCTAGTGATCTGTTCATCCCTCAGCCCATCAAAGCATTGCACAGTCTTAAGATCAGGCAAATTGCTTGCGGGGACAGCCATTGTTTGGCAGTTACAATGGACGGCGAGGTACAAAGGTAAAAATTGTTTGTCCTTTTTGAAGGCTTGGTGTAATGATGTTTCAGTGTAATCACTTGTTCCACATACTGTTAATCGTACAAACCCTTTCATTTTCCCTGAACACAATGACGGTTTGTAGCTGTGATACCCTTGTAAATTGGTTCCTTGCCGAGAACATTTGATCAACATCATGCTAACTTTTGAGGGCTACATTGGACGATCTAATTATTAATATTAAGGACTCGTTTATCTTTCTATTCATCTGTTCTTGTGAGCTTGGAACTTAGTGATCCACATCAGGTTTTGGGTGTATCTAACTATTTGTGCAGCTCTCAGTTAGCTTTTTATGTGTGGGACAACATTCTGATTGATGAGCTTTCCCTTAACCTATGAAGCTGGGGAAGGAATCAAAATGGTCAGCTTGGTCTAGGAACCATGGAAGATGCTCTCGTGCCTCACAAAATTCAAGCTTTTCAGGTAGTTTATGTTGTATGAGCATCAGCAACTTATGCATTGACAGTATCTTCTTTTGAGGAGAATTTTTGTCCCAGCATCTGGGAATAGCCTGAGTTTGGTGTGCATCTTGATCACGTATGAAATAGGCTGTCCTGTTCAGTTGTTGGCGCAGTCAAGTCTTATTATCTTATTTTTTAACCTTGATGTGACCTGACTTGGATGTTACCTAGATCAGCACCTTGTATAAATTGAAGGATGTCCTTCTGATTCATTCTAGCAGCAGAATGATTGTTCTTTGATGCTCATGTTCGTAGGGAATCCCAATTAAAATGGTTGCTGCTGGTGCTGAGCATACTGCAGCTATCACAGAAGATGGAGAACTCTATGGATGGGGCTGGGGTCGATATGGGAACTTGGGCCTAGGTGATAGAAATGATCGCTTAGTTCCTGAGAAAGTTTCTCTAGCTAATGTATGTCAACAAAGTGGTATCTTCACTTCATTTAACTTTTTCTTTGTCTGATTCTGTATTCTCTATGCTAATCCTTCCAAAACCTTGTGGCTGATATATCTAGTTAGAGTTTGGCTTCACAGCTAAAGGTTGAAACCTGACTTTAAAAAATGTCTTCTTTGGCTTACTCCAACAAATATACTTAACTAATATGCATTAATCTTGATGGAGGCCGAGCAGAACTAAATGGGTTAAGTCTTTTGCTCTGAGTGTCCTCATCTTTTTGGTTTGTCATTTCACGGTGGTACTCCTACATATATGATAGCAACGCAATCATTTTCTTCTCTTGGAACTTTAATGATAGTTAATGCTCTGCCCCTTGCTCAGTACCAGTTTGGTTAATTCAACTTAAAGTTGCAGGAAGAGAAGATGGTAATTGTTGCTTGTGGATGGCGGCATACGATATCTGTATCTTCTTCTGGTGGTTTGTACAGCTACGGGTGGAGCAAATATGGTCAACTAGGTCATGGAGACTTCGAGGACCATCTCTCTCCTCATAAACTAGAAGCTCTGAAAGAGAGTTCTATAACTCAGGTACTGGGAATTTGATCAGGAGAAGGCCTTATGAAAGTCAGGTGCCCCTGTTTCTTTTTCTTCATTACAATCAGACTGAGGGGAAATGATTCAGGTGTCCTTTAGAGTTTGCCCAGTTGTTAGCTGTACTTCTACAGTTCTACCTCATATCCTGAAATCAGAAATCCGCAAGGAACGCCTTCAATTAGTCTTTACTGGTCTTGGACACTGATTCCAAATTTAACTTCCCATTTATTTTTCTTTTCTAGGCAAGATTGGTTTATCTTTTACTTCATTGCTCATTTTTTCAATGTGTCTTGGTCTGACTTTTGCAGATATCAGGTGGCTGGAGACATACCATGGCTGTGACATCGGATGGAAAGTTATATGGCTGGGGATGGAATAAGGTTAGCAATTTCTTATTGTTCTAGTGTCTGTTCGTACAGTAAACCAGTTCTCGAGTTAGGTTGGTATTGCATTGTGGACCGGGCTCCGGGAAGATGACAGAACAGTATCAGTACACATCCTGCCTGTTGCAACAATACTATAAATCAGGACCTGAGAGGTAGTTGAAAAAAAAAGAGAATATTCTGCTGCCTGTTACAAAAAAGAGGTTTCACATGCAAGGATTTTAGGGCAGTTATCATCGATTATTTACTGTATGGGTGCATTACGCATAACATATCCTTTATTTAGTTTTTATATACCAATGCTGGAAGGATGCAATGCAACTAGTTATGGTGTCCTCTTTACAGTTTGGACAGGTCGGAGTTGGTGATAATGCTGACCACTGCTCTCCTGTACAATTAAAGTTCCCCCGTGATCAGGTTCATTCTTCAGACTTTTGGTCTCTCATTATTGCCAAAATCCTTTCTGTTGGGATTAAGATTTTCGTATATTTTCGGAGAGTGTTGTACTTTGAGCAAATGAGTGCTTTCATATATATATGAATGATCACTTTGGTGACAGTCTGATGCGTGTGGTTTATGTTATATTTGTCTGGTTGACAGAAAGTAGTTCAGATTGCATGTGGATGGAGGCATACACTTGCTGTTACTGATCAGCAAAATGTTTTTTCTTGGGGAAGAGGGACTAATGGACAGCTTGGTCATGGAGAGTCAATTGACAGGTATTATTTAGGTGACATGTGGCCATATACTTAATCTTAAAGAAGCGTTTGTCTGGCATTCCATCATAGTGCACTAACTGTTTTATATGCCTCTGAACAGAAATTTACCAAAATTGATTGAAGCTCTAAGCGCTGATGGATCTGGCGGTCAGCAGTTGCCATCATCTCTAGTTGATCCATCATCAGGTGCCCGGATTATTTCTGCTGTATTTATGTCTCATTGGAGTTCTGTTGCTTTGTTAATTGATAGGATATTTCCTACTCTTTCACCGTGGCAGGCAAAACCTGGGTCTCACCATCAGATAGATATGCAGTTGTTCCAGGGGAAGCAGTAAGTTCCATGCTTCTTGTTTTTCATTGTCAAAGAGGTTGCCAATAGGGCCGTTACCAATGCCTGACCTAGGAAGAATATTTGGAGCCTATTCCCATCACATGTTACATGGTCTCTTATCTACATCTTGGGAGGCCTAATATACTTGAGTGCACTTGGTAGTAGTGGGATGAAAGGACACATATTTACCTTAGGATACATTGTATAATAGGATTGAGGAAGAAAGCCTAGCGGTAATGTGGGATGAGAACATCCACCATACCCGGGTTGAGAGGATAAAGGTTCTTCATGGATGGCGGTCAAAAGAATTTTTCATAAAAACAAATACCTCACTTTGTTTTGACCATGTCTTGTGATGAATGGATGATTTTCCAGGGTCAAGCAGAGAGCTCGATGGGGGGTAACGGGAATGAAGTAAGTGTTCCAGAGAATGATGTGAAGCGGATACGCGTCTGACGTTCAAGTGGAGTTGTCTTAGTTGCAGCTCGATCGCCCTACTCAGAATGTAGCAGGCAAAGGCTTGTTACATACAACGCCGGTTTTGAATGCTGTGTTTCTCTTCTCAAGAGCTCTGTACTCGGGATGGACGTAGTAGTTCTTTGTCATCGTATGATCAACTTGAACATGGATTACATTATGCACTCACGTTCTCATAGCCTATAACATCTCTATATATTGGTAGATTCTTCCTACATGAGTAGAGATTCATATCATGCGTAAGGAGATATATATGCAGGTACCATTTGAAGGTATCCCTTTTGGCATTTTGTGATCGATGAAAGAAGGAAATCATTTTTAGTTTTCATCATTTTAGGAAGTGTTTAGGTGGTAAGGATGTTGTCGTCGTTAACGCGCCACTGTTGTCTGTCGTGGCGTTGGCAGTAAATAAAACTTCTAACTAAGTAGGTCCTAATATGAGAGCCAAAGATTATAATGAAAAAATTCCAAAATACATATGTTTATAAAAAAAAAATTCTCAAAATACACGAAAAAAATTCTCAATCTACGCATGTTTGGGCATTCACCGCGGCAAAGAAAGGCGGTGATTACATAACTGCAAGAGATCACCGCTGTAGAGAAATGCGGTGAATGCTTCACCGCGTTACCCGGCCGCGGTGAAGACCTGACTTGCGTCGAAACTTTAAACAGACGTAACTTTGTGCTCGGTTATCCGATCGTAGCGAAATTTTTTTTGATTCCGCATAACTTTTTCGGAAAAAGGCGGGACCAAACCGCCTACCACAGTTTGCGGCTTGCAATATCTCGAAAAGTTGTGCGAAATCAAAAATTTTTTTGCTACGATCGGAGAACCGAGCACAAAGTTACGTTCATTTAAAGTTTCGACGCAGGTCAGGCCTTCACTGCGGCCGTGTAATGCGGCGAAGCCTTCACGGCCTTTCCCTACATCGCTGATGCAATCACCGCCTTCCTCTACAGCGGTGATGCAATCAGCGCCCAATCAGCGCCCTCCTCTCCTGCGGTGATGCAATCACCGCCTTTCTCTGCTGCGGTGAATGCCCAAACATGTGTAGATTGGAAAATTTTTTCATAACGTGTGTATTTTGAGATTTCTTTAAAAAAACTTGTGTATTTTGAGATTTTTTTCCAAGATTATACGCCCAAAACTGCTCGTCTCTCTATCTCTAGAAATCTCTCAACTTGGTATCCCGTGTTCGGAGCACAAGTTGTCAATTCGGTTTAGTTTGTTGGTCCGGTCAAATAAGTGAGTTGAGGGTTAATGGTTCGACTGTTTTAGCCTAGTTTAGTTAAAATATATAAAAAAGTAATTATATTGTTTATACATTTATAAATTATATCAAATATCAACCGTAATAATATATAACATTACACCAAAATAACAGATCGTACTTAGATCCAATAGATTGTACTTTATATCAACATTTATATTCATATGTTCAACTTAGAATGAGAAGAGGAAAACCAAAAAAGAGGCACATTTTACAAAGCAAAATGTAAAACGACGATGTGTAATATCCACCCGTTAACCTTGTAGTTGGGGAACGAATCAGGTCAGTAACATTATGGTGAGTAACCTGTCCACATCAGCATCCCGCTCTCCCGGAAAGCCTTTAATTTTCCTCTTCTTAATTTTTGATGAGAAATTATTGGGTACTCCTGGAGTACCACGTCACCCAGTCTACGTGGTACTCCCGACCACTAATTGCCGGCCATCTGTCAAGTTTATTATTAATATTGATTAGTGTTGATATTTAGCATATTTTATTTGCTTTTATTTCTCTTCCGGTCTTCGGTCTTCCATCTTCTCTTCTTCCTTCCTGCCAAAATAAGAAGTCTTTGTCTTCTTCCCATACTAAGTTTTAACAGTCTCTCTCCTACCCCATTTTCTTTCTCTTTCTTTTCTAGCAAAAAGAAGCTCTATTTTATTTTTATCTCATTCGAGCTTGATTGCTCCAGCTTCCAGTCCAAATCCGTTCCAGATTTAGTTCTTAAGCAATTCGAGTTTCTGGGATTTTAGCTAGTTTTCAGATTACGTGCTTCCAAAAAATTGTAGGTACTAGAACAGGAGAAGTTCATAACTTTCGTGGAGACGATTCTTATTTTGGAATCAGCTAGTGAAAGCTCTAGGTTGAGTTTTAATTCTAAACTGGATTAGTAGTGCGGGTCTTAATCTCGCTGGAAATCTAGAATTGAGTTGATTAATCTAGTTCCAGAGCTTCGATTAATTAATCCCACTATGTAGCCTCTGTTTTTCAATCCTGTTAACAAGCAAACATGTCTTTCAAAAACTTCCTGAGAAATTCACAGTGCCTATCATACACTTCTGGGCACTTTGAAGCTTTGATTGTTTTCTTATGTTTTTCCCAAGACCTCCGGTTGATGAAGATGGGTTGTTTACCGGGGAAAGAGAAAAAGAAATAAGAAAGAGAGTTGTTTCCATTCAGAAAAAGAGAGAGGCGCCATTAAGGCATTAACTATGGGAAACAATTAAAAGAGGAAAGAGAAAGTAAATGATAAAAAAATGGAATAAATATAAGTAGTTATCAATAATGACGCTGAACATGACAAATGGCCGGCAATTAGTGATCGGGAGTACCACGTAGACAGGGTGACGTGGTACTCCGGGAGTACCCAATAATTTCTCATTTTTGATGGACGATTTCTCACTCGTTTTAAGTCGATTTTTTTTTTGCACAGTTAGATCATATTAATTGTGCTCTTCAAAATGATATCCACTTTGATATATTTTTCGAACAAAAAAAATTGAGTCATTTTTTACCAGTCTATAGCATATGGTATTGACTGGTATTGAAATAAGAGCATACCTATGGTTTGAAAAGCGTACCATGGTGGTGTGAACAAACCAAGACTGTAGGATGGTTGAATACATGATATTAGAAGTATATTAACTGTCATTTACGACTTTTAACATTGTGTACCACAAGATATACCACCCCGTACCAGGGTGGTATTGTATGGTATTTTTTGGTATTTTTTGGTCATGTAATTTGTTCACCCAGAAATTTGTAGATCCAATAGATCATGATGATCTCGTCCCTTCTGTGCAAACGTTTTTTCAAAAACGAATTAAAAATGAAGAAGATACCATATGATATGCTGTTGGTACAGAGAGACAATAATTTATTTTTTCTCAAAAAATATTGAAATATATCTCATTTTGTAGAGCATGATAAACTCGTTCCATCTATGCAAAAAAAAAAAAATCGAGTTAAAACGAATAAGATATGAGCCGATTAAAAAAGCTATGGAAAATAAAAATGACCTTTAATTCTCGATCTTTAGATCTGGATTTTCTAAATGAAGGGTCCAAATTTGATTACTAATGGGTGCATAACCCATAATTATGCATCCTATCTTGAGCCTTGTAGTTGGCCTATCCGAATGGTATGTGTGGCCAGTTTTTCTCGGAGATTCAAGTTCGAAACTAGTAGCTGGGAGCTTTCAATGGCATTTCCCAACAACATTCACTAGGAACACTTTTGGCCCACGAACACAGCTAAAGCAAGACAGATGAACTTCACTGCAGAGTGCAGAGTCAATGACCATAACTCCAGAGTATCTGACTTGAACATCAGGCCTAAGATTTGGAAAACTCCTCCAAACCCTAAACACGTCAATCATTTGCTATCTCAAACCACTCTCTTTTCAAATTTACTCCCAACAGAGAGAATTAGCCTTTATGTTCCTAGTTTACACAAACTTTTTACTTTGACCCGTGGTTTCCGAAATTGCTATCCTGATCTCAACTATGTACCATACTTCCTAACTTGGCCCGGATCTGGATTTGACAGTTAAATTGGATGGTCAACAGAGTTGACCGTTAGTCAATAGCCAGCTCACCTGCCACGTCAGCGAGCACGGAATAAACATTTATTTTTTGAATTGTCTTCTTGGAAGGTAAGTCCCGAACCATACAAATATCATAGATGAAAATCAAAGCGACCGAAAGAGCGGTCGTGAGACGACTAACAGATAATAAGTTGCACTGAAATCCTGGGACGTGTAGAAATCTATTTAGAATATATACATTGTCCAATTTGGATTTACCAATACCATTAACCGGAATTCCTTGGCCATTAGGAATTTGAACCTGCAAGTTCTCTCCAATTTCCAACTCACCTAACAAAATAGACATATCTTTAGCTATATGCTCATTATAGCCTGAATCGATAATCCAAGAGTGATTAGAGAGAGGAACATTACCTTCCAGGTTCGATGTGGGATTAGTCGTTAGTGTGATTTCAGCATTTAGGAGTGCGTCGCAGTAAGACCCAACATGACACCTTCAATAGACTCGACCTGAGTTGCCTGCAGGTTTCCAAAACGCGAACCGCGGCCTCGCCTGGAGCGGCCACCCCTTGCCGCGTCCTGCGATGGCCAGCATATAAGCTCATAGCAGGTATCATTCAGGTGACCTATCTTTTGATAATGAGTGCATCATGGGCGACTGTCAGCTATACGATTCACTTTACCTGAAGAATCTCCTTGACTGGAAAGTCCACGATCATCCTGAGCTTGAAGAGCAGATGCGTCGACACTGGGCCGACAAGTTTTGTAATACTCAGCTGCTGTTCATCATTGATAATCATCTGAAAAGCCTCACTTAGAGTCGGAGTAGGCTTCAAAGAAGGGACTTGGGTTCGTGCGGTGGTGAATACATCGTCGAGCTCTATGAGGAAATCGAAAATGCGCCCACTATCTTGTGTATCACGCATCTTCTTCTCAATTTCACAAACATACCTGCCACAAGCACATTTTGACAGCGGTGCTACGACATGAATCTCGTCCCACAAGCTACGTAGATTTGTATAAAAACTGGAGACGCTAGCCTTCTCTTGATGAAGAAGGGCAATTGTACGTCGCAGCTGGTATAACCAAGGAAGGCTACACGTGCTAAATCGCTCCTTTAAGTCCATCCAAATCTGGTGGTAAGTCTCCGCATAACGCACGCTGACTAGGACATTTCAGCTCATCGAGTTTTTTAGCCAGCCCATTACCATTGCATTACAACGATCCCAAGCATCCAGCTGTCATCCCAAAGTCGGACGTTGAAGAGTCCCATTGATGAAGACTATATTGTTTTTGGACAATAGGGTTGTTTTCATATCAGAAGTCCACTCACCGTAATTGAGTTCCGTCAACTCGTCGACGATAAAGGTTTGTCCTGGGTGATTGGAAGGGTGAAGATTAGGCTTGTCAATGGGTAGGCCTATTGGGTTTTTTGACCCAAATACCTTTGACCCATATGGGTATTGGGTTTGGACCCAAATGGACCCAAATTTCTTTTTACTTTTTTTGGGTTGGGTTGGGTTTAGATTGGGTCCAGAATGGGCCTGTATATTTGGGCCGACCCAAATGGGTCCATTTGGGTATAAGTTAAATTTTGGTAAGTTGGCTGCCTTCCACAATGGTCCAGGGTGACCTGCCCCATTCTTCTCCAATGACTAGTCCCATGATTTTGTCGTGTGCAGCTTCCTTCCTCGATCCAGGAAAACTGATACCACATCTGGGTGTTCTGTACAATTCGACAGAAATAGAAGAAAAAAAAGAAGAGAAAGAGGGTATTTCCTATGACAAGTAGTCTCTCGTGTTTCTTCTCCAATTAAGCAAAAGCTCTCCAGCAAGAAACTCAATGGTTCTTACTTCTTAGCTAATTTACTAAGCATTAAGCAGCTATTTCCTACGAACTCAATTCCAAAGGCTTGAGATTGACACAAAAAAAACCCCACAAATTTTGTAGCTGAAGCGTCCTGCAAATCACAACAATTCATGGCCATCTTCATCGAGATTCCATCTCTAGCCAGCTGAGTGATATATTCCACCATTGCTGCCCTGCATATTTCACACCATAATTGAGCATTCCAAGCCCCAAAAACAATTTCAATAGGAAAGACAGCTAAGTCTGACAAATCCAATTAGAAGTTGAACAAAAAATTCAACTCAATCTAAGGAACCACCTGATTCATACAAACCTAAACCACAAAAACAGAATGCTTCTTGGCACCGCTTCAATTGTCATGCTCCTCCCCATCTTCATAAAAAATATGTTGTCTTCGCCTGCAGAATTACTTCCTCCTTTCATCTACAGATTTTCATTGGGTTTTCTCAATTAGGGTTCTATGGTTTCTTGCTCCTCCTCCTGTTCTTCCTAAATTTGAGGTGGTGGCTAGGCTAGGACTTGTGGATCATCAATTTCTTTTTTGTTGGTGCACGAAAGGGAAAGATGGAGCAGAATAACGAGGTTTGATGAGGTTGTTGGTGTTTAAGATTCATTGTCCTTCCTTTAGCTTTTGCAACCCATCCCAAAGTATTTGTAGAGGTGAGCAATTGAAGTTTAACAAGAAGAAGAAGAGTATCAGCAATCAAGTGCTTTGCTCAACAGAGCACACACAATTAGCCGAGGAGGAAGGGAAAGAGGTTATTACAAGTAGTAGTAGTAGTAGTGCTGTGGATGATGACGATGAAGGGATTCAGAGTTGTCTGAGGAGTGGTGAAGTTACGAAAGGGGATGATGCCGAGAGGAACAAGAAGAAGAAGAAAGTGCAGTGGGTGGATTTTGTAGGGAAGCCACTATTTGATATCAGAGAATTTGAACCCACCACCATTTCTCCTTCTTTCATATTCAAAAATATATATCATCACATCACAATGCACGCTATATCTACTCCTTTCCTCCATACAATTTGCATCTGGTGGCGTTCAACTTAAAACTAGTCCGACTCCGACACTAAACCTAAACCCAGAAACAATATACCAAAAAAAAACCCAAAACCAAAGATGAGACAAGTAAACCAAACCCAAATGAACGAAATCTTAGAGTGCGAGATACAGGGGAAAAGAAGAACCGAGCAAACAGAGAGGGGGCAAGATCTAGAAGAGAAGAAGATGGGGCAAACCTGGAGATCGAGACCAGCACGAGAAGAGCGAGAGGTGGGTTTCTTCTACTCTTTGTCCTTGTCAATTGACACCAGCTAGCTTCTAAACGGACTGGACAATTCCACAGCCTCGGGGTCCGATGGTGGGGAAAAGGAGAAGCTGGCGGCGTCGGGGCCGATGGTCGCTGATCGAGAATCGGGATTGCAGGTCGGCGGCGGCTTCGGGGCTGATGTTCACTGATCAAGAATCAGATGCAGGCGGCCGGCGGCGGCGTCAGGACTCGGGATACGATGGTGGAGATTGGAGAAGCACAGGTCGAAGTAGGTCAAGGATGAAGAGACCCGTTTGGGTTCTGTAGGATTTTTTTGTTTTTTTTTTAATTAATTTTCTGGGCCTATCTTGGACCCAATTTAATTGGATGGGTATGGGTCTGCTCCAAAACAGAAAAACCCAAAACCTGATTTGACCCAAATTCTCTTGGGTTTGGGTAAAACTCATACCCTAAGACCCATTTGACATGCCTAGTGAAGATAGTATGGCGACGAAGGAGCGAGGCCATCTTGTGACTTCGACGACGAACCGAGCTTCATCTCCGCTTAAACCTTTTCTTCATCGCTCATGACTATCGATTGAGTGGAAAAAGATCGAAAAAGGGGTGGATTTTAAATAAGCTCTAATACCATGAAGAATTCTGATATCGCGGAAAATAGGGAACACGACAACACGAAATTTTACGTGGTATCCTCGTTAGAACGAACGAGACTAATCCATGGTGAGCTGAGCTCACGACTGATGATTATTATTGATTGATGTGACTCTGTTGCTTGGTTGGACAATGGTCGAAGCAAGATTTATATAGAAGAGGACTCGAAACCTAGAGAAAAGAGAGAGCCGACTTGTAGGGGGAGTAAGTTTCCTTCTTCATGAACAACACGAAAACTTGGACAATAAGCGACATAAGGGCCTAAAACAATGGACAATGATGACATGTAGACAATAATGACACGTAACACATCGCGATATCATATATATATATATATATTTTTTTTTTGCGAAAAGGGAGGCCAAGGCCAAGCAACAGAGGGTTACAGGGGAGAGCTAAGACAAAGGGTCCAAGTGCGTGACTACACGCCGCTCAAAAGTGGTTCCTATTGTGTCTTCCCAAAGAATGTGTGTTAAGCCTGGAGGCGGGTTTGCAAGCTCATGCGTACCGTAGGGATAGACGAGACTGTGCTTCGAGAGCCAGTCCGCGACTCTATTCCCTTCTCGATACGTATGAGTGATGCTAACCAGCCAGTCATGGCTTAACTTCCTCCGGATTGCCGAGAGAAGGATGGCATAGGGGTGCACCAGGTCATGTCGCGATATCATATATGATCACCAATATCGTCCACATAAATTTGGACAATAATAACATCATTAAATATACGCTTGATAAATCGGATTCCAAAATAGGAAGATCGCGAACCGACTCTCATTGGTGGTTAATGTACCTTGCATGCACAATTAATGATCATTGCCTCAACATGTTCGAATTTGTTTTTCTTTTGTCTATCCCAAACTCATTAGATTTTACACTTTTATTCGATTTATTAAGAAGGTATTTTTGAATATTTTCAAATGGTTTTTCCCAATGCAGTCAAAATCGTGATTTTAAGTAAAATCGAAAACTAAGATAAAATCAGAATCGTAGATTAAAATCGTAAATAGTAAATCGTAAGATTTTAAGGTTCATATTGAAATAAACATTTAAAACACCATATAGTAATAACAATGCATATAATGAATAACAATCGCCACATATAACCTAATTACTTACCAAGATAAGTTTGTTTGCTAAATAAACACAACTAAATCCATAAATTTATTCATGTAAATAACATAAACACACAAATAAGCAACCTTAAATCTCATAGAAATCACTTAATTCAATAGTTGAAAATTACATCAAATCGTTAGAATCAACATTAACATCACTCACACAACATCATCATCATCATCATCATCATCACTCTCACTCTTATCCTCGAAGAATCCTTGTCTATTTGCTTGCGGAATGATATCATTATTCTTAGGATCACTTGAAGTACTTTCACTATTAACCATATTTCCTTGATCACCATCATATGGCAAAGGTAACTAACTCATTGATTGATGCATTCCCTTCTTAATCGATAAAAGGTCGGGGATAGTGGCGCTGAAGGATTGAGAGATGAACGAAAGCTTCCAATAGAATGGAGATTAGATAATTGTGAGGGTGGTGGGAAAAAATTACGAGCTAATTGGGAGGGTGGAAGACATCGTTAATGGAAGGGGTCGGGGCGTTGGCTTGCAGAAGAGGCATATATGAGGAAGAGCATGAAGATAAATCGAGGGTCGCCGATCGAGTTAGGGTTGTGTTGTTCATTATGTTGGGTCGGGAGAAGTAAATTTGACCCGGTTCATGGGCAAAACTTGACCTGAGCGAGCATATTTTGCCCCAATTGACATGAAGCTTGAAATCGTACAAAACCATAGATTTTGAGGATTTTAGAGTTTTATATCGGGATTTTATGGGATTTAAGGTTCAAATATGTTATAGTGAAATCAAGATCGGAACTCATAAGTAAGATCGTAAAATTGGGATTTTGACTACATTGGTTTTGCCCCGCTAATGAATCTCAAGTCTCAACACTAGAGTCCTAAAACTGTATGATCTTTAGGGGTCGTTTGGTTTTGGTGATTGTTTGGTGGAGATAGTTATATTGCATGTATTGTTCACAATGCATTGTTTTTTTGAATTTTCTGCACAAACAATACATGCATTGTTTGCTTGATTTGACGCAAACTATCACTCAAAATGAGTAGTATAACTTGTTTAAATACTACAATAACTATCACAAAATCCAAACGATGTAAACTACAATACACAATTTTTCTTATATACATGCATAATAATATACATACATTGACAATCCATCAATTTAACTATCACAAAACCAAACAAATCCCTTTGCTTCGCACCCATCATTATAACCGAACAAAACAAAATGGTTTTTGCTCCAATGTGAAAAAGCATCACCCCTATCCTTAATTACACTATACAATCTCACCCAAATCGTCGCCATATCAGATCATCATTCCCATCCATCCCCCCATCGTTGTTATAAGGAAAATAGAAAGAAAATAAAGGTTATTATTGCCACTTCACTACAACCCCATTTCTCTGGTCTTTCTTAATTCAAGCTATTAACCCCCTTGGGTGTCTTTATTTCCACAGAAATTCAACTCCAACTCCAACTCCAACTTTCCCCTCTGTCCATGCTTTCAACTTCAAGTGGAAGCTAAGCCCTCCAGAAAGCAGAGGGCATTCATTCAAAGTTCAAACTCCTCCCCAATTTTCCATGGAGGAAACTTCATCGTAAGCACCCTGTTTCCCTCCCTTTCTCTCCTTCACCGGAATAAATTATTCATTTGTCACTATAACTATATATAATAATAATTGCTCGCTCTTTCTTTATCCGCCATTTCTAATTCTCGATTATCGTCTCCCGGTCGCAGGTTCGAGACGAGCGAGATGACGGCCAACTTCCTGGCCTCCACCCCTCTGCTGACGGAGTCGTGGCGCCTCTGCCAGCTGGCCAACGCCAGCCACGGCGCCGTTGGGGGCGAGGGCGAAAAGGTCGGATTCGCGGCGGAGATTGGTGGGACGACGACGAGCAGGCGGGTGGGTTACGTGGCGTTTTCGGCTGCCGGAATCGCGCCGCCGCCGGGGGAGCCCGGGGGATGGGGGAAATTGGTTGGTCTGGAAGCGGCTGGGTGTTGCTGGGCAAAGAGTCTCTTCTCCGATCGGAGGAGTGGGGAAGAAGGGGAGGAAGGCGGCGGAGGGGGAGAATTGGAGCCTGTTATGGTTTGCGGTGAGCTGCTGCGGATCTTCTGGTCAGTATACCAGGATACGCGCTTCCAATCCCAGGTCCCTCTTTTCTCTTGCCTCACTCTCTCGCCCTTTCCTTCATTCTGCCGCATGCTTAATTTCCATAATATTTAATTTCCTTCACTCTCAGCAAATGACCCCTAAATTTTTAGTTTCATGAGAATAATATTTCTTACCATCAACTCATTTATGATTTATTCGATGGTATCCTTTTAAATGCATACACACATTCTCTTACATAAAGAATTTTATTGCATACTTCTTAAGGAGTCCTTTGGGTGTAGTAGGTTAGAACAATGAAGCATTGGTTGATTGTGTTGTGCTTATTTTTTGGATTTTATGATTGATTTGTCTAAATTGGATTTTTTATAGATTCAAAAGTGAATTTACTTTTCTATTCTTGAAATTGATTTATTTTTTAACAAATAAAACATTTTTTTTGGGATAATGGGGACAGTTCAAATTATGAATTTGGAGGCTTGAAATTTAATTTTCCAAATTTTCCGACCCACACATTTAGGCGGAAAAAAATTCATAGTAATAAACCCTTGCTAATTTGGCACTCTCTTTTCAGTTTATAAAATTCTTTACACGTGAGATCTGGTGTTGGTGCAAAAATCCATCCAACACCAAATCAATCATATAACTCTACCATGGTGTAAAAAATGAACCCTAACTATACAATCACTCCAACCACACTCTCCTCTATGATTATTTCAATAACGAAGAAAAAGTCAATATATGGCTGCTTTCACCGAGTCTTCCTTTTTCATTTGCCTTGGAGTCACGGACACTCTAATGGAGTTGACTGGTAAGGTGACTGACTGAGTTGCGTAAGTGATTATCTTTTTCTTTTTCGTAAAGGAAATGATTATTACCCATTTGTATTTGTATCGATTGTTCTACGATTTTCAGATTTTGGGAAATTGTAGGACCAGGACCACCCTAGTTGCCTACCCTACTCCTGTTAATCATTCATGCCCACTATTCTATAATGTTGAATTCTTGCGCTTTGATTTGTCTCAATTCTTAACCCAGAGAATACCTTTTGTGGGCAATAATAATGCACAGATATCAGAAGTAATGCGGGAATGCAACTCTGTAGTGGTGACAGGGCATTCAATTGGAGGAACAATAGCATCACTGTGTGCAATTTGGCTACTTTCTTGTCTGGAATCCACCTCTCCCCGCCCATCTGTCCTCTGCATCACCTTTGGGTCTCCACTGCTTGGCAATGAATCACTCTCTCGAGCCATTCTAGCCCAAAGATGGGCTGGAAACTTCTGCCATGTCGTCTCGAGGCACGACATCGTGCCAAGGCTCCTCTTTGTCCCAGACCTTGCTCCTGTCACTCACCAGCTCCACTCCCTGCTCCATTTCTGCCACCTCTCTTTGTCAGCTCCACAGCTTGGAACTTCTCCGCTGGGTCTGCTGCAGCAACTCACAGATGAAGCCAAGACAAAGCTTTTCCATCACGTCATGGCTTCGCTGCATGCACTGTTGGAGTTTGGAGGAGAAGGAAGGAAGGCGAACAAGGGTAGTTCGTTTTCGCCCTTCGGTAACTATTTCTTCTGCTCCCAAGATGGTGGAGCCATTTGCGTGGACAATGCAGCTTCTGTCGTCAGAATGATGTATCTGCTCCTTGGGATGGGGTCACCTAGTTGTAGCATTGACAGCCATCTAAACTATGGAGTTGTGGTAGAGAAAGTCTGCTCTCAGTTCCTGACCAACAGAAGCTTCTTGCAATCCGAGCTTCCTGAATCCAGCTATGATGCCGGTCTTGCTCTGGCCTTACAGTCCTCGGGGATCGATTCCCAGGTATACTTCATTAATGCACTGCTCTACCGGAATCCACAAAGTCTACTCTACGTGTGACTAAGGGTGATCTCATTATGGCTTCTTTTCTCTTTTCTTTTTTATCCATTTTTGCAGGAACCGATTGCAAGACCAGCGAAAGACTGCCTGAAGATTGCCAAGAGACTGGGGAGAAAACCAAGCCTAAATTGTGCCAATCTAGCTATCAAACTGTCGCAGGTAACACCTTACAGGGCTGAAATCGAATGGTACAAAGAATCCTGCGACAGGTGCGATGATCAGATGGGGTACTATGACTCCTTCAAGCACAGAGGTGCCTCAAGGAGAGACGCCAAAGTGAACATGAATCGCCACAAGCTGGCCCGGTTCTGGGACAATGTGATCACCATGTTGGAGACCAACCATCTCCCTCATGACTTCCACAAACGAGCCAAGTGGGTCAATGCCTCTCAGTTCTATAAACTTCTGGTTGAGCCACTGGACATAGCGGAATACTATAGAATTGGTATGCAGCGGATCAAGGGACACTACATAACATGTGGAAGGGAGAAGAGGTACCAGATCTTCGACAGGTGGTGGAAAGAAGGAATCGACAGGCAAGAAGAGAGCAATACGATGATGATGGTGATGAGGAGCAAGTTTGCAAGCTTGACACAGGACACATTGTTCTGGGCAAGGGTGGAGGAAGCCAGAGAATGGTTGGAGAGTGTCAGGACTGAAAGGGATCCTGGGAAAGCGGCCGAGTTATGGGAGAAACTCGATGGATTTGAGAGGTACGCAAGAGGATTGGTTGAGAAGAAGGAGATTTCCAAGGACGTTGTGGCAAAAAATTCCAGCTATTCCTTGTGGGTGAAGGACTATCAAGAGGTGAAATCACAAGTTGAGACACTCTTGCGCCCCCAGTTTCCTAATTTGATGGATGCGGAGGTGGTTCCCTAAAAGTTCTTATGGTAACCAATTACGGTATATATGCTTCTTCCATGTAGATCTTGGATAGTAATAGTACTATGATTGATCGATTTTGTAATATAGAAGTGGGCAGGACACAGTATTTTCAATTTTGCATATACGAGACGGTTCACCATGACGATACATAGTAAAGCAGGCTTCCATTAATGTCCAAGTGGTATCAACGCAGAGTGATCTAATCTTCTATGTCTCCAGTTCAGCTTTGATTAACGATTATTATCTTGGCCTAATAGTCAACACTAATCTCATTAAGGAACAAGGCTAGTGTTCCAATTTTTTCAGATGTCCCAGAAAGGACAGACAGGGCTAGTGTTTAGCCAGAGCCCAGAAGAGAGTTGCTCTTTTTGAGTTTCTCTAATTACTTGGCTAAAGTCACTTGAAGAAGCATAAACGCACACTGCTTGGAGCAACAATGAGAACAGAAATGAAAATCACTGCTGTAGGGTCAATTGTATAATATACAGGAAACATGAAGCTGGAGCTGACAGTAAAAAATTCAAACCTTACCATTTGGGGGATCAATATTCCTCACAGGCCCTTTGAACCATTTCCTAGCATCCAACACCCACCACAGCATTATTAAACCTAGACCAATTCCTAGTGCCACTGGTGCATAGTTGAAAGTGTCCCAAGAAATTGGGTACAAAGTAGGCAGCAGGAACACACAGCAAGTATAGCAAATCCAGGTGAAGGCAACAAAGCAGATGGGCCTTCTGGCTTTCCCCAAGTAGAATGGCCCTGCTTTGAAGTCCTTCTCATCCATCACCATTCTTGCAAATATTGGGACCGCGTATCCACCAACCCACCCGATTGTGCATATAGAAGTTATGGCTGTGAAGACAACATTCACTTTCAGTATTGGGAGCCCGAGAAGAATGCAGATGGCTGCGCAGAGCCACACCGCGTTGGAGGGAACTTTGTGCTTCGGATGGATTTTACGCCATATGGATGAGAATGGGATACCTCGGTCTCTTGATAAAGCATACACCTGAGGAGGGCCAAGAGAAGGATACAATAAATAAACGGGGTAAAACACCTAAACATGACTCAAATGCTGACTCCCAAGAAGACATAGCATGAACATGAAGTGAAGGATTGTTACCACTCTAGCTGCACTAGTAGTTATTGAGAGGCCACCAAAGAAGAATGAACCCCAAATCACAAACAGCAGCACAATTGCCCCTGTAGAGTTCTGATACCTCCCATGGAATGCATCGTATAGTATTTGTGCCGGTACAAATGCTCCTGCAGTCTCATTACTCGGATCATACAAGTAACTGAAATCCTGATGAGCAGTAAGGGGCATAATTAGTGCTTGGAAAATATGAGCAGAAGCAAAAGAACTGGTGCTTGGAAAAAGCAGGTACCTGGATGCTGAAAGTGAGAGCCAAGATATAAGCCCATCCAAATACCGATATAATACCAATGCTGGACAGAATTGCTATTGGACCATTTTTATCAGCGCCTTTGGTTTCTTCAGTTAGATGGGCTGCTGCATCATATCCGTACAGAGAGTACTGACTAACAAGAAAAGACAGAACGACTGCATAAGGTTTGCTCGATATTCCAGTTGACTCTGATCCCACTTCAAAATGCGTAAACACATAAGAAGCAGATTGTGTGGTTGTTGCCACCAGTGGAAGTAGTATAACAATTACCAATCCGCCAATCACCTGTCATCAATAGTACAAACACATCTGAAACCGACTATATTTTTTCACATTGGATTGCAGATTCAAATGAACTGTTACTTACCTGCCACCATATGGAAATGATGTCAATAAAGGCAATGACTTCCAGGGCAAAAGTGTTGAGGAAAGCCCATATCAGAGTGAGACCCACGTACATGCACAAGAAGAGCCATTTAGGAGCAAAGTATCCTCCACCTTTGTTTGTTCCTGTGCATAATAATATGATACTCTGCAGCGTTTGCGACCCCGCGTATGCCTGTCAAAATCACTCCCCACAAACTCAACAATCGATCCGGGATAGCATTCTTCTCGCAGCATAGAAATCAGGTTTACTTTACCTGAGTACCTATGCCTGCAACAAGTCCTATGGTCTCGAGCCAAGCACAGCACCAGGATGCAAAAGGTCCCCATCTAGGACCAGCCAAATGAGCAGCCCAGAAATAAAGAGAACCAGTCGTCTGTTTCACCAGGTCAGGCAATCAAATAAGGAATCAAGCTCATTCACTAGCTTAGGATTAGGAAGTCAAGGAAATGAATATCTATCTAAGGAGGGACAGCCATAATTTATACGTACAGGAAAAGAGGAGCAAATCTCAGCCATAGCAATGCCTACAAACCAGGTGAAGAATGAGACGACCACCCATCCCCACACCAGAGTTGCAGGGCCTGCATACAAAAGGCTTGAACCGTACAAGGGAGTGATCCCAGTGAAGAGCGTCATGGTTGAAAATGATATGGCAAGAGTTTTGAACAAAGTCTGCAGTAAATGAAGACCAAGAGAGAAAAAAACAACATAAACCCAAAGCAGCAAAATACCAAGTAAGTATACGGTTGCAAAACCACCAAACGAAGGGACCATCAGAAAATTACCATTTGTCTTCTTAGCTCTTGATTGTACCCCAGCTCGTTGAGCCGCTTCTCACCAGAATCCATTTCTTCAATCTCCATGAGCCCTGGAGCTTGCTTTTGCTCAATGGGATTGGCAACGTTATTGGTGTATAAGGATATGCATCAACGGGGAACCATATCCAGTGGAAGAAGTGCAGGCTCTGAAGCATGTATTATGATCCGGGTTTCTATTTAACGATCCAAAAAGTGATGGGAGGTTGACTGAGTAAATATTTATAGATGTACTCCAAACTTGTAAAAGTCAATGGCTGCGGCAGATGGTTTGAATTTTCTTTTGTGGGGATTCCCACCTCTGCCTATACAGCAGCAAATAGGTGCGTGTTCTGGACATTTTCTCACGCATTCTGAAATAAAAATACAAATAAAAGAAACTTGTGAAAACATTACTAGACCTCTTCTGAATTTCAGGATGAGGGTTGACTTGGGCTTCATTCAAGACACTTGGGGAGTTGGTAACATGGGAAATGAAACAGATACCAGCAGCGTCTGCAACTGCAATGTGGCCCTCCTGTAGTTGAAATGAATAAGAGGATATTATTAGTTAAATCCGATTTTCTGTCACAGGATCTGTTTTGTATTTTATTAAACGCCTTTGGGAACGAAATTGTCAAGCCTAAGATGCAAATTGCAAAGTTAAGTGCAAGACTTAATGCTCACGCCTCATCCCATGTGAACCAGTAAACATAGCGTTTCGAGAAACAGTTTGGTATGGCAACTCTTATCAAGTTTTAGGTTAACATGGTGTCTATTTCTTGCTGCCATAGTTAGTAAAATACGGTACGGGAAAGTTACGTAAAAAATACGTACGGGTATTTTACGTCATCTCTAAGCTAAAGGTACGTTTAATAGTACGTTAATAGTAATAAATATATAAAAATAAATTATTTTTAAGATAAATAAATATATAAATAATAGTAAAGTTCACAATTTAATTCATTAAATACTGATATTAAACATGTTATACGGGTTTTATACGTGTTTAGTACGGGAGCAATCCAATGAACGGAAAAAATGAAACGACTTGACAATAATACGGATACAGAAGTTTTAAACGGATAAAGTACGTACGGGTACATATACGTGTATTAAACGGAGTATTTACTAACTATGTTCGAACATGAGACCTCCAAGTTCAAAACCAGTGAACCAAAGTCTTGTACATAATACGGGCGGTCTAATTATTATTATTATTATTATTATTAGAATAATTAAAACACAAGTCTTTTGTTTATTTAAGCATCTAGCACTTTTGGTAACAATTCGAATTAGTGTACAACAATAAGATATTAGTCAGTGTGCGGTGGATATTAGTCAGTATATGGTGGATATTATTTATTGTCTGGTGGATGTTAGTTAGTGTGTTGTGGATATTAGTCTGTTATATATACAATATCATTTACGTTACACTAGATATTGTTCTGAGATGTTTGGATATTGTTATGTAGGGTTTGTGTTAAGGTTTAGGGTTTAGGGTTTAGGGTTTAATGGTTTAGTTTTGAGGGTTTAGTTTTGGTTTGAATTTATATTAGTCCATGTTTTTGTATATTTGACTGGGACGTTTGGATATTCTAATGAGGCACTTTTGGTAACTACTCATTAAATAATAATACTTTTTATGGTTTAGGATTTGTCTGTGGTGATAAGATATTATTATGTGATGGAGGATATTAGTTTGCAACGTGTGGATGTTTGTATGTGTGGTCGGATATTAGTCTTTGTGTGGCGGATATTAGTTTGTTATAGTGAGAATATTAATTTTGGGATGACAAGATATTAGTCTAAGACGGTGGGATATTAGACTGGGTAGTATGGATATTTGTTATGGAAAACGGATATTAGTGTGACAACCAGATATTAGTCTAGGTGGTTTGAATATTTTTTTGAGTATGTATTTTCCACGAGCTAATATCAATTTCAAACCAACTAGTATTCATGTCTAGTAAATAATTTTCCAGAATAACAAACTCAAATCCTTAATAAAAAGAGACGTTGAATTTATACCATCAGAAATTGATTAAACCAATTTAGTGTTTAGAGCTTAGGGTTAGTGTTTCAGGTTTAGGGTTCGAGTTTTGGTTTAGTGTTTAGGGTTCAGGTTTATGGTTTAGGGTCAGAGTTTCAAGTTTGGAGTTTTGGTTTAGTGTTTAGGGTGGTTCGATATTTGTCTCCGGTGAATGGTGATAGGATATTATTATGGATATGAGGATATTATTTTGTGATGTGTGGATATTTGTCTGAGTAGTCGGATATTAGTTTGCGGGGGTAAGATATTAGTCAATGTGTGGTGGATATTTGTCTATGATGGTGAGGATAATTATGGTATGACTGGATAATAGCCTGAGACAAAGGGATACTAGTCTGGGTGGTGTAGATATTTGTGATGGTGAGCGGATATTAGTCTGCGACAGTCGGATATTAGTCTGGGTGGTTTGAATTTTTGTTCTGTGTGGATGTTTATCTACATTGGTTTTCAAGTATGAAGAAATAGTATATATATATATATATATATATATATATATAATTTTTCGATGCAAAATTTGAAAGTAATGTCTTTTTCAACCTATGGTAATTGCTAATTAAGAGACTATGGCTGGATATGTGGTCACATATTAGTCTGTGATAGTGAGAATATTAATTTCGGCATGACTAGATATTAGTATGAGATGGTGAGATATTAGTCTGGGTAGTATGGATATTTGTAATGGAGAATGGATATTAGTGCGACAGTCGGATATTAGTTTGAGTGGTTTGGATATTTGTTTTGTGGAGATGTGTTTTCGACGAGCAAATAATATTCCAGAATAAAAAACTCAAATTCTTAATAAAAAGAGTCGATTGATAGACAAATTGCGATAAAACTAGTATTTAATGTCATTACAACTTGGCAATCCAATAATTTCAAATCCGAAAAAGCACAACCATGTAAGAAATGAGAAAGCAATAGTTCAACTGTTGTCTTGCTGGTCTAAACGCTTGATAATTTTTTTGAGCACGTCGTCCCGAGCCCTCCACATTTGGATCATGCTCTCAACCATTGACTTCATTGCCGCAAACTACATATGTTGTAAAATATTTAGTTTACTATATGCATCCATGTCACTTAAGAAGCAAAGACAACATCTATGTACCTGATTTAGGTCAAGGTTGTCAAAATCTTTGTTTTCCCAGCATGATGCGTCTGGATTGAGCTAGTGATGTGTCTCCGCCTCCCCTTCTCTTGGAGGAGCTGGCATCAAACACCTTTTGGATCTTGTCATCTTGCACAATTCCTGAAAAAAGCTAATATCATTGAACTAATATCCATACATGGCATAAAAATATCCAGACCTAGCATACAAATATCTATGCATCACATAACCAATATCCGGACAATTAACCACCAAACAATATCCACATTAAACTAAATGGTATCCCATGCCAACTAAACAATTTTCCAGGTAAAAAAATATCAATTTAACGAGCAAAATCCAGAAACCCCAAACAATATCGACATCCAACAAACCAGTATCCAAGACCTGCTAAATAATATCCCAGGTCAACAAGAATCCCGGATCTCCCAAATCGAATCTCAGATCCCAGCCACAGAAAATCCCAGATCCCTCAAATAGAAAGAAATCCAAATCCCCAAAATCAAAAGAATCCCAGATCCCCCAAATCGAATCTCAAATCCCCCGACAAGAATCCAAGATCCCTAACAATGAATATTAGATCCAAAAAACGAAGCAAAAAAAAAAAAAAAAAAAAACTCACATCCAGTCGAATCTATGAAACACTAAATCAAATATATGTAATCCAACATTCGTATCCATGAATCAAGGAAGGAGAAGGGTAAAACACCTACCTCAAAGATCCGCCTTCACCGTAAATGAATCAGGAGAAATGAAGATGCTTACCTCAAAAACTTTCTTCTCTTCGCAGCTGGTGTAGTCGTCTTCCTCGCGCTACTGGCATCGATGTCTTCCTTCTTGCTCGGCCGACTTCGTCTTCCTTCAAGCACCGCTACCGGCGTTGCCAAGCACCGCCGTATTCTCCTTGCGTTGTCGTCTTCTTCCTGCCCTAGCCCTCGTCGCCAGCGTCGTGTTTCTCACACCCGTCGTTGTCGAGAGGTATTTTGAATTATTTGGGAGAGAGAGAGAGAGGAAGAAGAAGAAGAAGAAGAAGAGAAGAGAGCAGTCGACAATTTTGGAGAGGTCGAGAGAAAGGAAAATGAAATGATGGAGAGAGAAAAGAAAATTAAACATAAATGAAAAGGTTGGGTTTTTTTGAATTGTAAAAAAAAAAAGAGAAAAAAAAAGAAAAAAGAAAGATGCTTGGTTCAGTCGATCCACAAGCTGCTCTTCTCCCTCTCCACCGTCCGATCGCGACTTGCCTTCGTGGCCTCAAATCCGACCGTGTTAGTATATACTAACAGCTTATGCGGTTAGAAGAATAACCATATTTGCTTGAGTAGGGTGAACCTTTGTTGGGGATCCAGTACGTACTTTTCAAGCTTTAACTCCTCTTCAGCCAGAACGGCAGTTCTGAACCAGATTTGTCCATGACCCATTAAGAATCAGGGCCAGTCCAATAAGTGAGAGATTCAGTTTTCTCCCTACCGGAGAAGGACCTGAAGCTCCTCTCAGGCTCTCTCCTTCAATATCGAAACGTTGGTGCCATTGCGGTTTCCAGATTGATTACCGCTTTCGGTGGAGGGAGTAGCTGAAGGCCACAGTGAAAGCGACGATAAAGGTTTTTGCCTGGAAGAAGAAGAAGAGGGAAAGCTACAATTATACCCACGAGCTTCTAAATTCAGCCAGTAAGCCCGAAGGAACTAACGGCTCGATGCAAATTAATCCAGAAGCCGCCATATCCACAGGTTTTCAATAGGGTGGGTGAATTTCTGAGACCGCGAGCGTGGGTGACGTGGCCGAAATTAGAAACTACCGGTTGAGAAATTGAAATGTGCCACCAAAAACGAAGTGCCATGAGAGAGCGGCAGATGCTCGCTGGTCCCTGCCTGCTGCTGCGGTGCTTCCAATGCCTGCCGAGGAACCTCCGATTCCTCTGCTGAATCAATAATTCCATTGAGCCGTCTTCCATTATGCTTATGCGTTTCCCGTCCTCCTTTTCCCTCGTAAGTTCCTTTCCTCTGCGACTATCTCTTCTTCCACATCCATCGTTCGTTTGAGAACTCATAGGCTTGCCGCTCCTCGTCGCTCTGCTGCTTCTTTCAGCGGAATATGCAGAGTGCAATGAAGCTTCTGGCGGGGTCACGCTTGGATTACGATCCTCCTGGTGCTCGCTAATGTTTCTCTCTTCTTTACTAGTCGGTCGTCCTCCCATTTTGTTTATCTCTTTGCCTGACGCTCCAGTTCGCCTTTTTGCTTCTGTAGACTTGTTGCAATCAAGTTTCCATATTTCGAAACCCATTGTTGCGGCTGGTAGCAAGCTCATTTCCTTACCTGGATGCGCGAGGTTTATGCGGACTTCGTGCCGTGTCACTGTCCCTGGGACCTCGTCTGCAACTCTTGAAAACCAGAACCCACCTAACTTTTTGAGGAACAAGAAGACGGTTCCTGATTCTGATCCTCCCAGCGCTCGAGATGTCGATCTGTTGTATCAGTTCTTTGACCAAAGGTTTCATTCCAAAGCTGTCTACTAACTGTTACTTATGTGCAATTGTCGTGCTTCATTTCCATCACTTGGTTTGAGCTTGTCATACTTATCTCTCTTTCCCTGGGGTTTCCATCATGTTGCAGCAAGAAACTTATGGTGCTGACTGGGGCTGGAATGAGCACCGAGTGTGGAATTCCTGATTACCGAAGGTTCCTGTCTCTTGTCTGTAATTGCTTAAATCTGTTGGCTGAATCCTTACTTTCTACGTACACAATATCTGTTCAACCGTTGAACCCTTTATCAGTTTATCTGGTTCCTTTACTCTCCTGGAGAAATCTTTAGTTATACTTGTATCCCTTTGGATGTTACTCCAAGTCAGGCTACATTTTAGCCCTGTCTATCACATATAAGTAATTCCCATCATTTTCTCCCTGAGGCACTTCTTCTGTCTACTGTTGCATCCTTACTAGACAGAGCACATTCATGAATCAGGATATCCGATTCTCAGTTTATCCCTATGCGACTTCACCATGCCGCTGCCAAGAAATTTTGTGTCCACTGATTGTTCCATTTTTGAATCTTGTTAATTGCAATTTTCCAGTCCAAATGGAGCTTACAGTTCTGGATTCAGACCAATTACCCATCAGGTGATCTAAAGCACGTGACTTGATTTCTAAGCTAGACATTTTAATCGTTTTGGGTGTCAGTCATATGTACTAAATGAGAATTGTTTTGTCTGGTTTAATAGATACAGAGATTAACTTCTTCTCATTAGCTTTCTATGTTTCTTTTCCTAACCATGGACCTATGTGGTAATTCTTACTCCCAACTTCTGAGAGCCTTCCCTCTCGTGATTAGGAGTTTGTTCGTTCAAGTCGGGCTCGTAGGCGATATTGGGCCAGGAGCTATGCCGGTTGGAGACAGTTTACTGCAGCGCAGCCTAGTGCTGCTCATTTTGCTTTATCGTCATTGGAGAAGGCTGGCAGAATAAATTTCATGGTCACACAAAATGTTGATAGGTCAGTGGTTTCTCTTCTCTCCCTGTTGTTTGAGAAACTCTTATGAGGTAATGCCAGTTTTTTAGTGTTGTATGTTCAGACTGCATCATCGTGCTGGGAGCAGCCCATTGGAAATACATGGCACAGTGTATTCTGTGATCTGTCTAGATTGTGGCTTTTCATTTGGCCGAGAGCTATTTCAGGAACAGTTGAAGGATCTCAATCCAAAGGTTGGTTCCACGAAGCATATGTAATCTCTTCAACATTACATGCTGTATTTTAGTGCAAAACGAGAAGATAGAGATTTGACAAAATTTATGGCGGATTTTATTCAATTGTTTCTTGAATTGTAACAATATTGTCTTTGTTGTTGGAATGGAATAAAGCCAAGGTTCTCGTTTCTGCTAACACAACACAGTTTTATTTCTTCTGGACATTCAACCTAATGCAAAGGATGAAGCCGCTGGGGCATTCTGTAGATGTCCACCTGTAGGCTTTTCCATTATGGCAGTTTCAGAAAATGTAGATAAATATCTGCTATGCTATAACAACACTTAATTGTGTTTGGGGTTCTACTTGTGGGTGGTTGTAAATTTTTTCTGTTGGGTTCACAAATGTGCATTTTTTGTGTGCTCTTCACTGGTTGGTTCCTATGGGGTCATGCCATTGAGTTCCCTCCAGGGCTAACGTAATTGCGAGATTATTTGCTGCAGTGGGCCGAAGCAATTGAAAGTTTGGACAGTGGTGCTCCTGGATCAGATAAGAGCTTTGGCATGAAACAGAGACCTGATGGTGATATTGAGATTGATGAGAAATTTTGGGAGCAGGATTTCCATATCCCGACATGCCAGAATTGCAATGGAGTCCTAAAGCCTGATGTAGTATTTCATGTTTCATCAGTATGAGTTCAGATTCTTGTATTCATGTGTGTACATTCTTGCTATCAATAACATTATGCATCTATTCTCTAATTTCGTAGGTCGTTTTCTTTGGTGACAATGTACCAAAGGAAAGAGCAGAGAAAGCAATGACAGCTGCAAAGGAGTGTGATGCTTTCCTGGTTCTAGGATCATCGATAATGACAATGTCAGCTTTCCGACTTATCAAGTACGTAGATATACTTCAGATATTCGCTGTATTATGTTTACTTTTGGTTGTCATTTACATGTTCATCCTCTTGGTAGGTTTATCTATTGGAGTGGAGTGTCTTAACTTTCAACCTGGTATGGTAGTATGTACTGCACATTAGAGACGGCGAATTGTACATGTTTTGTGGAAGGGCAGAATCTGACAATAACTTGTCACGCACATAGCCAATTGGCTAATCTCTTTTCTTTTAGTGATTGGGGTATTGAATTCTTAAATTTAGAATGCGCATAACCAATGGAAAGCATGCCAATGAGACTAGTAAAAACTTATTGACTAGAGGCCAAGCTCCTCCAAGTTAGCTCTCGTTCCAATAGATCAAATAATCAACTTCCCGATGAAATACGGCCTGGAATGTGAAGTAGAATCTGTATCCCTTTGCCATTTTACCATTCTTCTGATACCTTAGATTGAGGAGTTCGTTGGTTTTGTCCAGATTCGTTGTTTATGCAATGCTCTTATCTCAATGTCTGAACACCATTCTGGTGCGAAAAAGCAGGAAGCGGACGTGATTGAGTGCATGGATGAACTTTCTAATTAAACAAACCCTCAACATCAAGCTGATAAATGTGTTTGAATGAAATGACAGAGCTGCACATGAGGAGGGTGCTGCTACAGCAGTCGTGAACTTGGGTGTGACACGAGCTGATGATTTTGTGCCCTTGAAGATAAAAGCTCGATTAGGGGAGGTAAGTAGTCAGCTTAACAAGTAATAGTTGATTCTACACTGTTGAAAGGATATGCAAAAAATTTCATTTCGGTGGTGGTTTGATCATCTCCACTGATTCTCACACGCAGATCCTACCCAGAGTGCTTGACATTGGATCACTCAGCATTCCTTCCCTCTAGCTACTAGTACAACTACTTTCAGTCACCACAAGGTGGTAAAGTTTCATATGCAAGTCCAGTCCATTTTCCTCTGCCTCTGCCTCAAAACAGAAACCCTGCAAATTGTACATCATCTGTTCGGCTTGGAGCTCATCCAAGTCACTACTGAAGCCATCTAGTAGCTCTTGTTGTTGACTTTTTTTCTGATTTTTTTTCCCGATAAATATTGTTGTTGACTTCTTGCTGGTGATTGTAACATCCCGAACCTTTTCCCGACGAAAATATTGTCCGCTTTGGGCCTCGACCCGCACGCTTTTCGAGTTGGGGTGCAATTCAAGGTGACTTCCCATAAGGTCACTCATCCTTGTAGTACTCCACACTGAGCACGTTTAACTTCACAGTTCTCACAAGAACTCATCCATTTCACCCAAAACGCGTCTTGTCAATTAAGGTCGGTTTCTTACTTATGAACCGTGAATCTCTCCTGTGCTTTGTCGATGTGGGATTTGCCTAAGGTGTTACAGTGATGGTGCCATTGTTGTATAAGGAATTTTTTTTTGAACAATGTATTCCTTTAAATTATCGTCATTTGATGGTGCCAACATGTTCAATTATAGAGTCAAATAACTCATTAATTGTTTATGTGATATTTCAGTGTTATTTTAGTGGCAATTGGATTAAAGTATCTCGTTTGGTTGAAACATGCACACGTGGTATTTGACATGTAATATTTGAAAAAAGTAGAGAGACACAACGAGTTATTTCAAAATAACTAGGTGTGGGAGTTATTTCAAATAACTCGTTTTTTGTTATTTGTATATAACTCACAACCCAAACAACTCAATTAAGTAAAATGCTGCCAAACAAGTTATTTGCATCAAATAACTCACTAAAATGCCTCATCCAAAGGAATAAATTGGAGCTATCACCATCGTCAACTTGAAAATGGCGATTGTTATGTTGAAGGTCGGATATTGGGAATTGGATATTGACTTAATCTATCTATCTATATCTATCTATCTATCTATCTATCTATCTATCTATACTATATATTATGGCAATTCAAAAACAATCTCTTGCCACATAAGCACTTGGAGGATCCACAATTTGCCAAGTTGGACAATTTTTTTACAAACAAAAAAATTAATTATTAATGTATATCTGGAGATACCTCTCTCTTCTTTAATATTTTCATTTTTTTTATCCATTTATTCTTTTTTCCTTTAATAATAAGTTACATGTTCATAAACTTAACCAAACACACATTAATAATAAATTTTTTCCAGTAAAAAAATATGAAAAAGAAAACAGAAAGTAACATATACCACATTTGTTTAAATAAAAAATATCTGATTAAACCTTATGAAGTAAAATTTTTACTCAATTTTACTAAAATTGAATGATAAGTTACATTTTGATGAAAAAATTAAACAAACATACACATAAACAATAATGTTTTTTTTCGATTAAACAAAATTTATATGAAAAGAGAGAAAATAAACATTTGACATTCAATTACCTGTGAAAAATAAACTATATTACTTTATATTTTGTTGCAATGAAACGATCTCTTATTCGTAAATTATATGTCTATAAAATAAAACAATTATTATTTAGCAAAATGTCAGAGTATAATCTTGATCGAGTAGTTATAGTTATTTATTTAAAAAATACTTATTATTCCTCATATCATGTTCTACCTTAAACTCCTCAATTGAAGAGAAATCACATGTGCAATAATTTTTTAATGTGTCCTAAGTTCACATTAATAATATTTGTTCTATATCATGTTGATTGAGCAAGCTCTATTGAGGTCCTAAGTCGTATGTTAAGAAATTTTCTTTCGGACTTGGAATTATCGTCAATGATTATAAATCAAAATTTTCAAAATGATTTAAGTATAATTGTTGACGAACTTTGATTTCATACCCTAGGATGAGACACAAGATTTCTTGAAAAATAACATAAAGGAAGGTTAGAGAATCTTTGTTGAGAATATACGATAAACATCGCGTTTTATCAACTACTAACCTAGACATTTACCAATTAAAGGTTGACAATTTTTAGTAAGATAGTCAATTGGGATAAACATATTTATCCAGCAATCAAGTATCTTTATCCAATAATCTCAACTCTCAAAATTGGTTGCCAGTTCGTTCAAACTCGAGAAACACGAATTGATATATGTTGTATAGATAATAAGTTAATGCAAATAATCAAATGAACTCCACCGATATTGTTCAAATGATAAGGCATTTTAAATGCACTTGAAATATGTGTGTATTGTAGACACTATTTATCAAATATTAATATATAAGTGATAAAATCTTTGAAAATTACACATTCAACGACCATGTGAAGACCAAAATCCTCGATAGTGTGTGCGAGTGTCTTAGATTGAGATTCTAAGCCAACATATAAACAACGACCACGGGTTGAAGTTTCATCTAAACTTCAAAAATTAACAATTGATACATATTGTATAATATACTAAATTTAAGTGTCTTGATAAAAAAAACTAACATCCAAAATGGAAATGGGTCGAGATTATAGAATTTAATCATCACGAGGGCTATGATGTGCGTTAAGTTTCAATATGGATGAATAAATTGATCCAATAATGAAGTATCTTTACTAAGAATTTCTTAGTAAAAAGTCCTAATCTTTACAACATTGGTCGAGAGTTCGTCCAAAGTCGAGGATCATGAATGTGTATTGGATTTTCAAAGGACCTAAAATCTCAATCTCTTTCGGGGGCTAAATACTTTTGATCACAACCATAGGTGCCAAAGAAGAATGAAAAGAAGCCCAAAAAAAACAAAAAAGAACATAACCTCCGAGTCCATGTACTGAAAAGCTGCCACCCAGTATAATGTACCAACGCCTGAATTTGACGGAAGCGATACGATGAACAGAATAAACTCATATCGAGCTATGATCCTGTCATCCCTACCCTTTTATTCTCCATAAAGGGGGCGGCGGGAGAGGATAAGAAATAAATAGCAGGATCTTAGAATTTGCCTATTTATATATTACATATCAAACGATAGAAAACCCTAATGGTTGTCTGACGTTATGGGGGTAAAAGCGGGATTCCAATCCCGAGGGTGGGGGATAGGCAAGTAGCACTTTTAATATGAGTATTAGGCGAGATAAGATAGGTCTGACGAAGTATCTGGATAAATTTGAGTCTACTATATACACACACATATATACATATATATAATATCAAGGTATACTATCTTTTGATTTTACTCAAGATACTTTAGAAGATAGGTATGACAAAGTATTTGCATAAATTAGAGGTTAGAGAATTATGGATTGGAGTTCACCTATAAAAGGTTAGGGTATAGTATCATGTCCCAAAAAACTCCGGAGTCTAAATAGTAAAACTCAATGGTCGTATGGTAGTGTGAACGCAAGAGTATAGCGTACTCCTGCCTCACGTTAGCTTGAACTATATATATACACACACATATTTGTGTGGTTTAGGTTGGCGTACGCTAAATATTAGTGTTTTGGTTGACAAATTTTGACATAAGTTCTAAATGGGATGGGACGTGACAACAACATAATTTATGATTAGAAAACCAAAGCATCAAAAGTGAGTGTGCTAAATATTGGAATCTATAGAATATATAAAGGCTTTTCCAAAAACTACCTTCACCATTTCAAAATTCCAACCCTCCTACGCATCCACGTCAGCACCCTTCCGACCAATCAGATTTTTTCTTAACTTCTTTTTTTTCTTTTAAGTTTTTCTATACCCCAATTAAAATGTGCTACTTAACACACACACACTCTCTCTCTCTCTCTTCTTTTTCAATCTCCCCTACTATTCTTAATTGATCCATATTCATTTCGCTTCAACTCCGAATTTAAATATTATTGCGCGAAAAAATAAGATTTTAAGTGATCTACACAAGGATACCCATTTTGATATATGTTTTTTTTTAAACATAGCCACAATCATATATTTACAAGGCATGTTCCTATTCGATAGTTGCAAAACTATATCAATATCATTCGATTGTACCGCCATAAAGTATATACTAACATAGATCGCAGAACAAATTTCTTATTCTACTGAGTTACTAAATTATATCAATGTTTAATTTTGTAATATCATAATAATAATGCACAACAATTTCATGGGTGCTAAAATGTTGTCATCCGGTACAAACTAATTTACCTTAAAAAAATCATTTAGCGGCCAAGTGGTCGGATTCAAATGTATACACGATTCGGAATGAGAGAGGACAATGACAGACTGAACAAAATAGACACCTTAGGAGGAAAAAAATACCAAAGTACATATTTCAAACAAAATTTACCCGGCCAACGGACCGGGTACCAAACTAGTATAATAGAATATGGATTAGGATTGGTTTTGTAGCGTTACAAAATCCAATATAATGGCTAAGGTAAGGGGTGCGGATCTGATGGTCATGGAAGAGCAAGGGTATTTTACTATTTTGGAACACGGAAAAATAGACCAAGTTTTTTGTTTTTGATTTTTTGGTCGTTTTGTGTGTTCCCTCTTCTCTTTCTTTATTTGTTGGTGGATTTTTATGCCGCTTTAAAAAAACTTCAAATCTCAAACGAAAATTAAACAAATCATGTGCATTCAATTTACGTTGAATTTCAAAAAAATTGCACAAAAAAAAAAGATTTTTTTTACCTCTACAAGATGATATTCATTTTGATATTTTTTTTTAGATAATGGTGATATAAGTTCTTTTAGTGATTAGGTACTACTTAAGGGATTTGAACTTTGGACTTTCAGGTTCAAGACTATTGGTATTACCAATTGGTCAATCCCTTGTCCATCCATTCATATATTTTTTTTTGGAGCAAAAGTATTTTAGATATATGATAGTGGTATGATAGTGATATGATAGTGATATATTATTGATATGATAGTGATATAATGTTAATATGGTTCTTATTTTTGACAAAACAATTTGATGATATCATATCAGTGTCAACTCATGATATCATATCGGTGCTTTCCTCTGAACACCGGTGTCTCTTATCAGATGGTGAAGACCATAAGAAGTTAGGATGATTCCTCCATCTCGGGTTGTGAGTATCACTATAGGGATTGTTGCCTCTTTTTTGTTATCCAACAAAGCTAGCTTGCTCATGTTGAATCGATGCTTCTACCATTGCCTTGCACTCTTCCAAATTATGACTCATATTGCCGCACCAATCACATTTCATCACTTTCTGCTATTGTTCTTCATGGTTGTGCAACAAAATAAATCTTCATTTTCAATTCTTGAAGATGAGTTGATAATGAGGAATGTTCTTCAATTTGTAGCACATTGTCTTTTCTTACACTCTTTCCTCACATACCACCACCCCAATCATATCTATTGAGAGCCATGTCTTCAATTAGTCTTTTCAATTCACCTACTCTTTTTTTGGAATAGCTTCTCCATTGGCGGCATCAATTAAATTCCGGGACTCATGAGTTAGACCATTATAGAAGCTTTCCACTTGAAGCCAATCGACAATGTTGTGGTGTGGGTACTTGAGTAGAAGAGAGGTGAAACTTTCCGACACCTCAAATAATGGCACCTCTTCTTCTTGTCTAAATGTTTGTATTTCACTTCTCATCAATGACATCTTTGAGGGTGGGATATATCTTGCGAAAAACTTGTCACACAAATATGCCCAAGATAGATAATAGAATGATGTGGATGATCACTCAACCACTGGTTCGCTGCTCCGCTGCTCCGTTCAAGGTAAAGGGGAAAAGTTCCAATCGAATCTCCTATTGAGGGACTCCGTTGTCTTTGGTACCATCCATAATCTTGTAGAACGCCTTAATGTGAGCTTGTGCATTTTCATTCACCAATCCATGGAATTGAACCGCATTCGCAAACATAGTAATTGTCTCCGGCTTGATCTCATAATTGTTGTTGGGGATAGTAGGGTGACGAATTGGTGATTGCACATTCTCCACACTCGGCCTTGAAAATGACCCAATCGTCCTCGTCCTCGGTGGTTGTTGAGGTTGAGGTGATTGTTGCTCCGCCATCGGTTGAGTTTGAAGTCTCGCTATTCTTATAAGACCTTAAAGGGTTCTCTCGATCTCCGTATCAAGAGGTACTGTATCAATAGAATCTCTCCTTCGCATACAAATTAACTTCAAAACAAAGAACTCAAATACCCGTGACGTACAAAGTAGGATAACAAAATCAAAATAAGATAAACTAATATATATAAGCATAATTGTAAGACTAAACTAAAAACTCAATGATTTCCAACTAGTTATCGAGAGTCCCCGACAATGACGCAAAAAACTTGGCCAAACCCACGTGCAGGTCATGTCAATTTTTTGCATGGCCTAATTAACTACCACATTACGAGCCAAGTATAACTCAAAATGGCATTGCTAATATAGTGGTGACCAAGGTTGTATTCCACGGGTTTTGATACCCTAGGCTACTTCTCACATTGTTGTTATCTGGTCGATCTGTTTAGTTGGGTTTGTCGAGGTCAATTGAAATACTGGTGGAAAAAGCAAGGATAAAAAGCAGGTAGTTTGGGGTAACTCCCTCTCCCTAAATCTAGGATCTTCATGCAAATGGCTAACTGTGTTAGGTTTGTAGGATAATCTGCGAAACTAGCTAAAGTAAGGGTTTCAATGATTACTCCGCCTCCTCCTAGTATGCTCCTAGAGACCCATTGTCATCTCAATCAGGCATTCCTCTAGCATGGGTTCGGTCGCCTCATCCACTAAAATAAATCCTAAATCATTCATCTAGCCCTAATTAGCTAGCTGCTCCCACTCTTAACCCTAAAATTCCCACCTAGTTCTATAGGCTAGTAGAGGGTGTTTTCCAACGAAAAATATTTTCTCGACGCCAATCGTCTGGTCATACCTGATTGTCTTTTTGTAGTGAAATACTGAACCTTTGGTATATAAAAAATTAGCTGCACAAAAGGCCATTTTTGTTGTAGTGATTGCTGGGCCTTCCGAGTAAGCGTTTAGTTTTTCCGGATCCTTTCTTCAAGTGTTCAATTTGGGTTTTCATGGTTGAGTTGATAATTAATCATGTGATATATCTACATGGAAATACGTGGCGTAGTGCTTGGATTTGTGATAGTAATTGGAGGGAGGGTTTTCGTGAATTACATGTTTAGAGGTGGAGGTTTAGGTCAGAATTTGATCAGACATCTATTGAGGATTTAGTTTCCTCACTTGTTTTAATGGAATAATGGTGTTTTGGGTGGGTTAGGTGTGGAGTGGACGTGATGCATGCACGTGTTCATGGTTCTAATTAAAGTGGAGGATTAGTTGTGAGAAGAAGAATTAGAAAAGGGTTAGTTATATCAATGGATAATTAAGGTTTAATCTCCTGCTACAGGTGGAACGAGGAATTAGCTTTGGCATTGGTTAAGAAAGGAAGATTAGTCACACAGATGAATCCTTGTCCATTACAACTATTATAGAGAATAATCAATGGATCAGTGTCGTTGGTGGAACTATGCATTGGCGATGCATTGAGCATAAGGTGATCAAATGGAGGACTCCAACGGGAAGGAACGGGCTTGGCATGACCACTAAAGGAAATAATGAGTAAGGTTAACAGACGTGAGCATTGAGCAAGGTTAGGGGATTAGGTAATAATTCGGGTAGTTGTTTAATTGATTTATCTTTAAGCATTTGCATTATGTTATTGAAATTAAGTTCTTATGATCAGTTGTTATGTTTACCTTAAGACTGTGCATACGAGCTCTATGTTAAGTACATGCTATGTTACGTTCTTCAATTTCTACAAGCATATCATTGCTTCAACAAGTCACATTTTAAGTATGTTGGCTAATATCTTCACATTGTGTGCAAGTTTAGTCCAAAAAATATATTTATTTTTATAAGTACGATCATGTTTGACCTCTTGTTTAATTAGCAACTCACAATCACCTCACTCCCCATAATGAGGGAGTTTTTACATAGGAACCCTACTCCTAGGCAATAAGGAGAGGTTACGAACCCTACCCCTTGGTAATAAGAAGGTCATGTTATGAGGTACCCACAACCTTTTAGAGCATGCGATATCATGTTTACCGGGTGGGGAAAATCTTATTACAAGTTATGTCACATTTTGGTGACCGATGTAATGTACCACTTAAGTTGAACTCGGACCACTTTCCAAGAAAATCATTTTCAACTCAAGTAAACATCTCAATGCATGAGCATTGCATCCACATATGCATTAGGATTATATTGGATTTATTTCCTTGCCATGTAACTGGAACCTAGGATTATGACTAACCTCACGCCCGCACTCAGGATTTCTAGAAGCACACTCAAGAATCAACATATCGTCACAGAAATTGATGGCGACATAAAATTAATTAAGAGTAGTACATTGTGAGACTTCATGCAGTTTTATGAAAGACATTTACGAAGTCAAATGTTTCGAGTTGTGTTGATCTTTCTAATTTTCGAGTTGAGTTCTCTTCAATATGATGTTTTTGCTTTTTAATGTATTTAATTTTTCTTTTTACTGAAAATATTTTAGTAAAAGTGAAACCCTACCTGTTACAAATATACCATGATGGTAAAAAGAAACAAATGGAAACAAATAAAAGAACGAGATAAAACTGAAAGGAAAAGAAATCGACATAGTTAAAATATATTAACTCAATTATAATGGAAAATAATATATATACTTGTTTCTTGTGTTAAGAAAAGGAATTTCGTCTTTCTATCTTAACATTTCCCAAAGAAGACATAAGTAGATTATTATGTCAATTTGGGCACACACAATACCAACACTAACAATTAAATCTTTCTATCTTATACAAAGTCATTTTCAATCGCTTTCAATCAAGCAAGCTAAGAAACATTATCTATTGTATAGGGCCATTCTTTAGCCATCCTCTGTGCTCTTTTCTTGTTACAACACTCATTATTAGCTAACCCAAATGGTGGGTGGATGGAAGTTTATTTAACAAATAGGCAAACTGTACAATGCCCCTTGCAGATTCTATGGCGAAACGAAGAGCACCTCTAGTAATAAGACACTCTGCATCGACCAATGATGTCAACAATGTTAGGTTCACAACAATTAGTTATGGACGAATGAATAATGTAACATGCAAGTTTGTACCTTGAAGAAAACTATTGTCTCGATTCCGGAATTGGAGACCTTTGCAGAGTTGTAAGTATTCTTATCATATTGGTACTCCTGCATATACAAATAACAATGCACAAACTCATACAAATGGTGTCCATACAATTCCAATACCGCACATTAATGTTTGTATTTGTAAGGTAGATGGATGATCTTACACTGTAATTAATATCTAGCACAATAACACATTCAGCTAATTTGGAGTCCTCCAAGAAAATCTGACAGTCTAAAAAATGTATTGCAGACAATCCATTAGAAGAAGATGTATGATAGCTCAGAGCAAGCAACAAATAAGGTAAGAGAGTAATGACCTAACCTGATGTTTTTAGATATGACTGTGTGGCCATCTTCAGAACCAAGATGGCGGAGAACCACTTCCTCTAGACGCCCATCTTTGTATGCATGCTACAAATTAGATGCTCTAGGATGAATATTTAATGTCAAAATAAACAACATAATAACTCCACAAAGTAATATTATCAAAAGCATTTGCCATAATTGGTTGATATATACAAAAAATACTAAAATTACAAATAAGAGAATATTTGATTTACCTTGTAAAAGCAACTGGAACCAAACGGGCAGTTTCCAATACCAAAGTTGAAGTGTTTGCAATCTATTGAACTACAAGATGGAAATGTAAATATTAGCTCTTCTTAATCATAAAATAGAGTCATATATTATGATAAACAATAAAAATTGGTTCAATGCAGAAAAAGTACTCCAAAAGAAGAAGAAGAAACAAAACTTGCCTAAGCTTTGCCTTATAGTTGTCAATGATTTCCGTCTTCTCTTCTTGGCAGGAATACCAAATCACACTAGGAACCACGAAATATGATAGCTTGCGGCATACTGGGCACGTCCTGGACATAGGTTCCGTTCCAGGGGTAGGCGAGCTGCTTCTCCAATTCCTGATACACCCTATGCAGAATGGATGGTCGCACTCAGAGAGCAAACCAAACTTACGTTCTGCCGCCGTCGACTTGAACAACACTTTGTCCAAGCACACACAACATTCTATCTCTTGACTGTGCTTCAACGCATCAAGGTGTTTCTGCATTTTCTCACACATTTTCATGTGCTCCTCTCTTTCCTCGGGCCTCAAAGGATGCAAACAATGCCTCCCACAGTTAGGGCACAAGTCACCATGAATGTGAGGACATTGCTCTCCTCTCGGACAGTTCCCAGTGGCCGCATAACAGCATAGCGGACGATCGGATGGTAGTTTCAGATTTTTCAGCTCTATAGTACCATCAAAGACGTTGCATTTCCCAGGTTCCAAATTTCGTGTTGGATGATTGGATGGAAGAAAAGGTCTACTTCCCGGGGAGAGCTCTGAAGGCAAAACACGAGCTTTCATAACAGGATAGGCTCCGAACCTTGTATTCCCAAAAGGAATACTAGTAGAAGATGAAGCAGCAAACTGTAGCCTTGAAGGTTTAAGATGATCATATCGACACCGAGTTCCATAAGAGCATTTCCCTTTCTGATAATAGGTGCAAATCTGCGCAGGAAGTAAATGCATTAAAAAAATGACAATTATCTAAGATAACCATAAAAAATAGTATATTATTCATACTGACATTGCTTGATGGATAATTCCAGTCATGAGAATATTCACAATGCTCCCCTTTCAAACATGCCCCATGTGCAAAAAACTTGCATAACACCCTGGAATCAATACAATGTATCAAGAAAATTAGCAGAAATGAGAGAAAATATACTAAGAAATGCAATTCATGAATAAATGAAGTTTACAACAAAATGCCATCTCCAATAGGGAAAAATAATAAAATGAATGAAACAATAATAATCGTGAAAGATGATAGGTAAAAGAGCTGCCACCAGACGAAGGAAAAAAAAAAGAGAAGAAAAAGGAGTTTGGGTAATCACCGTTTAGACATGGAAACGAGGAATTCTGAGAGACTCCGATTAGCGGAAAGGTCGAACAAGAAAGGAAGAGAAGGAAAAAGGGAGGCAGAGCTTGGGAGAGAAAGAGAGCGGATTAGAGGGAGAGATTATGTGAAGCTATCTATATAATCCCAACCTCTGCCATTGCCAATATCTCTTTCTGTGTTCTCAATGCCTCAGCCTCTGATTAATTTCAAATTCTGGGGAAATGCCCTCTCTGCCTTTCCTTGCTTTCTCCGCTCCACTGATTTGATTTGCGCCTAGGGTTCCCTGCCTTTCTCTTTTCTTTTTCTTTCAGTTGAATTTTTTCCCTCATTCCTTTTTGGCGGTTGGTTTTAGGTGTTCGACCATGTATGATTGTGGGGTGAATCGTTAAGTTTGCTTTTTTAGTCTTTCATTTAATTCACTTCCATCTCAAAAATTAAATGCAATATTCTACCCAAAGAAACTAAAGGCAAGAAGTTGAATTTGACTTTGAACTTTTATTATTTGGTCATCTCGGTACATGAATGTTACTGTAGACACCACATTTTGTCCGGAGCAACTATCCTACTCAAAATTCGGAAGAATATTCCATTTAAAATTAAAAAAGAAAACCCAAGTGAAAGTTTAGATAAGGTTGGTTGAGATTAGCGGTGGCGAATCAATAAATACCAACGATTTCCAAGTCTTTCTTTCTATTCATTTCGAATATTTGTACTAGGTAGGATTAGCAGTAGCTAATGGCTACCAAATTCGCTTTATTTAGAATAGCAATAGTATGCCGTCACGACTTATACCGGTATTATTGTTAACGATTGGTGATATAGGTCTGAAATTGGTTGAATGGGGTATTGGTCACGATTCATAACTAAGAATTATTTACTTAGAAGTTGGGATATTGGTCACGATTGTAGTTAACGAATTGGTTTGAAATAATCAATTGAATGATTGAGTAATACATACAATGATCATCTAATTCTAAAGGCAAGGACATAAATAAACAAATGTGTAATTATAAATTACAATCTGTGACATTTAAGATACACCTTGTAATTATACAAAAAAAAAAAAAAATAAAATAAAAATAAAAAAATTCTGCTTTTGGTGGCACCAATCAGAATTAGAGGCTTAGCCTTTTGAGGCTATTTGGGCCTCCTTAGGTCATCATTTTGGGCCAGACCAGAGACCTGCAAAGAAAAAAAGAAGTGTTAGAAGGGCATCCCAAAACAAAAACCCACAATCCAGGTCCATATCTCAGCCCAATTAACTCTGGTCAACCCGGGTCAACTCGGGTCGACCGGGTTAGCTCTGGCCGACCCGGTCAACCAAACCCATCATCCTTATCTTATCTACAAGAACAGCAGAACCGCCGAACAGCAGAGTAGTAGAGTAGTAGGGTAGCAGAAATTACTGCCATCTCAAAAAGAGGAATTCGGCCACCTCCTCCAAAGAACCAACACCAAATTGCCAACACAAAAGTTGGTTCAGACAACCACCTCAAGAGCAAAGGAGGAGCAGCCAGCACACAATAATGAACAGTAAAAAGTGATCATATATAAGGGGGTTTTCTTACCCCAAACAGAGGCAGGGGAGAATTTTGGGAGAAAGAGCAGAGAAAAAAGAACGAAAGCACTAAAAAGACAGACAGGGCATTAAACACAAAAGGGGCAGACAAGAAACACTAAAGGGCAGACAAGAAGCACTAAGAAGACAACAAGAGGCCATCGCCATCAAACACCAAACGACAAAGAAGACAGGTTGGTGTTTCCTCATCTCAGCAATCGCACAAGCATATATTCATCCATACATCCATGTAGAGATGGAAACTCAACCATGATTATATAATGATGTCCTTATTTTATAATCGATAGATGTATGAAATAGTCCTTCATAAAATTCGACAGTTTTGATGTGTATTGTCTTTGTGCTCAGTTTTAAATCAAAGTAGCTTTGAGAAATTTTGACTGTGATAATTGTCTGTCTCTTTGCTCCGTTCATCTATTTCATTACATGCTATGTTAGGCAGCTTCTTAGCTATCACCAGCGTGCCATGAATCCTATTGGATCGTTTCAAGTTTTTCTAGCGAGCATAATTCATTTTAAGTTGCTAGCTAAACTTAGTTCTCTAATCAGCTAGGTTAGTCCACCAGCTCTTTCACACACAAATAACATTAGCAACCCAAAGCGTAGTAAAGATGATCTAACAATCCATTCAAAACACAAAAGAATTCAAAACAGACCCTTGGGAGAGTATTTTAAAATACCTCTTTTTGTGTTTAAGGGCACCCCTCTTTCGACCCAATTACCAACTTTTTGGTAATTACAAACTTCTCTTTTTTAGTTGTTATATTTTCGCACGCCTAACACCATAAAAGCCCTGATGCTATTGAAAATTTCAGATTTTACCAATTCATACCAGTTTTTTTTTAATCAATCATATAACCAAATCCCAATTTAGAAGAAAGCTTCCCACCAATGTGGTGGTCATAAGCAGTGGCTTTGACCTCATATTATGCTAGGATAATTATAGACACTAGAATCTAATAAAGCAAGCTTTCGTTTTCAACAAATCCAAAACCAAATATTAAAGCCGAATGAGCCCAACAGGGGTACGAACCAAAACCCTGTTTTCTTAACACCACAGGAATTAATAGATAAAATCCTAGCCACAATAACCAATCCATTAGTCATAAGTTAGGAAGAGTATCACCTATTGGTCTCTTTAAATCGTAGGGATCTGTAAAAAAAAGAAGAACCCTAGATCAGAAATCCAAAAATAATGTTAATAAAATTACCCAAAATAGCGAAAATAGAAAATAATAATAACCTACCCAAAACCAGACCCTCGCCGTCGGCTCTGGCGCTGGCCGCGCCGCCGGCGACCCCATTTCCGTCTCTCCTCTCGGCGAGAACCAAAAAAACAACACAAAAATTACTATCACAACCAAAAACCACCTGTGTGACGTCGTCACACCACCGCCGGTCTTCGCCCTCCTTCACCCCTCGTCCAACACCAAGAACCCAAACAAAAATCAAGATTAAAATCACGTCTTATGTAAAAAAATTAGATCTAAGCCTGCATGTTTAAGAGAAACTCACCGAGAGAGTAGGAGGAGGTAGATCGAAAAAAATCCCCTCGGTTTGGGGCGTTTTCTCCAGAAATGAAAAAACAGAAAATTAGTAAATTTGGAACAAAAATATAAAAAAAACAGAAAATAAAAAAGGGTCATGCATGTCTCGGCTTCACCTAGATCGAGAGTCTTCTGGTAATTTTCGAGTGACCGACGGCGGTATCCCCGCCTGTTGCTGCTGTAGTTGGCGGCGAGACCCGATGCTCGTCTCCTCTTCCGCTCGCGCAAATAAAAAACAAAAAAACATCAGAAACCTTTCGATTTTCACAAAAAAAAAAACGAAAAAATACAACATGCAAGGATAGTATCTTACTCAAATCGATTTTCTTTTTAATCCGGTGAGCGGGGTCGTTTCTCGCGTTCATCAAGTCGAGAGGGAGAGAGCCGAGAGAGGAGAGCGGCGGCGGTTTTGAGCGAGGCTAGGGTTGGTTTCTCTGACCGAGATGAGGGACGAGAGAAGACGCGGTGGTTTCGATTTGGGGGCTAGGGTTTCGGGCGGCTAGGTTTCTCTGGAGAAGATGAGGACGAGAGGGAGAAAGGCTAGGTTGTTTTTTTCTCTGGGAGCGAAGAAGAGAGGAGAAGAATCGAGAAGGAAAAATGAGAGGGAGATGAGAGAGAGGGCGGCCGCCGCTTAGGGTTAGAGCAGATTAGGGTTTTGCTAAGAGAAGGTTATATACCCTATTATTTGAAATGGCAAAAATGCCCTTAGGGTTTCCTCAATATTACCCCTCCCTACCACCGTGTTTTCGTTCATTTACCAAGATACCCTTCTTCATTTCAGTTCCAAAACGAAAAAACACCAAAATTAAGGCTCTTACCGAGTTTCGAACTCGTGTTGTGTGGCACGCACGTGAATTAATAGCGGCAGTCATACCAGTTGGGCTGCCGGCCCATCGTGTGTTAAATTAACCATCACGCTTAACTTTATTTGTTTATAGTTCTTAATACGAAATGGCAAATGCGGATTAAGTTTATCTCGTTACTTTTCCAATACGAGTCAAGCCTCTCCCTAATAACTTAAATTATTATATTCTCTTTTCATAATTTCATAGTAATCAAATTAAATTTTATTAACATAAATTATAATACGAAAATCACGATCAGTGGAACGTGATGAAAATGTCACAATTAAACTATCAAAGTTCAAACGAACTACGTGGACTTTGATCCCGTCTAACGGGTACGTAGGCAACCGGTAAGGTTCGAGTCCAACTAACCAATTAATTATATCTTTTACGTCAGTGGATGTATAATTTAATTACAACTAACACGATTTAGTTTCTTTAATGGTCCAGTGGGACCCTAAAATTACTAAATTATTACTAAATATACACCCAACTAATATGAAACTTATCGACTTAAGTAGTACCGATTTAGGGCGTTGTGGGGTGTGATTTCACTTCCCCACACGTAACCGTACTCCCGAACCCAGAACTTTATTTTCGCAGACCATATCTCGGTTCTGACCCTAAGGTTAAAGCCGATTCGAAGAGTGTTCGATCCACTCCAAGTAAGATCGATGGCGACTCCCAAAACAGCCGACGCGACGACGTACGGACCCCCCGGACGGGACGGTTGCGACAGTTGGCGACTCCGCTGGGGACTTCGAGAGTCGAGCTACATAATTAAGTTCGATAAGTTTTATATTTTCCTATTAAATGTTGGGTGTTTACTTTCTTATTTGCGCAATTATATTTTCGCAATTTAATTCTGCATTCATGCATAAAAGCTCTATGCCCGAGCTATCCCTTTAGAAAATTGAAAGGAGTACCGTGACCTCCACAGTAGTGGTAGTCACGCAAAACTTTCTAACCAAGTTGAACTCGGATCCGAGGATGATCTCGAGGTATCCAGTCAGTCTGAAAAGGCTACGGCAGGATACAACTTGGGAGCCAATTCCCTAGCAATCCCTCTGCCAGCATATAGCAAGCTTAGAAGCCACCTTTAACCGTCCAAAACATTTCCTAAGCCACCCTTAACCATGTCGTTACGCTGCCCAAACACACCTAGGTGATACCTAAAATAGGCAGTCATTACTTTTTGTATTTGTACATGTATATGTCGCGTATATATTTCCTACTGCGGTGATAAATGTTTCGGATATTCCGTATTTTAAATGTGTATGGCTATACTATACTTTGTGTATATTCTCACAAAAAGTAAATATTTTGGTTATTCTCTATTATTTGTCTTCATTTGCTTGCATAATAAAAAAACTTATGTTTTGAAAATGACTAAAAATGATGTAATAATAATATTAATAATAACAATAATAAGTTGAATCGAACATATTTTCATGCATCACTATCATATGCATTTCCATATCGCGCAAAATTAAAACTTGAGCCATTTACATATGATGATTAGATGGAAGGCACCTTTATAGCCCAGGAAGTGGTCGCTCGTTCCGCCACCAACAGACTTGCTCCTGTCTGGATTGATCAGAACTTAGTCCGCAACCTGAGGGATGTGCCATCTGAAATAGTTCAGAACATCGTTTCGAGGGGCCTGAGGAGAAATGATGATGTATTTATCGAAAGGGCAAGAAATCTACTACTACACAAGTATGGCAGCCACAATCTCCCCATCAAACACCTCGACTGGACACCAGACCTCATGTGCCTGAACGTATTCTATATACCTCTCGAAGAGTACCCAGACATGTCAAAAATTGTGTACTGCCTCCTGAGACGCATGATTCGTGTATGTACTATAGGAATCATAATGCACAAACCAGTTTTGAAGAACTGTATTCACGAATGGGAAACATTCCCCGATAAAGTAACTCTCCTGGGAAAATGGCTTCGACAGTTCTTATCACTACGCCGATGGGCGATCTTCCTTGATGAAAATCATGATGACTATCTTTTCCTCACCTTTCATGTGGAAAGGGAAATAATGATCGTGGATAACGGATACGTGGTGGTGGAAAAACCGTCTGCAAAGTTCGAGCAGTGTTTTATAGAGAATCCCACTTTGGAACCAATAAAAATGGCTACAACATGGAAAAGCATGAAAGATAGACTCTGCATGCGCAACAACTTATCACCAAATGACGTGCCAGTAGCATTAAGGTCCGCCAGGAACTACCACACTGACGGAAGAATCAAAGAGGCGTGTTTCCCACCGTTCATGAAGGAGAAATATTTCTTGAAAGAAGCCAAGTACAATATGAAGCAGGCAGCAAAAGTGAGAACTTACATAGACGAATGCTCTAAAATACCAGAAGATATAGACCCCGAGGAACCAGAGTCCTCGCGTATGTTAGAGTGAAGACCGAAGGCCCTAGTAACTGTCGACCATTAGGAATAGGTCGACTATTTTGACATATTTTGTTCAGACTCCCTATCCAAAAAAAAAAAAAAAAAAAAAAAAAAAAAAAAACGGAAGGACAAGGAGTTGCTCAGGGTATGGCAACCAGTTGGGTAGCCGTTTTTGCTTAGTACAAGTGTAACCCTGAATGATGAAATAAAGGGCTTGGTGTTTTGCGTCTAATGTCTATGTGGATGGCTTAACTTTAACTGTGCGCGATAATCATATCATTGCACGCATGCATTCACACCTATTCTTTTATTTCGATGTTCCTAACACGTCATCTCATTGATAGGTTTTGCCACGAAATAACATCCTTGCTACAGGACTTTATATGTACAACATGGCGGGAATGTCACCCATTATCGAAGAAGAAGAGATGGTAATGTTCGAGTCAATGAAGCGATATAGGGACGGAGGTGATCGTCTACCGAGGGGGCACAGTGATTGATTTGCTACCCATGGGGCCAGTCAGGATTCTTGATAACAGAATCCAATCACTCAAGCAGATGTGGGGAACTTTCACAGAACATGAGCAGAAGGTGTTCACTCGCACTTATGGAAAAATACCTGATCTGTTATATGTCCCATTCCCGGCGAACATGATCCAAGAAATGCTCAACTATTGGGATCCGTTCTATCATTGCTTTTCCATAAATGACAATGATTTCTCCCCCCTTATGGAAGAGTACAAATCTATCCTCCAAATAGATCCCAAGAAGCCGTATAAGATCTACGTCCATAAGCCCTATCTCAAAGCGAAGAATGTATTATCCCAGATTCTAGATACAAAAAGTACAAAGATAGAACATTTAATAGGATCTGATGGTGAGATCGAGTACATTCACGTCGACACACTCATATCTCAGATAAATATCGGACCGAAAAATGAGAAAGATTTGAAGATATTCGCACTGGTACTATATGGATTAATCCTATACCCTCGAATGCCAGACCACATTGACAACTCTGCCATGAAAGTGTTTGAGCAAGATACACATGATGTCAACCCAATATTCTCTATTCTGTCTGAAACATTTGCTGCTTTGGGAAGATGTAGAGAAAATCGTGGGGGCATCCTACTTGGTTGCGCCCCATTACTAGTGGTCTGGATTTTTGGACATCTTAAACCCTCTCCGAGGAAAGGGATCCCGATAATTAGATACTCATTCGTCTTCGACGAAAGGAGATGCTCAGTTAGAGAGTTTGCCTCTGGGGACTTAATATATATGTCAGCATCTGAAGAGCATTGGAAAAATTATTTCGCCACACTCGGGAGTGAAGATATCCAATGGAAAGCCCCGTGGATGTACGAGGGAAGTGTATTGTATAGCTGCGGGTCCGACCCATGGGTACCTCTGCTAGGTCCCGAGGGATGCGTGGCATACGCACCTAATATGTTCAGGAGGCAAGTGGGTTGCATGCAGTTTGTGCCAGCAACCGAAGGGATGGGTTGGTTTAGTTACCGGTATTTCAATCCTGATTCAAAGGCTAAAAGTGAGCGGGTACTACCATGTTGGAAAAATCCGAGACTAATCAATCGAAGTTTGAGCATTGCAATGATGAAAGATGATCAAGACCTCCACAATTTCCTGGCTCCTGAATACGCACCATGGTATCAGGGGCGAGGAAAAGCAGTCACTGTAGACAGGAAAGGCAAGAGGAAAATGGATTTTGAACCCAGATTGCCACCGGCGATACATCATCAAGCAGGATCTTTGGCTAAAGATATGGCTCTAAACCGACTACAACGAGAAAATGATGAGATGCGGGCATACGCAAGAGGGAATTTCACCCAGATAAAGAGACTTGAAGAAGCAAATTATATCCTGAACCAAAGGGTTATTCAGTTGGAAGGTCTTAGCCATGAGCAGAAGTCTACAATCAACGAACACCAAAGCGCAAATTGGGCAATGCAAGAAAGATTAGAGCATCTGGAAGAATGGGGACTACGAACGGAGCATCTTATCAGTAAGCAAAAGAAGGAAGCTATCAAATATTATGAAGAAATTAGCCGATTAACTACTGAAAAAGAGGCTATCGAGAAGGAAAATGCGGACTGGAAGATTACAGCACAAACACTGGAAAACAACAGGCTGAATGAAGAACGGAAAGTTAACCGCCTCATGGAAGTCGTTAGAGGAGCTACTAGAAGAGCATATGAATTGTCCAATGAAGCTGAGGCGGCTAGACTACGTCTGGTACAAATGGAGAATCCGGATCCCGACCTTCGAACCTATCTCGAAAACCTGCAACAAGAGCTGATGTATTATGGAAATTTTCACTAATCATATTATAATACTTTATAATATGGTAATGTAAGGTAGCAGGGGAATAAACAATGTACTTTGGGTTGTTTTTGTAATCATGGTCTCTTGTGAAATATGTACGAGGCCATGTAGTAAGCATATAGCGCCTTGAAGCGCACATAAATTGTAATGGTAGCCCCAGCTACTGTAAATATAAAGTTTGGAAGCAGAGGTGTTATCTCATTGGCAAATCCTAGAATTGCATTCAAGCACTAACAAAAACATCACATCATGCATTCACCTCATATAGCATAAGCATGACATCATATCACTCCGCATCGACTAATTATAAACTATTCCACGAGAACACAGGAACCAGAGCACCGGGTTTTCTTTAAAATTGATCGTCCACCAGGGAAGAGTCAAGACTTTACATACTTAACGAGATCTAAGGCCGAGTTCGTCATGGAAACTTTTCAGAAGAAGCTGAATGACATCGAAGGAAAGATAACTGGATTTGATGAAAAGCTGGTTGGGTTTGATGAAATGAAAGATCAGCTGAACATGATAGTAAAAATGTTGTCGGCAAAAGGAAAGGAAATAGTATCCAACGATGAGGAAATACATTCTGAAGATGATGTTCCTCCAAAAGGGGAAGGTTCGGGCCCCAAAGTCATCATCGTGCATGACAAAAACAATACGGGATCGCCTGAACACGACCAAGAGAAAGAGAAAATAGAAGGCGTTGAAAATGACATACTATTGAAAGAAAATGGGAATACCTGGACGAAAGAGTGAGAGCCATCGAAGGAGTAGAATCATATGGTTCTACTGGCCACGCAATTATGCCTCGTACCAGACGTGATAATTCCCCCAAAATTCAAAATTCCAGAGTTTGAAAAATATGACGGCACCACGTGCCCTAGAAACCACCTAATTATGTATTGTAATAAAATGGCCAACCACGTCCGAGACGACAAGCTTATGATACATTGTTTTCAAAACAGCCTAACTGGGCCAGCCGCAAGGTGGTACATGCAGCTCGAAAGGTCAAAAGTCAAAAGATGGCAAGATCTTGCTGATGCATTCATGAAACACTATAAGCATAATCAAGATTTGGCCCCAGATAGGGAAGATCTACGCGCCATGGAAAAGAAAGAGGAGGAGTCCTTCCGAGAGTATGCCCAAAGGTGGCGAGGAAGAGCTGCAGATGTTCAGCCCCCTTTATCTGAGAAAGAAATGATCTCTACTTTCTTTGAAACCCTGAAGCCTCCGTATTACAATAACATGGTCGGAATCACTACAACAAATTTTGCTGATATGTTAGTGATTGGTGAACGAATTGAGAAGGGAATCAAACTAGGGAAAATGGAAAGCCCAGAAGCTTCACGGAAGGCGAGCCACATCAGAAAGAAGGAAGTGGAGGTCAATTAAGCCCAGGGAGAGTCTTCAAAAATAGGGAGATGGAACAGTCGACCTCAACCCAACCAAATTCGTCCATACATAAATAATGCTACAGTTGTTACTCAACGCCCGAATTATGCTACTCAGCCACTAAACCAGAATCGACCACAAGCACCACCCCAAGCAAACAACAGAGATCAGAACATCACTCGAATGTATGGAAAAACTTTTCAAATCGATCCTATTCCCATCACATATACTGAACTCTTTCCTCAGTTAATCCAAAGTCATCTAATTGCCCCCATACCATCTGAGCCCCTGCAACCACCTTACCCTAATTGGTATAAGCCGGATCAACATTGTGCCTACCATTCGGGGGTCCCCGGGCATTCAACTGAAGATTGCAGAATACTGAAAGTTAAGGTACAACAGTTGATAAAAGTTGGTTGGCTAAAATTCGAAGAACAGCCCAACAGACCGAATGTTAACAATAATCCATTGCCTAATCATGGGGGGCAGGGAGTAAATGGCATCGAAGAATTTGAACAATACGAAGACAGGGTAAGTGTGGAAGAAATAAAGACACCTTTGGAGTGCATCTATAAAATACTATCCCACAACAATTACCTAGAGGACCCTGATGAAGAGGTACCCGTCATAAATCTGGAAGATACATGTCTTTATCATGCGGGAGTTAAGGGGCATTCTATCCAGCATTGTGATCCATTCAAAATAAAGTTACAACAACTCATGGATGCGAAAGTGATACTAATTCGAACTAGAGGCAAAGTCATGAGGGACGTAAATATGATGTCCTCGCTAACTGACGAACCCCAAAAACAGGAAAGGTTCATTTGCTACCAAGCACGACAGGATGAGCCTAGCCCTCCATCCTCAAAAGTGGTCCCTCTGGTCATAAAAACCCCAAAACCGTTCAAATATGAAAATTCAAAAGCAGTACCATGGATGTACAACTGTCAGGCAGATCAGAACACCTTTACTCGCCAAAGTGAAGTGACAAACATAACCGGGATAGGCGGTATGACTAGAACAGGCAGGTATTATACCCCGAATGACGTTGAAAAGCGTAGAATTGAGGAATTGGCAAAAAGGCAAGAAATAAAGCAGGGAAAGCAAAAACTCCCCGAGTTCACGAACCCACAGCTCAATGAGGAAGAGGAGAGGGCACCGAGCATGGAAGGTCCAAAAGAGTACCAAAAACAAGTTTCTGATGAGGATGCATGTGAATTCCTAAAACTGATTAAGCAAAGTGAGTTCAAGGTGGTAGAGCAGTTGAACCGCACGCCTGCACGAATTTCTCTTCTATCCCTAATCCTCACTTCTGAACCTCATCGTCAAGCTCTAATGAAAGTACTGAATCAAGCTCACGTATGCCATAATGTATCAGTAGAAAAGGTAGACAATATCGTCGGAGCTGTCCTGACTAGCGGAAAGATCTCGTTTGACGAAGATGAAATCCCCACCGAGGGAACAGGTCACACCAAAGCCCTGCACATTTCGCTAAAATGCAAAGGCCATATGATAGCTCGTGCGCTTATCGATAACGGGTCAGCTCTAAATGTAATACCCAAATCAACCCTCAATAAACTCCCGGTGGATGAATCATACATCAAGCCGAGCTTTGTAGTAGTTCGGGCATTCGATGGTACTAAACGCAAGGTAATCGGCGAAGTCGAGCTTCCAATCCAGATAGGACCAAGCATCTTCAACATCTCGTTCCAGGTGATGGACATTACTCCCACATACAGCCTCCTACTGGGTCGACCATGGATACATTCGGCAGGAGCAGTGCCATCATCGCTCCACCAGAAAGTTAAATTCATCATTGACAAGAAGTTAGTGGAGGTCTACGGGGAAGAAGATATAATGATAACGAAAGCACCAGATGCACCATATATCGAAGCTACAGAGGAAGCTCTTGAAAGTGCATTTCAGTCGCTAGAAATTGAAGACGTCGCATACGTCAACAAGGAAAATAAGACGCGAAACCCAAAACCATCTATAGCCTCCATCATGGCTGCCAAACAAATGATTAAGGGAATTGACAAGTCAATGTGGAACACCCTAATCAGGCCGCCAATGAACATCAAGGAAAATAAAAATCGTTGCGGTTTGGGGTACTCGCCAAGTATGTTGGATATGAAAAGAATCCAAGAGGAGAAACGAAACAAGAGGTTGGTTCGCTTAAAAGGGGACAATTTTGAACACGAGAAGATCAAGATACCCCACATAAGTCAAACCTTCATAAGTGGAGGAACGATCAATAGTAAGACTGTCGATGTCGTCGAGGCAAACATAGACCTAGAGGACCATATGATGTTAACTGTTTTCAGTGATTTGTCGATCAACATGGCTGGGGGGAATAACATTGAATCGTTCGAGTTTGTCCACCTGATGCGTCCAGATGAAGAGCTGTGCAATTGGAAGTTTGAAGACATGCCTATACCAGACGCAATGTAATGTCGTGGGCACGAGAAATCGAGAGTATCGTATAATAATGAATAAAATGTAGTCGAAAAGACTAGTTAAGCTTTTGTTAAGACTGTAGTGGGAAATAAAGCGCACTTATAGCACCTTCCTTTGTTTTCAAATAAACATATGCATTTGATTTCCAATCGTTCATGACATGGATTTCTATCCCTTCCTTATTCCACGTTATTTTCCTTTCCTTTTTGCCTTTATATCTTTTGCTTCAGGATATGTGAGCAATGGGAGGATACTCGAGATCTTCATGATTTGACAATCAACTTTGACTTACCTATTAATCAAATGGAGTCGGATGAGGAAGAAGAGGAATCTTCAGACTGGGATTGGGTGCTTGAGCGGGAAGAGCCAGCATTACAACCGTATGGTGAAGCAATCAGAGTGGTAAACATAGGGACGGAAGAAGATCAGAAGGAAGTGAAAATTGGGGAAAGTTTAAGTGAAGACGCACAAGAAAGGCTTGTAGACCTGCTAAAGGAATATCAAGACGTGTTTGCTTGGTCTTACAAAGACATGCCCGGTTTAGACGAAAAAATAGTAATGCATCACTTGCCTTTGAAACAAGATAGCAAACCCATCAAGCAGAAATTGAGAAGAATGAAAGCAGAATGGTTGTTGAAGGTCAAGGAAGAAGTTCAAAAACAATACAATGCTGGTTTCTTACGAGTAGCCATATATCCTGAATGGGTCTCAAATATTGTCCCAGTCCCTAAAAAGAATGGAAAGATCCGAGTATGCGTAGATTATAGGGACCTAAATCGTGCGAGCCCAAAAGATGATTTCCCATTACCTCATATTGATGTTCTTATCGACAATACGGCTGGTCATCACACATTCTCCTTCATGGACGGTTTTTCAGGATATAACCAAATCAAAATGTGCCCAGAGGACATGGAAAAAACGACTTTCATCACATTATGGGGAACGTTTTGTTACATTGTAATGCCTTTCGGGCTGAAAAACGCAGGAGCTACTTACCAAAGGGCAATGGTCACGTTGTTTCATGACATGATGCATAAAGAAATAGAAGTCTATGTGGATGACATGATAGCCAAATCTAGACCAGGAGAAGATCACGTGGAAATCCTACGAAAGCTTTTCAAAAGATTGCGTAAATATCAATTACGATTGAATCCCGAAAAATGTACTTTTGGGGTCACATCGGGAAAGTTGCTAGGGTTTCTAGTAAGTCAGAAAGGGATAGAAGTCGATCCAGACAAAGTCAAAGCAATAGTTGAAATGCCGCCACCCAAGACCCAGAAAGAAGTAAGAGGATTCCTCGGACGCTTGAACTATATCAGTAGATTCATTTCACAATTGACCTCCACATGTGAACCCCTTTTCAAACTACTCAAGAAAAACCAACCATGTGAGTGGGACGAAGATTGCCAAAATGCGTTTAGCAAAATTAAAGAATACCTTCTAAATCCACCGGTCCTAGCACCCCCTACACCAAAGAAACCCCTAACACTGTACTTATCTGTATTCGAAAATTCTATGGGGGCAATGCTGGCACAACAAGAACAAGGAAAGAAAGAACATGCGATCTACTACATCAGTAAAAAGTTCAATGACTGTGAACGTAGGTATACGGCCTTAGAAAAGACGTGTGGTGCCCTAGCTTGGGCAGCAAAAAGGTTAAGGCAATATATGTTGTATCACACAACTCATTTGGTATCCCAAATGGACCCCATCAAATACATATTCGAAAAACCCGCACTGACTGGACGCCTCGCCAGATGGCAAGTCCTCTTAGCAGAATACGACATTGTTTATGTGGCAAGAAAAGCAATTAAAGGGAGCGTCGTTGCCGACCATTTGGCAGAGCATGCTATTATGGATCCCGAATCCATGATTATGGATTTCCCAGATGAAAATATAATGACAACAGAGGAGGAAAAAGAAAACCTACCACATGGAGGTTGGATCATGAAGTTTGACGGAGCTTCTAATGCTCTAGGACAAGGAGTGGGGGCCGTCTTTATGTCCCCGGAAGGTGAGGTACTACCAATTACAGCTAAACTCTGCTTTGCATGCACGAACAATGTGGCAGAATACGAAGCATGTATCTTCGGCATACGAGCAGCCCTGGGAATGGGGATAAAAAGGTTGAAGGTGTATGGGGATTCTGCACTAGTAATCTTCCAAATAAGAGGTGAATGGGAGACTCGAGACTCAAAGCTCATCCCATACCAGAAGCTCATCAAAGAAATGATATTGCAATTTGAGGAAGTAACGTTTGAACATGTATCACGGGTGGAAAACCAAGTCGCAGATGCATTGGCTACCCTCGCATCGATGTACAAAATGGAAGAAATGGGTGAAATACCATGTATTAAAATCGAGAAACGAGATGCTCCCGCATACCTTATGAATATTGAAAAGGAACCAGATGACAAACCATGGTATTATGACATCCTAATCTACATCAAAGAAAAAGAATACCCACCAGGGGCATCCGGAAACGACAAAAGGACTATTCGCAGATTGGCCTATGGATTCTATTTGAGCGGATCGACCTTGTACAAAAGAAACCACGACTCAACGCTGTTAAGATGTGTAGATGCAAAGGAGGCCTCAAGGATAATTGAAGAAATACATGAAGGTATATGTGGTACACATGCAAGTGGTCACGTCATGGCTCGGAAAATATTAAGGATGGGGTATTACTGGACTAAAATGGAGGGAGACTGCGTCAACTACGTTCGGAAATGCCACAAGTGCCAAGTGTATGCGGATGAAATTCATACTCCCCCTGTCCCTCTCCATGTCATGTCATCGCCTTGGCCTTTTGCCGTCTGGGGAATAGACGTTATCGGATTAATCGAACCCAAAGCATCAAATGGTCATCGATTCATCTTAGTAGCAATAGATTACTTCACCAAATGGGTAGAGGCGGCCTCCTACGCGAACATAACCAGAAGTGTGGTGGTAAAATTTATTAAGAAAGAAATCATCTGTCGTTATGGATTGCCAGAGAGGTTGATCACCGACAATGCGAAAAACTTAAACAACAAAATGATGGATGAACTCTGCGAGCAGTTCAAGATCAAACACCATAATTCTGTACCATATCGTCCCAAGATGAATGGTGCTGTCGAAGCTGCAAACAAGAACATTAAGAAAATCATCCAGAAGATGGTGATCACGTATAAGGATTGGCATGAAATGCTACCATTTGCTCTGCACGGGTATAGAACAACAGTGAGGACGTCAACGGGTGCAACACCTTTCTCTCTGGTCTATGGGATGGAAGCAGTATTGCCTATTGAAGTAGAGATACCATCCTTAAGGGTATTAAAAGAAGCAGAACTCGAAGATGCCGAATGGGTCAATGCCAGGTATGACCAATTAAACCTGATTGAGGAAAAAAGGCTAGGAGCCATCCATCATGGTCATCTCTATCAAAGACGATTGATCAGAGCATTTGAGGAAAAAGTAAAGCCGAGACAATTTCGTGAAGGAGAGCTGGTCTTGAAGAAAATTATGCTCCGACAAGGGGATCCAAGAGGGAAATGGACCCCTAACTATGAAGGTCCCTATGTGGTAAAAAGAGCCTTCTCAGGAGGAGCGCTCATATTAACAAACATGGACGGAGACGAGTTACCATATCCGGTCAACACCGACTCAGTGAAGAAATACTATGCATAAGAATGAGGCAATGCTCGGTCGACTCCATGAAAATAATGGGACGAGTGCAGGGTGGACTGTCAAATCATGAATCTCTTTGATGTATCTCGTAGTTGCTATGTATCTTTCTTTTATACCCCAGAAATAAAATTCCGCTAGAATTTGCCTCAATCTTGCACGTGTTCTCCTTTACTTACCATTCCATCCTACTTGCAACTGATTGTCGCCTCTTATACCATCCAATCACAAATATGATCTTATGATAAACCCCTAGTGGCCATACAGTCGCGTAAACCAACTACAGTCTTAGCAAAAAGCAGAAGCAATTCACGACTAGCACACAATCGAAGGGAACAATAACAATTTCAAAACAATTTAACCAAAATATCCATAACTAAAGTGGATTCGTTTTGTTATTTCCACTCCTCCCTTGGCCTAACCCCGTACGCTCATAGTTCACAAATGAAGAGAAAAATCCAATAATCTCTACAGTTTTGAGAAGCCAACCCGGGATTCCCCCCGCAGTTATGAATGACATGGGCATGCAAAGGAAATTTATTCGAGACCACTCGAAAGAAATTGGTAGGTTCGCAAATGTTCTGCAGACCCAATAGAAGATTGGATACGACATTTTCATGTTGAACCTTTTTCGGGACTCAAAAGGAGGTTCAGCAACTTTACAAGGCGAACATCGAAATGAAGGTTGACTTGTTCACTAACAGCTGAAAATTAAAGACGGCAACACTATCAGTACACTTGCCATCCTACTTCGAACAAGGCCTAGGATCGATTAAGTTGAGAGCAATGACATATCTCTCGAAGGGCGACCAATTTGGAGGAAAATTAGAAAAATATAATAAAAGAAACTAATTCGCCTTTACGTTTGCGGCAAGCATTCATCATACAACATATTGTGTCACGTACTCATAAAGGTTGTCACAAGGTGGCACACCAGTCGAGTAAACGTCCACATAAGGGAATCCTCCCTCTCCATTTACGCATTTTCATCATGACATTACATCATGCCATATCACGCTACATTTTTCACATCTATCTAGCAATATGATACAAAAGCATTACATATCAATGTTAAGCCTATCGGATACTTACGAAGTCCTTTAGGCCGTGTGACTACTCGTTATCGATTTTTGTACCAAACCAGCTAGTTGACTATCAAAGCTATTATATGTCACAATGTGAATAAACCAGTACTCTATATCGCTATACCACAAAGGGAAACCAAAATCTCAATACCTCACGGGAGCTGAGGAGCGCCCCTACCAAATCAATACCTCACGGGAGCTGAGGAGCGCCCCTACCAAATTAATACCTCACGGGAGCTGAGGAGCGCCCCTACCAAATCTCAATACCTCACGGGAGCTGAGGAGCGCCCCTACCAAATCAATACCTCACGGGAGCTGAGGAGCGCCCCTACCAAATCTCAATACCTCACGGGAGCTGAGGAGCGCCCCTACCAAATCAATACCTCACGGGAGCTGAGGAGCGCCCCTACCAAATCAATACCTCACGGGAGCTGAGGAGCGCCCCTACCAAATCAATACCTCACGGGAGCTGAGGAGCACCCCTACCAAGTCAATACCTCACGGGAGCTGAGGAGCACCCCTACCAAAACAATACCTCACGGGAGCTGAGGAGCGCCCCTACTATTTAATACCTCACGGGAGCTGAGGAGCGCCCCTACTATTTAATACCTCACGAGAGCTGAGAAGCACCCGTACTAAATCAATACCTCACGGGAGCTGAGGAGCGCCCCAACCAATCAAAACCTCACAGGAGCTGGCGAGCCCCTCTATCATTCAATAACGCATAAGAGATAAAGAGCGCCCCTACCAGTAAATACCTAACCGGAGCTGGCAAGCGCTAAAGAAATGTAGCAGAAGATGATTGGTGGGCATCAGAAGATACCGTTGACACTGTCGATCATCGAAGAAGTACAGTAGAGTGAGTATCAGAAAATTACTCGCGTTGGCGAACGCTATATAAAAACGTAAATTTTCCACTGGCGACGAAGACTATCAAAGAAACAGAAGTCCTCGCTGTCGGAAATCTTATACAAACACACTAAATCATTCGCTATCCTAACATCATCCTCAAAACATATCCTATTTCAAGGACCCTAACACAACCATCATGATACTTTTAGAAAATGTGGTGTCCTTATGAGCACTTTGTATAACTCTTTATACAAAGAGATATACAAAGGGGGGCAACTGTAGACACCACATTTTGTCCGGAGCAACCATCCTACTTAGAACTCGGAAGAATATCTTTTTTAAAATGCAAAAAGAAAACCCAAGCGAAAGTTTAGATAAGGTTGGTTGAGATTAGCAGTAGCTAATGGCTACCAAATTCGCTTTATTTAGAATAGCAATAGTATGCCGTCACGACTTATACCGGTATTATTGTTAACGATTGGTGATATAGGTCTGAAATTGGTTGAATGGGGTATTGGTCACGATTCTTAACTAAGAATTATTTACTTAGAAGTTGGGATATTGGTCACAATTGTAGTTAACGAATTGGTTTGAAATAATCAATTGAATGATTGAGTAATACATACAATGATCATCTAATTCTAAAGGCAAGGACATAAATAAACAAATGTGTAATTACAAATTACAATCTGTGACATTTAAGATACACCTTGTAATTATACAAAAATTTTATAAAAATAAATAAATAAAAATAAAAAAAATTCTGCTTTTGGTGGCACCAATCAGAATTAGAGGCCTAGCCTTTTGAGGCTATTTAGGCCTCCTTAGGTCATCATTTTGGGCCAGACCAGAGACCTGCAAAGAAAAAAAGAAGTGTTAGAAGGGCATCCCAAAACAAAAACCCACAATCCAGGTCCATATCTCAGCCCAATTAACTCTGGTCGAGCCGGGTCAACTCGGGTCGACCGGGTTAGCTCTGGCCGACCCGGTCA